>CM061134.1:70637491-71837491 GCA_030789695.1 Scilla litardierei | reverse complement strand
GTTGATGGGGGTGCACCTTCTACATGGTAGTTTACTTATCAGTTAATAAAGTTTGTCATTTATAATATAAGGTCATCGATTTGAAATGTTTCATTGACCTATTTGATTAATAATGGTTTTAAAAAAAGAATGTCAACTGTATTGAATCTTAAGTTCTCGACACTTTGCAATTGACCTGTTTCTATAAAAAATATGATATGTAGAAAACAGTGACACCATATTGGATATGTTTTTGTATCATGGTTTTCCCAGCAAACCAGATTATCTGAGCAATCAACATGTTACAGAATTTCGGATGAAAAGTCATCATATTGGATTGAGAAATAGTGATAGCTTTCAATATAATCGTAGAAATTCCTCCATGCAAACAGGATAAAATAGAAAGGAGATGCCGATGCTTATTATAAATGTGAAATATGTTCAAAGGCAATGTGTGTATGTGTGTGTGTGTGTGCACGCGCAGTGTGGAGGGCGCAGTGGCAGTGGTGGTGGTTTCATGGTTTGGGGGACAACGAAAAATCAACTAAAAAGAGAAATAAAGTGAAAAATAACACAAGTCATTATTATTTTCAATTCGTTAAAATTTCGATGGGTGTTTTTCCCTATGTGGATCTCTATTAACTAAAGCATCACCAACCAAACTTTTTTGTCATTTTTCTTGGAACCAACCATAAAGCTGATACTGGTTGAATAAGTATGACTTGAATAAGATACGTTACCTAGGCACACCGGACAAGTCGGTAACTCTGTGGACCCAGCAGGAGGACTACAAGCAATCTCTGTTGATTCCGTGTACTCAACGGAATCTACAAATAGGATATGGCAAACCTCTCCCTGCAATTTCGACCAACCGAAAGCTTTTCTCAAATCGCCATGAGGGGAAGAAATGGGGGAACCAAAAGGAAACAAGTGACACCACACAGTTCGTTAAAGAACCTCCGCAGAAGAGAACCGCCACCCGTTGAGTTCAAGATAGAAAGTGTCGGCACTCTTCTGATCTTCAAATTTAACCAGCACACTGTAACGGTCCTCCATTGCATCATTCCTGAAGTGCGAAAGACCCATGACCCGGCGGCCAAAAATACGGAGGAAAAATTATTAACCTTCTCAAGACACTATCAGTGATGAAAAAAGTAGTAGTCTCCCAATTGAAAGGGGAACAATAGCAGAAAATAACAAAAATTTGTTTACAATTTCACCAACATCAAGAAAAGAAGTAAAAGTAAATAAAATAAAATGGCATAGAATAGTAATTCAAGGTTCAATTTCCTCTTTTTACTTTCATGCATATAAACAAACGATCAAGAATTCCATCGCCTGATCTTAAACAGAATGTCAGCTAATTGGTCATTTTGCCAGCATTCACACCCAAAAATTCGAGCGGGAAACGGAATAATAAACCTGATGATCCTGACGCCGGAGGCTCGGTCGGCATCGGAGCCGCAGAAGCGAAGGAAATCGTCGGCAGAGAGGCGGTTGGGGACAGCAAGAACGAACAGAAGCGTTCCTCTCCCATCCTGTAACAATTCACAGCACATACTTAATTCAAATTCCCAATTTAAGAAAAAAGATGAAAGATCAGAAGGAAGAGAACGAGGGAGGGAAATCTGACCGGAGGGAGAAGATCGGGGAAGGGATGGGCGGCGGTGGAATTGGAGGAGGGTGGGAGGGGGTGGGGCCCATTGCGGTAGAGGTGGACGATGCCCTTAATCACTTGGATTCTTCGCGCCGGCTCGGGGTTTAGTATGATTGCGGCGCTGCTGCTGCTGCTGCTGGCGGCCGCTGCTTGCTCCGATTCTTGGGCTTCTCCGCCACCGCTTCCTCTGGCGGTGGTTGAGGTGGCGCTGGAGCTTTCTTCGTCAGGGCAAAGGGAATCTAGGGAATGGATCCGGAGGCGAAACATAGCTACCAGCTCTCTCTCTCTATTTCAGCAATTGATCCATCTCGATGTGACTGTGATCGAGTTTTATGCGCGGCTAATTCCAATTAGGGACCAAGAACGCAGCAGTCTCATCAATGAGTGGGCCGGGCTAACCCGACAAATTCTGACGTTTGGGACGGTAATGGTTATGGTCGCAACGGGTCGGGTTTAGATCTATATCCAAACCCATAAAGGTTATCCGTAATTAGGTTGAATATAAGTATATCCAAATACATGTATAATAAGCTCTCAAATATGAATTCTAACTCCAAACTAAGCATGATATCCTTAAAAAGTCACCGTGCAAGTCTAAATTTTTGAATCGGTTTTGGAAAGGGTCAGCAGGTTGGAATCCTATATTGCCATTATCATCTGTATTTGGTATTTGTTGCATATTGTTTTACATGGCTACAGACCTTGTAAATTTAGAGAAACCAATCCAAACCCACCCAACGTTGATCTGACTCGACAATCTACGATGGAAATTGTCACACCACTCTTCATATCGTGTTGGTAAGCGAGACGGGCCAAGCTCTCTAGTAGCTAAGGGCTTGTTTCTTTGGTTGAAAGTGGATTGGGACTTACTGTTGTGAATAGTAAATCCATGGTGGATTCCTGATGAGAGAGAAATAGAGTTTTGTGTTTCTTTGGTGGAAAGTATGTGGGAAAGTTGTGGTGGGATTTGTTTGTGGGGCCCATAGTAAAGTTTTGTGTGTCTTTGGGTTAAAGTGTGTTTGGGATTGTTGGATGTGGATTGTTGGGATTTGGTTATGGTGTTATGAGGTGAGAATAACCCCCTATGGAAATTTGAAGTAGAAAAATCATTTAATTAACTAAACTAATAACTATTAGTTAACTAAATATTAACTATTAAGTAAATATCTATTAAATACTCATAATTAAATCCTGCGTATCAAACATCAAAATTAAAATACCGAATTTAATAAAAAAGAATTATTTAATTTCATTTCTGGGCTATTAAATATAAACGAAGGCAATACCCACAAGCAAGCACCCGAACGACTTATCCCGTGCATTTCCAACATTCATAAATTGTAAAAAGTACAACTGATTTGCAGAGACAGCATACAACAGAAATCACAATCCTATTTAACATAACACATGAACTCAGCATATACAGAAGACATATAATATCCATAATACAGTCTCAGTTTGCATAACAAACATCCAAAAATATAAAGTGTTACAATGTAACCAACCTAACATCAACCACTCTTGTGTATAATCAACAATAACACAACTAACATCAAACCTAGGAGCGTAAACAAAACCAACTTCACGGTGTCCATTCTCACCGTGGTCCGCTCAAATCGCCCCACGAGCGAGGCCAACCGACCCTCTATCTCTAAAAGCCGCCGATCAGAGAACGATGAGGAAGAGGCAGCATTGGTGGGGCCTCTTTCAATCTCATCCAGCAACTGCAGTATCACATAGGTTGACCAGTCGGAGTGTGGTGGATCCTTCCATTCGTAGAATTTGCATCCATTCACGCGGGATGGACAGCTCCAAAAGCGCCTGCCGGGATTTTTTCGGGTCCATGATGTCCGCCTGGCAACCCTGAGCCGACAATAGCAAAACTTGCAGTCATCATCATCAGCCGCCAACTCACCGCTTGCAGCAAATCTGGGTCTGGATTGAATAGAAGAGCTGGAACCGATGCTCATTTTAACCTTGCAAGAAATAAAAAAATATTAGGGTGAATAATGATTTAAAGAGATATAACAATGAAATGAAAAATGGGGGAAGCAGCGTACCTACAGACAGTGACAACCCCGCGGAAGATTACATCACCTGGCTTAATTCAGAAGTAAAAGATAAAAGAAAATATCGTAACATAGAGACAAATTGATCAGTATATATATGTTCATCATCAGCAGGCTGAAACATATGTGAATGGCTCATAGGGTCAGTTTTTGGGTCATGGCTCAATGTAGTTGTTTGTGTTTATGGTATACATAAGCCCTCAGGAAGAAAGTTAATTTTTCAATAAATCCTGGTGGACATAAGCAGTTGCTCCATCACATCTCTCCCCCTCATTGGTAATGGAACCATCCAGCCTATAACCACCTATTTTTTCATAACCTCGGGACTAGGGGATCAGCTACTTATCTTCATCATTGGGCTAGGATCATCCACTGTGCAAAGCGACAACAAAAATTGAAACTAGGTAAAAAGAACATATGTATCTCACTGTGCACAGCTGCACCAATGTGAAATGACCCAAAAAATTGAAATTGGGTACAAATCACATATGTATCTCAAAGTTCACAGCTGCACCAATGTGCAATGACCCAACAAAAATGGAAATTGATTAAAAATCACATATGTATCTCCCTGTGCACAGCTGCACCAATGTGCAATGAACCAACAAAAATTGAAACTAGGCAAAAATCACAAAGGTATCTCACAGTGCACAGCTGCACCAATGTGCAATGACCCAACAAAAATTGTAACTGGGCAAAGATCAAATATGTATCTCAAAGTGCACTGCTGCAGCAATGTGCAATGACCCAACAAAAAATAGAAATTGAATAAAAATCACATATGTATCTCAAAGTTCACAGCTGCACCAATGTGAAATGACCTAACAAAAATTGAAACTGGGCAAAAATCATTGATGTATCTCAAAGTTCACAGCTGCACAAATGTGCTATGACCCAACAAAAATTGAAACTTGGTAAAAATCAAATAAGTATCTCACTGTGCTCAGCTGCACCAATGTGCAATGACCCAAAAAAAATTATTTATTTTAAAACATCACTTATGTATATCAAAGTGCACAGCTGCACCAATGTGCAATGACCCTACAAAAATTGAAACTGGGCAAAATTCACATATGTCTCTCAAAGTGCACAGCTGCACCAATGTGCAATGACCCAAAAAAAATTTGAAACTGGGTACAAATCACATGTCTCTCACTGTGCACAGCAGCACCAATGTGCAATGACACAAAAAAATTGAAACTGGGTAAAAATCCCATATGTATCTCACTGTGCACAGCTGCACCAATGTACAATGACCCAAATAAATTGTAACTGGGTAAAAATCACATATGTATCTCATAGTTCACAGCAGCACCAATGTGCAATGACCCAACAAAAAATTGAAACTGGGCAAAAATCACATATGTATCTCAAAGTTCACAGTAGCACCAATGTGCAATGACCCAAAAAAACTTGAAAATGGGCAAAAATCACATATGTATCTCACAGTGCACAGCTGCACCAATGTGCAATGACCCAAAAAAATTGTAACTGGGCAAAAATCACATATGTATCTCAAAGTGCACTTCTGCAGCAATGTGCAATGACCCAACAAAACTTGAAATTGAATAAAAACACATATGTATCTCAAAGTTCAGAGCAGCACCAATGTGCAATGACCCAACAAAAAACTGAAACTGGGCAAAAATCACATATGTATGTCACAGAGCACAGCTTCACCAATGTGCAATGACCCAAAATATTGAAACTGGGCAACAATCACATATGTATCTCAAAGTGCACTGCTGCAGCAATGTGCACTAACCCAACAAAAATTGAAGTTGAATTAAAATCACATATGTATCTCAAAGTTCACAGCTGCACCAATGTGCAATGACCCAACAAAAAATTGAAACTGGTCAAAAATCACATATGTATCTCACAGTGCACAGCTGCACCAATGTGCATTGACCCAACAAAAATTGAAACGGGGCAAAAATCACAGATGTATCTCACAGTGCACAGCTAATGTGCAGTGACCCAACAAAACTTGAAACTGGGCAAAAATCACTTATGTATCTCAAAGTGCACAGCTGCACCAATGTGCAATGACAAGAAATTGAAACTGGGTAAAAATCAAATATGTATCTCACTGTTCACAGCAGCACCCATGGGCAATGACCAAACAAAAACTGAACTTGGCAAAAATCACATGTTTCTAAGCCCGCAGGTTAACATGTTTTTAAGCATTCATTATGTATTAGGCGGTTGCTCATTATGAATGAACCTTCACACCTCATACAACTTTTTCTTCTTAACCGAGGGGCAAAGTGATCAATATATGTTCTTCATCATAGGGCTGATACAAATGTGATTTTTTTCCCAGTGTCAATTTTTTTTGGGGTCATTGCACATTGGTGCTGCTGTGTACTTTGAGATACATAAGTGATTTATAAGCCCTCAGGAAGAAAGTTAAGTTATCAATAAATCATGGTGGTCATAAGCAGTTGCTCCATCACATATCACACACGCAGAGATAGTGGAACCTTCAAGCCAATATCCACATATTTTTTCCATATCCAAGGGACAAATGGATCATGTAACTATCATCATCATTGGGCTATAGGGAAACATCTACAAGGAGCCATAAACCAAAACTGAAAATAGGAGCCATCCACTTATGTTTCATATTATCACAACCTGCATCAATGAAAATATACCAAAATCTTAACCAAGCAGCCAAATCATCAAAAGTGAGACATGAACCAAAAAATTGAACCATAGAGCAATGCAAATATGTTTCATATCAAGACACCCAGCATAAAGGAGACATGCCCCATACCCTGCACCCATTAGCCTACGCCACATGTATCAAATTAACACACAAACATCATCTAGGAGACATGCCACAAAAAATGCAGCAATGAGACATGCCAATATGTTTCATACTTACCCATACAAAATATCCGCAACCCCAACGACCTCTAATCCCCACTCAACCAACATACTTTATGGCCCACCCATACTCATATCTTTCTGACGCCATCTCCGCTTCCATAACCAGCATCCCGCAAGTCCCTTTTCATTTCTGCCACTAAATCTTCAAGGATAAGCTTTCGACTCTGATGTGGCACGGCCAAAAATTGACGACCCGCCAGCTCATTCATGCTAAGATCTTTATACAACTTCAACAGGAGGTGGTGAGGGTACTCTGTAAACGCGTACACACTATGTGCAAGAGTTTCAGTCCAGTGGGGCTGGGAGTGTGCACTCCTAATAGCCTCAGCGACCTCTTTCACGTTGCAGGCAATATCCCTCATTACATCAGGGTCTTCCCTCACAGCGCGACGCCGCTGTTTCTTCTTCCCCAGCGATGGTGGGATAGCATTTCTTGTCCCCCCATATGGACACTCTCCTGTCGACGCCTGTGTGGGTATGTCCTCAGGGACATAGTGGGGTGGAGTACGAATATGTGTCGGTTCAGGCGTGACGGGCTCACCTTCTCCTCCAGAAAATGGGCCTCCAAAGCTATCGTACAAGGAACATGACATATCCCCCCGTGATGCGTCATCCCCGTTGATGACAACCAGATCTTCATACCATGGTAGGGGATGGTTCACATATGCACGCTTCCGAGGGTTTGCCTGAACGATTAGGAAAGCTTATATGAATATACCAATCATATCTATAATTTATGTACTAGCACCTATCCTATGTAGAAGATAGAAGTATTTATCGCCGCCCACGTGTCATAAGTTTCCGGTTCTAACATAATCATCTTCTTCTCAACATCCCAGCCCGCCCCGCTCATTTCCATGCACTCGTAAACATCCTTGAGATATGTCTTCAATGCTTTCATGTGGTTTCTCACATTACCACTTGTGAACGACGTCCCATGAGATTTATTGATTTCCGCTGCCGTGACATTGAAGGCGGCCCCTTTAAAGGTCTTATCGACCTTAAGCCCCTGCCGTGCAAGTTCTGCTAGCAATGGAATAAGGGTGGCATCGTGCTCGGGCTTCCATATTTTGTTATGTTGTGAAGAAGAGGAAGGTTGCTTCAGCTTTTTGCTTGGACTTGATACAGACCCCTCGGCATCCTCACTACGCCTGCTCGACTTCCTCAAGGAGTCACTGCCGGGAGTTCTTTCATTTCCACTTTATGGCGTTGGCATCGCGAATGCAGCATGCGAGGAGGGGGGTTCTGAAATTGGGTATGTCTCCCCCTTGTAGCATATGCATATACCCATGGCCACTATGTGAGGGCATAGACATGGGCATTTGCAATGGAGGAGACATGGGCATTTGCATTCGAGGAGACATGGACATTTGCATTGGAGGAGACATGGGCATTTGCATTGGCAAGGTGAAATTTCCGTAAGGTTGATATGGAATTCCATGCCCACCAGATTGGTATCCAAGCATTTGGTAGGGGTTAGGTGGAACCCGCATGGGAATTGGACGGTTGAGAAGGGGTTCCACCCTCCTCTCGGCATCTCCACGTTGTGTCCCAAATAGATTTTCATATAATTGATGCATTGGTTCACTCCCATCTGGGGAGGGCTCGCCCCCATGCCCTGATTTTTTAGATCCATCCATCCCTACATCATCAATAGTATGATAATTAAAACACATAATTTGACAGTAAACATCATTGACATGATAAAGAATGCTGAAAAAAATACAGAAATGTAAATGATTAAAATGATCAGCCAAAGCATGAAAATATTGTCATACTGAACACACCAAACGTCATGCAATAAGAAAGGAACATTGACAAATTGTTCAGACTAGGTACGCAAATAGTACGACCCCCTCATAGGCCATGCTCTACTGTGTTCCCGTTATTATTAATGTTACAGTAGTCCACCCACATATCCCAAGCTATCTGCTCCCTCCGCATTTTCCAACGATCTCGTTGTTCGGTTTGTTCACGAACGGTCCCCTGTTGGGATAGATCAATAACATCGTCATCCCTCTCATCGCTACCCTCAACTTCCTCCTCCACCCCATCACCTTCTTCAGTTAGTTGGGGGTCATGAGGATCTGCAATCTGGATGTAATTATGCAAAACAGTGCACGATAGTACGGTAGCGACCTGGCTCTTAAATGGGTAGTGAGGTTTGGATGTCAATATTTTAAACTTGTTCTTTAGGATACCAAAAGTGGACTCGACCTTTGATCTCAATGTAGAATGGCGTAGGTTGAATAGCTCTCGTCGATTTCGAGGAACCCGATCAGTGTGTTCCTTCAAATGGTATCTAACTCCCCTGTATGGAGATATGAATCCTGGCATTGTCGTATATCTAGCATCGCAAAGGTAATATTTTCCTACATTCATACAAAGGCGACCAGTTTTGTGTTCAGACGCTATCTGAGATACGTAATACTAATTTATATGTAAAATTTTACATATTACCTTCATCACTCGTAGCCCCAGTGGGGGGGGTAAAGACAATGCATCTTTCAGGACCATAAAATCATTTGCGGATCCTTCCCACCCGGCCAGTACGTATGTGAATCGTTTGTTTGGAGTAACAGCTGCAAGAACATTTTGCGTCACCCCCTTTCGCCCTCTAAAGCGGGGTACGAGCCTTGCTGGTAGCGTGGCATCTATGTGCGTCCCATCAATGAGCCCGATGCAATCCTACAACATATTAAATGAGACCAATGTGCAATTCCAAATACATCCTATTTTATACTACCACTTATACATATATTCACACATACCTTAAAATATGGGAACCAATTTGGATTATTGACTATCTCAGGCGGCGTCTCATTGGGAGCTTGATTCACGAACATATCCCGAAGTGCACACAGTCCCGCCATCACTTTGTTAAAATAACGGCTAACTGTCCCACCGCCCCTTATGAAATCCACTTGCATTACTCTATTCTTTGACTTGTGCCCTACCATATGCAGGAACATGGCCACCTGCTCCTCTACGGATACATGAATAGTGTCCTTGAGAAGATCACGCAGGCGCATTAATGCTGCAAGATTCATGAAAGCATGTCTGCGCATTCGTAGGTAGTGCAAACAACTACTTTCAGATCCCCACAAAATTCTCCGCATGTGGGATTTTCTATACAGATCCCGCATAGCTGAGGGCTCTCTGGGTATAGGTTCGCGCCTAGCGGAATTGTTCATTTGTAAGGCTAGTACGAAAAACGTTATTGCAGCTGCGGCGGCGGTACATAACTCACATCCGGCATGGTCTCCTTGTGTATCCATGTCACCCTTAATTGAAGAACACATATATGTAATGTTAATTATTTCCATAACATACTCCATATGAATAACATGTTCCATATAAAATTGTGCAAATCCAAATGATTGGCCCTCAGATAAAATTTGTAATCATAGTCACACAGCTGGTTGCGTTACAGTTGCTCCTGCATATTAACACCAGTTGTGCAACAAGGATACATTCCCAAAACAAACCAAAACAGCAAAAGGATCTAGGTGCCGTGCACCAGAAATTGATAAAATGAGTCAAACAAAACAAACGGAAAAACCCAAAATGACAGAAGGAGACAAACCAAAAAATTCTGAGACAAAGCCCCATATAATACCACCATAAAAACACATAAAAAATCTATGACCCACTCTCAAAAAATTCTTAAACAAACATTTATCCTTTTTCATCCCATTCCATAACATCAACAAGTGGCTAGGTGCCTGGCCCCCAAAAGTGTTAAAGTTAGCCAAACATAATAACATCAAGAACCCAAAATGACACAAGTAGACATGCCAAAAAAAAGTGATACAAAGCCCCTAATACTACCACCAAAAAACACATAAATCTTCAATGACCCAATCCCCAACAATTATTCAACGTTTATCCATTCTCATCCCATTCCATAACATCAACAAGTACCTAGGTGCCATGCACCAAAAAATGTTAAAATTAGCCAAACATAATAACATCAATCACCCAACATGACTCAAGTAGCCATGCCAAAAAAAATTGATACACAGCCCCATAGACTTCCACCAACAAACACTTAATTCATCAATTACCTGTTGGATATTGGACTCCCCGGATTTGGTTTTGGATAATGAACAAACATAAATATATCGTGAACTAACAATTTGTGAGCGCAGTTATGGAGATCGTCGCCAAATTCATATGAACATCCAAAGCCACATCTCGAGACTTCTCAAAGCACGTGATCGTATGCCTAAAGCTTCGTTGAAGCTTATGGACCATCTTAGAAGTCATGAAGATTCGATTGAAGCTATTGAAGACGGTATCGTCAAGTTTTATTTATAGTCTTTAAGCTTCTTTCGTAGAATGTTAAGCCTTGAGTAGGTCTTACAGTTTAAATCTTCATAACGCACCTATCTTAGCTCTAGGAACTTAGTAGAAGTCCATACAAACTTTCCCGAAGCTTCGCGCTTCGATTCGCGACTTCTTGTGCATGTTAGTTGGTTCAAGAAGAAGAACTGACCGACTAGATGGTGATCTAGTCGGTCGGCAAAGCTTCTTGGACCGATTAGTTTCTGTCAGTTAATTCTAAGCTCTTTACTGTTTACAGTTAGTCGGTCTACGTTGACTCACCGACCGACTAGTTTGTGAACTAGTCGGTCAGTGATGCTTCTGTGACCGACTAGTTGAGCTTTCCCTGTACATGCAACTTTGAGCCTGAGCTACTGTTTATCATTAGTCGGTCTGTGTTCATTGATCGACCGACTAGTTGATGAACTAGTCGGTCAACTTTCCTTCTTGGACCGACTAGTTGAGCTTTACTGTACATGCCAATTTTCACCTAACTTACTGTTTATCGTTAGTCGGTCTATGCACATTTGGCGACCGACTAGTTGATAAACTAGTCGGTCAACATTTGTTCTTGGACCGACTAAATCAATTTGTGCTCAGACTTCAGTTTTATCTCGTAGTCGGTCTCAGTTAAGTAACCGACCGACTAGTTGTGAAACTAGTCGGTCAGCTACTCTTCTTGGACCGACTAGTTCCTTTTGTCTGTGCTTCGACCTTTTGGCTGTTCTTCCATTAGTCGGTCTACGTTAAATGACCGACCGACTAGTTGATGAACTAGTCGGTCGGTGGTTGTTCTTTGACCGACTAGTTGGGTTCAGAAAAGAGCCGTTGGAGCATTTAATGACTCGAATTTCTCTCTCTCTCTCCTCTATCCTATAAATACTTGTTGAGCTGCATTCGTTGCACTCAAGGCTGATATTATTGCAAGTTTAGAGATCAAGAGAAATCATTCCAAGCTCATTCAAAGCTCTTTCATTCCATTCAATAATCTCTCCTCACTCTTAATTCCAAAGAGAGATTCATTGAGTGTGAAGCCTTCCAAGCCAAGTGCTTGATCCTAGGTCACCAACAACCCCATAGCTCTCCATCGCTGATCTACATCTTGGAGCTAGGGTTTGGTGCCTTCTTCTTCCTCAAAATCATCCTTGCCCTAATTCGTAAGTGTACTCAAGGCATATGTATTTTGTGGTAAGTTATTCTATTTCATTTACTTTCATTTTGTAAGTGTTTATCTCTCGGTTGTGAGAGTTGTGATTGTGATCCCGGGTTGTGGGAGTCACAAATTACTTTGTGCGTGATTTGACTTGGTGAAGGTTCTTCACAAGTATTTCATAGTGGAAATCTTGAGTTAGGGTTTCTAACTCAAGTATCCGGAGGGGATCCGGGTGGTTGGGACGTAGGATCACCGGGAACAAGTCGGGGAGACTTGGGTGGATCCGAACCCAGTAATATCGTTGTTTGCGATTGTTTCTTTGTTGTCTAACATTTACTTTTCCGCATTGTTTGGTAGAGTTTGCAAGTAATTAGGAATTAGCCTCTTAATTATTTTAAAGTACTATTCACCCCCCTCTAGTACTTGTGCAGTAGTTTAGCAGGGCATTACATTACCCAATCCCAAAAAAATATGATACAAGTCCCCAAATAACTCCAAAATAACTCCAAAAAATTTCTGAAACAATTAGACGTGCCCACAAAATAACTCCAAAAAATTCTTATTTTATATTTAAAACGAGGCTTTTTTAATATTTCAAAACATAAACCTTTCACTTCAGAATAATATCAATCCGTCTGTTGCACGAAAATGGTATTACACGGAATCGTCAAGCACGCCATCCAGCATATATGACTTTATCCCATCCTCTCAGTCCAACTTCATATTTTAATTTTTCTTCATTGGGCTTTTTGGATTATTGCACACCTAAGGGCCTGTTTCTTTGCGTGGATTATTAGGATTTAGTTAATTTAATTATGTTACAAGTGGGCATTAGTAAATAGCATCAAGCACATATTGCCATCATCATAAACAACAGAATTTCATCGAATCAAATGGGTTAGAATTCCCACAATAACATCACCAATGTGCATCACCCACCAAATCACAAACTCATAAAATCAAATAATCATCGAAGCGAGTGGGGGCAATATCACAAAATTCCGCAACCCTAGCATAAGAAGGGGCAACCGACCGACTAGATGACGATCCAGTCGGTCGGCAATCCTTCTTGGACAGACTAGTGAGCTTTCTAAATTTTCTCAGGAGTTACTGTTTATCGTTAGTCGGTCTAAGAAGAGTTGTTGACCGACTAGGTTGCAAACTAGTCGGTCGGCAATGCTTCTTGAACCGACTAACACATCATCTAAATTTTAGTTGAGTTACTGTTTACTCTTAGTCGGTCTAAGAACGTTCATCGACTGACTAGTTGCTAAACTAGTCGGTCAGTACTTGTTCATGGACCGACTAACTCTAAATCCTATTTTCGTTCAGGAGTTACTGTTTACACTTAGTCGGTCTGCGTTGGTCGACCGACCGACTAGTTGCCAAACTAGTCGGTCAGTGGTTGTTCTTTGACCGACTAGTCTGTGTTGAAACCCTAATTTCTGGGCAGCCGCCAGCCTAGCCTATAAATACCCAACCCAAACGTTTTCTTCTCCCTCAACACGAACCAAAACCCTAAAATCTTCCCCTTGAGCCCCCATCTTCCTCCAAGCTTCAATCCTTCATTTCAAGCCCTAAATCCATCATCCAATCCATCCATTCGCTCTATCTACCACTCATCTTCCCCAAAATCTCACCAAAATCCATCAAATACCCAAAATCCCCAAAACCCTAGTTTCCCCAAACTTCTCCATTAGGCTTCCAGATCTGGTCCTAGGGTTCCCCGGAGTGTTTCTTCCGCCTCCTCTCGGTAAGAAATCGATCTACCGTTGTTTTCTTATCCTATTGTAATTTTTATGAAACCCTAATAAAATACTTGTGTTTTGATGATTGTTCCCCATAACAGCGATTCCCCGTAGGCTAGCATTCGCGGAAACGAACTTTCGTAACCGTCATCCCCGGTGATAGGCAAGTGAAACTTGCATCTCTTGATTTAGGCCATGTCTTAGGCCATTTCCCTTGCTTTAGCGTAAAAGAGACTAAACGGTGAAAGGATAGCCGTTTAGACGCCATTGACCTAGCTTGACAACGAAGCTTGGTCCGTCACCCTCCTCATGCTCATATGTCACGTTTAAATTCCATTAACGGTACGCAATTATCTGTTCATGGCATTGCATAGTGATTATTTATCGTGATTGCGTAGCACACGCTACAATCCCATGTTTCCTGGCTCGTGTTCCAGAAGCGAGCCCTGTAGTTGGAAACCCCAACGCTCGAATGTCAACACACACTTATTTTCCTGGCTCGTGACCAGAAGCGAGCATAATGAGTTGGAAACCCCAACGCTCGTCACATGTGGGTGGGGTAAGAGATAAGCGGACTGAGCCCAAGTGGCTGATCAGCCACTCCGGCCAACAGGTGAAATCTCTAGTGTTTCAGTGTTGATAGTGATAGAGATAAACGAGCTGGCCAGTAAGTGGACTCTCTATGCACTAAGTGTTAAGTGTTAAGTGCTAAGTGATAAGTGATGAGTGATAAGTGATAAGTGATTAGTGACTAGTGAATTGGTAGCTTTTGCTACACCGTGCATGCTTGTCACTCTTTCCAAACTGTTGCATCATATTCAACTGTCATGCCATTGTTTAACAATTAAATGCTAGGTTGTTAGTCACTTTCAGTTTCCTTGCCCAAGTCTTTTTAGACTTGCTGACATGTGCCCCTCTCTCTTTTGGGTGACGCATGTTAGACCTTGAGCCTGAGTTGCCAGCTGAGGGTGAGGTGTTTGCGGACGCCGAGCCTTTAGCCCGTGTTGGACGGGGAGTACGTGGACACTGGGACCAGTCTTAGTGTCTCCGTTGTGTTTTATTTTTTGTTAGACAGTTGTTTTGTTATCGGTGCATGGCACCTATACTTATTTATGTCGTCGCTTTTGTTTGGCCTTGTTCTGGGCCCTTAGACTCTTTCTTTAGCCTGGTGGCTTTTCTGTGATGTTGAATATTTGTGGACAAACTTGTGGATTGGTGTTTCTTATCCGTCGCATATTATTATTATTGGTTGTTGTTTCGATTGTAATTACAGGGGACCTGCTTATACTAAATTGACGCTTATCGGGTTTGGGGCTTCACCGCTCCACTCCCGTGCGGACCTTTCCACGTCTCGCCTCCATTTTAGGGAAGCGGGTCGTGACAGGTTTTAGTGGTGGCCCATGCAGGTCCTCTGTAACTGCAATTATCGGGGATAGCGATAATAATGCAAGATTGTCCAACAAATAATTTTGACCTCTGAGCCCTAAGCTATGAGTCTAATTGTTTCGTTTTCTGCGTCATTAGATGGCAGGAAGGCGGATCACCCGTGGTGGTGGTAGTGGTGCGCCCCCTCATGACGAGGAGCCTGAGCGGGAGCCCACTAATGGGAGATGATGAGAATGATGTTGCAGATAATGCAGGTTCAGCAGGGTGTGCTCCTGCAGGTGCAGAATGCTCCGGTGACTCGAGCTGCTCGGGTGGTGGAGAGCCCCTCGCCCTGAGCCCGGGGCGAAGCAGTTCAGAGAGCTGGGTCCTGCGTATTTTGATGGAACCGAAGGTCCATTAGCTGCTGATGAATGGATGAGGAATATTGAGGACAACCTGAAGATGTCCAAGGTCAACGAAGTTAGTTGGGTTGACTTGGCGAAGCGCCAGCTGAAGGATAACGCCAGGAATTGGTGGGATGCTGAAGAGAAGATGTTGGTAGAGCCGATCGTCTGGGCTACCTTCAAGGCCAGATTTGATGGTGAGTTTTTCCCGAAGGCTGCCAGGGAAGAGATGCTGTAGTGTTTTATCGATCTGAAGCAGGGGAACTCGTCGGTGGACATGTACCACCAGGAGTTCATGAGGCTAAGTCGGTTTGCACCAAAGATGGTGCAGGACGCTGAGGAGAGAGCTCAGAGGTTTCTGCAGGGGCTTGCTTCAGAGCTCCAGAGCTTTGTGACCTCTTCTGACCGGGAATCTTATCAGAAGGTTTTGGTCGCTGCCAAGAGGCAGGAGCTGCTTGTGAACCAGAGGAAGGGGTCTGTTGTTGGTGCTGTGAGGAGGCCTGTGGAGCAGGCGAGGGCTGTGGTTAGGCCTGGATTCAGGCCGAACCCGCCTTGTTCAGTTTAAGAGGCCAGGAGGGCCCGTTCGGAGGACTTGCAATTTCTGTGGCAAGGAGGGCCATATCAAGGAATCATGTAGGAAGTTCTTGGGGCAATGTATTATCTGTGGAGATCCCGCCCATGCCATCCGGGAGTGCCCGAGGTGAGACAACCTTGGAGGACACCTATTGCTGCCCTGCCGTTGCAGCAGAGAGCCCCGGTGCCCGGCTGGTCGTGGGGTGCCCCTCGTTCCGCAGGGGGCAGGCTTTTCGACAGGCCGCTCCGCCGAGGAGGCAGGCATTTCTGATGACTGAGGAGGAGGTTTTGGCCATGGATGAGGTCATTGCAGGTAACTTTCGATCTAGATTGTTCCTTCCTTAATTAATTGATTGTTAAATTATGTGAATGCTTGTGTGTGGTGTTGCTAGAATAAGATTTGATCGATTAGACTGTTTGTTAGGTGTGGTTTTGGTTTGCACGTTCCCTGCCCGAGTCCTCTTTGACTCAGGTGCGTCAATGTGCATTTTGGCCCAGAGCTTCGTGGAGAAGCATTCCTTGTCGACGTCCCCTCTCTCCAAGAGTTGGAATATCGTCACAGGGAATGGAGTAGTCACGGTGCATCGTGGGTGCAGTCCTTGCTCTGTGGTGGTTTGTGGACATGAGCTTTATGCTGATTTTATTGTCCACAACATCACCAACTACGATGCGGTCTTTGGGATGGACTGGCTTGCGAGCTTCTATGCTGACGATCGACTGCAGGAGGAAGAAGGTGGTGTTCGAGATTCCGGACATCCAGTATTGAGTTCAGTCGTGGTAGCAGTTCGCTTGGTCCTGTCAGATTTCGGGCCAGGCTGTGGTAGAGGCTGTAGCTATGCAGATGGAGCTGGAATGGCCAGCTGTGGTGCGAGATTTTGGCGACGTCTTCCCCGAGGAGATGTCTGGGTTGCCACCTGATCGAGCTCTGGAATTTTCTTTTGATCTCGTTCCAGGTGCGCAGCCGATTTCGAAGGCGTCGTATCGTATGGCACCTGCAGAATTGGAAGAGTTGCGGAAGCAGTTGGATGAGCTGTTGCTGAAGGGTTATATTAATCCTAGGTGTGTCTCCGTGGGGAGCACTGGTGTTGCTGGTTAAGAAGAAGGATGGTTCGCGTCGCATGTGCGTGGACTATCGGGGATTGAATGCGGTAACCATTAAGAATAAATACCCGTTGCCTCGCATCGATGATATTTTTGATCAGCTTGGAGGTTCGAGGGTGTTTTTCTAAATGGATTTGAGGAGTGGTTACCATCAGTTGAGGGTGAAGAGGGATGATGTTCCGAAAACAGCGTTCAGGACGAAGTATGGACACTATGAGTTTTGTGGTTATGCCTTTCGGCGTAACTAACGCGCCCGCAGTTTTCATGAATCTGATGAACCTGATTTCCTACGACTTGTTGGATAAGTTTGTCGTTATCTTTATCGACGACATTCTGATCTATTCGAAGTCGGAGGAAGATCATGCATCGCACTTGAGGACGGTATTGGAAATTTTGAGGAAGCATCGTTTGTATGCTAAGTTTTCGAAGTGCGAGTTTTGGCTGGATCGAGTTGCTTTTCTGGGGCATGTGGTGACTGGAGATGGTATTTCTGTGGATCCCGAGAAGATTAGGACCATCAGGGAGTGGCCTGTTCCGTCGTCTGCGTCTGAGATTCGGAGTTTCCTTGGACTTGCTGGTTACTATCGGCGATTCATTAAGGACTTTTCCCGTATTGCTGAGCCGATGACCAGGTTGACACAGAAGGATGTTGCTTATGTTTGGTCGGGTGATTGCGAGAGTGCTTTTGGTGTTCTGAAGGAAAGGTTGACGAGTGCCCCTATTCTTGTCGTGCCTGACCGCAGCGGTGGATTTGAGATCTTTTGCGATGCTTCTGGCAAGGGTCTCGGTTGTGTGTTGCATCAGCACGGGCATGTTGTGGTGTATGCGTCTCGTCAGCTTAAGGTTCATGAGAAGAATTATCCGACGCATGATTTGGAGTTGGCTGCCGTTGTGTTCGCTCTTAAGATTTGGAGGCACTTCTTGCTGAGTGAGAAAGAGAAGATTTTCACCGATCACAAAAGCTTGAAGTATATTTTCACGCAGAAGGAGCTCAACATGCGACAGCGTCGATGGTTGGAGCTTATGGCGGATTATGAGATTGATTTGCAGTATCACCCTGGCAAGGTGAATGTGGTTCCAGATGCTTTGAGTAGGCTTCCAGCGGTGATGATTTTGACCTTGCAGTGGAGATTGCAGCAGGATTTTCGTGAGTCTGGCGTAGAGATTGTTCTTTCTGGGGAGGCTTCTTCGTTGATGTACATGCAGGTACAGTCGACGATCGTGGGATCAGATTAAGGCCGTCCAGGCTGAGGATCCGAAGCTGGTAAAGATTCGGGAGCAGGTGGAAGCCGGTCTGCGGACTGACTTTTTGATTCATGAGGATGGCTCGCTGAGGTTTGGAGCCAGGTTGTGTGTGCCAGCTGGGGATATCAGAGAGGAGCTGATGGTGGAGGCACACAGTTCGCCGTATTCTGTGCATCCTGGTGGCACCAAGATGTACCAGGATCTTCGTCTGAATTATTGGTGGCATGGTATGAAGAGGAGCGTGGCTCGGAGTGTAGCCAAGTGCTTGGTTTGCCAGCAAGTGAAGGCGGAGCATCAGCGTACGGCCGGGTTGCTACAACCGCTTCCGATTCCGGAGTGGAAGTGGCAGCACATCACTATGGACTTCGTGACTGGACTACCTCGGAGTCCGAAGCAGAATGACGTGATTTGGGTGATCGTAGATCGATTGACCAAATCTGCGCACTTTATTCCGTCCGAGTGGGACAGTCCACTGAGGCGCTAGCAAGGAGATATATGGAGGTAAAATTCTTTTACCCTCTGTTTTATTTCCTTTTTCCTAGTTTGGATAGTGATGTAACATGAATCGTGCAGGAAGTTGTGCGACTTCATGGAGTCCCCGTGAGTATCGTGTCTGACAGAGACACGAGGTTCACATCTCAGTTTTGGCAGAGTTTGCAGAAGAGCTTGGGTACGCGTCTGAGTTTCAGCACGGCGTACCATCCGCAGACGGATGGCCAGTCCGAGAGGACGATTCAGATTTTGGAAGACATGCTGAGGGGCGTGCATGTTGGATTTCAAGGGTTCGTGGGAGGACCATCTGCATCTGGTAGAGTTTTCCTACAACAACAGCTTCCAGGCGAGTATTGGCATGGCGCCCTTTCGCCGCTCTTTATGGGAGGAAATGTCGATCGCCATTGAGTTGGGATGACGTTGGTGATCGGGAGTTGTTGGGACCTGAGATGATCGTGGAGGCCGTGGAGATCGTCAGGAATATTCGGGAGAGGTTGAGGATTGCTCAGGGACCGTTTTAAGCATTGGGCGGATGCTAAACGTCGTCCTTTGGAGTTTCAGCCGGGCGACCATGTGTTCTTGAAGATTTCCCCGATCGTGGTGTGATTCGTTTTGGGAAGCGTGGAAAGTTGAGCCCGCGATACATTGGACCATTTGACGTTTTGGAGAGGGTTAGCGAGGGGTAGCGTATCGCTTGGCCTTGCCGCCATCTTTGGAAGGAGTTCACAATGTTTTCCATGTGTCGCAGCTTCGTCGATACATTAGCGATCCGTCTCATGCGGTGGATTATTCGGAGATTACCGTTCGCCCCGATTTGACGTATGACCAGTATCCAGTGCAGATTTTGGACAGGCGTCAGAAATCGCTTCGGAACAAGGTTGTTAACCTTGTGAGGGTGATGTGGCGACACGGCTCACCGGGAGAGTCTACTTGGAGAATGAGGATGAGATGCGAGAGCGTTTCCCACTTTTGTTTCCGGACTCGTGAGTATTCGGAAATTCCGAGGACGGAATTTTTCTTAAGTTGGGGAGGATGTAACGACTGGTTTCCTTGTATCTGAATTTATTATAATATAATATATGTTTTGGTATTTTCTCCTCTTGTGTGGTTTTCGTCTCCGTAACTTTCATTTCGATCGATTCGTCGTATTTTCTCGATTCTTCCTTAGGATCGTCGATTTCGAAGTACGTCGTTTGTGACGGGCTTCATAATGGTCATATCTAACTATTAGATCAAGTCTAGGAGTCTTAGGATTCGATCCCAGGGCTCCGCGCTCCGTATCGGAACTTTTGGTGCTCATTAGCCGGTATAAGAAGGGGCACCGACCGACTAGATGACGATCCAGTCGGTCGGCAATCCTTCTTGGACCGACTAGTGAGCTTTCTAAATTTTCTCAGGAGTTACTGTTTATCGTTAGTCGGTCTAAGAAGAGTTGTTGACCGACTAGGTTCGCAAACTAGTCGGTCGGCAATGCTTCTTGAACGACTAACACATCATCTAAATTTTAGTTGAGTTACTGTTTACTCTTAGTCGGTCTAAGAACGTTCACCGACCGACCTAGTTGCTAAACTAGTCGGTCAGTACTTGTTCATGGACCGACTTAACTCTAAATCCTATTTTCGTTCAGGAGTTACTGTTTACACTTAGTCGGTCTGCGTTGGTCGATCCGACCGACTAGTTGCCAAACTAGTCGGTCAGTGGTTGTTCTTTGACCGACTAGTCTGTGTTGAAACCCTAATTTTCTGGGCAGCCGCCAGCCTAGCCTATAAATACCCAACCCAAACGTTTTCTTCTCCCTCAACACGAACCAAAACCCTAAAATCTTCCCCTTGAGCCCCCATCTTCCTCCAAGCTTCAATCCTTCATTTCAAGCCCTAAATCCATCATCCAATCCATCCATTCGCTCTATCTACCACTCATCTTCCCCAAAATCTCACCAAAATCCATCAAATACCCAAAATCCCCCAAAACCCTAGTTTCCCCAAACTTCTCCATTAGCTTCCAGATCTGGTCCTAGGGTTCCCCGGAGTGTTTCTTCCGCTCCTCTCGGTAAGAAATCGATCTACCGTTGTTTTCTTATCCTATTGTAATTTTTATGAAACCCTAATAAAATACTTGTGTTTTGATGATTGTTCCCCATAACAGCGATTCCCCGTAGGCTAGCATTCGCGGAAACGAACTTTCGTAACCGTCATCCCCGGTGATAGGCAAGTGAAACTTGCATCTCTTGATTTAGGCCATATCTTAGGCCATTTCCCTTGCTTTAGCGTAAAAGAGACTAAACGGTGAAAGGATAGCCGTTTAGACGCCATTGACCTAGCTTGACAACGAAGCTTGGTCCGTCACCCTCCTCATGCTCATATGTCACGTTTAAATTCCATTAACGGTACGCAATTATCTGTTCATGGTATTGCATAGTGATTATTTATCGTGATTGCATAGCACACGCTACAATCCCATGTTTCCTGGCTCGTGTTCCAGAAGCGAGCCCTGTAGTTGGAAACCCCAACGCTCGAATGTCAACACACACTTATTTTCCTGGCTCGTGACCAGAAGCGAGCATAATGAGTTGGAAACCCCAACGCTCGTCACATGTGGGTGGGGTAAGAGATAAGCGGACTGAGCCCGAGTGGCTTGATCAGCCACTCCGGCCAGCAGGTGAAATCTCTAGTGTTTCAGTGTTGATAGTGATAGAGATAAACGAGCTGGCCAGTAAGTGGACTCTCTATGCACTAAGTGTTAAGTGTTAAGTGCTAAGTGATAAGTGATGAGTGATAAGTGATAAGTGATTAGTGACTAGTGAATTGGTAGCTTTTGCTACACCGTGCATGCTTGTCACTCTTTCAAACTGTTGCATCATATTCAACTGTCATGCCATTGTTTAACAATTAAATGCTAGGTTGTTAGTCACTTTCAGGTTTCCTTGCCCAAGTCTTTTTAGACTTGCTGACATGTGCCCCTCTCTCTTTTGGGTGACGCATGTTAGACCTTGAGCCTGAGTTGCCAGCTGAGGGTGAGGTGTTTGCGGACGCCGAGCTTTAGCCCGTGTTGGACGGGGAGTACGTGGACACTGGGGACCAGTCTTAGTGTCTCCGTTGTGTTTTATTTTTTGTTAGACAGTTGTTTTGTTATCGGTGCGTGGCACCTATACTTATTTATGTCGTCGCTTTTGTTTGGCCTTGTTCTGGGCCCTTAGACTCTTTCCTTTAGCCTGGTGGCTTTTCTGTGATGTTGAATATTTTGTGGACAAACTTTGGGATTGGTGTTTCTTATCCGTCTCATATTATTATTATTGTTGTTGTTTCGATTGCAATTACAGGGACCTGCTTATACTAAATTGACGCTTATCGGGTTTGGGGCTTCACCGCTCCACTCCCGTGCGGACCTTTCCACGTCACGCCTCCATTTTAGGGAAGCGGTCGTGACAATCAAATAATCATCGAAGCGAGTGGGGCAATATCACAAAATTCCGCAACCCTAGCATCAAATCCCTTAAACCATCAACAACATATAATCCCATTTTCCTCACGTCATCGGGTAGAGCAAACCTCAGATTTTTGTATCACTATCGACATGCAATCATTCATAACATCCGAGCATTTCAAAAACCAAATTCAGCAAGTGAATCAAGTCAAAAACAAAAAAAATTAGCTTAGGGCTGCAGAAAATATACCTTCGCGCAAGAAATCGTTCAGAAATCACCTCGCCCCACACCGATGATCTAGGGTTCTGCACAGAGCTTCGACGCCGTTACCCGGAGCAAAGCTTGGCACACCCTCAGCAACGACGATCAACCCTAGGCACAGAGAAACCCTTTTAGAAACCTAGGCAACCCAGATCAGCTGCGTTGCCGCCGGATCTAGGGTTTTCAAGAATCCGTTGCCTCCCGCGCCATGGAATAGGGGTGAGAGGAACACAGCGGGGCCCACAGCGAGGAGATTTGCCTGCAATCGCCGCAATTTCCGTGGATTTCGCAGGGTGGAAAGTCCGGCGACACGTCGGAGAGAGAGGGCCGTGGAATCGCGAGGCGATTTCTCCGCAAAGAAACAGGCGAAGGGAAAGTCGAAGAGAGAAAAGAGTGAACAGTTACCGAAGCGACGAGAAACAGTCGAAAAAAGTGGGATTCTCGGGCCCTATACTCGCAAAGAAGCAGGCCCTAAGTCAAAAGAGAACGTGTCCATTTTTTTATCTTTTTTCCTCTTTTGAGATAACTAAAATCAATGTCAATATCAATCACAATGCATGCTCATTAGATCTCTGTAACGACCCACTCTCGGGGGCCCGTTACTTATTTGATATTTGCGCAGATCCTGCAGTTAACCAGGGAAACCAAAATAGCCACGATGCAGAGATGTACAAAAATACCCAAATAGTGTCCATTTATTACAATCCATACTGTACAAATGTTCCAACCAACGTACATGAAAGAAAGAAAGTACACAACTGAAAATAGCTCTGGAAGCTGCGGTCTCAGGGTCGAACTCTAGCGCTATCAACTCAAGAGCGTCCGCCTCCATATGTACGTCGTCTACGGTGCCACGGAGATGGAACCGTAGGTAAGTCACAACAATTCTAGCAATAGTAGTAAAAGCTGTGTACAAGTGTGGGAATGAACAGACTATGGAACTAACTACGTTCGAAAAGTAAAGGAACAACAGTCATATATGCAAGTGAAATAAATGAAGTATGAGAGCAGCAACGATGACATGGCATATATGACATGGTACTAAAGCAGATAAAGTAACATCAATAGTAAAGTAAACAGGCATGTGGAGTAAAACAAACAGGCAGCAAGGTAGTAAAGCAGGCTAAAGAGGTGAAGTAAAGTACTGGTGACTGCAGGTGTAGTAGGTAAAGTGCGTGTAATGTGTAAAGTAGAGGTGATCGTGCAAGCTATACTAGAACTACGTGACTCCAGTCGGAGAGTACAATATGTGACCATTGAGCTCATCTCTTGCCTGGGCGCGACCCAGACGAATGCCGAAAACCCAGGCAGCTAGACAGGATGCTGGCGAGCAGCATATATATTTGCCGAAACACAGGTAGCTAGACAGGATGCCAAAACCCAGGCAGCTAGACATGTAGATTGAACTCTAGTCACTCCCGTACTTTCACAAACTGTGAGTTACCGCAAACCCCAGGGATGTGTCATGTGAATCTAATACATGTTCCTTTCATGATGTTCCACGATCTAGTACATGTTCCTTTCATGATGTTCCACGAGATGTTCCACGAGATGTTCCACAAGATATTCCACAAGATGTTTCACAAGATGTTTCGCACATGACATTCCATACGATACTTCGTTAGCATTCACTGAGTAATAAATGGCATACAGCAGGTGACATGTTTATGAGCAATTGTGCAACAAGTGCTTACGAGATCCATGCTACATTTTCAAATGATAAGTGTTAGAACAAGCTGGACCAGTATGGACAAGAGTGGTTATGAGTTTATATGCATTGAAAGGTTAAAGCAACTTATTTATTGAAAACTAGAAAGTAAAGCAAAGCGGATGCTAAAAAATTTGAGGATAAAAACAAGTCCAACAAACATGGACTACAAAAATTGTTGTTTTAAGTGTTTAGTAGTTCGTTCGATCATTAGTTGTTTTGAGACCATTTGTAAAACCCTAAGTTCATGCATGTTGCATGTACACTTGCTTAACTTCTAAGAATAGAATTAGAGTGACTTACTATTGAGCTCGTTGTAATAAGACGAGATTAGAGCTAGAGCTTCCAAGGAAGCCGGTGTACGAGAATTGGCACGCTGCTTCTTCGCTTCGTCCTCACGTCGACGGGGGGTTGTGCATTTCCGAGCGGCGACGACGGCGTTGGAGGGAAGCTCCGATCGCGGAGTCTGTGCTGTAGCGTTGGGGCGGCTTCCGCTTGACGGCGTACGGGCGGAGGGGCGAGAGAACGGGCGGCGGACTCGTCGGAGCATGGGAGAAACTCGGAGAGCAGGCGGGGTACGGCGGGTGCTCCAAGAGGCGACGACAACGACGTTGGCGACGAGTGGCTCGAGTCGGACTTCGTCGGCGTCGTGGGCAGAGCGTGGAGCGCTGGCGATGCTTCGGAGGAGGTCTAGCGTCGGGATTAGCATCAGAGCACGGCGAGTTCGGGGTTGCAGTGTCTCGAGCTTGCGGTCGCCGGCGAGCTCAGTGGGGTTGCTGCTGGGTTCGAGGCAACGTTGGAGGAGGGACGTGCATGGCGGGGTTGGGTCGCCGTCGAGTGGGGTGGCCGAAGTCGAGGGCGAAGGCATGGGTTTGAGCGAGAATGAGATGAGAGGGGGGCGGGCTTTGCATGGGTTACGGGAGAGAGAAAGAGACAGAGAGAGTAGTTGTGTATGTTAATGAGAGGGAAGGGGAGATCATATATGGGATTAATGATGGGGGTTGCTGCATGAACGTGTAGGGGGCTACCAAAGTGGGTGGGTTAACGGGGTTGTTGGGATGAAAGTGATTAAGGGTAGATACGGTTAGGTTAAAAGTTAATTAGGGGTAATAATAATAGTTTTAGAGGGGTAATTAGAAACACAAAATTACAATTTTGCCCCTACTAGTAAACGTGTCCGAAAAATTACGAAAATATACCCACGGGATCGTATTGTCGTGAGGATCACGAATACGAAGGCCATTTCAGGGTTTGAGCTACGGAGATACTAGTTTTTGGCTGAAACGTTTAGAAAGCGGGTTTGCGGGCTCTCTATTGAAATGATATCAGAAAATTACGAAATTAATGTGGGGACCCCTAAATGATCATAGGATGCTACTGTAGAAGTTTGAAAGCGTTTTGAAAGTGTTTGAATGGAAAATTAATTCGTTAAGCCAAAACGGTAATTATTAAAAACGAATTTTTATCGAAATTATTTTGTGTGTTTGAGGAAATCTGAAAATACCGCAATACATTATAATTAGTCTCGTGCTTAAAATATTTTTATAAGAATTTTTGAAATCAGTTTTGTAATAAAACTCTTGACTACATTTATAAAGAAATTTTGAAGTGTTAAAAATACGTTAAGTACGTAAATTGAAGTGCTGAAAAATACTGGTCGTTACATCCTACCCTCCTTAAAATAATTCCGTCCTCGGAATTTACAAATATTTCTGAAACAAATAATTGATGTTTACGAAGAAGCTCATGCAAATACATGATAGAAAAGATAGTAATCTGTGTAAATCAAGTTGTAAATAACATGAAATATGATAAGAAAAATAAGGGATGTTACTAATATATATTATCACCATAGCTACTTCAGATCTATCAAGTAGCCAAAATATGAGATAATGGCATTACATGAAAAGGAGAGCTATTAAGATGATGACTACTGGGTCTGAATCTTAATCATGTAAATCATCGCTATAGCATACATAAACGTAAGGGCTAAACCTAGTGCATCCATGCTGTTACAACTTAACCAGCCGAACAAAAAGGACTTCATCTGCCACGCTACTAAATTACAAGCCAATATCCAGATCAACACTAATAGGCAAATATAAGGCCAATTCTCGAGGGTCAAGATCATCACTACCACTTCTTCCAGCAGTCTCAATAACATCCAACAAGAAGCCAACATCCTAGCCGTCTCCCAAATCCGAGCACAAGACTGACATCCAACTTCAAGCCTAAGCCCAAAAGTACGCCAATACCCAACCCCAAAGATACTGCTTGCCAATACCATTGGTCGACATCTACGGTTATCACCATCAGCCCTAAACAATTTAACGACCAAAAACATACGGACCCACAAATACGAAGGAGCAGCCCTAAGAAGGAATCGAAGCGGGGCCGCTCAAGGGGGAAGAACCAGAAAAAGGAGCTCCAAAGAATACCAAGAGCGGCGGGTTCCCAATATCCTGACCACACGGCAATAGCGAGGGTGGCGGCGAGGGTTGTTGCCAAGCCTAACAATCCCCAGGGTCGTCGGTGGGCCATCGACGGCTGTCGATCCGCGGCGGCGAGGGCTGCGGCTGGCTGTCGATCCATGGAGGGGAGGGCGATGACTGCTCGATGTGGCGGGGGCTTCCGGGGGGAGGTGGAGCGGTGGAGATGGCGGATCTTTGGGTGAGGCCGGGGAGATGGGTCGAGCTCGCTTGGGGGAGAGGTCGGGAGGAGGAATGGCGATGTCGGAGCGAAAAGGGAAGCCACTGGATGGCTGGTGGAGGAAGGAGATGGGATAACAAGAAAATGTGGGCACCAAAAGTCGGGTTAGGGTAGGGTAGGGTATGGCAGGAACGGATCTCGAGGAGGGGAAGCGGACAAAGGAATTAAAGAGGGGAGAAGGTGGTCGGTGGGAAATGAAATCAAACCCTTGGAAAAAAAATAGGGTACAAGATGAAAGTAGGGGCTAGAAGAGAAACACGAGCTCAAGAAGGATGAAAGGACTTAAACAGCCTACACTTGCACGTCAGGTTGGCTCGTCTCAAAATCTCTAGCACCATCCTCCAATACTTCTGAGCGTCCTTTGATTCGCTTCCGTTGTCGAACTCGAACTTCTGGTGATCGAAAATCGAATGCTACCCTCCTTAAAATAAACGTAGCTAGAGTTCAAGCAAAATAGAAATAGAAAGATTCTAAGAAGGTCAATCGGAAGGTCACCAAGCTAAAGGAAGGGTGATATTGATGAAGATCGATGGCGTTACATAATCATGATTCACGTCCTTGCGGTCCAGCGGACATGGCCAGGGAAGTGACTAAGCCAGGATCACTAACACCTAGTCTAGCTAGGTTGATCCAACAAACTTAGCCAAGCACATTGACCGAATCATGATCCATTTAAGGAAGCTTATTATTTATATGTGTGCCATCATCAACTGAAAAAAAGGTGATGAAGTGGGTAGATAGTTCAACCTATGAAAAATCACTATAACTGCTAGCAAAAGGGGTTACTAGGGAAGTTATATCCAACAAATGGAATACGAATTCCTAAGCAAGTGTTAAGAGTTCAAAGGAAGTGATGAGGATCAAGGAAGACCTAATGAAGATGGTAATAAGGACGCTTCACCCGTATATCCAATACAGGTGAACACTCGAGACATCCCGTACTCGATGTTAATTTGAGTATTTTATATTGTACATCCTGATCTTGCTATATTATTCACGAGGTAGTTAGCGAGGGCCTGTGTAGACCACCAAACTTGTAACGACCCGCTCTCGGGGGCCCGTTACTTATTTGATATTTGCGCAGGTCCTGCAGTTAACCAGTGAAACCAAAATAGCCACGATGCAGAGATGTACAAAAATACCCAAATAGTGTCCATTTATTACAATCCATACTGTACAAATGTTCCAACCAACGTACATGAAAGAAAGAAAGTACACAACTGAAAATAGCTCTGGAGGCTGCGGTCTCAGGGTCGAACTCTGGCGATCAGAACTCAAGAGCATCCGCCTCCATATGTACGTCGTCTGCGGTGCCACGGAGATGGAACCATAGGTAAGTCACAACAATTCTAGCAATAGTAGTAAAAGCTATGTACAAGTGTGGGAATGAACAGACTATGGAACTAACTACATTCGAAAAGTAAAGGAACAACAATCATATATGCAAGTGAAATAAATGAAGTATGAGAGCAGCAACGATGACATGGCATATA
Source organism: Scilla litardierei (assembly GCA_030789695.1). Taxonomy (NCBI): domain Eukaryota; kingdom Viridiplantae; phylum Streptophyta; class Magnoliopsida; order Asparagales; family Asparagaceae; genus Scilla; species Scilla litardierei. Next base: position 71,808,886 of record CM061134.1, on the reverse strand, counting down.
TGACATGGTACTAAAGCAGATAAAGTAACATCAATAGTAAAGTAAACAGGCATGTGGAGTAAAACAAACAGGCAGCAAGGTAGTAAAGCAGGCTATAGAGGTGAAGTAAAGTACTGGTGGCTGCATGTGTAGTAGGTAAAGTGCGTGTAATGCGTAAAGTAGAGGTGATCGTGCAAGCTATACTAGAACTACGTGACTCCAGTCGGAGAGTACAATATGTGACCATTGAGTTCATCTTTTGCCTGGGCGCGACCCAGACGAATGCCGAAAACCCAGCAGCTAGACAGGATGCTGGCGAGCAGCATACATATTTACCGAAACACAGGCAGCTATACATGATGCCAAAACCCAGGCAGCTAGACATGTAGATTGAACTCCAGTCACTCCCGTACTTTCACAAACTGTGAGTTACCCCAAACCCCAGGGATGTGTCATGTGAATCTAGTACATGTTCCTTTCATGATGCTCCACGAGATGTTCCACAAGATGTTCCACGAGATGTTCCACAAGATGTTTCACAAGATGTTTCGCACATGACATTCCATACGATACTTCGTTAGGATTCACTGAGTAATAAGTGGCATGCAGTAGGTGACGTGTTTATGAGCAATTGTGCAACAAGTGCTTACGAGATCCATGCTAAATTTTCAAATGATAAGTGTTAGAACAAGCTGGACCAGTATGGACAAGAGTGGTTATGAGTTTATATGCATTGAAATGTTAAAGCAACTTATTTATTGAAAACTAGAAAGTAAAGCAAAGCGGATGCTAAAAAATTTGAGGATAAAAACAAGTCCAACAAACATGGACTACAAAAATTGTTGTTTTAAGTGTTTAGTAGTTCGTTCGATCATTAGTTGTTTTGAGACCATTTGTAAAACCCTAAGTTCATGCATGTTGCATGTACACTTGCTTAACTTCTAAGACTAGAATTAGAGTGACTTACTATCGAGCTCGTTGTAATAAGACGAGATTAGAGCTAGAGCTTCCAAGGAAGCCGGTGTAAGAGAATTGGCACGCTGCTTCTTCGCTTCGTCCTCACGTCGATGGGGGGTTGTGCATTTCCGAGCGGCGGCGGCGGCGTCGGAGGGAAGCTCCGGTCGCGGAGGCTGTGTTGTAGCGTTGGGGCGGCTTCCGCTTGACGGCGTACGGGCGGAGGGGCGAGAGAACGGGCGGCGGACTCGTCGGAGCACGGGAGAAACTCGGAGAGCAGGCGGTGTACGACGGGTGCTCCAGGAGGCGACGACAACGACGTTGGCGACGAGTGGCTCGAGTCAGACTTCGTCGGCGTCGTGGGCAGAGCGTGGAGCGCTGGCGATGCTTCAGAGGAGGTCTAGCATCGGGATTAGCATCAGAGCACGGCGAGTTCGGGGTTGCAGCGTCTCGAGCTTGCGGTCACCGGCGAGCTCAGTGGGGTTGCTGCTGGGTTCGAGGCAACGTCGGAGGAGGGACGTGCATGGCGGGGTTGGGTCGCCGTCGAGTGGGGTGGCCGAAGTCGAGGGCGAAGGCATGGGTTTGAGCGAGAATGAGATGAGAGGGGGGCGGGCTTTGCATGGGTTACGGGAGAGAGAAAGAGACAGAGAGAGTAGTTGTGTGTGTTAATGAGAGGGAAGGGGAGATCATATAGGGGATTAATGATGGGGGTTGCTGCATGAACGTGTAGGGGGCTACCAAAGTGGGTGGGTTAACGGGGTTGTTGGGATGAAAGTGATTAACGGTAGATACGGTTAGGTTAAAAGTTAATTAGGGGTAATAATAATAGTTTAGAGGGGTAATTAGAAACACAAAATTACAATTTTGCCCCTACTAGTAAACGTGTCCGAAAAATTACGAAAATATACCCACGGGATCGTATTGTCGCGAGGATCACGAATACGAAGGCCATTTCAGGGTTTCAGCTACGGAGATACTAGTTTTTGGCTGAAACGTTTAGAAAGCAGGTTTGCGGGCTCTCTATTGAAATGATATCAGAAAATTACGAAATTAATGTGGGGACCCCTAAATGATCATAGGATGCTATTGTAGAAGTTTGAAAGCGTTTTGAAAGTGTTTGAATGGAAAATTAATTCGTTAAGCCAAAACGGTAATTATTAAAAACGAATTTTTATCGAAATTATTTTGTGTGTTTGAGGAAATCTGAAAATACCGCAATACATTATAATTAGTCTCGTGCTTAAAATATTTTTATAAGAATTTTTGAAATCAGTTTTGTTATAAAACTCTTGACTACATTTATAAAGAAATTTTGAAGTGTTAAAAATACGTTAAGTACGTAAATTGAAGTGCTGAAAAATACTGGTCGTTACATCCTACCCTCCTTAAAATAATCCCGTCCTCGGAATTTACAAATATTTCTGAAACAAATAATTGATGTTTACGAAGAATCTCAAGCAAATAAATGATAGAAAAGATAGTAATCTGTGTAAATCAAGTTGTAAATAACATGAAATATGATAAGAAAAATAAGGGATGTTACTAATATATATTATCACCATAGCTACTTCAGATCTATCAAGTAGCCAAAATATGAGATAATGGCATTACATGAAAAGGAGAGCTATTAAGATGATGACTACTGGGTCTGGATCTTAATCATGTAAATCATCTCCATAGCATACATAAACGTAAGGGCTAAACCTAGTGCATCCATGCTATTACAACTTAACCGTCCGAACAAAAAGGACTTCATCTGCCACGCTACTAAATTACAAGCCAATATCTAGATCAACACTAATAGGCAAATATAAGGCCAATTCTCGAGGGTCAAGATCATCACTACCACTTCTTCCAGCAGTCTCAATAACATCCAACAAGAAGCCAACGTCCTAGCCGTCTCCCAAATCCGAGCACAAGACTGACATCCAACTTCAACGCCTAAGCCCAAAAGTACGCCAATACCCAACCCCAAAGATACTGCTTGCCAATACCATTGGTCGACATCTACGGTTATCACCATCAGCCCTAAACAATTTAACGACCAAAAACATACGGACCCACAAATACGAAGGAGCGGCCCTAAGAAGGAATCGAAGCAGGGCAGCTCAAGGGGGAAGAACCAGAAAAAGGAGCTCCAAAGAATACCAAGAGCGGCGGGTTCCCAATATCCCGACCACACGGCAATAGCGAGGGTGGCGGCGAGGGTTGTTGCCAAGCCCAACAATCCCCAGGGTCGTCGGTGGGCCATCGGCGGCTGTCGATCCGCGGCGGCGAGGGCTGCGACTGGCTGTCGATCCATGGAGGGGAGGGCGATGACTGCTCGATGTGGCGGGGGCTTCCGGGGGGAGGTGGAGCGGTGGGGATGGCGGATCTTTGGGTGAGGCCGGGGAGATGGGTCGAGCTCGCTTGGGTCGGAGCGAAAAGGGAAGCCACTGGATGGCTGGCAGAGGAAGGAGATGGGATAACAAGAAAATGTGGGCACCAAAAGTCGGGTTAGGGTACGGTAGGGTTTGGCAGGAACGGATCTCGAGGAGGGGAAGCGGACAAAGGAATTAAAGAGGGGAGAAGGTGGTCGGTGGGAAATGAAATCAAACCCTTGGAAAAAAATAGGGTACAAGATGAAAGTAGGGGCTAGAAGAGAAACACGAGCTCAAGACGGATGAAAAGACTTAAACAGCCTACACTTGCACATCAGGTTGGCTCGTCTCAAAATCTCTAGCACCATCCTCCAATACTTCTGAGCGTCCTTTGATTCGCTTCCGTTGTCGAACTCGAACTTTTAGTGATCGAAAATCGAATGCTACCCTCCTTAAAATAAACGTAGCTAGAGTTCAAGCAAAAGAGAAATAGAAAGATTCTAAGAAGGTCAATCGGAAGGTCACCAAGCTAAAGGAAGGGTGATATTGATGAAGATCGATGGCATTACATAATCATGATTCACGTCCTTGCGGTCTAGCGGACACGGCCAGGGAAGTGACTAAGCCAGGATCACTTACACCTAGTCTAGCTAGGTTGATCCAACAAACTTAGCCAAGCACATTGACCGGATCATGATCCATTTAAGGAAGCTTATCATTTATTTGTGTGCCATCATCAACTGAAAAAAAGATGATGAAGTGGGTAGATAGTTCAACCTATGAAAAATCACTATAACTGCTAGCAAAAGGGGTTACTAGGGAAGTTATATCCACCAAATGGAATACGAATTCCTAAGCAAGTGTTAAGAGTTCAAAGGAAGTGATGAGGATCAAGGAAGACCTAATGAAGATGGTAATAAGGACGCTTCACCCGTATATCCAATACAGGTGAACACTCGAGACATCCCGTACTCGAGGTTAATTTGAGTATTTTATATTGTACATCCTGATCTTGCTATATTGTTCACGAGGTAGTTAGCGAGGGCCTGTGTAGACCACCAAACTTGTAACGACCCGCTCTCGGGGGCCCGTTACTTATTTGATATTTGCGCAGGTCCTGCAGTTAACCAGTGAAACCAAAATAGCCACGATGCAGAGATGTACAAAAATACCCAAATAGTGTCCATTTATTACAATCCATACTGTACAAATGTTCCAACCAACGTACATGAAAGAAAGAAAGTACACAACTGAAAATAGCTCTGGAAGCTGCGGTCTCAGGGTCGAACTCTGGCGATATCAACTCAAGAGCATCCGCCTCCATATGTACGTCGTCTGCGGTGCCACAGAGATGGAACCGTAGGTAAGTCACAACAATTCTAGCAATAGTAGTAAAAGCTGTGTACAAGTGTGGGAATGAACAGACTATGGAACTAACTACGTTCGAAAAGTAAAGGAACAACAGTCATATATGCAAGTGAAATAAATGAAGTATGAGAGCAGCAACGATGACATGGCATATATGACATGGTACTAAAGCAGATAAAGTAACATCAATAGTAAAGTAAACAGGCATGTGGCGTAAAACAAACAGGCAGCAAGGTAGTAAAGCAGGCTAAAGAGGTGAAGTAAAGTACTGGTGACTGCAGGTGTAGTAGGTAAAGTGCGTGTAATGCGTAAAGTAGAGGTGATCGTGCAAGCTATACTAGAACTACGTAACTCCAGTCGGAGAGTACAATATGTGACCATTGAGTTCATCTCTTGCCTGGGCGCGACCCAGACGAATGCCGAAAACCCAGCAGCTAGACAGGATGCTGGCGAGCAGCATACATATTTGCTGAAACACAGGCAGCTATACATGATGCCAAAACCCAGGCAGCTAGACATGTAGATTGAACTCCAGTCACTCCCGTACTTTCACAAACTGTGAGTTACCCCAAACCCCAGGGATGTGTCATGTGAATCTAGTACATGTTCCTTTCATGATGTTCCACGAGATGTTCCACAAGATGTTTCACAAGATGTTTCGCACATGACATTCCATACGATACTTCGTTAGCATTCACTGAGTAATAAATGGCATGCATCAGGTGACGTGTTTATGAGCAATTGTGCAACAAGTGCTTACGAGATCCATGCTACATTTTCAAATGATAAGTGTTAGAACAAGCTGGACCAGTATGAACAAGAGTGGTTATGAGTTTATATGCATTGAAAGGTTAAAGCAACTTATTTATTGAAAACTAGAAAGTAAAGCAAAGCAGATGCTAAAAAATTTGAGGATAAAAACAAGTCCAACAAACATGGAGTACAAAAATTGTTGGTTTAAGTGTTTAGTAGTTTGTTCGATCATTAGTTGTTTTGAGACCATTTGTAAAACCCTAAGTTCATGCATGTACACTTGCTTAACTTCTAAGACTAGAATTAGAGTGACTTACTATCGAGCTCGTTGTAATAAGATGAGGTTAGAGCTAGAGCTTCCAAGGAAGCCGGTGTACGAGAATTGGCACGCTGCTTCTTCGCTTCGTCCTCACGTCGACGGGGGGTTGTGCATTTCCGAGCGGCAGCGGCGACGTCGGAGGGGAGCTCCGGTCGCGGAGGCTATGCAATAGCGTTGGGGCTGCTTTCGCTTGACGGCGTACGGGCAGAGGGGCGAGAGAATGGGCGGCGAACTCGTCGGAGCACGGGAGAAACTCGGAGAGCAGGCGGTGTACGGCGGGTGCTCCAGGAGGCGACGGCGACGACGTTGGCTGCGAGTAGCTCGAGTTGGACTTTGTCGGCGTCGTGGGCAGAGCGTGGAGCGCTGGCAATGCTTCGGAGGAGGTCCAGCGTCTGGATTAGCTTCGGAGCACGTCGAGTTCGGGGTTGCAGCGTCTCGAGCTTGCGGTCGCCGGCGAGCTCGGTGGGGTTGCTGCTGGGTTCGAGGCAACGTCGGAGGAGGGACGTGCACGGTGGGGTTGGGTCGCTGTCGAGTGGGGTGGCCGAAGTCGAGGGCGAAGGCATAGGTTCGAGCGAGAATGAGATATGAGGGGGGGCGGGCTTTGCATGGGTTACGGGAGAGAGAGAGAGAGAGAGAGAGAGAGAGAGAGAGAGAGAGAGAGAGAGAGAGAGAGAGAGAGAGAGAGAGAGAGAGAGAGAGAGAGAGAGAGTGGCTGTGTGTGTTAATGAGAGGGAAGGGGAGATCAAATAGGGGATTAATGATGGAGGTAGCTGCATGAACGTGTAGGGGGCTACCAAAGTGGGTGGGTTAACGGGGTTGTTGGGATGAAAGTGATTAATGGTAGATACGGTTAGGTTAAAAGTTAATTAGGGGTAATAATAATAGTTTTAGAGGGGTAATTAGAAACACAAAATTACAATTTTGTCCCTACTAGTAAACGTGTCCGAAAAATTACGAAAATATACCCATGGGATCGTATTGTCGCTTGGATCACGAATACGAAGGCCATTTCAGGGTTTGAGCTACGGAGATACTAGTTTTTGGCTGAAACGTTTAGAAAGCGGGTTTGCGGGTTCTCTATTGAAATGATATCAGAAAATTACGAAATTAATGTGGGGACCCCTAAATGATCATAGGATGCTACTGTAGAAGTTTGAAAGAGTTTTAAAAGTGTTTGAATGGAAACTTAATTCGTTAAGCCAAAACAGTAATTATTGAAAACGAATTTTTATCGAAATTATTTTGAGTGTTTGAGGAAATCTGAAAATACCGCAATACCTTATAATTAGTCTCGTGCTTAAAATATTTTTATAAGAATTTTTGAAATCAGTTTTGTTATAAAACTCTTGACTACATTTATTAAGAAATTTTGAAGTGTTAATAATACGTTAAGTACGTAAATTGAAGTGCTGAAAAATACTTGTCATTACAATCTCTACTAAACAACACATACATAAACGTTGTAACTAAACTATTACAGCTATTGTCCATATTAATAAATTAATTAGTATAACAATATCAATAGTCTAGAACCACTAAAAGATAATGTGCATCACGATGTCCATACATATGATAATAAAAGAAATGTTAGGTCTCGTACGTGACAGTGTTGTCAATAGTGGCACCATGATATTATGTTATCTGTCCTTAATTATCTTGAAGAAGAGAGGCGGCATATATTGGTCATGTTGGAAGAGTTGTTGAACATTATGTTGTATCATAACGTTCAACACGCTATGTCTGTTAGCAGTTATGGGTGTATGCTGAGTAAGGGATCTTGTAAATGGTAACTCGTGATCCTAGCTTCATATCCTTAATATTATTTGGTATTTATGATGATTGAATATTGTTAAGGATTTAGTTGGAAGCCAATATCTCTCGGTTATATTATTGAAGACGGTTGGAGAGATTTTAGCCCACAATTCCTTATTCAAAGGACTCTTGAAGATTTGCGGGATCTTCTGCCTTATGTGGTTGCGGATATTGTGGGGTTGCCGAGCTGGAGCTACGATGATTGAAGATCTTCCCGATACACCCGCGAATTAAGGGGGAGCGGGGTTTATGAGGGTTGGCAGCGGTGACGGCTAGGTCACAACTTTTGTGAAAAAGTTTGGAAGAACTCCGGGAGGGAGGCCGACAACTACGCATGTAGGATCAAGGGAGTTGATCTAGTCGGTTGTGCAAGGGGAGCTTGCGCGCAAGGGGAGCTTGCAAGAATACTCCACGGGGTTGATTGTTATCACCCTTCATGGTTTGTATTAAGGGGGAGCTTGTTCCTCCTAGTAGAAACATGGTATTAGAGTTTGTACTCATTGATTATTATGGTGGAGTATTCTGATTCTCTGGGCGTGGCCCCGCAGATGTAGGTGTGCGCACCGAACTACGTTATCAAGTCTTGTGTGTCTCTGATTGGGTTGTGTTTTCTCCTTTGGATTTGATGTTTATTACAACGTACTGAATTTCAATTGGTATCAGAGCAGGTCATCCGTGTAAATTTGTCTTGTCAAAGTGCGTGTGATCTTGTGTGTGCAGTACGTAAGTCATGAATACGAAAGAAGGCGTGTCCGTTACTCGCCATTCGCTACTTGCCGGAACAAATTACACATACTGGAAGTCCCGGATGCGAGCTTTTATCAAGTCATTGGATGAGAAGGCATGGGTCGCCACTATTAAAGGATGGAGTCCACCAATCGAAGTAGACAAGGAAGGCAAGGAATACCTCAAACCGGCAAGAGATTGGGATTCAGAAGAAGATCGTGCGGCATTAGGAAACTCTAAAGTCGTGAATGCTATTTTCACTGCAGTTGACAAAGAGCAGTTCAAGCTGATATCCACGTGTGAGTATACTAAAGAAGCTTGCGACATTCTTCAGAACGTTCATGAAGGAACAAGTACAGTTAATGCTTCTAAACTTCAAATGCTTGCGTCGCAGTTCGAAAATCTTAGAATGAATTATAATGAGACTGTTGCCGAATTTAATGGTAAACAGAGGGACATAGCCAACCAGGCTTTTCAACTAGGCAAGAAATATTCTCAAAAGAAGCTGGTAGAGAAGACGTTGATATCTCTTCCTGATAAATTTTCTGCTAAAATTGCGGCTATCGAAGAAGTAAGAAACACCTCCACCATGAGATTGGATGAACTCATGGGTTCTCTTCAAACCTATGAGATGAATCTCAAGCAGAACAGAAGGGAAAAGGGGGTGGCATTAAAGGCGGAGGCTAGCGAAACTTCTAAATCGGAGAATGAGTCGGAGTTGGAAGAAGACATTGCATTACTAACCAAGAACCTCAGTAGGATGATGAGGAAGATCAGTAACATGGGTCAGAATATCAGACCTGTCAACAGGATGCCGCGCTCAGGTCCTCCCGATGTAGAAAAAAACACAAGTCGTCCCACTCAAAGGTATGAGTCAAAAACCAAGGGAAAGGGAATACAATGCAGGGAATGTGAAGGCTTTGGTCATATACAAGCTGAGTGTGCAAACACCCTTAAGAAGAAAAAAGGGAAGTCTCTAGCCAGTACTTGGAGTGATGAATATTCTAAAGGAAGTGCTGAAGATGAAGACATAACCAGTAACTACGTTGCTTTCACTGCCACTCTGAAAGGACAGTCTGAGTATGACACATCTAGATATGTGGAACGTAATGTTGCAACATCTATTACAACATCGGAGACCAGAAGGAGCAATGTGAAACAAGATGTTGAAACATCTAGTACAACATTTAGCATTGAGGCTGATTCTGAAAGTGATAGTCAGGAAGATGTTGGTGAAGAAAACATTTAGTCGGCATACCAGCCTATGTTCAACAAATGGTTGGAGATCTGCAAAGTGAACAAGAACTTGAAAGATGAATGTTCCAAACTGAGAAGTGAGAAGGATGAGACTAAGGCTAAAATGCTGAAGATGGAGCACAGTCTCAGGAATCTTGAGAACAGCCTCAAGAGAACACTGCTTAGAGCTGAGAAGGCGGAGAGTACCCTCAACAAATGGAAATCGGGGAAGTCAAAGCTTGATGATATTCTCAACATGGGGAAAGTTTCTGGAGATCGCACAGGAGTTGTATACGACAGGGGTGGCTATTTACATGCTCCCAAGACAAGGCGTATTCTCACTACTAAAGAGAGTGAAAAACTGGGTCAAGACATCGGATATAAACCGAAGTTGAAGGAGAGAAAAGGTTCAACATTCAGGCGTCCTGTGTGTGATTACTGTAGGCCAGTAGGGCACACTGGCTGGAGTTGCTTCAGTCGTATGAAGCATTGGAGTGAAGGTAGAAGTGTTAAATATCCCAGCAAAAGGACAACGAAGAAATGGGTTATGAAATCTGAGTTGGTCAGCATGGTGGCATAAACTTCGTTGTTTGCATTCTTATAAAATCTTTGGTACTTTGACAGTGGATGCTCCCGACACATGACAGGCAATAAGAGTCTCCTCACTGAGTATTCAGCTGGTAACAAAGGTCATGTAACCTTTGGTGATGGTCAGAGGAGTAGTGGTTGGAAAAGGGAATCTCAATGTGACAGGGTCCCTGAAGCTGAAGGATGTGATGCATGTAGAAGACTTAAAGGCAAATCTCATTAGCATAAGCCAGCTGTGTGATCAAGGTTTTCTCGTCCGGTTCACCAAAGATGAATGTTTAGTCTTCAACAGAGATGATGTATGTATTCTCACTGGAAAAAGATCAAATGACAACTGTTACCTTCTGCAAGAACCCAACAAGTGCTTCAACATCACCACTGATGTTTCAGAGCAGTGGCATCAAAAACTGGGTCACTTAAATTTCAAGACTTTGATGAAGATATCTCAAGCAGGAGATGGTCGTGGTATACCGATTCTAACCAAGAAGAAAGAAGGTGCATGTGGACCGTGTCAACTGGGAAAGCAAAAGAAGACGAGTCACAAGCAAATCCAGATGACTACTACGTCGAAAAACTTGGAGCTATTACATATGGATCTGATCGAACTCACATCGGAAACTAGCATGGGAGGTAAGAAATATATTTACGTATGTGTTGATGATTTTTCTCAGTTTACTTGGGTAGATTTTCTTAAGGAGAAATCAGACACGTTTGAAGCATTCAAGAGACTGTGCACTCGCCTTCAAGTTGAGAAAGGAGATAGCATTGGCAAAATTGTCAGGATCCGGAGTGATCATGGGAAAGAGTTTGAGAATCATTCTTTCTCTGAATTTTGTGAATCTCAAGGTATTGCACATGAATTCTCGGCTCCAAAGACTCCATAACAAAATGGAGTAGTTGAAAGGAAAAACCGCACTCTCCAAGAAATGGCTCGTGTGATGTTGAATGCCAGGGAGGTCAATGTTAAGTGGTGGGCTGAAGCTGTCAACACAGCCTGCTACACTATAAATAGAGTTTACCTTCGGCCGAAAACTGAGAAAACCGCCTGTGAGATCTGGAAAGGTAGGAAACATGATGTATCTTACTTCCACATCTTTGGAAGCAAATGCTATATCCTGCAAGACCGTACTCCCAGTCGAAAGTTTGATTCTATGAGCGACAAAGGAATCTTTCTTGGGTATTCCACGAAAAGTCGTGCTTTCAGAGATCTAAATCTATGCATAAACGTCATGATGGAATCAATCAATGTAGTGGTTGATGATTTTTATCACGGAGAGGCAGTCTTAAGTGAAGGAAGGGTGCCCCAAGAAGACTGCTGATGTGCGTCTATATTTCATATATTCACGCACGTCTTCTTTTGTGTTTTTCCGTTATTTTCCACAGTCTCGTATCCGTTTTCTCGTATTTTCTTGTTTTCTTTCACTTCTCCGTGTTTTTACATGTTTGCAGGAGTTTGCCAGCATAGGGGACATATAACGACGATATCATAAGTCCTGGAGCAACGGGAGGAGTCACGCGTGATCCGGGGGGTCAAACGACAAAGATCTCCATCTTTCAGCCCCCACTCGATCGGTTGGACACAGCCAACCGATCAGGTGGTGCACGTGTGCACCACCCGGATAGCAGCTGAAGCTACGAGAGCATCAACCGACCGGGTCGCCGACCGGTGTAGGATCTAAATAGGGCCTAGAGGGGGGGGGGGGGAATAGGCCGATGACCAAATTATCGCAAGATAAAAAAAATAATTAAGTCTAATTAAAAACAGATGAGTAAAAGTAATAGAAGAGCTGATAAGACTACAAGTAGATCAAGCAGATGACACATCAGATTTACGTGGTTCGGTCTCCCAAGACCTACATCCACCCCAGAACAACATCACTAAAATTGTTTCTTTAAGCAGTTACAGTCACACAAGATTAGAGCCCCAACTCTAACCACTCTGACTAACCCTAGCACACCAAAGCCCAAAAAGAATAACAATAATATGATGCTCTCCCAATCCGATATGTCCCAACAACTCGGATTACCCAAAACAATTTAGAGGAAGAAAGTGTAAAAACCAAAAGGCAACGACATATACAACAACGTATTCACAAATATATAAGATCAAGAGTTTAGAAAGCTCATTTGTGAAGATCCCTCTAGTTGTCGTCTTTCAGCATATCAGTAGCTCCGCAACGCTTCTTTCAGAATGTCCATTGGAGGTCTGTAGAGGAAGTAGTCGCTGTCCCCGTGAAAGTAGTCGGTAGAAGTTCCTCACTCAAAGCGATCTCATTTGCTGCACAGGAGGAACTAGCTACCCACCTTGGTGTCACTACATCGGGGATGAAGTCACGGTCGCAACACCGTAAACGGTGCTCAATTTGGATCTCTAGAACTCAAGTTATTGATAAAAATGTGAAGAGTGTACATGTGTTTATATAGGATCAGACTTAACGGGTTTGGTTACTGTTCCAAGGGATCCGCCACGAGGCGGCTCGCGGGTCAAACCCGTGTTAAATTTGCTGTCCGCAAAGTCGGCATGTCGGCAGCCGTTGTATGAACAGTACCGTATGTCGATTTTTCAGTGTATTTCTGACGTATTCCACCGTATTTTGGCATCAAATAAATCCCAAAAATTCTAAAAAAATTCTCAAATATCCCAGAGCCCCATATTTACATGTTAGAATTGTTTCACCTTATTTCATCACTTGTATAAAAATTTCCTTCTTTGTATACTTTGTTTTTCCTCGTTTTCCCCCGTAATTTGACTTCAAACAATTTCCATAATTCCTGAGAAAATTCCCATGATGTTTATAGCCTATAATTAACTCTAGGGTAGAGTTTCATAACTATACTTCCTTGTTTGATCAGATTTCGTAATTCCAAATGGAGTTTTAGCCTTGTATTTCAACGTACTTGAGTACGTACATGTGTAACCTGACCAAACCTGACTGTCACACTGCATAGAGACCTGAGACACACTTAACACACATATTAGAACAGTTTAGTAGAGTTTGTTATCATCAAACATAGTCTAGGAGGCTGTTTCCAACAATCTCCCCCTTTTGATGAGAACAAACCAGACATTAAGATTACATCAAAAATGTGTGAAGTGTGTGAAGCATGAATATGAGCATGAAATGTGTGAAGTGTGTGAAGCATGAATATGAGCATGAATGGAAAAATGAAATGATATGCTCCCACTATTGACATGCTCCCCTTATTGACATGCTCAATCTTAATATTTCTCTCCCCCTTTGTTTTCATCAAAAATGTATGAAATAGCATATGATGAATGGAAAATTGAACATTATAAAGCAAAACAAAAGACAATACATCGATGACCACAATGAATAAATAAGCAATAAGCACTAAGTCATAACTACCATAATTCATCTCCGTGCTCAAGTGTGATGATCAAATGTTTAGTACATATGGAGAGGTAATAAGGAATACAGCCTGTCATCTCCAACTTTTCAACGAAATATATTAACATCAAAGATTGAGTTTCCCCTTTTCATGTAATATGAGTTCAAGTTACCAATTCCAAACATGACCGATAAGGATTTTTAAATGTGAAATGGCAGTGCTTGACGGACTTAACACCAACGCTAAGAAAATGACATTTATAGCATGAGTTGGATGTCCGAGGGTAGTATCAAGGACATGGATCGTATCCATTTTTCATACGAAGATCTGTGTATAAGACACTTGTCTTGTTATTTTTTGTATATATATTTTGATGAGAGCTTTTCTTTTTACCCATGCCTTGAAACATCATATCCCATTAGTTAAACATAAATTATTCCACCAATAACCACTTTTCCTATTCAATATTTCAAATCCATATCAAAAACATTTTGATCTGTGTAAGTGTGATTTGAAGATGAAAAACTTTAGTTACTCATTAATGAATATGACCTAATGAAGTATGTAGTCTTTGAATGCAAGCATTGTTAAGAATATAATATTCAAAATCCATAAAGCATATGTTTTGCATCAAAGATGTTTCTGATGAAAAGTGCAAAAAGAGGAGATAGACATTCCATTTTCCCTTTCTTTTTATATTTTTCTTTTTCATTTTTTCATTTTTCCGTTTTATAGCACACCACACAAAAAATATGAAATCACACCAAATAAAATAAAATATTTTCACTCTAAACATGATCAATAATGCCCAATTCTAGACGTAGACGACAAAAGCGATCTTCTGGCAAAGGTTTTGTAAAGATATCTGCCAACTGAGAATCAGTAGAAATATATTCAATGGATACATCCTCTTTTGCCAAATGATCTCTTAGAAAATGATGTCTTACGTCTATGTGTTTTGTCCGAGAGTGATGAACAGGATTGTTAGAAAGATCTATAGCACTCTTACTATCACATCGTAATGGAACTTTTCTATGATCCAAGCCGTAGTCAGACAGGGTTTGCATCATCCAAAGTACTTGGGCACAGCAACTGCCAAGGGCAATATACTCAGCTTCAGTAGTGGACAAAGCAACACTGTTCTGCTTACGACTAGACCAAGAAACCAATGAATGTCCTAGCATAAAACATGTTCCACTAGTGCTCTTTCTATCAATCATACTACCAGCATAATCAGCGTCAGCAAATCCAATCAAATCAAATAAACCACATGAAGGATACCAAAGGCCTAAAGAAGGTGTGTGAATCAAATACCTAAAGATCCTTTTTATGGCAATTAAGTGTGACTCTTTTGGACAAGCTTGAAAACGTGCACACAAACAAACAGCAAACATTATATTGGGCCTAGACGCTGTTAAATATAGGAGAGAGCCAATCATACCTCTATAAAGCTTTTGATCCACGTCGATTCCTTTTTCATCTTTTTCCAATTTCGTCGTGGGACTCATGAGAGTTCCAATTCCTTTTGCCTTTTCCATCCCAAACTTTTTCAATAGTTCTCTGATGTACTTGGTTTGCGATAGGAAGATGCCTTCTGCATTTTGCTTCACTTGGAATCCCAAAAAGTACTTCAGTTCTCCAATAAGGCTCATCTCAAATTGATCCTGCATGACCTTCTCAAACTTTTGACATAAAAGATCATCAGTAGCACCATAAATAATATCATCAACATATATTTGTACGATGAGAAACTGATTATGATCATGCAAAATAAAAAGTGTGTTGTCTGCACTACCCTTTTTAAAATCATTTTCCAAAAGATAAGCACTAAGGCGATCATACCAAGCTCTAGGAGCTTGCTTAAGACCATATAATGCTTTTTGAAGTTTAAAAACATGGTGTGGAAAATCATGACTTTCAAAACCAGGGGGTTGTTCAACAAACACATCTTCTTTCAGGTACTCATTCAAGAATGCACTTTTAACATCCATCTGTTTAAGATTGAGTTTCTTATAACTTGCAAAGGCTAGCAAAATTCTTATAGCTTCCAATCTAGCAACTGGTGCAAAAGTTTCATCAACATCTATGCCTTCAATTTGATTATAACCTTTAGCAACCAATCTAGCCTTATTCCTGATTACTCTTCCTGATTCGTCAAGCTTGTTTTTATAAATCCATTTGGTACCTACAATAGGATAATCTTTGGGTCGTGGCACTAAAGTCCAAACATTATTTCTATCAAATTCATTCAATTCATCATGCATAGCCATTACCCAACTTTCCTCAATCAAAGCAGATTCAATAGTTTTTGGCTCAATTTCAGATATAAAATCCCCATGAATGCATAAAGCACAAAGATTACTAAAAGAGGAATGAGTTCTTATACCTGCCGTGGGTGCTCCAATGATCAGTTCTGGTGGATGATTTGGATTGTATCTCAGCACTCCTCTGTTCAGTGGTTCTTCCTCTTGGTTCTCTTCTTTTTCAGTAGGTTCTTGTGCTTGACTTGGTTCAGCAGTGTCCCTTGCACCGCTATCATTCTCTGCAATTGCATCACCTTCAGTTTCCCTGCAATTCAAAGAATTATTTTCAGTTTCATCAAATTTAACATTAATTGATTCAACAATAGTCAAAGTGCGTTTATTATAAATCCTGTAAGCTTTGCTCCTTGACGAATATCCTACAAGCACTCCTTCATATGATTTGGATTCAAATGTACCAAGTTGATCTCCAGTGTTTAATATGAAACATCTGCATCCAAATACTCAAAAATTGAAATATTAGGAGTCCAAAGTTCATATGCAGTTTTCTTTATTATTGGTCTTAGCATGACTCTATTACAAACATAACAAGCAGTATTTATTGCCTCCGCCCAAAAAGACATAGGTAATTCGTACTCATTCAGCATAGTTCTAGCCATTTCTTTTAGAGTCCTATTCTTTCTTTCAACTACTCCATTTTGTTGCGGTGTTCTAGGAGAAGAAAATTCATGCAAACTTCCTTTTTCTAAACAAAAATTTTCAAAGATTATATTTTCAAATTCTCCTCCATGATCACTTCTGATTTTTATAATTGAAAGATTTTTCTCATTTGAAACTTGATTGCAAAAGTTTTGAAAGTTTTCAAAAGAGTCTAACTTTTTGGCTAAGAAATAAACCCATGTAAATCTTGAAAAATCATCGACCAAAACTAAGCAAAACCTCTTTCCATTTAAACTAGCAACATCTGTTGGTCCAAATAAATCCATGTGAATTAATTCTAGAATGCGTGTAGTTGCTATTTCTCTCATTCCAGTAAAGGTAGATCAAGTTTGCTTACCTTTCGTGCATGCTACGCACAACTTACTGTTCTCGTATTTCTGATGTGGCAGTCCTCTTACTAGATTTCTGTTCTCCAGTTTCTGCAACAATTTTATTCCAGCATGTGCTAATCTCCTGTGCCACAGTGTTGCCTCGTCTTCCCTGCCAATCAAACATTTAGCTATTGTTAGTTCTTCAATAAAAAGTGTATAAACATTATTTTTCCTGTTAGCTGTAATCAAAACATTACCTGTGACAGTATCAATGATTTTACAAAATTTTGCATCAAATACTACGTTCATACCTTTGTCACAGAGCTGGCTAATAGAGATGAGGTTGTGTTTAAGATTTTCAACCCATAGGACATCCTTCAGTTGAAGAGTGTCGTTACCTACAACACCCTTCCCAATTACTTTGCATTTACCGTTGTCCCCAAGTGTAACACTTCCTCCTTCTTGCTTTACGAGGCTAAGGAACTTGTCGTAACTTCCTGTCATGTGTCTTGAGCAGCCAGAATCCAAATACCACTCACACTTTTGTTCCTTAGCCAAGCTGTGCACCTATACATAAGAAAAACAGGACATGTGTGACCTAGGCAACCAAATAGGTCCACGATGGTTAGTGATAGTGCCTTTAGGAACCCATACTTGTTTGAATCTGATTTTCTTGTTTCCATACAAACAGTTCATATATGAATGATCAATAGAACCACATGTATAACATTTAGCATAAGTAGGTTTCCTTTTAACAGTTTTATTGTGAATGATCTTCTTTTCATCGTAATGATTTCCATATCCTAGACCTCGTCTATTGTTTCCATGTGATTGATAACCAAGAATGATGTCTAGAGATTTCTTCCCTACACCAAATTTCTTAATACTCAATTCTAAATCAGAGATCTTGGATTTCAAATAGAAGTTATCATTCACAAGCATGGTGCTTTTACTTATAAAGGCCTTTTTATTTCCATCTTCATTTTTCTTAAAGTTTTCAACTTTCTTTTCAAGGCTCACAATCTTTTCTTTGGACTTGTTTTCTTCTAGTTTTAGCATGGCACAAGATTCACATTTAAGAGTTTCATGCAAACTAGTTTTTCCTTTTAGTTTTGAAATAGTAGCTTTAAGATCCTCAATCTCAGATTTCCTCTTTTCTTCATTTTGTGAAATATGATAATTATCCTACTGTAATTCAAAGTTGGTTTCTTTTAAATATTCTACAGAGGATTCTAGATTAGTGATCTTTATGTTCATATTTTCACAAATGTTCATTAATTCTGATAGAGAGAATTCGTGTACCTCTGATTTCGTCGAGTCGAGGTCTCCAACCAGACATAAAGACGAGTGAGCAACTTCCTCTTCTGGTTCATCCTCGTCATCGTCATCCCACGTCACAGCAAGTGATCTTCCTTTTGATTCGGTCGAGGCATCCTTCAAAGTTGGACAATTCTTCATGAAGTGTCCTTGTTTCCTGCATTTGAAACACTGAACTAACTTAGTAGTATTCTGTTCAGAAGAAAAGTTTGAAGGATTAAATTTATTGAAGCGATTGAACCTTTTGCCATTTCAGATTTGCCCTGCATTGTCTTGATGTATCTCCTGAAGCCTCTGACCATTAGGGCTTGCTCATCATCAAGATCATCGTCGCTATCTTCAGCTTTGAAAGCTATGGACTTTGCAGCTTTGGCTTCTCCTTTTTCACTTGACTCGATGGTTTTCAGTTCAAGCTCATGGGACATCAGGTTCCCAATCAAATCATCCAAGCTCAATTTGGAGAGATCTCGAGCTTCTTGGATTGCCGTAACCTTGGGATGAAAAGTACTTGGCAAGGCTCGAAGAATTTTCCTTACCAGTTCCACGCTTGGGTACGTTTTTCCAAGTGCCATTGAGTTGTAGACGATGTCCGTAAATCTTGCATACATGTCTTTGATCGTCTTTGTGGGTTTCATGTGGAAGCCATCGTATTCCGTACTGAGAAGCGCTAATCTGGATTCCTTGACTTGAGAAGTTCCCTCGTGTGTTACTTCCAAAATACGCCAAATTTCCTGTGCAGTTAAACAATGAGAAACACGGTTAAATTCAGTTTTATCAAGTGCACAAATTATTGCATTCATTGCTTTTCCATTTAATGAAAATAATTTTTTATCATTATCATCCCATTTATCCTCAGGTTTTGGGATTTCAGTATTCTCAATTATTAACACAGGTGATGTATATCCATGATCAACAATTTTCCATACATCATAATCAGTAGATACTAAGTATATTTTCATCCTAGCTTTCCAATAAGCAAAATCAGTTCCATTAAATTTCGGGGGTCTGACAGTAGACTGACCTTCAGAAAATGCTGAATCATATAGACTCATTGTAAAATAGACTTAAATGGTCAAGCCTGGTGCTCTGATACCAATTGTAGGATCTAAATAGGGCCTAGAGGGGGGGGGAATAGGCCGATGACCAAATTATCGCAAGATAAAAAAATAATTAAGTCTAATTAAAAACAGATGAGTAAAAGTAATAGAAGAGCTGATAAGACTACAAGCAGATCAAGCAGATGACACAGCAGATTTACGTGGTTCGGTCTCCCAAGACCTACGTCCACCCTAGAACAACATCACTAAAATTGTTTCTTTAAGCAGTTACAGTCACGTAAGATTAGAGACACAACTCTAACCACTCTGACTAACCCTAGCTCACCAAATCTCAAAAAGAATAACAATAATATGATGCTTTCCCAATCCGATATGTCCCAACAACTCGGATTACCCAAAACAATTTAGAGGAAGAAAGTGTAAAAACCAAAAAGCAACGACATATACAACAACGTATTCACAAATATATAAGATCAAGATTTTAGAAAGCTCATTTGTGAAGATCCCTCTAGTTGTCGTCTTTCAGCATATCAGTAGCTCCGCAACGCTTCTTTCGGAATGTCCATCGGAGGTCTGTAGAGGAAGTAGTCGCTGTCCCCGTGAAAGTAGTCGGTAGAAGTTCCTCACTCAAAGTGATCTCATTTGCTGCACAGGAGGAACTAGCTGCCCACCTTGGTGTCACTGCATCGGGGATGAAGTCACGGTCGTAACGCCGCAAACGGTGCTCAATTTGGATCTCTAGAACTCAAGTTATTGATAAAAATGTGAAGAGTGTACATGTGTTTATATAGGATCAGACTTAACGGGTTTGGTTACTGTTCCAAGGGATCCGCCACGAGGCGGCTCGCGGGTCAAACCCGTATTAAATTTGCTGTCCGCAAAGTCGGCATGTCGGCAGCCGTTGTATGAACAGTACCGTATGTCGATTTTTCAGTGTATTTCTCACGTATTCCACCGTATTTTTCGCATCAAATAAATCACAAAATTTCTGAAAAAATTCTCAAAAATCTCAGAACCCCATATTTACATGTTAGAATTGTTTCACCTCATTTCATCACTTTTATAAAAATTTCCTTCTTTGTATACTTTGTTTTTCCTCGTATTTCCACGTAATTTGACTTCAAACAATTTCCATAATTCTTGAGAAAATTCCCATGATGTTTATAGCCTATAATTAACTCTGGGGTAGAGTTTCATAACTATACTTCCTTGTTTGATCAGATTTCGTAATTCCAAATGGAGTTTTAGCCTTGTATTTCAACGTATTTGAGTACGTACATGTATAACCTGACCAAACATGACTGTCACACTGCATAGAGACTTGAGACACACTTAACACACATATTAGAACAGTTCAGTAGAGTTTATTATCATCAAACATAGTCTAGGAGGCTGTTTCCAACAACCGGTTCAACCCGACTAACTTCTCGGGAAATTGGAGCTGAAATCCAACCGATCGGGTGAAGATCACCCGATCGGTTCATCACTTCATCTGTAGCCGTTTCCTCGAAGTGATGACCCGGAGAGCTCACCCGACCGCCAGCAGACCGTGCCAAAACGTCTGAAGTCTCTGTCTTTTTGGGCAACAATTCCAACCGATCGGTTGATTTATCAATCGATCGGTTCACTCGATGAGCTCAAGATCCAAACGACGAGCAGCTTCCGCCACCCGACCGTGTCGCCTGACCGGGTGAAATTCTGAAAATTGCTGCCGAAGTTCGCAGCAGGTCACCCGATCGGGTGATTCTTCACCCGATCGGGTGATGTCATTTTCTATATATAGAAGCCCTAGGTTTCCAGAAACAGGAAGTTGTTATTTTTTGTTGTTTTATCTCTTGTGACGGCTGTAATTTATTTGTTATTTGTAAGTGTTCTGATCTTAACCAAACTTTGACATTATCTTAATTTCATTGCTATTACTTCATTTCAATCGTCTGATTATATTTTTGATGGTCGATTTTCATTTAGATTGCTTTTTAGCAAATATGTGTGAGTAGTTCCCAAATATGGGATTTTGGTGGAAACCCCTTCGTGGGTTCTCCCTGATGCGTCCATAGGACTATAAAATCGATAGGGATTAGGATTCTATCGGTTATGTGGGGCGTTTCATTGTCATCGGCGGGAAAAAGACCGCCTTTGACCGTTGGGCCGAGGGGGAATAAACTTGGCGGTTGACTCCCTAGCCATAGCTCACGCCCTTAGCGTAGACATCGAATCCTAGCGCGCGGGAGCGGCAGGATGAGAAGTTGGGAGTTATCATTGCGAGCTTAGT
Organism: Scilla litardierei; assembly: GCA_030789695.1. Taxonomy (NCBI): domain Eukaryota; kingdom Viridiplantae; phylum Streptophyta; class Magnoliopsida; order Asparagales; family Asparagaceae; genus Scilla; species Scilla litardierei. The sequence goes on along the minus strand of CM061134.1, from coordinate 71,787,501 downwards.
GCTCCCGGAGTCGGTCAGTGTTAATGGACATGTGAATGCCCACTGACATAACCCGGGAAGTCCGACGTATCATACTGGGCACCTACCGGAATATCGGGCCCACGGGACGCCGGTATCACTCTTAGAGGCAACGTCTCACCTTTAGACCCTAATTCCGATCGTTATCCCATCCGTCGGCCGTATTAGCGAGAATCACATGATAGGGTGGAAATCGAAGTCCTGGGTTTCCCTTTATATTGTTTATCCCTCGCATTCTATTTCCGTGACAACCCATCTACCGATTCGAGCTAGCTCACCTATGGGGTGAACCCGGTCCTTTCTGACACAAGCACAACCACGCCTCCCTGAGTTCGACCCCCAAGCCACACTACAACACCGTACGCTTGCGGTTATAAATATTTAAATCTCATGCCCCTATCCATATATTGCACACATCAAACACGCACAATGTGGGACGCCGGTATCAATCTTTATGGCACCGTAGCCGGGGAGGCAACGTGCTTGCTATTTTAGGATCTCATGAACCCTTTGTAGGATCTAAATAAGGCCTAGAGGGGGGGGGGGGGGTTGAATATGCCTTTGAACAAATTATCGCAAGATAAAAATTAAGCCTAGTTTACAGCATGCAGTTTAGGAATCAGACAATCAAAGCATTCACAGAAGACACAGAATTTAACGTGGTTCGGTCCCCATGACCTACGTCCACCCCAATGAGCAATCACTTATACTGTTTCTTTAAGAAGTTACAATCTCCCTTAGATTGGTGCCCCAAGACCAACCTGTCAGACCAACTCAAGCTCACCAAAGCCAAAAAGAAACATACAAGTATCACTCCCCAACCCAACTTGCCCCAACAAGTTTGGTTCCCAGAGTCCCAAATAACGGAAGAAATTATATTACAGAAATGCCGATCAAAATATTAATAACTTCACAAATAACAAAGATCAAGAGTTTAGAAAGCTCATTTGTGAATATCTCTCTGGTTGTCGTCTTTCAGCACATCAGTAGCTTCGCAACGCTTCTTACGGAATGATGATCGGATGTCTGTAGAAGAAGTAGTCGCTGTCCCCGTGGAGGTAGTCGGTAGAAGTTCCTCACTCAAAATGATCTCATTTGCTGCACAGGAGGAACTAGCTGCTCAACTTGCTGTCACTGCGTCGGGGATGAAGTCACGGTCGCAACGCTTCTTACGGAACTCAATTTGGATCTCTAGAACTCCACTTATTGATGAAAATGTGAAGAGATGTACATGGGTATATATAGGATCAGCTTAACGGGTCTGTGCACTGTGCGAGGGGATCCGCAGCCGTCGGTGTCGCGGGTTTAATGCGGCTGGGACCCGCATCCGCGAAAACGGCCTGTCGGCAGCCGTCCGATCGCGAATGAACGGCCACGATCGAGCCACGTCGCCCGCTGCTTTACGCGTCAGCGCCCGCCAGCGAAGACTCGCGTCGGCAGCTTTTCGACCGTTGGATGACGATCCGATGGCTGAGATGAATCCACGTCGACGGCGGCTGAGCGCGGTATACGGCGCCGCTATATGAACAGTACCGTATCTCTAATTTCCAGTGTATTTCAGACGTATTCTTGAGTATTTTGGCACCAAATAAATCCCAACAATTCTGGAAAAATTCTCAAAAATCCCAGAGTCCAATATATACATGTTAGAATTATTTAACCTCATTTCTCCACTTGTAGAAAAAGTTTCTTCTTTGTATACTCTGTATTTTCTCGTATTTCCCCGTATTTTGACTTCAAACAATCTCCATAAATCCTGAGAAAATTTCCATGATGTTTATAGCCTATGTTTAACTCTAGGGTAGAGTTTCATAGCTATACTCTCTTGTTTGAGTAGCTTTCATAATTCCAAATGTAGTTTCAGCCTTGTATCTCTACGTACTTGAGTACGTACATGTGTAACCTGAGCAATCATGACTATAGGGACCTATGACACACTCAACAAACATATTAGAACAGTTCAGTAGGGTTTGTTATCATCAAACATAGGTTAGGATGCTGTTTCCAACAATCTCCCCCTTTTGATGAGAACAAACCAGACATTAAGATTACATCAAAAATGTGTGAAGTGTGTGAGTGTGTGAAGCATGAATATGAGCATGAATGGCAAAATGGTATGCTCCCCCTATTGACATGCTCCCCCTATTGACATGCTCCCCCTATCTCTGACATGCTCAATCTTAATATTTCTCTCCCCCTTTGTTTTCATCAAAAAGTATGAAATAGCATATGATGAATGGAAAATTGAACATTATAAAGCAAAACAAAAGACAATATATCGATGACCACAAGGAATAAATAAGCAATAATCACCAAATCATAACTAGCAGAATTCATCTCCGTGCTCAAGTGTGGTGATCAAATGTTTAGTACATATGGAGAGGTAATAAGGAATACAGCCTGTCATAACCATCTTTTCCACTGAATATATGAACATCAAAGATTGAGTTTCCCCTTCTCATGTAATATGAGTTCAAGTTACCAATTCCAAACATGACCGAGAAGGATTTTTAAATGTGAAATGGCAGTGCTTGACGGACTTAACACCAACGCTAAAAAATGACATTTATAGCATAAGTTGGATGTCCAAGGGTAGTATCAAGGACATGAATCGTATCCATTTTTCATACGAAGCTCTGTGTATATATTTTGAAGACACTCGTCTTGCTATTCTTTTTATACACGTATATTTTGAAGAGAGCTTTTCTTTTTACCCATGCCTTGAAACATCATATCCCATTAAAACATAAATTAGTCCACCAACAACCACTTTTCTTATTCAAGATTACAATTCCATAGCAAAACATTTTGATCTGTGTAAGTGTGATTGGATGATGAAAAATGTTAGTTACTCATTAATGAATATGACCTAATTAAGCATGTAGTCTTTGAATGCAAGCATTGTTAAGAATATAATATTCAAAATCCATAAGACATATGTTTTGCATTTAAAGATGTTTCTGATGAAAAAATGCAAAAGGAGGAGATAGACAATTCACTTTCCCTTTATGTTTATATCTTTCTTTTTCATTTTTTTTATTTTTATTTTTCATTTTTTTTATTTTTCTTTTTGTAGCACACCACACAAAAACAATAAAAGCACACCAAATAATATTTTCACTCTAAATATAATCAATAATGCCCAGTTCTAGACGTAGACGACAAAAACGATCTTCTGGCAAAGGTTTTGTAAAGATATCTGCCAACTGAGAATCAGTAGAAATATATTCAATGGATACATCCTCTTTTGCCAAATGATCTCTAAGAAAATGATGTCTTACATCTATGTGTTTTGTCCGAGAGTGATGAACAGGATTGTTAGAAAGATCTATAGCACTCTTACTATCACATCGTAATGGAACTTTTCTAAGATCCAAGCCGTAATCAGACAGGGTTTGCATCATCCAAAGTACTTGGGCACAGCAACTGCCAAGGGCAATATACGCAGCTTCAGTAGTGGACAAAGCAACACTGTTCTGCTTACGACTAGACCAAGAAACCAATGAATGTCCTAGCATAAAACATGTTCCACTAGTGCTCTTTCTATCAATCATACTACCAGCATAATCAGCATCAGCATAGCCAACCAAATTAAGATTACCACAAGAGGGATACCATAGTCCAAGTGTAGGAGTGTGAATAAGATATCGAAAAATCCTCTTAATGGCTATCAAATGTGATTCTTTTGGACTGGCTTGAAATCGTGCACACAAACAGACAGAAAACATGATGTCTGGTCTAGATGCAGTTAAATAGAGTAAGGACCCAATCATACCTCGATAAAGCTTTTGGTCCACATTTATACCTTTGTCATCCTTTTCAAGCTTCGTCGTCGGACTCATTGGAGTTCGCATTGGCTTTGCATTTTCCATCCCAAATTTCTTCAACAGTTCTTTTATGTACTTGGTTTGTGAAACATATATGCCATCTCCAGTTTATCTTACTTGAAAGCCCAAAAAGTATTTCAACTCTCCGACCAGACTCATCTCAAATTGATCCTGCTTAACCTTTTCAAACTTTTGGCATAAAAGATCATTAGTAGCACCGTAAATAATATCGTCCACATAAATCTGAACAATAAGAAAATGATCCTGTTCATGCAAGATAAACAAAGTGTTGTCTGCACTACCCTTTTTAAAGTTATTTTCCAAAAGATATGAACTGAGACGGTCGTACCAAGCTCTGGGAGCTTGCTTCAGACCATACAAAGCCTTTTGCAACTTGTAAACGTGATTTGGAAAACTATGACTTTCAAAACCAGGGGGTTGTTCAACAAAAACATCTTCTTTCAAATAACCATTTAAAAATGCACTTTTCACATCCATTTGCTTCAATTTAAAACCTTTGAAACTTGCAAAAGCCAGCAATATTCTAATGGCTTCTAATCTAGCAACGGGTGCAAAAGTTTCATCACAATCAATTCCCTCAATCTGGTTATATCCTTTGGCCACTAATCTTGCCTTATTTCTGATTACATTTCCAGATTCATCAAGTTTGTTTTTGAAAATCCATTTAGTGCCAACAATTGGGTAATTATCAGGTCGGGGCACTAATGTCCAAACATTATTTCTATCAAACTGATTAATCTCATCATGCATGGCCATAACCCAACTTTCATCAGTTAAAGCGATTTCAACGTTCTTAGGTTCAATTTCAGAAATGAGATCACCATGAATGCATAAGGCACACAAGTTATTGAAAGTGGATCGAGTGCGTATACCTTCCGTAGGAGTCCCCATGATCAGCTCAGGTGGATGATGTGGATTGAACCTGAGCTCTCCTCTTTCCAGTCTATTTCCTTGTGGTACTTCTGGTTCAGCTTCCTTTTGGCCTTCAGATGGTTCAGCTATGTTTTCAGGCTCTGTAGTTTCCCTGTCTGCATCTCCAGCTTCAGTTTCCCTGCAATTTAAAGGATCTATTTCAGCTTCATCAAATTTCACATTAATTGACTCAACAACAGTTAAGGTTCGTTTATTGTAGATCCTGTATGCTTTGCTCCTTGATGAATATCCTACGAACACTCCTTCATCTGATTTGGATTCAAATGTTCCCAGCCGATCTCCTGTGTTTAAAATGAAACACCTGCATCCAAATACTCTGAAATATGAAATGTTAGGAGTCTTGCCATGCCACAGTTCATAGGATGTTTTGTTCATTAAAGGTCTAAGCATAACCCTGTTGCAGACATAGCAGGCTGTATTCACTGCTTCGGCCCAAAAATACTTAGGAAGAGAATAATCATTAAGCATGCTTCTTGCCATCTCTTTTAAAGTTCGATTCTTTCTTTCGACCACTCCGTTTTGTTGAGGTGGTCTAGAAGAAGAAAATTCATGTAAGATCCCTTTTTCCAAACAGAAGTTTTCAAAAACAGAGTTTTCAAATTCACCACCGTGATCACTTCTAATTTTCATAATTGAAAGATTTTTCTCATTTGAAACTTGATTACAAAAATTTTGGAAATTTTCAAAGGAATCCGATTTCTTGGCTAAGAAGTAAACCCATGAATATCTAGAAAAATCATCGATCAAAACAAAACAAAATCTCTTTCCATTGAGGCTAGCAACATCGGTAGGCCCAAACAAATCCATATGAATCAATTCTAGGACTCGTGAAGTGGTAACTTCCCGAATTCCCGTAAAAGTGGATCTAGTTTGCTTACCTTTTGTGCATGCAACACACAACTTACCATTCTCGTACTGTTGATGTGGCAAGCCTCGGACCAGGTTTTTATTCTCCAGCTTATGTAGCAACTTCATGCTGGCATGTGATAGTCTCCGGTGCCATAGTATAGCCTCCTCCTCCCTGCCAATCAAACATTTAGCAATTGTCATTTCTTCAATTATTATTGTATAAACATTATTTTTCCTATTGGCTATGAAGAGGGTATTACCTGTGACCGAGTCATAAATTTTACAAATTTTCTCATCAAAAAGTACTTTCATACCTTTGTCACAGAGTTGGCTTATGGAGATGAGGTTGTGTTTGAGATTTTCAACCCAGAGGACGTCAGAAATTTTAAAAGTATTGTTGCCAACAATACCTTTACCCATTACCTTGCACTTGCCGTTGTCCCCTAATGTAACACTTCCTCCTTCTTGCTTCACGAGGCTAAGGAACTTGTCGCTGTTCCCAGTCATGTGTCTTGAGCAGCCTGAATCCAAATACCACTCACACAGTTGTTCCTTAGCCACGCTGAGTCCCTACACATAAGAAGAACAAGGTATGTGTGACCTGGGTAGCCAAATAGGTCCACAATGGTTAGTCATAGTACCTTTCGGAACCCATACTTGTTTGAACTTCATGTTTTGGTTCTTATAACGACAATTTCTATATAAATGCTCAAAAGAACCACAGGTATAACATTTGGCGTTCCGTTTCTTTTTCTTGATGTAATGATTTTTCTTTATCATGTTTTCATTATAAACATTTCCAAATCCTAGTCCTTGTTTATCGTTTTTGATTGACTGGTATCCAAGAATGATGTCTAGTGATTTCCTTCCTACACCAAATTTTCTGATACTCAGTTCTATATCAGAGACTTTGGATTTCAAAAAGATGTTTTCATTTACAAGCATGACACTTTTATTTATAAAACTCTTTCTAACATTATCTTCATTTTTAGCGAGAGTTTCTATTCTTTTATTTAGGCCAACAATCTTTTCATTACCATTCTTAATTTCTAGCTTTAATGAAGCACAAGTCTGACAAGGTAAAGCTTCAGTAATACTAGACTTTCCTTTGAGTTTTTCAATGGTAATTTTGAGCGATGCAATTTCATTTTTCAATTTTATTTCATTTTGCAAAACATTATAATTTTCCTGCTGTAGTTGGAAATTCATTTCTTTATAATTTTCTATAGAGGATTCAAGAGAAGTAATTTCTGAATTCATGTTTTCACAAATGTTCATTAATTCTGGTAAAGAAAATTCATCTCTTACCTTGTTCGTGTCGCTTTCACCTATTAGGCAAAGTGATGATTGTGCTACCTCGTCTTGTGGTTCGTCTTCATCGTCATCATCCCATGTTACCGCAAATGATTTCCCTTTGGCTTCGGATGACGCGTTCTTTGTTGGACAGTTTTTCATGAAATGTCCAAATTTCTTGCAGTTGAAACATTGAACACTTTTAGTAGTATTCTGTTCAGACGAGGAATTCAAAGGATTAAACTTATTAAAACGATTGAACCTTTTTGCCATTTCAGATTTTCCGACAGGAGTTCTGATGAAGCGTCGGAATCCTCTGACCATCAGTGCATGTTCCTCGTCGAGATCTTCTTTGTCACTTTCTTCGGCTTTGAGAGCGATGGTCTTTAAAGGTTTAGCCTCACCTTTCTCTCTTCCTCCAGGATGGATAGAATATGGGGAACTATGCGCCTCCTTCAATAGTTCTTCCTGAATCTCGCCACTTGGCACACAAACCCGGTTCCCAAATCTCAACGACCCATCTTCGTGAATGCGAAAATCGGTACGAAGTTCAGCTTCCACTTGCTCTCGGATCCTCTTCAACTTGGCATCCCCTGATTGAGCTGCCTTAATCCTGTTCACCAAATCAGACTGGATCTGCAGCCCCATCATAACAGTTTTCTCTCCTGGGAGTACAACTTCTATTCTCATCTGTCGAATTGCCCACCGAAGTTGTGGTCGAGAGGTTAGCTTCATTACGGCGGGTAATCTACTAAGAGCATCTGGCACCACATTCACCTTCCCAGGATGGTATAGCAGATCAACGTCATACTCAGCCATTAATTCCAACCATCGTCGTTGTCTCATATTAAGCTCCTTCTGAGTGAACACATACTTTAGACTCTTATGGTCAGTGTATATCTTCACGTGTTCACCTAGCAAGAAATGTCTCCACAATTTCAAAGCCAGAATCACTGCTGCCAATTCCAGGTCATGAGTGGGATAGTTCAGTTCATGCTCCTTCAACAATCTGGAAGCATATGCCACCCATCGCCCGTGTTGATGAAGGACACAGCCTAGTCCTCTGCCAGATGCGTCACAGAAAACTTCAAATCCACCCGAACGGTCAGAGATAGCTAAGATAGGAGCAGTGGTCAATCGATGCTTCAGCTCTTCGAACGCACGCTGGCATTCCTTCGACTAGACATACACAACATCCTTCTTTGTCAAATGAGTCAAAGGCGAGGTAATCTTCGAGAAATCCTTAATGAACTTCCGATAGTACCCAGCCAACCCCAAAAAGCTTCGAATATCTGTGACTGTCCGAGGTATATGCCAACCTTCTACTGCGGCAACCTTCTCAGGATCAACAGACACTCCGTCTCCAGAGACTATGTGTCCAAGAAACGCAACCTTGGTCAACCAAAATTGGCACTTGCTGAACTTAGCGTACAATCGGTGCTGCCTGAGGGTATTCAAAACCATCTGCAGATGCTCAGCATGTTCATCCTCATTCTTCGAGTAAACCAGGATGTCATCGATAAATACCACCACAAACTTATCTAAATACTTGGTCGCGTCCGGATATACACCCGGAGAACGATTGTAGTTTTACCGCAAGCGCACGGTGTAGCGACGAGCGGGTATCGAACACAGGGAGGACGTATGACAGTGCCTTCTCCGAACAACATGGCTATAGGGACAAAAAAGTAGGGATTTGCCTTTCGGCGGTGTTGTCACAATCGTCAATTAATATAAAGAGATATAAAATCAAATAAAGACGCCTAGGGAATAGTGAATCCCCGCTACTCACCGTATCTCGTCAATGTGATTTATCGGTATCACAATTGCTAGGGTAGAATGTCGGATGAACTAGTTGCAACTGAATGTAAAACCTAGCTCACACTCTCACGCTGTTGCCGGTCTATAGCAAACCTAGATTCGGGTCCAATCTCTTGCAAACCCTAGCCTAGGCAAGCTAGCATTAGGATCAACGTCATCGTTCAATCGCGTCCCGAGCCCACTCTCGTGCAAACTCGGGCCACGACCTAGGTTGGGATAGTTCCTACCCGTCCAATCTCTTGCAAACGGGTATCGGTATGGAATTACAACCGAGAACCCTAGTATCGGTCCAATCTCTTGCAAACCGATACTACGGAAACTCAATTTCAACCCAATTCGGATTTCTAGGGTTTCCTATCGAATTGGGATCCAATCTCTTGCAAATCCCAATCGATATGAACACCTAGCTATCTGTAATATATCGATCCCAAACTAACCCTAATAGAAATTCTAGCAATAGTTCTACCAAATCATCACAAATCAGAAATTGGGCTCGTAGGGTTCATCCCCACGCCCTAAGACGTAAAGACTACTCACAAATCATATCACAAATGAAAGAATAATCAATTGAAATAGCAATAGAATTCATGGAAATATTCAAAATAACACTAAAAATAGGATTTTTGATGAAGAGGGAGACAAACCAATATAGTTCTCCAAGAATCCAACAAAAATAACCCTTTTCTCTCCTCTCCAATCACAAGAATCAAAAACTAAAAAGTCTAATCTAAAAGGCTGCAAAAAGCAAGGAAAAAAGCTCTCTCAACTAGGTTAAAATCTGGGGTTAAATACCCCCCAAAACTACCCAAAAATTCGTGACCAAACTGCCCCTGCGTAGCTCAAAAATCGTGATTTCCGCTACAGGCAGCGCTGCTCACTCGACCGAGTGACAAAGGTCGCTCGGCCGAGTGAGAGACCCTGAGAATTTACAGTAAGTCCGGGGTCTTGGGGGTCTTCACTTCGGGCGTCGCTCGGTCGAGTGAGTTGTCGTCACTCGACCGATGGGCTTCTCTTCACTCGGGCGGTCGGCAATTGCCACTCGGCCGAGTGGGTCTTCTGATGCTCAGACTGACGAAAAACAGTAAGTTGGGAGTTTTCGATGGGCGTCGTCTGAGTGCCACTTGGGCGGACGGGGTACGTCACTCGGCCGAGGCGGCTTCTGATGCTCGGCCGAGTGCACACTTGGAGCGTGTCCGATCTGGCCGGCTGAGCGGGGTCTCGCTGGTCGGTCGAGTGACTCCTTCACTCGGCCGAGTGAGACACTAAAAATGCCCAGTCTGAGTGTTTTTGCCTCCTCGTTGCTCCTACGACGTTCTTTCTTCTTCCGCTCCTCTCCAATCTGAAAATACCCCTCAGGGAAGTCTTCGGTGACACTCCGGAGTAGGTGTATCTCGTAATCACTCCAAATCGCTCCAAATCTCCTGAAATACGACAAAAACAACAAATCGTGAAAAGTATCGCAATATTGTCGATAAATTGTGAAAAACGTGATTTGAGCGATCTAGATGGCATGCAATCATGCGGAAAAAAGGTGTAAAATGTGGAGTGATCAATACTCGAAGAAGATCTGATTCATCAGCCTCATGAAAGTAGCTGGGGCATTCGTCACTCCAAAAGGCATCACCAGAAACTCATATTGACCGTATCGAGTACGGAATGCGGTCTTTGGGACATCAGATTCTCTCACCTTCACTTGGTGATACCCACTTCGCAAATCTAGCTTCGAATACACACGGGATCCACCAAGCTGATCAAAAATATCATCGATCCGGGGAAGCGGGTACTTATCCCTTACCGTCACCTTATTCAATTCCCGATAATCAATGCACATCCTCCGAGATCCATCCTTCTTGTTCACAAGCAACACTGGCGCTCCCCACGGTGACACACTTTGGCGAATCAATCCCATATCTGATAAATCAGTCAACTGATTGCGGAGCTCAGCTAACTCCGACGGGGCCATACGGTATGGAGCCTTCGCTATCGGTTGAGCGCCTGGAATCAGATCAATAGTAAACTCCAGGGACCTATCTGGGGGTAATCCAAAGATGTCATCTGGAAAGATGTCAGGAAATTCTTCAACAACCCTTGGTAACACGGGCTCTGCTTCCATGTCCAAATACTCCACGACCGTAGCTCGAAACTTCAAGGGCTCAAGCTCGCTACTACCATCCCCAAACTCAAACTCTGGATGGTCAGAGATCCGAAAAACTACCCTCCTTAGTCTACAGTCTATGTTAGCATAGAACATCCCCAACCAATCCATTCCAAACACTGCCTCATAGTCGGGTAACTCAATCACCAAAAAGTCTGCATACAACTCTCGTCCCCCGATCTCAACAGGACAGTTCCGTATCCCAGAGACACTACAAATAACCCCATTTCCGGTGTGAACATTCCAACTAGCAGCAAAGGTGTCAACTACTATGGAGTGTTGTGTCACAAACTTCTTCGACAGAAAACAATGTGACGCTCCAGTGTCAAATATGGGCATAGCAGGGTAGGAGGCTACTCTAACAATCCCTAAGTATCACAACAATAAAACTCAGCCAACTAGCTAAATAGAATAACTGAGGCTCAATCTAATAGACTGCATAGGGGCAAGATTCATACCGGTGATCACTCGACTAGCACCCTCCGAAGTCTCTACTGGGGTCATGGTGTACTGCTGCCGCCTCGGTGGAGGAACTGCCCCCTGGTTCCCTCGTCGCTGCTGGGGAGGTGGAGGGGGTCCTCTCGGTGCAGCCAGTCTCGATCCTGACGGTGCCGGAAGGGCAAGCCGCTGTGGCGGTGGTGGAAGAGGTCCCTGCTGTGTAGGCCGGACAGCTGCTGACGCCGGCGGCACCGGGGCATGACCCGACTGTGGGCAAAATCTGCTGATGTGTCCCGGCTCTCCACATGTATAATACCTGGCATTCGTAACTCGGCAGTCTCTCTGCACATGCCCTGGCTTCCCGCATCTGTAGCGTGAAGGTCCCTTCTGTGTCGGAGGTGGAGCCCCCGGTCGCTTGAATTTCACCCGCTGAACTGGGCCAGGTGCAGTCCTCTGCTGAGCAGCTGGTCTCCCACCACTGGCTGGTGGCCTCCCCACACTCCGTAGGTGGGTCTCATGCTGTCTGGAAGCCCACAGTACGGCCTCCTGAGTCAATAACTCCTGAGTAGACATGGCCGCCCGAAACTCTACGTCTAGTCCCTTGCAGAATCGCCTGGCTCTGATGGCATCTGTCGCTACAAGCTCTGGCGCGTACTTGCTCAGCAGTGAGAACTCTGCATCATACTCATCCACCGTCCTCCCATCCTGAGTCAAATGCTCAAATCTTTGCCTCAACTCGTCCTTCGCCGCCTCTGGAAGGAACTTGGCCTCAAACAACTCCCGAAAGGTCTCCCAAGCAATGTTCCCCTTCAGTCGCCTCTCCTGAGCCTCCCACCAGTCTCTAGCTTGATGGGTCAACTGTCGCCTCACCAACTCTACCCAACCGTCTCGGGGATACCGACACATCGTCAGATCATCCTAAGTGTGCCGCAGCCACTCATCTACCTCGAGGCTACTCTCCCTGCCCGAGAAGTATCGCGGACGCAGTGTCCTGAACTCCTTGTAGCTCGGCGGCTTCGGTGCCACTGCCCTCTCCTCCATCTGACCCATGTGCTCTAAAATGCCCATCAGGACCTTAGCCATCAGGGCTGACTCAGAGGTCCTGTCACCCGAAGACTGCACATCACCAGCTGGGCCAATCCCACCATCAGATGTTCCGGTCCCGCTGGAACTCCCGTTCCCACCTTCCATCTGCAGGCGAGAAATAAAACAAATGCATTAGTGTCGTGTACTGAAATTTTGGAGCCTTACATGTGTTCCCTTTACGCGTATCGCAATGGGCGCGGACCTGCATGGGCCACCACAAAAGAGGAGAAGAAGCTCATGGTGAGCGTACAGTATGCCAATGCAGTAGGGGCCTTGATGTATGCAATGGTATGTACCAGACCTGATCTATCTCATGCGGTTAGCATGGTGAGTAGATACATGCACAATCCAGGGAAGGAGCACTAGCAAGCAGTGCAGTGGATCTTACGGTACATCAATGGCTTAGTCGACGTCGGACTAACATATAACCGAAGTGTTTATAGTCCGCACACTGTCGGGTATGTCGATTTCGATTATGTAGGCGACTTAGATGGGAGGCTATCGATGACAGGCTACGTCTTCACCCTGTCTGGCGCTTCAATCTGTTGGTAGAGTATCCTTCAGTCTATGGTGGCCCTGTCTACTACAGAGGCAGACTATATGGCATTGACTGAAGCGGTGAAAAAGGCGATATAGCTGATGTGCTTGATGGATAATCTGGGAGTCTACTAAGAACGGTAAGATGTCCATTGTGATAGCCAGAGTGCAGTGCACTTGGCTAAGAATCAGGTCTTCCATGCTCGCACCAAGCATATCGATGTGAGATTCCACTTTATCAAGGACTATGTGGCAGAAGACGATGACAACACAACTTGCTGAAGATCGGAACAAATGACAACCCAGCAGACATGCTAACGAAGGTTGTATCGGGAGTCAAGTTCAAGCATTGTTTGAACTTGCTCAATGTGGTTCCTCTATGAAGTTGACGTCTGCCCATGGAGGGGGCATCGTGACCCAGAGAGTCAGTCGATCCCAAGAGCGGACATTCATATCTCGGTGGAGCAGTTGGTCCTTCGGCACATGTGTCTCTTCAGAGCAAAAAGGCAGGGGAACACCAGTTGATGCTCTACCAAGGTCAGTGAGGGTCGTTCGTTGGACGAAGGCTCAAATCTTGCCAAGGTGGAGATTTGTGGAAGTTGGCTCGATTCGTTACAGTAGAAGCATTGGTCGTACAGACGAGTTAGCTTTTGCAGAGATAACTCAACTGTGCTTGGGTTCAACCTATCTGACTCTACACAAGTCAGATACGAGGATGCTGAGCATTTGGTCTTCTACAGCGCAGTTAGTCGATCGGTCGTCAGTTCGAGTCTGGTGGTCGATCGTTCGACATTGGGTCGTTCGGTAGTAACTCGGTTAGAGTATGTGTTCGGTTGAACGGTCATATGGTGGCTCAATGGTGATGGCTCGTACGCATGGCTCGGCACTTCGGTCGTTCGGTACAGAATAAGATCGCTCGGTTGAAGGGAGCCCAGTGGTATATAGCTCACTAGGATGCGATAGATGCCTATTAGGGTGCAACAGTATTAATTCCATAGAGTAGTGATTGGATTGGATACCGTAATTGTTGGGATCCGTATCCTTATGAGATCCTAGACAATGATGACACATATTGTAACCTATGGTTATAAATAGTGAGTTTTAGGTTAGGGTTTCATAGGGATCATTGTGTGACATCAGAGGAAACATTGAGAGAGCCACCGTTTGTGAGAGCCAACTTTGAAAGACTTTGTAGAGAGCTTTTGGAAAAATCATTGTGTGCTTCTTCTTCGTTGGACGAAGAGAAGATTTGTATCTGTTCTTTCCTTTCGTAGTAAAGCTAATCGGTGTTCCCCCTTGGCCGGTCCATGGCCTAAAAGTTGTTATCTCTCTTAGTGCATCACGTTTGGTTATTGTGTTGCAGATATTTGTCCTCTAGCTAAATAGACTTTTGTAATAAGTGTGTTGGAAGGATTACCGACTTTGCCTACTCCAATGATGGTTTTCTTTTGATTACCTCCAAAGGAGACCGTTGCACCATCCTTGATGCTAATCACTTTGGAGAGCAATGTGGGATCTCCCGTCATGTGTTTGGAGCAACCACTATCGAGTATCCATCCTTTCCTTTTAGAGCCAATACGACTTTTATTGCTCTATTTCTTTTTCTTGGGTACCTACATAATATACCATAAGCTCATGGTACCCAAACTTTGTTGGGTCCAAGGGGATTAGCCCTTTGGAATCCAAGTCCTAGTGGACTTTCGCTTCCCAACATAATTACCACTATTTATTACATCATTAAAATAGGAGTCAACATAAGTATTCCTATCAATTATGCTAGTGTTATTAGGACCCCAAATTGTGTATGTTTTGGGTGTCCTTTTCCTAGTTGCATGCATATTTGATTGATTTCTACGTGGTGCGTGCTTCCTAGGAACATGAGTTCTAGCATATGAAGATGGAGGTGGATAAGCATTGGACATATATGGGTTGTATGCAAACTTAGGAGCATGCATGTTATATGCGATATATGGAGCATGCATAACATGAGGTGGATGAGCATACATGGAAGAATATTGCGTATGAGCATATGAACGTGTAGAGGCACGTGCATGAGTATTTCTCATTTGTGGGTTTACACGTGTTCGTGAGTGTAGAGCATAAAAAGTGTCATTAGTGTCCACTTGTGAAGTAGGAGATTTCCTACGTGGATGAAGGTTGGTGTACATATATGCATGACCTCTCTTTTGGTTTCCACCCTTAATGGGTTTCTTGCCAAAAGGAAGAGGTTGTGAAGTGGTGGCCTTCTTGGTAGGTTTGCTACCAATGGTGTTTTTGCCACCACTTATGGATGCACCGGAGGATGGCCTGACAAAATCTATTGTTACACCACTATATGAGGTGCGAGATTTGGATGCATTTACTTCCACATAACCAAATCCAACACGATGTGTGACCGGAAATTGGTTTGCAAGCAATCCATCAAATTGTCCGTTCCCTTTGTTAAATCTCTTAACTTGGAGGGACATGAGCTCATATTTCTCCTTAAGAGAAGAAATATTTGTATCCAAGGTGGACACCCGTGTTTTGAGCTCGTGCACTTGGGTTTTAATAGAATCATTCTCAATACCCAACTGTGTGTTTTGTGAAGCTAGATCACTACTATCCTTAGGATGAGTTTGATCTAGTTGAGATTTGAGGGAACTCACCTCATTTCTCAAGATTTCATTTTGAGAAACCAAAGTGGCTTTCTCAAGTGTAAGTGTATTAACAATGGTGTCATTATTGATAATGCATAGTATGGATGATTTGCTAACATTTGATTTCTTTAAATAAGTATATCTAAGCATAAGAGATTGATATTTAGAAAATAATTCTTCGTTAGCAATACGAAGTTCATCCATGGTTACCTCGGGTACATCGAATTCATTATCACTCTCATCGGAGAGTGGATCTTCTCGGGCCAAGAAACACATATGGGCACTCTCACCCTTTTCATCCTCAGATTCACTTAAGGAATCTCCGCTTGAATCATCGAACGTCCCAACAAGTCCTTTCATTCTCTGATTCTTTACTATCGGAGGATGAAGAAGTAGCCTTGAATGCTAACGCTTTCTTCTTGGCCTCCGTTGGGTTCATCATTGCTCGAATCATCAATTGATTCTCCCTTCTTACTTCGTAAGACATGAGTGTATCGATGAGATTTACCACGGTATTGTTCTTCATGTCATTGACCTCCTCAATGGTGATTGCTGTTCTTTCTCATTTCGAGGTCATTCCCATGATTATCTTTCTCACCTTCTCTTCTTGGGTGTAGACTTATCCAAGAGCTTCAAGTTCATTGGTGATGTCGGTGAACCATCCGTACATCGTTGCAATGCTCTCATTATCCTGCATATGAAACATATCGAATTTTTGTATTGCAACATATAGTTTAGCCAGTTTTACCTTGTCCGTTTCCTCGTGGGTAACGACTAGATGGTTCTAAATTTGATATGCACTCTTACATGTGCATATCTTATTGAACTGATCCGGATCCAATGCACAATAAAGAGCGTTCATTGCCTTGGCGTTGTTCACTTCGATGGACTTCTCGAAGGGCGTCCGTTTGTCAAAATCCTCTTCGGAGGGTTCAACGTATTCCTTGTGGAGGGCTCTCCAAAGAGAAGCACACCTAAGAAACATCTTCATCCGACATTTCCAGTAGCCGAAATTCGTGCCATTGAAACGCGGAGGACGAGTTGATTGTCACGATCATGATTGTTGTACGAAGTCCGTGGAGGAACGTTGTTGTTGTTGGATGCCATATCTATAAACCAATGCTTTGATACCAAATGTAAGGACTTGGCTATGAGGAAAACACTAGCAGGGGGGTTGAATAGTGTTTATGCAATTTAAAACGATAGTTATACCAAATTAAATTTCTAACCAACAATTAATGCGGAAAGTAAATAAACCCTAAATAGAAGCAATGCTAACACAAGAATGTTTCAAGGGTTCGGATTATCCAAGTCAACTTCCGACTTGTTCAAGATAATCCTACGTCCCTTCCACCCGGATACCACCATATACTCAAGTTAGAACTCTAACTTGAGGTTTCCTTAAAATCCACTTGTAGCAACCCTACAAGTGAAATCGAAATACACTCGATGTCCTTGACTCCCACAACTTGGGAGCAAGCAAACTACTCTCACAAACCGAGAGTTAATCTAATAATGAAAGATATGAAATATTGAAATAACAACACTTACAATCACATATGCCTTGAAGTAGAACTTGAAGTAGCAAGTGTGATGTGTGTTGAGGTCTCTTTTGAAAGAGAGAAAAGGCATTTCTATTGTCACCACCAATTTCCTAGAAGATATCACTTTGATTATAGGTTGGAGAGCAAGAGAAGAAAATATTGGAATTCTAGGGCTTTTGGATTTGAGAGCTTTGATCAAGAAGATTGAAAGCTAGGGGTTTTCAAGAGGTGATGAGTAACCGCTCAATGGAACAATATGAGCTCTCTTTATAGGTTCCCCAAAACCGCATTGAAATCCATGGAGAAAAATCCAACTGATAGACTTTACACAGTCGACTGCTGCACTATGTCAGAGGATAGGTGAGAATTCAAACGGTAACTTACCACGTGGACAGTCGACTGATGAAGAGAAGACATGCGCACGTAAAGCTAACAGGCGACGGTAAATCCTTCTACATGCGACTGGCCACAATAAGGGTAAGCTGAGAAAATCTCAGAAAATTTTGGGAAGACACGACATGCGACTGATGTGGAATACATATGCGCATGTGCCATGGGCAGGCGACTGTGAAACCAACATCAGTCAACTGTCACAAAAAACTGAAACTTTCCAGAGAGCAGAGTCTAGAGAGATCAAAGACAGATGACAGTTGAAGCATTAACAGTCGACTGTGCCTTGGACAGGCGACTATCAATACAAAATTAGTCGACTGGCACTAAAACTTGAAACATTCCAGAGAGCAGAGTCTGCAAAGGAATCATAGACATGCGACTGTTGAAGCATTGACAGTCGACTGTGCCTTGGACAGGCGACTGTCAGTACAACATCAGTCGACTGGCCAGATGAAAATGAAAGGACTTTTGGGCTGAAGATAGACATGAGGCTGATTAACAAATCACAGGCGACTGTAGCTTGGACAGGCGCCTGTATTTTGTACATCAGTCGCCTGAAGGAGTTAAAGCTTAAAAGGCACAAAAATCAATTGATTAAGTATGTGCATAACATGCAACTATAAAATAAATCACGGTCGACTGTTTTGGGACAGGTGATCACTCCATATTTTACACCTTTTTTCTGCATGTTTTCACGCCATTTCGATTGCTCATATTGCGATTTTCACGAGTATTCGACGATATTGCGTTACTTTTCACTATTTCTTGTTTTTGTCGGATTTCAGGAAATATGAAGCGATCGGGAGCAAAAATGAGCTTAAGGGACTTGCACCCACTCCGGAGCGTCACCCAAGGCTCTTTTGAGGGCTATTCGGCGATGTGAGATGGGTGGAAGAAGAAGGAACTCCGTAGAAGTGACGAGGAGGAGAAACAGAGAAGATTGGGCATTTACAGCTTCCCACTCGGCCGAGTGGAGCACTCACTCGGCCGACCCGACCGGACACGCTCCAACAGAAGGAATTGGGCGTGCACTCGGCCGAGGGTTGATATCCCACTTGGCCGAGTAAGAAGATCGCATCGCCCGAGGGGCATGAGAAATCCACCATCAAAAGAGGCCGACTTACTGGAAATGTACAGGCTTTTGACGGTTTCGACTCGGCCGAGCAAGCAATGCCCCTCGGCCGAGTGAGTAAAGCCACTCGGCCGAGCCACCCCCGGAGACAGACCCCTGAGGACCTCGAAGTTACTGTTTTTCTACAGGGTCTGTCACTTGGCCGAGTAGAGAATCCCACTCGGCCGAGTAGAGAAGTCAACTCGGCCGAGTGACGCCGAGGACACGCAGCGCCCAGATTTTCAGACAGCCTCCCACTCTTTTGAAATCTGCTATCATTCCAGCAATCAAAGTATTTTTCTCATATTTTTCATGGATAGTTGACTTCATGACGGTTCCAACGCCGCCAAGAACGCACCAATCGGAGGTCGGATTAAATCTGGAGAATTTCTGTAAGTTGACACTGCAGTGCTGGAATTTCCACTCGGCCGAGTCACATTTTCCACTCGGCCGAGTCGGCGACGGGCCCAGATTTTAAGTTGCGGTTTGGGCTGTTTTTGGGCACGAATTTGAGGGGTTTTCTAGGGTTTTTTGCTAGGGTTTTGGGGGGAGTATTTAAGGGTTTTGTAGCCACCATTAGAGGGGGATCCCCATTTTATTTTCTTAGCCCCCATATGTTTTTCTTAGGATTATTTTAGAGGTTAGGCCATGCCCTAGGCCCCCTCTTGGATCTAAAAGCTTGTATTTTGGATTGAAGATCTTCATCAAGCTAAGTATTTTCTTCTTTTTATTTGAATCTTTGTTTTTCTATCTTTTTGTATGCAAGCAATGATTTCTATTGATTCTCATATCCTTATTGATATGCTAGAGTAGATTTGTTGTTCTAGGGTTTGGGGATGAACCCTATGGATCTAATTTTATATTTGTGATGAATGAATTTCTAAATTGCTAGAATTGCTAGGAGGTTAGGTTGTGATTGATTTACTACGGATAGCTAGGGATTTCCATCGATTTGGGATTTGCAAGAGATTGTATTCTAATCGATGGGAATGCCTAGATATTCGATTTAGGTTTACAATTGGGTTTCTCTAGATTTGGTTTGCAAGAGATTGAACCAAGGCTAGGATTTTTAATTGTAAATCTATACACATATTCATTTGCAAGAGATTGGACGAATACGAACTATCACAACCTAGATCGTAACTCGAGTTTGCACGAGAGTGGGCTCAAGGGGCGATTGAACGATGATGTCGATCCTCATGCTAGTGGCTTAGGTTAGGGTTTGCAAGAGATTGGGCCCTAACCTAGGTTTGCTATAGACCGGCAATAGCGCGAGAGCGTGAGCTTGGTTCCACATTAAGTTGCGACTAGTTCACCTCAACACAAGTCTAGTAATATTGAGATTCACTATTCACAATGACGAATGACGGTCTGTAGTGGGGATTCCCTAGCCCTAGACACTTTTAGTGTATTGTATTTGAATTGATATTTGAACGATTTCTCTATCTCCGACACCGACATCCATCACCATTGCCATTACATCATACCATAGCCATCTCCACCAATAAAACATTCGTAGTCAAACCAACCTAGGATAGATTGGAACCAACACCACCTCCTCGTGTTCGATACCCGCTCGCCACTTGACCGTGCGCTTGCGGTAAAACTACAATCGTTCTCCGGGTGTATATCCGGGGCCGATCAAGTTTTTGGCGCCGTTGCCGGGGAGGTGTTTCCGTTGGGTGCCAATTTGTCACAATTAGGTTGATTAGACTACGAAAAAAATAAATAAAAAGGAAATTTTCACCCCGCCACCATTATTATCATTTCTATATTCTTTTGTACCACTGATATTTTTCTCCAGGTATTTATCTTTGTTGATCAGGTGCTATGGATTATACTACGTGGACCACAGATTTTGATCAGAGTGCTCAGATGGGAGAATACTATTATGATCAGAGTGCTCAGATGGGAGAGTACTATTTTGATGAAAGTGCTCAGATGGGAGAATACTTTTTTGAGGAGACGCACTGGCCCGAGCTTGATGAGAAACAAATGATCTTTTTTGATGAGATGCATGCACACCAGGTTGAAATGCAAGCCGGGCTTGGAAAGAGCAACCTTCAATTGGAAGGGATGAAGAGGGAACTTGAAATGAATGCGCTCATGCATATTGTTGCAGAGATTTCCAAAGATATCAGTTCTGCTTCTTCATATTGTGGGCAAGCAGCATCGCCAGACATACTACCAGAGCCAGAATGTGCCGTCGTCGATCCCACTTCCTACGATACAGCTATTGCATATGAAGAGTGGATGGACGAAGAGGCAGTGAAGGAAGTAGAAATTGAGTCATATGCGCAGCCAGAGGAGGACGCATTTCAGAGATTATTGGAGGGCCTCTTGGAGTCAGTGCGGTTCACCGGTTCAGAGAGCATTACAGCAGGTGATGCATTTGAGCTACTATTTGCAGATTTTGTTATGAACCGTGTTTCAGCTGCATGAACAATTGAGGAGGACATCCATGTCAGTCTTGAGGGGGATAGACTATATTTTCAGATTGCTTGCGGGCATTCCCCTCCACATGATACATCCCCACAAGCTGACACACTTGAGCAGCCAACATCACCATTCCAGAGAGAGCCCACATTGATAGTTGATGAGAAGGCAAAGGAGCACACTGTCGAGCCAGAGCATATTGACGAGGAGGCCTCACATGCGGAACCCGAGCATGCTTTTGAGGAGGCCTTACATACAGAGCCAGAGCTTATCATCGAGGAGGTCGTGCATCGGGACGAGGACATAGCCATTCATGAGGATCTCGAACATTACCCTCCTCCATTAGAGCTTCCGCAGCCACCTCATCCTTCCACTGACGTCGAGGACTGTCCCACAGAGCTTACTGCTCCCACTCAGGGAGATATTTTTACCCATCCTATTTCTGAATCATGTATTCCATTCAATATTTATTTTGATTCAGATATTTTTGACACGTCATACCTTTTGCAGCACACATACGAGTATGGACTGGAGGTATGCTTGGACGTGTCACAGTTCGATGATCCTATCGAGGAGGTCCACACCTATGATCTAGATTTACCTGAGCAGCTGAGAGAGGATACCATAGAGACAGCTATCACGGCACGTGAGGATATTGGATTATTTCCAGGGAAGTATCGTCCACCATCATTTATTCCATATATTTTTATAGACGATCCTCTTTGGGATACTTTTATTACGAGGGTGAAATTTTTGCAGCGAACTGATGCATCTTATTCTCTGCAGGGTACAGGTGGAGACCTTGTGGGAATGCTGGAGGATGCATTGCTGGAGTTCGTTGGAGTCCGTGGATATACGCTCCTGGCGGAGCCACGGAAAGAGCAGTTGGAGCAGTTGCCTGCACTGGCAAAGATACTGGATCCGCCTTTTGCTATAGGTGACATCAATCCAGTAGTGTAGAAATTTTTATGCTTTCAATAAACTCGAATCCTCTCGACAGCGAGAGGACCGTATAGATTTGCTTGAATAAATATCACCTCATATGATGGCAACAAAAATTTTTACACCCCAAACCCATTATATATATATATATATATATATATATATATATATATATATATATATATATATATATATATATATATATATTACCCTCTTCATATTTTGATGTGTCATATCCTTTTTGCTCACCACCACCGAGCATTTCTTTCAAGTGAAACCTCACTTTCTTATTCATTTGGCTTGATCACGCTTTGCAAAATCATGACATTTTTTATCGAGTCATTTGAATAGGATTGTTTGGTATAAGCTTGGGGGAAAGCGCTCTCATGCATCATTGTATGTGCATGTAGTTGCATTAGGATTTCATGTCATTCATTTCATCATTTTTCATTCACCCCCCTATTATTATCGTTGTTCTTCATATTCTTCCACTATGATCACATTGAGGACAATGTGAAGTTTAAGCTTAGGGGAGTGCATTTCCATGCCATTTAGATGCATTAGTTGCATTTTTACTTTATTTTTAGGTTTTTTTAAAATTTTTCAAAATTTTGCATCATCTTTTTGAATTTTCCATCTTATTTTCCTTTTATGTGTGTTCATGCATCATGTTGTGTGCTTGTTTTTCATTTCTTTCCTCTCTTTTATTTTTTCTTATTTCTTTATTTTCCTTTCTCTTCTTTTGCTAGATGCGTTCCTTATGATGACATCTCTTATTGCTTTAGCAACCATCACGATGCTTATTATTCTTTGCCATGCTACTTAGAGTATTCCATAGTCTTGCTATTCATATGTGCTTGCAAATCTATTTCTCTTGATGACCCCTCTAAGTGATCGCATGATATTCATTGAAACTGAATGTATGGATTAGTGTTTAGTATGCTTTTGTTGGAAGTGCACCAAGATTCACGCATCATTAGTATATCTGAAGCATCAGTTTTATTGTCTTAATTCACCTTCTGTTGCATGCCTGATATGGTTGTAAACTTTACTGCTTGACTTCACTATTTATTGAAATGATTGAGAATATCCATGCTTACATATTAGTTTTAGTTGAAGTATTATTTTATTGAACCGTTCGTGCACATCTTAGAGTGAACCGAGTGTTACATTATTTCTTTCTCCACATATATCTTTTTATTCTCTACATGTCACTTGAGTTCACCTCCTAAAGCTACTTATATCGCATCTATTTTCCAAAAATCCCTACAAAAGAAAAGGTTGCTCCAAAAAGTCCAAAAAGCCAAAAAGGAGCCAAAAACCAAAAATACAAATCAAATAGCTCCTACAAAAATCCAAAAAGAAAAGTGAGAAATAAAAAAGTTCAAAAATAAAAAAAAAGAAGAAAAAAATTTGTTTCTCTATCTTATTATTGGAGCCACAAAATACTTGGAAAAACCAAGGCAAAAATCCCATTTTCCACTATCATATTCCTTTAGATGCGATGCCTCAAGCTAAGCTTGGGGGGGTGAACTCATTTGACCATATGAGTGAGTGCGACATTAGAGTGGAGAGGTGCATGAATGGGGAAGTTTGATAATGCTGAGACTTAGCACAATACCTTAGTTATGGAGATTTCTTATGAATCGATATAAATATATGAATGCCATGATTTATTCTATTCTCCATTGCATGTTTGGTGTGATTCTTATATGCTTCATTTATAACTTTTGATTGAAAAGTGCATCGCCAACATTTGTATATTAAACTCTATGAAATGCGTGATGTGGATATGAATTGATTGTATGAATTTAGAGAGTCCCTCTTATTGTTCTTAAAAGCTTGCAAGTACCATGTTTAAGTTAGATATGAAATCTTTATAGCATGTGATTCGTATTTCCCAAGTTATCGTGATGTGTAGCTTATGGCTTGAGATCTGAGAGAATAATCTAGCGACCCCTTCCACTTCGTATTCTTTTTCATTTTTTCCTTATTTTTACCCTTCGGGTTCGCCTTCTACTTGTCTTCCTCGAGGACGAGTAAGAGGTAAGCTTGGGGGATTTTGATCACTCCATATTTTACACCTTTTTTCTGCATGTTTTCACGCCATTTCGATTGCTCATATTGCGATTTTCACGAGTATTCGACGATATTGCGTTACTTTTCACTATTTCTTGTTTTTATCGGATTTCAGGAAATATGGAGCGATCGGGAGCAAAAATGAGCTTAAGGGACTTGCACCCACTCCGGAGCGTCACCCAAGGCTCTTTTGAGGGCTATTCGGCGATGTGAGATGGGTGGAAGAAGAAGGAACTCCGTAGAAGTGACGAGGAGGAGAAACGGAGAAGATTGGGCATTTACAGCTTCCCACTCGGCCGAGTGGAGCACTCACTCGGCCGAGCAAGAAGACCGCTCGGCCGACCCGACCGGACACGCTCCAACAGAAGGAATTGGGCGTGCACTCGGCCGAGGGTTGATATCCCACTCGACCGAGTAAGAAGATCGCATCGCCCGAGGGGCATGAGAAATCCACCATCAAAAGAGGCCGACTTACTGGAAATGTACATGCTTTTGACGGTTTCGACTCGGCCGAGCAAGAAATGCCCCTCGGCCGAGTGAGTAAAGCCACTCGGCCGAGCCACCCCCGGAGACAGACCCCTGAGGACCTCGAAGTTACTGTTTTTCTACATGGTCTGTCACTTGGCCGAGTAGAGAATCCCACTCGGCCGAGTAGAGAAGTCAACTCGGCCGAGTGACGCCGAGGACACGCAACGCCCAGATTTTCAGACAGCATCCCACTCTTTTGAAATCTGCTATCATTTCAGCAATCAAAGTATTTTTATCATATTTTTTGTGGATAGTAGACTTCATGATGGTTCCAACGCCGCCAAGAACGCGCCAATCGGAGGTCGGATGAAATCTGGAGAATTTCTGCAAGTTGATGCTGCAGTGCTGGAATTTCCACTCGGCTGAGTCACATTTTCCACTCGGCCGAGTCGGCGACGGGCCCAGATTTTAAGTTGCGGTTTGGGCTGTTTTTGGGCACGAATTTGAGGGGTTTTCTAGGGTTTTTTGCTAGGGTTTTGGGGGGAGTATTTAAGGGTTTTGTAGCCACCATTAGAGGGGGATCCCCATTATATTTTCTTAGCCCCCATATGTTTTTCTTAGGATTATTTTAGAGGTTAGGCCATGCCCTAGGCCCCCTCTTGGATCTAAAAACTTGTATTTTGGATTGAAGATCTTTATCAAGCTAAGTATTTTTTTCTTTTTATTTGAATCTTTGTTTTTCTATCTTTTTGTATGCAAGCAATGATTTCTATTGATTCTCATATCCTTATTGCTATGCTAGAGTAGATTTGTTGTTCTAGGGTTTGGGGATGAACCCTATGGATCTAATTTCATATTTGTGATGAATGAATTTCTAAATTGCTAGAATTGCTAGGAGGTTAGGTTGTGATTGATTTACTACGGATAGCTAGGGATTTCCATCGATTTGGGATTTGCAAGAGATTGTATTCTAATCGATGGGAAGGCCTAGATATTCGATTTAGGTTTACAATTGGGTTTCTCTAGATTTGGTTTGCAAGAGATTGGACCAAAGCTAGGATTTTTAATTGTAAATCTATACACATATTCGTTTGCAAGAGATTGGACGAATACGAACTATCACAACCTAGATCGTAACTCGAGTTTGCACGAGAGTGGGCTCGAGGGGCGATTGAACGATGATGTCGATCCTCATGCTAGTGGCTTAGGTTAGGGTTTGCAAGAGATTGGGCCCTAACCTAGGTTTGCTATAGACCGGCAATAGCGCGAGAGCGTGAGCTTGGTTCCACATTAAGTTGTGACTAGTTCACCTCAACACAAGTCTAGTAATATTGAGATTCACTATTCACAATGACGAATGACGGTCTGTAGTGGGGATTCCCTAGCCCTAGACACTTTTAGTGTATTGTATTTGAATTGATATTTGAACGATTTCTCTATCTCCGACACCGACATCCATCACCATTGCCATTACATCATACCATAGCCATCTCCACCAATAAAACATTCGTAGTCAAACCAACCTAGGATAGATTGGAACCAACACCACCTCCTCGTGTTCGATACCCGATCGCCACTTGACCGTGCGCTTGCGGTAAAACTACAATCGTTCTCCGGGTGTATATCCGGGGCCGATCAACAGGCAACTGTAAAAGTTCATCATTCACCTGTTGAAATCACAACATGCACATGCTTGAGAAATGAGAATTGGAGTTTAAGGAAAAGCTATCTAATGATTTCCTAGGACATAAATGAAGATGTGTGTGTGCTCCAACATAGTTATACTTCTAAGCTATATACTAGAAGAGAATAAAAAGATTACATTTGTAGAAGTCTCTCTTCTATCCAAAGTATGAGCTTGAAGTCTTCTAGGAGCTTCAATCACCATCTTTAATCATCCAATCCACATTTCATGCTTTCATTGATCTTTGAGTGACATCCATTGCTAATAAATCTTCATGATATGCTTAGGAAATGGATTAACTGCAAATAGGGGATTAGTCACAAGTATTTATGTTTGCTCATCATTAATACCAAGTAGGGAGAAATCCAATACTCAACATTCTAGTGATGTTAGAATAGATTAAATGCTCACATTATTGGGGGATCCTGTAGATGGCAAACAAACACTAGAGGGGTTGAATAGTGTTATCCAAAATTTAACTCAAATAAAAATGAATCACTCTAAGTATGTCTAAGTCTCCTATGAGAGTTACCTCACTAGATACTTAATCAATAAACTTAAATATTTGCAATAGAAATAAGTGCATAGTGAAATAAAACACAATGCAAGTAAAGAGAAATTAAGATCAAGAGAGCAAGAGCAATCGTAAACATACGATATTTTTACCATGGTTCACCCACTCCTTGGGCTAGTCCAGCATCCACTAATGCATCTCTCAATAAAGGACTTCCCTTCCCTCAACAACTTGAGGGCTTATACAACTGTGCCTCTTCTCTACTATGAGGACTTTCAATTCCATTGCTAACCTCACCAAGTGAGAACGACACACAAGATTTTTTTTCAACAATTACAATAACCAAGTACAATTACTCATGACCACACCCTTGTGTAGATTTACACTTACTCTTTTGAAGATGATGAGTTATACCCTTCCTATAGCCAATGAGTTGAAGCTCTTTTGTGGCTAAGGAAAAATTCTTAATATCTTAAAATAATGAAGATTAAAACACCTTGGAGTTCAAAAGAAACTTGCTTCAATCTCAAGAATAATAGAAATGAAGCTCAATGAGATTGAAATTAAATTGACCAGGTAAAACAATTGCTTAAAAGATTTTGAAATAACTTGAAAAACTTTGGCCAAGAGACAGCTATTGAGGGCTTTGAGAGGGCTTAAAATCACATGAAAATATTTAAAATTGATCAATAGGTTCATAATAACTCAAGCCAATATCCATATATATATATGGATTAATTCTACCTAAAACAGATTCCATATTTTGCCCTCCAATATCTCTCCAACAACTTGTCAACATCCAAGTCAAATTGAGCCATTGGGGGTTAGGAGTCGACTCTTATATATGTGCATACGAGTCGACTCTTGGACTGCAAGTTGATTTCCTTAGCAATGGGAATCGACTTCCTGCAAGATCTAGAAAGTCCCTTGAGCTGCCAATAACTCACTATTCGACTCATATTCATCTGGGAGTCGACTTGTTTTCCGATATGTAGTTTTGTGTCAGAAAACAAAGTGATACACTATCTAAATCATTTTAAAACTTTTTCAAAATATTTTTATGAGTTAAAACATTTTTCTAGGTGTTTCTATATGTGTGGAGCTTCAATCTCAAGGCCTTACAAAGAATCTAAAGACATGAACTAAAATACATCAATATTACCATTCTCTTTGGCTTTGTGTATCTTTGATCGTCATCTCCCTGTCTTTGACTCTTGAACTTCTTGTTGCCTTGATTACGCTTCATCCACACTTCCATCTTGACCATGTACTTCTTCAATTTAAGTATCTTCATGGCTTTGAGTAAGCTCAGTTAGTCTTGATGTAATTCTATCATCCATTGCTTTGAACTCATCCTTTTGAAATAATCTTTTAATACTTACACAGCCAATAATTATGATTAGTACTATTCATTTGTTTAATCATCATCAAAACTACACTTGTGGTGCTTTAATATCTAACATTCTCCCGCTTATTGTTGATTACTAACAAGTGATATAAAATATGAAATAATATGAGTTTTTAAAAAAGTATACTTACTCCCCTAACATTGATGCATGGTGTTAGCAATTATCTTTGAACCCCCCATGCATCTTTGCATGTTAGGATACACTTAAATGTAGCACAAATCCATATTATATTATGATTGTGTTATGAGTTCAAGCTTGAAAAATCATGAATCCAAGCATATGAGTAATCTTGAGGCATATGAATATATTTCTCCTAATATCAAGTTTTAATCTTTCTCTCCCTTAATCATATTTTATATGCATTTCACCTTTTCTTCCTGTTTGGCATGATCAAAAAGGTTGGGAGACAAGTAATAAAGTGGTGTATCACAATATGTCATGATCTAATATGTGTTATAATATATAGAGATATTTGAATTTTATGAAATATGACACTTAATTCAAGAATGGTGACTCAATATCTTAAATTTTCTTATGATTTATGAAGTGAAATTGCCTTGTGAAACAAGAATTCAAACTCCTTAAACTTCAATTATGAATGAAATAAAAGTCAATGTGTATATGTCATACAAATATTCGTGATCAATTGTTGAGATAAATGACATATGAGATTATTTGAGCTAAAGAGATATATATCAAGAGATGTCAATCACATTGAATTGAAATAAGTATGAGATATCTAAAATAATGACATATGCTCAATTAACTCAATAATCATCAATAATCATCATTATTGCCCAAATATGTGTCTTTTTAAAAATATCAACATCATTCAACCTCATGGATATAGAAATATAATTTGCATATAAGTTCAATCTCAATAATTATATCCAAATATTTCAAACACAATGATATGACACAAGAATCAAATATAACATAATTGCATAAACATAAACATAACCAAATAACACATCATTAACACCAAGTGTTCCAAACATAAATGTTCCAACATAGGACATAAGCATAAACATTGTTCTACATAAAGATCAAACATCATCAAAATACATCCACAACACTACATGATCAAATAGTCTCAAATATAATTAGACACCAAATTTCCAAGCACATCTTTTCCGATGTACCAAAAAAATGTCCAAGCACACTCTACACACATGAGGGAGGAGGTCCATAAAGTTTGGCATCTATGCAATCTACTCATTTAGCTCTCCAATCCTGTAATTTGATACATCCAGCCTTTGATGGACATTACTAAACTCAGGTTTGAGGTCAAGCTATAATTGATCTAGCTTCAAAAGCAGAATAGCTTGAAACTCAGAGAAGTAGGGAGGAGATTCAATGGGTGCACTATATGAGCCCCGAAGGTCTGAATGGAGAATAGACTCATCCTCATTTTCTCCCTCATCAGATTCAGATTCCTCAGAATCAGGAGGATTATAAGCATTGTTTTGATGAATTTTCATTCTAGTTAGTGCCCTCTTATCAAATCTAACTTTGGGCGAGATAGCTAGAGTCTCAGAGTTTAGGTCAATGCCATGGTGCCTAAAATGAGAGTAAGAAAGAATCCATGGTACAGTGGTGGAATGCTACGGTGTACTAAGTTATCATATATTAAACCTTCCATATTTACTCTTATTAGGCTACGAGAGCGTTGACTGATCGGCCCAGATTTTAACTCCGAAAAGATTCCGCAAGTGCACTGTGTCAAAGCTTTGTAATATAGAAAGATATCGATCCCACATGGAGGTGATTGGTTTGAGGTCTTGGGTCTAATCAATGTCGTGGAACAATGTCAGTTATAGGTATATTCTGAAGGTTGTCACAGGTATTTCTTATCACAAATTAACAATATAATGAAGGCTAGGGCAATAGGAGTCACCGCTAGGATCGTCGGATATCGATGCTAAGTTATAATTTCTAGGTTGGATTGGTTTTATAGGGAGAGATTGTCGCATCTTAAATGTGGAATTCGTGGCCAATTATCGTTGTACCACTCATCTAAAGAATCACATACTTAGCCCCACCATCGTGGATGGCCTTGCACGCGATCCGTGCATTACGAACGACAATTATTCTCAATCTCCACTCACGCCACCATCAAATGTTAGAGCTTTGTTCTGTGATTTAATGGCTCTCATTGATGCTACAATCATAGATCACCAATTAGTAATATAGGACGCCGGTGGAAACCATCAAAGTGTGTGCCACTATCGTGGATCACGAACTCTAATTGAATTCACTAACGAACCTTATTAAGTTCATATGATGGTATCTAGGTGAATCACAAACCCCAAATAATACTATCGTGAATCACAAACCCCAAATAATCACCTAGATATTCTCTAAGTGAATTCACTATCGTGGAAGTCCCTTATTGTCTCTAAGTGAATCACAAACCCCAAATAATATTTACTACAAACTTGGCTGGATCAATCAAATCACATCCCTTAATTACCAAACCAACATAAAAATCACAACTTTACATCTAAATCCTAAGATCCTAGGGCTCATCCATTAGCCTAAGAAAGAACTACTCACGATTCATAGAAAAGATAACAAAAACAATGATATCAATTGCACAAGACATCGTAGCAATATAAACCATCAAATTAACGAGATAGAGACAATAAATCGTTACCAAACCAATGAAGACGAAGAACTAAACTTCAGAGAACTAAGATCCAAATATTCCATAGCAATAACAATAATTAAAAATCCAAACTTTGTCTTCAAGCAATAACGAAGGCTCTCCAAAAACTCTCTAAAAATTAAAACTAGAATAATAAGCATGCTCCCTAAACTTAGGAATAAAAGTAGGTATGTATACATGAGGGGTTGACCCCACAAAATTCTCCACAAAGCCCAATTCGGCCAAAGTTATTTTCTGCTGTGTCGCCCTACTTGATCGAGTGGTGATGCCACTCGGTCCGAGTTGGGCACCACCACCGTCGATGGCATTTCAATCTTGGCCTAGGTGCTCGGATCGAGTGGATGTCCCATTCGGTCGAGCGGCAGAAGGCTGATGCTTGGCTCGAAAAGTTGCTCTGCTTTCCATTCGTCTTGGTCAAGTAAGAAGGCTACTCGGTCAAGCTGACGCGTCTGCTCGGTCGAGCGTCAGGTGGTGTAGAAGGCCTTGAAAATGTTATTTTGTCGCATATTTAACTCGACCGAGTAGCATCTCTACTCGGTCGAGTCTTGGACTCAATAATGGCCTGAGAAATTTGCATGCTGCTATCGAGTTCGATTGACCGAGTAGCTTTCTTGCTCGGTCCGAGTGATCCGTAGGCTTATGATGCTGGAGTCCCTTCTTTCGAGTACGGCTGCTCAGACGAGTGGACAAGTCCACTCGGTCGAGCTGGCTGGGAAATATGATAAGCATTAAGGGACTTCCTCTTCTAGCTCTCCTTCTCCTTCTTCTCTCTTCTCATCCTCCAATCTTCTTATCCACCTCGTCAAGCACCAAATAGACTTCCTTATTGATGCTCTGGCAAGCTCGGATGTGTCCATGTTT
Source organism: Scilla litardierei (assembly GCA_030789695.1). Lineage (NCBI taxonomy): Eukaryota > Viridiplantae > Streptophyta > Magnoliopsida > Asparagales > Asparagaceae > Scilla > Scilla litardierei. The sequence goes on along the minus strand of CM061134.1, from coordinate 71,755,775 downwards.
ACAATTTGCTCCAAATCGCTCCAAAGTTCCTGAAAATCCACAAATCTATACGAGAATAAAATATATCATGAAATGCATGATAAAGTATAGAAATGCAAACTTTGGACGATGAAAATGCTAAAAATCATGCAGTAAAAGTATAGAAAATATGGCCACATCAAATCCCCCCTAGTTTACCTCTTACTCTTCCTCGAGGAAGACGGATAGGAGGCTCACCGAAATATGAAGAATGGAAAAGAACACAAAGAGGAGGGGGTCACTAGACTATGTAATGCCCTACAAGCTACTGCACAAGTACTAGGGGGGGTGAATAGTACTTTAAAAATAACGAGGAGTATAATTCCTAATTATCGTGCAAACAACTACCAAAACAATTTGCGGAAGCTTAAATTGATGACAACAACAAAATTAACAATGCAAACAATAGATATTACTGGGTTCGGATCCACCCAAGTCTCCCCGACTTGTTCCCGGTGATCCTACGTCCCAACCACCCGGATCCCCTCCGGATACTTGAGTTAGAAACCCTAACTCAAGATTTTCACTATGAAATACTTGTGAAAAACCTTCACAAGTCAAATCATACACAAAGTAATTTATGACTCCCACAACCCGGGATCACAACCACACTCTCACAACCGAGAGTGAAACTTACAATATGAAATTGAAATGAAATAAGAAACTTCTTACCGACAAAATACCTATGCCTTGAGTAATGCTTACGAATTAGGGCAAGGATGATTTTGAGGAAGAAGAAGTGGCACCAAACCCTAGCTCCAAGATGTAGATCAGCGATGGAGAGCTATGTGGATGTTGGTGACCTAGAATCAAGCACTTGGCTTGGAAGGCTTCACACTCAATGAATCTCTCTTTGGGAGTAAGAATGAGGAGAGATTATTGAATGGAATGAAAGAGCTTTGAATGAGCTTGGAATGATTTCTCTTGATCTCTAAACTTGCAATAATATCAGCCTTGACTGCAATGAATGCAGCCCATCAAGTATTTATAGGATAGAGGAGAGAGAGAAAGAAAAACGTTTCAATTAAAGCTCCAACGGCTCTTTTCTGAACCCAACTAGTCGGTCAAAGAACAACCACCGACCGACTAGTTCATCAACTAGTCGGTCTGTCAATCAACGTATACCGACTAATGAGTGAACAGAGAAAAGATCAAAGCACAGACAAAAGGAACTAGTCGGTCCAAGAAGAGTAGCTGACCGACTAGTTTCACAACTAGTCGGTCGGTTACTCAACTGAGACTGACTAACAGATAAAACTGAAGTCTGAGCACAAATAGACTTAGTCGGTCCAAGAACAAATGTTGACCGACTAATTCACCAACTAGTCGGTCGCCAAATGAGCATAGACCGACTAACGATAAACAATAAGTTAGGTGAAAAAATTGGCATGTACAGTAAAGCTAAACTAGTCGGTCCAAGAAGGAAAGTTGACCGACTAGTTCATCAACTAGTCAGTCGCCAAATGAGCATAAACCGACTAATGATAAACAGTAGCTCAGGCTCAAATGTGCATGTACAGGGAAAGCTCAACTAGTCGGTCACAGAAGCATCACTGACCAACTAGTTCACAAACTAGTCGGTCGGTGAGTCAACTTAGACCGACTAACTGTAAACAGTAAAGAGCTTGGAAATGACTGACAAAAACTAGTCGGTCCAAGAAGCTTTACCGACCGACTAGATCACCATCTAGTCGGTCAGTTCTTCTTCTTGAACCAACTAACATGCACAAGAAGTCGCGAATCGAAGCGCGAAGCTTCGGGAAGGATTGTATGGACTTCTACTAAGATCCTAGAGCTAAGATATGAGCGTTATGAAGATTTAAACCGTAAGACCTACTCAAGGATTAACATTCTACGAAAGAAGCTTAAAGACTATAAATAAAACTTGACGATACCGTCTTCAATAGCTTCAATCGAATCTTCATGACTTCTAAATTGGTCCATAAGCTTCAACGAAGCTTTAGGCATACGATCACGTGCTTTGAGAAGTCTTGAGACGTCGTAATTGATATTCATATGAATTTGGCGACGATCTCCATAACTGCGCTCACAAAGTGTTAGTTCACGTTATATTTATGTTTGTTCATCATCCAAAACCAAATCCGGGGAGTCCAATATCCAACATTCTCCCCCTTTTTGGTGATGACAAACCAACATAAATAATTATCAAAAATAATAATTCAAATGAAATTTACTTACTCCCCCTGCATTGATGACACATTAATTCCAATTTTAAACAATAATAATACGCATCAAGCAGACGAGTGAAGTATATAAAATGAGAATCGATTATTGAGATATCGAATACCAAATGTAGGTTATTGAAATATCGGATTTGAAAATCCATTTATATATCTTAACTCCCCCTGAATCTAACATATCAAGTTAGATTCTTGGAAAAATGCTTTAAATTATCATTTAGCACATCGTTATTATTATATCTCTCCCCCTTTGGCATAAGCAAAAAGAGCGGGAGGAGAACAACGACAACAACAATGGCTTCAAAATAAAAAGCACGGGAGTCGTAGAATACGACGACGGTTCAAGTGACACCAAAGAAAAAAAATACGAATAAAATCAAGGCGTGTCAATGAAACCATAGTCGAAAATCGTAAAACGAACTCATCAAAACTCAAATCATTTTTACGGATTGAGTTATGGAATATACTCTCCAATATCAACATTCTTGGTTAATTTAGTGCATGGAAAACAATTCTATGTTTCCATAGAAGAAATTTCTATTAAACCAAGTTAATATCGTCGAGCGACGAAATCAAACATCAGAGACATAAAAAAATATAAATTGTGCACAAATAGAATGAAATGTCAACGTCGATGTATACATATTCAAAGATATGAACCAGAGTACATCAAAAATAAACATCACTGACATACAAAATATCGATCCACCGATCGGGGCACAAAATACATCATCATATCACACAGATATCATAGTGTCACATAACATACAACATCATCAAAATACATCAAGATACATCATCAAAAGTATCAAAATACATCAAAATGATCCAAAAACCATAGCCACCCACACTATCCTACCCAACATCTCTCACAACTAGATATGTCATCCAATGAGTATCGGGAGAGGCCTCAAAGAAGCTCAAGAGGCAGCGGGAGGATCAGAAGCAACTGCAGGCTCAGCAGGAGCGGAGGTGGCAACTGGATCAGCTGGAAGGTCAACAGGAGCGACGGCAGAAGTGGCAATCTCTGGAGCAGCAACAGTAGTGGACTCGGGAGCACCAGTCGGAGCATCCACCGCAGGAGCGGTGGCAACAGGTGTGCTCTCGGGGGCACCAGCAGTCGAAGCAGCAGTAGCAGCACCAGAAGTGCCCTCAGGGGCACGAGTGGAAACACGACAAAGCTCCTCAATGTCCTCCTCATCCAACTCATCCTCGTCAGAGAAAGACGGAGGGACCTCAATATCAAGGCGTCGAGCGATACAGCAGAGAATCTCCTCAGAACGAGCCTGACGAGACTCTAAACGACGGATCGAACGAATGACATCAACAAGAGTGGTAGAGGGAGCAGCTGAGACAGAGGCAGAGGCAGAGGCTGAAGGTGTCGTCCTCTGAACGTGACGGAGCGCCGCAAGAGATTTCTTGACGGCTGTCGCGTTCAGGGGAGGACCAAGTGGACGCTCATCATCACGAGGGAGTGTGACACGGAAGCGGCGAAAAACAAGGGTCAACAAGCACGGAAAGGGGATATGAGCCGATTTCGTGGACTTGCGAATACACTAGAAAGAGTCCATCTTATCGAGTATAATGCGAGCCCAGTTAATCGAGCTCCCCATGAAAATGGCATAAATCAGCTTCAAGAAGGGCTGGGACGGTAGAGATGAGGAGCCGTACTTGGGAAGCAAGCACGACTTCAGAATCAAATTCAGGACCCATGCATTTGGCTTGAAGGATTTGGAGGGCACGCCAATCATGGCGGGAGGAATCTGATGGAAAATCTCAGAGAGGATGGTCTGATCAAGGGAAGAAATATCATCAACAGAAATGTCTGAGGGGAGGAGGCCAGACGAGGAGATACCCAAAATCTCTCCTAAGATTTCTGCTGTGAGGACTATAGAAGTCCCCAAAACAGTCGTCTCAACAGAGTGGGTCGCATCGTACTGACCCCGGATCCTATTGGCATAGAATAGTTTAACTAAACGAGGGTAGGGGTGAGGATTCGCCTTAGGATCATATCGAAGGTAATCGATAAGACCCGAAGACGACAGAAGATCAGCTAGCCCTATGAAGTCACTAAACTGGACGAAATGCTCCAGAAGCACTGGGTAATGTTCGATACGGTTGTAAGCTGCGAGACACAAAGGTTCGTCGCGACACAACGAGATATCGACACCGCCTACCGGCATCGGAGCCTTTCCCTTAGGCTTACGGGTAGACGTACGTGGTCGGGAGCTAGACTCAGGATGGGTAGGAGGAGTGGGTTCCCTATGAGTCTCAGTCTCGGGAAAGTACTCGGTGTCGGAATCCGAAGCACCGGGTGGAGTGGGAGCACGAAAAATTACTGGCTTGGGCTTGGGCTGAGATCGGGCACGGGGTTTCGCAGTCGCAGTCATCTTACGCTTAAGAGGAGGAGAAGACGGAGAGGGTTGGGTGGTTTTCGAACGACGTCTAGGAGGGGTTCGCATAGGTTGATCGGGATCCGTATGGGTAGGTTCTACGGTCATCGGCGAGGGGCTAGATGGAGTGATCGGGATACGTGTTCTTGCCATAATCGAAGCAAGTCACGACGCAAGAGATCGGGAAAACCCTAGCAAGCAGGAACCCTAGCAAACCCTAGGAATCAAAATTCGAAACCCTAGCCCTAGAAAAAAAGGAAAATATAACCCTAGACAGGAGAGGGAGAGAGGGGGGGTTACCCTAGGAGGAAGACGACGACGATCGGTGGCGGAGATGATCGAAAAAGGGGCCGGAGTTGATCGGAAGTCGAAGAGTCACGAGCGGGGGTTTGGGAGTTTTCGAGCTGGAGAACAAAAAACAACCGCCTAGAATAGGAAAAAATCGATTAGAATAGGTATAAGTCGGTCGAAACACGAAAAGACGAGACTGCCCCTGAGCACTTAGTCGGTCTGAGTTCAAACGCTGACCGATTAGATGACGATCTAGTCGGTCGGTTAACGAGCTTGAACCGACTAAGTGGAAACAGAGACCAGTCGAAGATTTCCTGAACGAGAACTAGTCGGTCTGCGCTCAAATACTGACCAACTAGAACTCAATCTAGTCGGTCGATAAGTAAGCTTGAACCGACTAAAGAGTTAAGCTGGAGAGGAAACTCAAAATAGCTTGAGTTAGTCGGTCGGAGTTCTCTTACTAACCGACTAGATACGAATCTAGTCGATTGGTGATTGAACAGATACCGACTAAAGGAGTCCAAAAGTTGAGAGATAGAGCTAGTCGGTCTGAGTTCATTAGCTGACCGACTAGATGTGAATCTAGTCGGTTGGTTGATGAACTGAGACCGACTAGATGAGTCCAAAAATTGATAATTAAGTTCTCTCCTCAAAACACTTGGACGATACATCGCAATCCTCTCAAAAATCATTTAAACTACCCCATTAAACATCAAAATCTCAAATACGACATTCAAACATGAATTCGAGCAAAAATTCAGAATATCACATAAAATCCCGAAAAATCCAATAAGTCTAGCATGAACGAACTATTGAGAAATATAATAGCATGCAAGATTATTGAATGAAACATGAATCCTATATCTCGGATTCGCCCATAATCCCCAATTCTCGACGCAACCGCACAAAGGAGTCCTCCTTTAGGGGTTTCGTGAAAATATCGGCGATTTGCTTTTGGGTTTCAACGTACACTAAAATGATGTCCTTTTTAGCAACATGGTCATCTAAGAAATGGTGTCGGACATCTATGTGTTTCGAAAGGGAATGGTGTACCGGGTTCTTGGAAAGACATATTGCACTTTGGTTGTCCACCATGATAGGGCAAGTATCACAGTTTATACCAAAGTCTTTAAGTGTGTGTCTCATCCAAAGAACTTGAGCACACGCGACACCGGCGGTAATGTATTCCGCCTCGGTGGTTGAAAGTGATACGGAATTTTGCTTCTTGGAAAACCAAGAGACAAGGGAATTTCCTATAAAATGGCAAGTGCCACTAGTACTTTTCCTGTCGGATTTGCATCCCGCATAATCGGCATCACTATATGAGATTAACTCATACGTGCTAGATTTTGGATAAAGTAATCCAAAATCAAGTGTATAACTTAGATAACGGAAAATACGTTTTACCGCTACTAAGTGAGACTCCTTAGGTTGAGACTGATAACGAGCATATACGCATACGGCAAACATAATATCGGGCCTGCTTGCGGTAAGATAAAGTAAACTACCTATCATACCTCGATATAGACGAATGTCTACATCCTTACCGCCCGTATCCTTATCAAGATGCGTAGTCGTGCTCATTGGAGTCTTCTTTCCGGAGGCATTCTCCATTCCAAATCGCTTAAGCAACTCCACCATATACTTCGTTTGGTGGATGAAGATTGCATTGTCCATTTGGCGAATTTGGAGACCTAAGAAATATTTGAGCTCACCCATGTGGCTCATCTCAAATTGTTCCTTCATAACATTAGAAAACTCTTCGCAAAGAGAAAAGTTAGTAGCACCGAAAATGATATCATCAACATAAATTTGAACTAAAATTATATCATTATTCGAATGCTTAACAAAAAGTGTAGAATCGGCTTCTCCCATTTTAAAATTCAAATCCAAAAGAAAATTCTTTAGCCGGTCATACCAAGCTTGAGGAGCTTGTCTCAAACCGTAAAGCGCTTTCTTTAGTTTAAAAACATGATTTGGAAATTTTTCATTAATAAAACCCGGAGGTTGAGAAACGTAAACTTCCTCAACAATATCTCCATTTAAAAATGCACTTTTAACATCCATTTGAAATAATTTAAAATCCTTATGGCATGCAAAAGACAATAATAATCTAATTGATTCTAATCTAGCTACCGGAGCGAAGGATTCTTCGAAGTCAATACCTTCCTCTTGACGGTAGCCTTGAGCAACTAACCGAGCTTTGTTCCGGACGACGACTTGGTTTTCGTCGGTTTTGTTCTTGAAGATCCACTTTGTCCCTATGACGGTGTGGTTCTTCGATGGCAATGGAACAAGCTCCCAAACTTCATTCCTCTCGAATTGAATGAGTTTCTCCTCCATGGCTAAGATCCAAGCGCTATCTTCGTATGCTTCATTAACATTCTTTGGCTCTATCGAGGAGGCAAAGGCACAATGAGCGAAGTAGTTCACTTGCGATCTCGTCTTGACACTATCATGGATATTGCCAATGACTTGCTCATGAGGATGGTCACGAACGGTGTGAAGCCGTTTGGGAATACCTTGGTCACTAGGAACATTCTCAACAACTTCATTAGACGGGTTAGTCTCAATAGAATCAATAGAATCATTAGAGTTAGAATTACCAATTGAATCACATAAGACATCCATAGAGTCATCATCATTAGTAATTCTAGTTGGAACAAATCCTTCATTAAATGACACATGAAGCGACTCCTCGATCGTTGAGGTTCGTTTGTTGAATATCCGGTAGGCTTTGCTACATGAAGAATATCCAACAAAAATCCCCTCATCGGATCTTGGATCGAATTTGTCCAAACTACCATACGTGTTCTTAATAAAACATTTCGAACCAAAAACACGAAAATGTTTAACTTGAGGTAACTTACCAAACAACAATTCATAACAAGTTTGTTTAGTGCCGGGCCTCAAAAGTATTCTATTAAACACATAGCAAGCGGTGTGTACCGCTTCCGCCCAAAATTGATGGCCAAGTTGGCTATCATCAAGCATAGTGCGAGCACACTCCACTAGCGTCCTATTCTTTCTCTCAACTACACCATTTTGAGGAGGTGCACGAGGGAATGAAAAGGTGTGTGTAATACCAACTTCATCACAAAATGTCTCAAAAGACTCATTCTCAAATTCACCTCCATGATCACTACGAATAGTGACAATGGTGGTTCCTAAGAGATTTTGGACTTTCTTAACAAAAATTGTGAAGTTTTCAAAAGCTTCATTTTTATTACATAATGAAAATACCCAAGTAAACCTAGAAAAGTCATCAACGATGACAAGTCCATATCTAGCATTACCTAATGAAGCAACTCTAGTTGGCCCAAATAAATCTAGATGTAATAGCTCTAGAGGCCGCTTAGAAGAAATGCTTTTCTTAGGTTTAAATGAAGATTTTGGAAGCTTGCCTCGTTGACACGAGTCACAAAAGCTTTTCTTTTGAAAGACAAGCTTAGGGAAGCCTCTAATAGAATTTAACTTGGAAAGCTTGAAAAGTGTTCCAAAGTTCACATGACCAAAACGTCGATGCCATAAGTGTTGTTCACTTGTGTTGGCAATAAGACATTGTTCATGTGATCTTGGAAGATCTAGGGTATATATATCCTTATGGCGTGTGCCGGAAAACAATAATTCATTATTATCTTTTCTTAAAATATGGCATATTCCTTTCGCAAAGTTAACTTTGTAACCTTTGTCACAAAGTTGACTTATTGAAAGAAGATTGTGGTTTAATCCTTTAACAAGGTAAACATCACATATAATGGGTTTAGAAGGATTACCCACTTTACCAACACCTATGATGGTTCCGCTCTCGTTGCCTCCAAATACGACGCGGTTTCCATTTGCAATGGGAACCACTCCGGAGAGCAATTGAGCGTCACCCGTCATGTGTTTTGAACACCCGTTATCGAGTATCCAATTCCCCTTGGAGCTAAATTTAAATTTGTTGCTCCTTTTCTTTTTCTTTTCCTTGAGTACCTAAAGATAGAAAATTTCATATCATGGTACCCAAGGTCATTGGGTCCAAAAGATTAGACCTTTGGAAGCCAAGTCCAATTGGACTTAGACTTCCCCACATAATTTCTACTATGCACAACATCCGAAAAATAAGCATTCATGTAGACTTGTTTTTCATCCATGCTTGTGTCCTTTGGGCTCCAAATAGTGAAAATCTTGGGAGCGCTCATCCTATTGGGTGCATGCATGCGTTGTTGGTTTCTACGTGATGCATGTCGTGGATAGGCATAAGGAACATGATGGAATGGTGCATGTGGATAATTATTCATATGATGTTGTGGGTGAACATATGCATGTGTGGGAACACGTGCGTGAGGGTGTCTCACATGGTGTGCACTGCCCGTGAATGTGTTGCATAAAAATCATCATATGTGTGAGCCGGTGGAGTAGGACGTGTGTTCCTACGTGGCATAGTATTGGTGTACATATAAGCATGCCCCTTCTTTGGAGGTCCACCCAAAGTGGGTTTCTTTCCGAAAGAGGGTGTGGACGAGGTGGAAGCACCATTGGTAGAAGAACTACCAACAGAGTGTTTGCTACCACTCGTTGAGTCACCGGAAGTTGACCTAACAAAAGTAGTGGCCGATTTGGATGAACTTCCCATCGTATACCCCAAGCCAATGTGGTGATTGGCCGGAAGTAAGTCACTTAGGATTTTATCCAAATGGTCCTTACCCTTATTGAATTTATTAATTCGGCCTAATGTGTTCTCATATTTCTCGGTGAGAGAACGCATAGAAGTATCCAAGTTGGATACTTGCGATGTGAGCACATAAACACGAGATTTAAGACTCTCATTCTCAATACTCAAAGTCGAGTTTTGAGAAGTCAAATCCGCTATCTTGTGCTCCTCCGGATCTTCAATGCTAACATGTTCAAGTTGAGTCTTGAGATTAACAATCTCATTCCTCAACCCTTCAACAACGGTGTCGTTGTTGGTGATGATAGTTTTAGGCGAGGTTTGAATGCTAGCTAGGTCATCTTTTACTTTAGTATACCTATTTACTAATTTAGTATACTTAGACCATAATTGAGAATTAGCATTCCTAAGGTCATCCATAGTTACCTCATCGCCTTCGTCGTCACTATCATCAGAAGAGGAGGATCCTTGATCATGCTCCTCTCTCGCCATGAAGCACATGTGCGCTTGCTCCACTTTCTCATCATCCGACTCTCCGCTTGAGGAATCCTCGGAGTCGGTGAATGTTGCTCCGACAAGTCCCTTTTTGTACCCCTTTTTGTACTTCTTGGACTTATCGAATTTCGGCGCCTTCCACTTCTCCTTTTGCTTATTTAGAGGACACTCCGCTTTCATGTGTCCTGGCTTATTGCACTTGAAACACAAAGGAGAAGAGGAGGCGTTAGAAGAACCAAATTTAGCTTTGTTCTTATTGTTACCTTTTCGGAAGAAACGGTTGAACTTCTTGGCCATGAGTGCCATGGACTCCAAGTCCAACTCGTTTTCCGAGTCTTCATCATCGGTTGATGTGGATGTGGATGGAGCGGCCTTGAAAGCAATAGCCTTCTTCTTTGGCTCGTCTTGCTTTAGGTAGGACTTCATCTTTTCCTGCAATTTTAACTTGCTATCCTTGCGTACCTCGTATGACATTAAAGTACCCATTAGTTGAACTACTGTGTACTTATTCATATCATTACCTTCCTCGATGGCGAAGGTACGCTTTTCCCAAGAAGAAGGAAGTCCTTCGATAAGATTCGAACACTTCTCCTTTTGGGTGTAGGTTTTGCCGAGAGCCTCCAACTCGTTTATGATGTCGACGAAGCGAGCGTAATACTCCTTCATCTTCTCGCCCTGTTGCATATGAAACATTTCGTAATCTTTGTTAACAACAACGAGTTTAGAGTTTCTTACCCTACTCGTCCCTTCATGTAGTATGAGGAGGGAGTTCCAAATTTGATATGCACTCTTACATGTGCATATCTTATTGAAGTCCTCGGGCTCCAATGCGCATTGCAAGGCGTTCATTGCCTTGGCATTGCTTACCTCCGCGGTGACCTCTGCGGTTGTCCATTTCTCAAAGTCTTCTTCGGTGGGCTCGACGTATTCCTTCATCGTGGTCCTCCATAGAGATCCACTCCGGAGGAAAGTTTCCATCCGGCATTTCCAGTACCCGTAGTTGGTACCGTTGAAGAATGGAGGCCTCGTTGAGGAATGTCCTTCCATCATCGAAGATGCTCCTTCACGGTTCCTGAAGGTGCCATAGTCGGAAGGTGGACGCACGGTCTTGTTGTCGTTGGCAGACATAGCTAAGTATCTGGCTCTGATACCAAATGTAATGCCCTACAAGCTACTGCACAAGTACTAGAGGGGGGGGGGGGTGAATAGTACTTTAAAAATAACGAGGAGTATAATTCCTAATTATCGTGCAAACAACTACCAAAACAATTTGCGGAAGCTTAAATTGATGACAACAACAAAATTAACAATGCAAACAATAGATATTACTGGGTTCGGATCCACCCAAGTCTCCCCGACTTGTTCCCGGTGATCCTACGTCCCAACCACCCGGATCCCCTTCGGATACTTGAGTTAGAAACCCTAACTCAAGATTTCCACTATGAAATACTTGTGAAAAACCTTCACAAGTCAAATCATACACAAAGTAATTTGTGACTCCCACAACCCGGGATCACAACCACACTCTCACAACCGAGAGTGAAACTTACAATATGAAATTGAAATGAAATAAGAAACTTCTTACCGACAAAATACCAATGCCTTGAGTAATGTTTACGAATTAGGGCAAGGATGATTTTGAGGAAGAAGAAGTGGCACCAAACCCTAGCTCCAAGATGTAGATCAGCGATGGAGAGCTATGGGGATGTTGGTGACCTAGAATCAAGCACTTGGCTTGGAAGGCTTCACACTCAATGAATCTCTCTTTGGGAGTAAGAGTGAGGAGAGATTATTGAATGGAATGAAAGAGCTTTGAATGAGCTTGGAATGATTTCTCTTGATCTCTAAACTTGTAATAATATCAGCCTTGACTGTAATGAATGCAGCCCATCAAGTATTTATAGGATAGAGGAGAGAGAGAAACAAAAACGTTTCAATTAAAGCTCCAACGGCTCTTTTCTGAACCCAACTAGTCGGTCAAAGAACAACCACCGACCGACTAGTTCATCAACTAGTCGGTCGGTCAATCAACGTATACCGACTAATGAGTGAACAGAGAAAAGATCAAAGCACAGACAAAAGGAACTAGTCGGTCCAAGAAGAGTAGCTGACCGACTAGTTTCACAACTAGTCGGTCGGTTACTCAACTGAGACCGTCTAACAGATAAAACTGAAGTCTGAGCACAAATAGACTTAGTCGGTCAAGAACAAATGTTGACCGACTAATTCACCAACTAGTCGATCGCCAAATGAGTATAGACCGACTAACGATAAACAGTAAGTTAGGTGAAAAAATTGGCATGTACAGTAACGCTAAACTAGTCGATCCAAGAAGGAAAGTTGACCGACTAGTTCATCAACTAGTCGGTCGCCAAATGAGCATAGACCGACTAATGATAAACAGTAGCTCAGGCTCAAATGTGCATATACAGGGAAAGCTCAACTAGTCGGTCACAGAAGCATCACTGACCGACTAGTTCACAAACTAGTCGGTCGGTGAGTCAACTTAGACCGACTAACTGTAAACAGTAAAGAGCTTGGAAATGACTGACAAAAACTAGTCGGTCCAAGAAGCTTTGCCGACCGACTATATCACCATCTAGTCGGTCAGTTCTTCTTCTTGAACCAACTAACATGCACAAGAAGTCGCGAATCGAAGCGTGAAGCTTCGGGAAGGATTGTATGGACTTCTACTAAGATCCTAGAGCTAAGATATGAGCGTTATGAAGATTTAAACCGTAAGACCTACTCAAGGCTTAACATTCTACGAAAGAAGCTTAAAGACTATAAATAAAACTTGACGATACCGTCTTCAATAGCTTCAATCGAATCTTCATGACTTCTAAATTGGTCCATAAGCTTCAACGAAGCTTTAGGCATACGATCACGTGCTTTGAGAAGTCTTGAGACGTCGTAATTGATATTCATATGAATTTGGCGATGATCTCCATAACAGCGCTCACAAAGTGTTAGTTCACGTTATATTTATGTTTGTTCATCATCCAAAACCAAATCCGGGGAGTCCAATATCCAACAGATTATTCTCTCAAATCTCGTGCCATTCACCACATATCACGAAGACTCAGAAAATAATGATGAGTATTGGACTTCTCCCTACTTGGTGTTAATGATGAGCAAACATAAATACTTGTGATTAATCCCCTATTTGCAGTTAATCCATTGCCTAAGCATATCATGAAGATCTATTAGCAATGGATGTCACTCAAAGATCAATGAAAGCAAGAAAAGTGGATTGGATGATCAAAGATGGTGATTGAAGGTTTTAGAAGACTTTAAGCTCATACTTTGGATAGAAGAGAGAGTTTTACAAAATGTAACCTTTTCCCTTCTAGTATGTAGCTTAGAAGTAGAACTATGTTGGAGAGCGCACACACATCTTCATTTCAGTCCTAGGAAATCATTACATCTTTTCCGTAGACTCCAATTCATATTTCTCAAGAATGTGCATATTGTGATTTCAACATGCGACTGCTGAACGTTTTACAGTCGCCTGTCTCAAAACAGTCGACTGCGATTTGTTCTACAGTCGCCTATTATGCACATACTTAATCAATTAATTTTTAGGCTTTCTAAACTTTAACTCCTTCAGGCGACTGCTGTACATTTTACAGGCGCCTGTCCTAGATACAGTCGAATGTGATTTGTTAATTAGTCGCATGTCTATCTTCAGCGCAAAGATCATTTTCCTTTTCATCTGGCCAATCGACTGATGTTGTATTTACAGTCGCCTGTCCAAGGCACAGTCAACTGTCAATGCTTTCAATAGTCGCATGTCCATGATTACTCTGCAAAATCTGCTCTCTGGAATATTTCAAGTTTTAGAGCCAGTCAACTGATGTTGTATTTACAGTCGCCTGTCCATGGCACAGTCGACTGTCAATGCTTCAACAGTCGTCTATCTTAATCTTCTTTGTAGACTCTACTCTCTGGAAAGTTTCAGGTTTTGTGACAGTCGACTAATGTTGGTTTCACAATCGCTTGCCCATGGCACAGGCGCCTGTGTATTCGACATCAGTCGATTGTCGTGTCTTCCCAAACTTTCTGAGATTTTTCTCAGCTTACCCATATTACGGCCAGTCGCATATAGAAGGATTTACAGTCGCCTGTTGGTTTTATAGGCGCCTATCTTCTCTTCATCAGTTTACTGTCCACGTGGTAAGTTACCATTTGAATTCTCACCTACCCTCTGACACAGTGCAGCAGTCGACTGTGTTTTGTTCAACAGTCGACTGTCGACTGTGTAAATTCTATCTGTTGGCTTTTTCTCCACGGATTTCAAAGGGGGTTTTGGGGATTCAGTTGAGGGTTTTGAGAAACCTATAAAGGCAGCCTCTACTTTTCCATTGAGAGGTTACTCACTCATCTATTGAAAACCTAAGCTTTCATATTCAAGCTTCTCAAGCTCTCAAATCCTAAAGCCCTAGAATTCTAATCATTTCATCTCTTACTCTCCAACCTAGAATCAAAGTGATATCTTCTAGGTAATTGGTGGTGACAAGAGAAAGGGCTTTCATCTCTTTCAAGAGAGACCTCAACACACTACACACTTGCTCCTTCAAGTTCTACTTCAAGGCATAGATGATTGTTAGTGTTGTCATTTCAATATTTCATAACTTTCATTATTAGATTAACTCTCGGTTTGTAAGAGTGGTTTGCTTGCTTCCAAGTTGTGTGAGTCAAGGACATCGAGTGTATTTTGATTTCACTCGTAGGGTTGCTACAAGTGGGTTTAAAGGAAACCTCAAGTTAGGGTTCTAACTTAAGTATCCGATAGTATTCGGGTGGAAGGGACATAGGATTACCGGGAACAAGTCGGGAGTTGACTTGTGTAATTCGAACCCTTGAAACATCCTTGTGTTTGCATTGTTTCAATTTAGGGCTTATTTTCATTCCGCATTATTTGTTGGTTAGAAATTTAATTTGGTGCAATTATCATTTTTAATTGTATAAACACTATTCAACCCCCCTTCTAGTGTTTTCCTCATAGCCAGGGACCTTACAAATAACTCACATACTGTCAAGAGATTTCATAACTTAACTAAACGAAGTACTTGAGAGTTTAAGATCGAACATAAGGGATCTCTCTAGAGTTCATACAATCGGTTTAAATCCACATCATGCGCTTCATAGCATCAAATATACACAACATTGGCAACACACTTTTCAATCAAGAGCTAAAACTAAAGCATGGAAAATTCATATCAAGCATGCAATAACGAACAGAATAGGAGTCAAGACATGCACGTACTCATATCAAATCATAGGACATTCCCATAAGTAAATTGTTTCGCTAAGTTTCAGCATTATTAAACTTTGCCATTCGTGCACAACTCCACTCTAA
Organism: Scilla litardierei; assembly: GCA_030789695.1. Taxonomy (NCBI): domain Eukaryota; kingdom Viridiplantae; phylum Streptophyta; class Magnoliopsida; order Asparagales; family Asparagaceae; genus Scilla; species Scilla litardierei. The sequence continues at coordinate 71,740,361 of CM061134.1, read as the reverse complement.
TGTTATGCTCACTCATATGGTCAAAATATTTTCCTCCCAAGCTTGAATTGAGGCGTCACATCCAAAGAAATATCTGTAGATTTGGAATTTTGTTTTGATTTTTCCAAGAGTATATATAATTGCTCCAAGTAATGAACTTTGAATTTTTTTCCTTTCATTTTTGAAACTTTTAGTTCTTCTTTTTCTTTTGGATTTTTGTGGGAGCGATAGGATTTGTATTTTTGATTCTTGGTTCCTTTTTGGCTTTTTGAACTTTGTGGAGAAATTTTGCAATTGTAGGATTTTTTGGGAGTGGATGTGGTAGAAATATCTTTGGGGAATAAAATTGAGTAACTGTAGAGAATATAAGATATATGTAGAGAATGAATAAATATATCACTCGGTTCACTCAAAAGTGTGCACAAACGGTTTGGTAAAGTAATACGTCAACTAAACTCATATATAATCATGGGTATTCCTAATCATATCAACAGGCAGTGAAGTCAAGAGGTAATGTTTTTCAAACACATCAAGCATGCAACAGGAATGCAAATAAGAGATAAAAGCAAGGCTTCAGATATGCTAATGATGTGAGAATCTTGATGTGTTTCCAATGAAAGCATACTAAACACTACTCTACTCATTCAGTTTCAATAAGCTTCATGCATTTACTGTAAGGTCCATGGCTATGAGGAAAACACTAGAAGGGGGTTGAATAGTGTTTATGCAATTTAAAAAGATTGTTACACCAAATTAAATTCCTAACCAGCAATAATGCGGAATGAATGTAAACCCCAAAAAGAAACAATGCAAACACAAGGATGTTTCAAGGGTTCGGATTACCCAAGTCACTTCCCAACTTGTTCCTTGTAATCCCACGTCGCTTCCACCTGGATACCACCGGATACTCAAGTTAGAACCCTAACTTGAGGTTTCCTTTAAACCCACTTGTAGCAACCCTACAAGTGAAATCGAAATACACTCGATGTCCTCGACTCCCACAACTTGGGACCAAGCAAACCACTCTCACAACCCGAGAGTAAATCAAATAACGAAAGTTATGAAATATGAAATTAAACAATACTTACAATCATCTATGCCTTGAAGTAGAACTTGAAAGAGAGTGTGTTGTGTGTTGAATGACTCTCTTGGAAGAGAAGAAAGCCATTTCTCTTGACTGCACCAAATGCCTAGAAGATTTCTCTTTGGTTCTAGGTTGGAGAGCAAGAGATGAAAGATAGGAATTCTAGGGCTTTTGAATTTTGAGAGCTTTGATCTTGGAAGAATGAAAGCTCGAATGTTTGAGTGAGTTGCTAACAAAATGAGTAACCTCTAAATGGAACAGTAGAGACTGCCTTTATAGTTTCCCTAAAGCCCTCAAACAAAATCCCCAAAAGCCCCTTTGAAATCCGTGAAGAAAAGCTCAACGGATAGAATCTACGGACGCGACAGTCGACTGTTGAACAAAACATATTCGACTGTTGCACTGTGTCAGAGGGTAGGTGAGAATTCAAATGGTAACTTACCACGTGGACAGTCGACTGATAAGGAGTAGACAGTCGACTGTTAAACCAACTGGCGACTATAAATCCTCCTACAGGCGACTGGCCGTAATCTGGGTAAGTTCAGAAAGTCTCAGAAAAGTCTGGGAATACAGGACAGGCGACTGATGAAGGGAAGACAGTCGACTGTAAATCCAACAGTCGACTGTAATTCCTTCTATAGACGACTGTCACAAACCCTGACATTTTCCAGAGAGTTGAGTCTGCAGAGAGGCTCAAAGACAGACGACTGTCGAAGCATTGACGGTCGACTGTGCCATTGGACAGTTGACTGTAAATACAACATCAGTCGACTGGCCTGATCAAACTGATTATAATATTGGGCTAAAGGTAGACAGGCGACTGACTTACAAATTACAGTTGACCGTCACTTGGACAGGCGCCTATGAAATGTACAGCAGTCGCTTAATAGAGTTAAAGCTTAGGAGCCCAAAAATCAACTGATTTGATATGTGTATAACAGACGACTGTAAAACAAAACACAGTCGATTGTTTTAGACAGGCGAATGCAAATCGTTCAGCAGTCGACTGTTGAGATCATGACATGCACATTCTTGATAGAAATTAATTGGAGTCAAAGGAAAGTTGATCTAATGATTTCCTAAGACTGAAACGAAGATGTGTGTGTGATCCAATATAGTTCTACTTCTAAGCTACATACTAGAAGAGAAAAAGAAGATTACATTTGTAGAACTCTCTCTTCTATCCAACGTATGAGATTGAAGTCTTCTAGGAGCTTCAATCACCACCTTTGATCATCCAATCCACTTCCTTTGCTTTCATTGATCTTTGAGTGTCATCCATTGCTAATTGATCTTCATGATATGCTTATGCAATGGATTATCTGCAAATAGTGGATTAGTCACAAGTATTTTTGTTTGCTCATCATTAACACCAAATAGGGAGAAGTCCAATACTCAACATTTAATTAGAGAGATCATCAAAAGAGAATTATTGCAAGTGCTTATAAAGAGCGACATTATGAAATAACTCTAAGCAGTATGGCATGGAAAATAAGCATCGTGATGGCGGTAAAAGCATAAGAGCTAACATCACAGAGAAATCGTCAAGCAAAAGAAAGAAAAGAAAATAGAGAATAACACAAAAACAAACAAGCATGCACACAAAAGAAAAGAAAAATATGATGCTAAAAATGGGGTGAAAAATGATGGAAAATAAGGCTAAAAGTGCAAAATAAGAGAAAAATAAATAAAAAGCGATAGTGCTCATCCCCTATGCTAAACACATCAATGTCCTCACTGCTGAGAACACGTGTGAAAGGTGGGAAATGATGCTATGGATGGGTGGGTCGGATCAAAGAAAATTCCTAGAAAAGAGAAATATAAAAGGAAAAACCAACTAATGCAGATGCATGGTCCTAATGTTTAATGTAAAACAAGCATGCAAATGATGATGATATGAATGCAATGGATGAAATGGGTTCTCCCCAAAGCTATGCAATACTAGGCCCCGTGTGGACAGATGTGCACCAAAAAAATAAGAGGGGAGAACATGAGCAAAAAGAAGAATCAAACAGCGGCACCACCCCTTTGGAGGTGGTGATGGGTCCCGCTGCTATGGACCAGTGGTAACATCAGATGGTTATGTAGAAAGATCAGGAGATGGTACAACGGGTGGTGCAACTGGAGGGGCAGAAGGAGCAGCTAGTGCAAGTGTGGCAGGAGGTGCACCGCGTGCTCAAAGAATCTCAAGAATCTCCCTAATGTTCTGTTGCACTGATAGATGGTGAGTAGCGACTGTCTGGGCGAAGGCGGTAAAGTTATGACTTAGCCCAGCAACCTCGGTCTCTATTGCTCTCAGGTGTGCATCAGAGCTGTGGGATCGACCTAGCTGACGTGCACCATTAGGCTCACCCTTCTCTTTCTGTGCTCGTGTGTGTGATGCATGAGGTCGAAAGACAAAATCAGGAGAGGGTGACCTACGAGGGATCTCGATAGAAGTAGAAACAGGAATGGATGCGAGATCTAGTGCAGATGTCGGGAGGATAGAAGTATCAGCTGGTAGAGACGTCGTGGCGATAGATGTGAAAACTACCCTGGAAGTGGAACTCTCAGGTGGAATGGTGATGGGTGTGGTGGTAGGAGCAACAACAGAAGTGGGGACAGACGTACTTGCTAGTGGGACTGAAGTGGTGGGGACAACAACTCTCTCGGGCTCCTCATCAGAACTAAGTACCTAATTGTCATCACCCTCCTCAGCGACGTCTCTAGGCTCAAGCTCGTGTATGGGTGGAATAGGGACTATGCCAAGAAGGGGCCAGTCCAGGTGGACATGCTCAATAGTCAGATCAGGGCAAGGGAAGGCCATATGTGGATCACATCCAGGACCTAAAGATAAATCCAGTGGTGCTGACCATGGGGCCTAATGATATGCATGCGTGCAAGAATGTCAAGCGTCAAAGTGGTGGACCCAGTCACTGCCACAAGATCGGCAGGAAGATCGAGGATTAACATGATAGCAAATAAGGTGAAGAAACCACTGCAACAAATCTCCTTCGAGGAGGAGGCCATGAGAAGCAGGCGGTTGCACAGCTAATGTGCTGTGTCTGATAAGAGATAATGGTGGACGTTACCGTCATCATCAAGTCTGACGGCTCTAGTCATCTCACTAAAGTGGAGCAACTCAGGAATGGAGATGGTACCAAGCTCAGGCCTCAAGAATATGGTCGTGGCGAGGTGGCGTTGAGCATAGCGAAGGCACAGATGGATGATGGAGGACGACTTCGCCCTGCTATGGCTAAAATGTAGGAGGCCAGCTATCCGGCTCCAGAAATGATCGGGACTGAAGGAGGATGGATCTGTACTAGGTGCATAGGCCTGAGTAGGATTAGAGATGGGGAGCCAACTAAATAATACTCAGATCATGGCGACCGTGACCTTTACGTCACGGTCCAGAAGCCTGAACGTGATTCCCTCGTCGGTCCGAAAAATGGAACTCATTACCTCGTAGGTGAGGTGAACATAGGTGGTCGTGGTTATCTGCAGGAAATACTCCCAACCTATGGCCTGATATAGCCTACGTACCCCCTCTAACAACCCTAAACTCTCCAGAGCTGGAATGTCTGCAAACCGGGTGGGGATAATGGGCCGCCTCGATATGGTCACGAACTTGCCACGATGAATGTCATCCTTAAACACAATACCATATGTGTTTGAGGGGCCTTAGGATGGATGGGGTGGGTGTATGAATGCAGGAATAGAAGCGCTCGCAGGTGGAGGCTCGAGTGCTAACGGTGTGGGAGATAGGGAACGTGAGGGTGGGGATGGGGTGGGAGATGGACAACGTGTGCGTGTACGATGAGAAGAGGAAGCACCGAAATCATCTGCTTTCCTCTTCTTCGACGGGGGTTTCATACCACGTGTCCTAGGAGGCATGGTGTATAATGCAAACGAATGCAAGAATGAATCAAGAGTACACAAAAATAATACTTGAGTAAAGGAACGAGTGTACCAAAGGCTCGTGAAGCGAGAATATCGTAAGTAAAAGGAATATACAATGCCTCGAAGCGACAATCCTCCCCCGAGCTAGCTCCAAAGTGGCCCAATGTAATCCAAGCCCAAGTGCAAACTCCTTAGTTCCAAGTGTACATGCACGATAAGATAGAGAGAATATTAGTCGCAAATTAAAGAAATCAATAGAGATCAGGGTTTAGAATTTGAAAATTTTGATATTAGGGTTCAAAATCGAGAGTAAGAGAGAGATGGATGGATGGAGGGGATGAAGGAGGGGATGGAGGTGAAGGTGAGGGGTAGACCGAGCGGTGGAGTTGCTCGATCGAGGTAGCTCGGCGGTTGAGGGTGGTCAGAGGGTCGGAGGGTCGAGTCGAGCAAGTTGGGAAGATGAGGGAGCTCGGTTGAAGTTTAGGGCTATAAGTGAGTAAGAGAGACGGGGGAATGGGGTTAGGGATTTATTAGTTCGGTCGAGTCGAGTTAATCAACTCGGCTGGGTTGGGTTTAGTTAAGTGGCCCCACTCGGCTAGTTGGTTACTCGGTCGAGTCGACAGAGTCACTCGATCGAGCTGAAGTTAAAACAAAGTGACATTTTTCCCTTTTCCTGCAGGGACAGCCACTCGACCGAGTTGCTCAGTCAACTCGGCCGAGCTGAATTGGTGACAGAGTATTGAATTTGAGTTGTTCCTGTAGAGTTCGACGCTCGACCGAATAGCTCACTCTACTCAATCAAGCTGAATTAAAATCAGAGTGATGAAATTGGCTCATCTCTTCATGCTTCTGAGCTCGACCTAGTGGCAATGCCACTCGGTCGAGTAGGCTCATTTTTCTTCTCCAGCCTTGTAATGCAATTGCGCTATTCTCCTTTCAGCTCCGTCTTAGCTCCTTTATCGTTTTTTGTGCTCCCTTCAATGATCACCTGCACAAGAACATACGAGTCAGAAAATTTTAAAATTTTAAATTTTTAGAATTTTTAAATGAAATAAAAACATTTTTATTAGGGTTTTTGAATGAGAATAAAACCTAAGGAAGAAATAAAAAGTAAAAGTTAAAAATTTTGGGTTGCCTCCCGATAAACGCTTGTTTAAAGTCGTACGATCAAATCCCTTGATCTTCAACGTGGCTCCAAGATGTTTGGCGCATATGAGATGTGCTCGTCGTGTTTCCCTATAAGGCCATGAGGTGGGAGTTGGCCTATCATGCTTCGTTGACCTTCAGTTGTCGCATCAGTTGTAGCCTCCAGTTGTTGTTGTTGATGTGATATACCAGGTGGCTCTTCGTCCAAAACTTTCAAATAGGCGGCCAACGCCTTATTATGAATGATGTCGTCGTCATCATCTATATCCTTCATCATGGGGTCTTTTAAGACCTCCTCCATAGTGAAGTCCTCAGCAACTTCATCTTCTACTAGCTCCAGATAGCTAGCATCTTCATGCAGAAGCGCTCCTTCATGGACTTCTGCAAGTGAAACTCAATCATGATATTGCCAAAATTCATTTATAATGTCCCTTGATGGACGTCTATTAGAACTCCAGCTGTGGCCATGAAAGGACGTCCTAGTATGATTTGGGAACTCCCCTCCTCAGACATGTCCTTTATCACAAAATCCACCGGCACGCTAATTCCTCCCGGCACTTGTAGGATGACATCCCGTGCAATGTCGACCGGGTAGGTGACGGATTGATCCGCCAACTGTATGCTCATGGTCGTGGGCTCTAGCTCTGTTCCCGTATTTAATCTCCTGCAAATAGAGAGCGGCATCAAGCTAATGCTTGCTCCCAAATTAACTAGCACTCTATTGATGGGGATGTCGCCAAAGGAACACGGCACTGTAAAACTTCCGGGATCGGGTAACTTCTTCGACAAGGTGTTCTTCAAGGCTGAGGTGTAACTGTCTGCCATCATCACAGCTTCTTGTTTTCTCCTCCCCGCTATCAAGTCCTTCAAGAATTTGGCATATGTGGGGGATCTCCATCAGTGCATCCATGAGCGGGATGTTCAAATAAACACCCTTTAGAAGCTCTATAAACTTTGCATACTTCTTTTCTAGCTTTGCCATGGCTAGTCTTTGTGGATATAGAGATGAAGGACGGGTTCCCTTGTCTTTCTCGGCATCCTTCGGCATAGATTTCTGAAATTGTTTCTCCATGGAAGGTGGAGTGTCAGCCGGTACCGTAGAGATAGGAATAGGCAATGGAATATGTGAAGTCTCCTTCTCTGCAGCATCAGATGATCTTGCAACATCTTTCTCCGCATTTACCAATACAATGGGCTTAGAAGCTATGGGATCATCCTCATGAATGGTCGTCGAAGGTTGTGGGTCCACATGCTTGGGAACCAGTGCCATTACTGCATCGTTAATCTTCCATCCTCTTGTCATGACTGCTACCACTGCATTGTCATGCCCCCTCAGATTTGGCTCAAATTGAACCGGCAATTTTCCTTGAGCCTTTCTAAATTGGCTCATTTGGGTTGACAGGTTTTCAACCGTGATAGAGAGTTGCCTTTGAGTGGCCACCATCTCCGCATTTTTCTTTGCTTGAGCATTCATAAAAGCTTCTAACATCGCCTCCACTCCAGATTTTTGTGCCGCCGGTGGTTGGTATTGTTGTTGTTGTTAATAAGGCTGGCAGTTATAATATCCATGTGGTCTATAAGGACCAGATGACCTGAATCCATACTGTTGCTGCTGTGGATGTAGAGCTTGTTGCGATGGAGGTTGTGGTGGCCTTGGTTGAGTATGCAGTTGTATGGCGCCGTTCGGGTTGCTATAGGAGAATCCTGGATGTGTCTTCCATAACGGGTTAGACCATTGTGGTCTTGGATTGCTCCATTCACCTGATGCATAACTGGTTTTCTCCATTGGTAGGTCTGTTCCATCATAAGAACCTTCAATCGAAATGTACCATTGCTCGGTGTAATCTTCACATGTCACATAAACTGGAGCCTTTGTAGATGTAGGAATAGCACTCAACCTTTGTTCAATTCGTGCAACTTTCCTTGAAAGAGACTCAAGTTGCCCATCAAGATTTATGGCTAGATTTATCTCAGAATGGCTTGCACCAGCACCACTAGAAGATGTTGATCGTTCGCCGCTCCATTGTTGATTGTTGGAGGCCATTTGCTCCAAAATTGACGTGGCCTCCTCTGGTAGCTTAGTCAATAATGCGCCATTTGCAGAGGCATCAATAATCATCTTAGTGTCCGTCTTCAGTCCATTATAAAAACTCTGAATAAGATCCCAATCCTGAACACCATGATTTGGACACTGATGTTGTAGATCCTTAAAGCGCTCCCCTGCTTCATAAAGAGATTCTTGTGGGAGTTGTTTAAAAGATGTAATGGCGCTCCTAATCCTCACCGTTTTGGACGGTGGATAATATTTGTTCATGAAAGCTAGGGCTAGGTGCTCCCAAGTCTTGAAGGTATTGGTAGGATGCACCCTCAACCAATAATCTGCTTTATCTCGGAGAGTGAATGAGAATAGACGAAGTTTAATAGCATCTTCACTTTGATCTTTAACCTGAAAGGTTTCACATTTGGCCAAGAAAAGATCAATGTGATGGGGTTGGGTTCTCATGAGGATGCCCATGGAAGGGATCCTGCTGCATTAGCTAAATCAAACCAGTCTTTAGCTCAAAGTTGTCCACCGCCAGTTACGGTCTCAAGATAGAAGAAATGTTGGAGAGATTGGGATTCATATAATCTTCAAGATTATAGGAGCATGGAGTAGTTGTAGGAGTCTCTACCATTTGATCCTGTAAAATTTTATGTCTCCTTTTAGCTATGAGTTTTCTCGCAGTTCTTTCTATCTCGGGGTCAAAGTATAGATCGTTGGCTCTCCCAAGACAAGTGTTCATGCACAAGAAAAAAACAAAAAGAAGATGTCAGTAAAAAAGAAAAAGAATAAAAATATGGTGGGATAAGAAATGGTCAAAGAAACTAACAAGTCCTCAACTAAGATAAATAACCCAAGAAAAATCATTTGCATCCCCGACAACGGCGCTAAAAGCTTGATTGGTCCTGATTTTAACTCTAGAAAGAGTCCACAAGTGCACGGTGTCAAAGATTTGTAATATAGAAAGATATCGATCCCACAGGGAGGCGATTGGTTTGAGGTCTTGGGTCTAATTAAAGACGTGGAACAATGTCAGTTTGGGTGTATTCTGAAGGTTGTCACATGTATTTCTTGTCACAGATTAACAATATAATGAAGGCTAGGGCAATAGGAGTCACCACTAGGATCGTCAGACATCGATGCTAAGTTATAATTTCTAGGTTGGATTGGTTTTATAGGGAGAGATTGTCACATCTTAAATGTGGAATTCGTGGCCAACTGTCATTGTACCACTCATCTAACGTATCACGTACTTAGCCCACCATCGTGGATGGCCTTGCACGTGATCCGTACATTACGACCGACAATTATTCTCAATCTCCATGTACGCCACCATCGTGGGTTGGAGCTTTGATCTGTGATTTAATGGCTCTCATTGATGCTAATATTGTAGATCACCAATTAGTAATATAGAACGCCGATTGAAACCTTCAATGTGCGTGCCACTATCGTGGATTACGAACTCTAATTGAATTCTCTAACGAACCTAATTAAGTTCATAGGATAGTATTTAGCATGTGTGCCACTATCGTGGATCACAAACCCTAAATAATATTTACTACAAACTTGGCTCGATCAATCAAATCACATCCCTCAATTACCAAACCAACATAAAAATCACAACTTTACATCTAAATCCTAAGATCCTAGGGCTCATCTATTAGCCCTAGAAAGAACTACTCACGATTCATAGAAAAGATAACAAAAACAATGATATCAATTGCACAAGACATCGTAGCAATATAAACCATCAAAACAACGAGATAGAGACGAGAAATCGTTACCAAACCAATGAAGACGAAGAAATAAACTTCAGAGAATTAAGATCCAAATATTCCTGAGCAATAACAATAATAATAATCCAAACTTTTTCTTCAAGCAATAACGACGGCTCTCCAAAAACTCTCTAAAAACTAAAACTAGAATAATAAGCATGCTCCCTAAACCTAGGAATAAAAGTAGGTTTTTATACATGAGGGGTTGACCCCATAAAATTCTCTGCAAAAGCCCAATTCAGCCCAAGTTATTTTCTGTTGCGTCGTCGTACTCGACCGAGTGGCGATGCCACTCGGTCCGAGTAGGGCACCACCACTGTCAGCGACATTTCAGTCTAGGCTTAGGGAAGTTAGGTGCTCGGACCTAGTGGATGTCCCACTCGATCGAGCTACAGAAGGCCGATGCTTGGCTCGAAAAGTTGCTATGCTTTCCATTCGGCTCGGTCGAGTAGGAAGGCTACTCGATTGAGCTGTTGCGTCTGCTCGGTCGAGCGGCAGGTGTTGCAAAGGCCTTGAAAATGTTGTTCTGTCGCATATTCAACTCGACCGAGTAGCATCTCTACTCGGTCGAGTCTTGGACTCAATATTGGCCTGATAAATTTGCATGTTGTCGTCGAGTTCAATTGACCGAGTAGCTTTCCTGCTCGGTCTGAGTGATCCGTAAGCTAATGATGCTGGAGTCCCTTCTTTCGACTGTGGCTGCTTGGACCGAGTGGACAAGTCCACTCGGTCGAGCTGGCTGGGAAATCTGATAAGCATTTGGGGACTTCCTCTTCTAGCTCTCCTTCTCCTTCTTCTCTCTTCTCATCCTCCAAACTTCTTCTCTGCCTCGTCAAGCACCAAATAGACCTTGAGATTGATTCTTTGGCAAGCTCAGATGTGTCCAATTCTACGATTTGTTCTGAATCACTCCAAAGTTCCTGAAAATCCACAAATCTCCACGAGAATCAAATATATCGTGAAATGCCCGATAAATTATAGAAATACGAACTTTGGACGATGAAAATACGATGAAATCATGCAGTATAAGTATAGAAAATATAGAGACATCATTGACACACTTAGTCGGGCTCTCAGAAATAGTAATGTAGCTCATAGATTTCTAAATGATATTGTAAGAAAGAATTCTAACAAGAATTCTAGCATATGGCCTTAAAGCACTTGTTGTGATGTTAGGCTCATAGTATCTTCCTTAGAACATGAGTTTTATAATAGCATTATTATTCATAAAAATCTCTCTAAGAGGTACCCCTGGTAAGTGATGCCTAATATGCTACTAATTGCAGTATGTGAAAGGCTGAAGCTAATGTTCATCACCCTAGTAGAAAAATCAGAGGATGATCCAGCAACCGTATTGGGGTAAAATAAGTATATCATCATAGGATAGCACTTACAAGTGTTAGATCTTATAGATAGCAAGCTAAATACTAGGGGTAATTAATGTTTCTAAAATTCAGTGCACAAATATAAATTTCACCCTCAAATTTAGCCTACGTATCTTGAGAGTGTTACCTCCTCAAGAACTTAATCAACACAATCTAATACTTGCAATGAAATAAATATTAATGCATAGCAGAATATTAATCACAATTTGCAAGTAATAGAGAATAAAGATATAGACATTCAATCCAAACACAACAGGATTTTCATGGTTCACCCACCCTGTCCTACTCTAGTCCCCAACATCTTGTTGGGAATTTTCACTAACCAACACTCTTAATCAAGAGAGCAAATGCCTCACAAAAGAGGGCTTCCAACTACAATTGCCTAGCTTCACTTACTAGGGCTTCCAATACAACAACTCAATACACCCTCTCTCCAAAGATGAGCCTCTCACAATTGAGGCTTTTCTCTATAACCAAAACAACAACCAACTTACCAACCCACTGCTACACTTGTGGTGTTACAAACCTTTCCTGTGGATGAAATTGCTCTTACAAGATCACATAGCCAATGTATGAAGCTCTTTGTGTATTCAAGTGGTTATGGAAGAAAGTTTTTGATCTCAAAGAAATTGAAGCTTAAAATTTTAAGAGATCAAGAAGAAACTTGATTAAAATTTCAGAAATTCAAGATTTAGCTTGAGAAGATTCTTGATCAAAAAGCCCGAGTGCTTAAAAGCTTTTGAAAATCAAAACTAAAAGTTAGATCTTTGAAAGTTGATAGCTTGAAAGAGAAATTAAAGCGTGTAAAAACTCAGAATATTAAGCAATTAATGTGTCAAAATTTCTCAGTCAAATCCCCTTAAATAGCCCGCAGAATCCCGTTGAAAATCGTGGACGAAAAAGCCCTTATAATGGAAAAATCGACAGCTCTTCGTAAAATTCGGGGCTGTGTTTTTCCCTGCGGTAGTCAAGTCCCATATAGTCAGTAGTCGACTCCCCACAAAGCTACGGTCGACTCCCAGTTGTACTGCGGTCGACAACTTTGGGGTCCTGATAGCAATGCTCTTCTCCTATTCAAAATAATCGACTCTAATTCTGATATATGGTTTTTAAACTATAAAAACTTCATGAAATTAATTCAAAATTATTTTGAATATTTTCTTAAACATTTATGAGGTTTAAAACATCATTTGGGGGGGTGTGTGTGTGCAAGCTCCATCTAATGGCTATAACATTCTACGACAAGAATTAAAATAGAATGCACCACTTACTCAATCTAGTGATCTTGATGTCATCATTTGAGCTTGTGTTCCTTGTCTTTGAAATCTTGCACTTCTCATAAGTCTTTGGCGTGTGCTATTGATCTCCAACGGGAGCTCCAAGTCTAATAGCTCTTCATCATCAATCTTTGGCATAATCCTCCCAGAAACTCCAAGTTTGACCATTGTTGATTTTAAGAACCCACACTTACAAATTAATTTAAAACATAAATAATAACACTAATTGTTTTCTTAATCAAAACCAACTTAGGGATGTTGCAATAAGCAACAATCTCTCCCTATTTATGATGGCAAACAATTTGATAAAAATTATGAAATTACAAAAGTTAAGATACTTACTCCCCCTATACAAATGCACGATTGCTATGTAGATGTACTCTCCCTGCATTAATGCTAGTTTGAGATAAGTATTATAAAGCATATGTATCATTATTTTTAATCAAAGTGCCACAATGTGTGAGTGTGCAACAATGTGTTATACATAAAAAATAATACATCATACATCATTTTCCCTTTTGACATATATATCACCAAAAATGAATTACCTTACATTCTTCTTCTCTTTGACATTGAATGAGATTGAGTCACAGTACCATACTTCTCCCCCTTTTGACATGATCAAAAAGCTTACAAAGAGGGTTAGCAATAACAAAAAATATATGAACAATATAATGTATGAAGAAACGATAGGGCATGAATAGATTTAACTAAGCTCCTTCTCACTAATTATACCAAGGTCTCTTCTCAACTTAATGAAAGAATCACTCTTGAGAGCCTTAGTGAGAATGTCAGCTACTTGATGCTTGGTATGAATATATTTAAGTTCAATATCTTTCTTTGTACAATGATCAATGAATATATGCATAATGTCAATGTGTTTTGTCTTAGGGTGCAACACAAAATTCTTAGTAAGATTGATTGTACTCTTGTTGTCACAATAAATCACACTAGTAGGACACTTAACACAACAGTCGGCTAGGGCTTGTTTCATCCAAAGAACTTGAGCACAAGCAATCCCGATAGCAATATATTTTGCCTCGATAGTAGAAAGTGAAACAGAATTTTTCTTCTTGCTAAACCACGAAACTAGGGAATGGAAAAGGAAATGACATGTTCCACTAGTTCTTTTTCTGGTGGTTTTGCAACCATCATAATATGAATCACTATAAGAAATTAATTCTAATGTGCTAATTTTTGGATAAAATAGGCCAAAATTTGAGTTGGTCTTAATATACATAAGAATGTGTTTTACTGCCTTAAAATGAGATTCCCAAGGGTCTGAAAGGAATCTAGCACATAAGCATACACTAAACATAATATCATGTCTACTAGCAGTTAAATAAAGTAAAGACCTAATCATACCTCGATATGTTCTTTGATCCACTTTCTTACCATTCTCATTCTTATCCAAGGAGATGGAAGTTGCCATTGGAGAAGCACTCTCCATTCCAAGTCTTTTGAGTAAATCCTTGGCATACATTGTTTGGTGGATAAAAGTTCCTTCCTTTGCTTGCTTTATTTGCAAACCTAAAAAGAAAGTGAGCTCATCCATGTGGCTCATTTCAAACTCTTCCTGCATAAGCTTTGCAAATTCTTGACATAACTCTTCATTAGTAGAACAGAAAATAATGTCATCAGAGATATTGGAATCAAAATAATATCGTTATCAATTTTATTAATAAATAATGTTGTATCTACTTTACCTACATTATAACCCGAATCGATTAAGAATTTTTCTTAATCTTTCATACTAAGCTCTTGGAGCTTATTTCAATCCATACAAAGTCTTCTTAAGTCTACAACATAGTCATCATATTTCTCCTGAACAAACCCTGATGATTGTTCAACATATACATCTTCCTTAATATATCCATTAAGGAAGGCACTTTTCACATCCATTTGAAATAAAGTAAAATTCATATGGCATGCAAATGCAAGTAACATTCTAATATATTCGAGTCTAGCTACAGGTGCAAAGTTTTCGTCAAAATCAATACATTCTTCTTGGCAATAGCCTTGAGCTACAAGCCTGCCTTGTTTTTGTTGGGTTTTGATGGACCCTCAAGGCATAAACGCCTGTCCTACGTCGGACGTATGATAGAATCAGAAAAGGCAGCGGAATAAAATTCATTAAACTATTTAATGACAGCCCTAAGGATTTCATAAACCATAGCCATGAAAATCTACTATCTTAGGGTGGGTTTGACCAACCCCAAAGACAGATCGAAACTACTGCAACATATATGAAAGCATAAAATGAAAGACATACCCGTCAGTTTGCTACCGCGCGAAGTGTTGTTTTCAGAAACCTATCTTTAATTCTCAAAGCCATGCCCCGCGTTGGGGCTGAGCCACTTCTCCCAGGTCGAACCGCATCCCGAGCTGAACCGCGTCCTGAGGCAAGCCAACACCGCGCCTCCGAGTCAACCACTTGTTGAAGAAAGTTTCACTTGAGCAGAATCCATGTCAAAGACTTTGGATTTAATCCAACCCTCCTCGCCATCTTGCTAGGACTCGAACGGAGGAACAGAAGAATTTTAGGAGGATGGAATAAATACTAAGTCTTACTTCGAGCGTGCTCAAAACTTTTTGGAGCTACTCAAAGCAGAGACTTGTTGCAAGTTTTTCAAGGGGGTTAGACCCTATTTATATAACGAGTCGGGCCCCTTTCCTTGTCTCACGAGCAATGTGGGACTAATTGATATGCATGTATTTTACACATTTATTCTCATACATTCATATCAAGTTTCACCCTCCAAATCCTCATTTTATACGCTTTTTGATGAATATTTGGAACTATTTCACTTTCGAAGCATTTATGTTAATTTCAGGAAATTTGGAGCGAATTGGGGTGAAACGGTGCAATTTAGAGATGAAGCCATGATTGATGATGCAAGAGAAGCAAGAATACCCTTGGATATGACTTGGGAGCACCAAAAGACAAGGAAGAAAGATTTATGAAAGTTGGAGCAAAGAAGAAGAAGAAACAAAGCCAAAACGCATGAAACGCCAAAGATTTACGCACTACATCCACCTTGTTTTGATTTCTGCTATTATTCCAAAGGCCATCTTAATCTGGTGATATTTTTTAGTCATAGTAAACTTCATGATAGTTCCAATGCCGCCAATAACATGAAAAACAGAGTCAGATGAATTTTCTAGAATTTCTACAAGATTGGGTAGCAGTGCTGGAATTTGTGTATCAATGTCACTCGACCGAGTGACACTTTCACTCGACCGAGTGAGATCCCACTCGGCCAGTGACCAGAAAAAACAGAATGCTAATTTTTACAGTTTCTACAGGAGATCTTACTTGATCGAGTGACATTTTCACTCTGCCGAGTGCGCTGGCGGCCAGAAATCTGAAAATCTGTTACAACTAGGGTTATGGTTATTTTGGTGCACTTTTTCTTAGGGATTTGGGGCACATATAAATACAACTTTGTAGTCGTCATTGACGGGGAGTTCCTATTATTTTTCTTGGAGACTTTTTAGAGGTTAGGTCATGCCCTAGGTCCCTCTTAGATCTAAAAGCTTGTATTTAGATTGGATTTCTTCATGAAAGCTAAGTATCTTTGTTATTGTTATTTGAATCATTGATTTGATATCTTTTTATATGCAAGCAATGTTTTTTATTGATTTCTATATCATTATTGCTATGCTTGGTTGATTCTTGCTCTAGGGCAAAGGGATGAACCCTATGAAATCTAATGAATACACATGTTGCTAAACTTATTCTAGGGTTAGATTATGGTTAATTTACTACGGATAACTAGGGATTTCCATTGGATCTTGAGAGCTCGAGAGAGGATCTTGTTCTATGGGAAGCCCCAGATATTCGATTTAGATCTATAATCGAGATTCCTTGAGTTGGTGCACGAGAGCGACTAAAGCTAGCATCTTTATTATATTTCTATAATTATATTCATTTGGACGACGGTAAAACGAATACGAACCACCATGATCTAGATTCGAATTCACGTTGCGCGAAAGCGAACTTGAGTTAGAATTGAATTATATTGTCGATCTTAATGCTAGTAGTTTCAACTAGGCTTGCGTGAGAGCGAGGTTCTAGTTTAGATTATTATAGACTTACGTAGCACGAGAGTGTGCGTGACAACTTAGTTGCGACAGTTTCACCCTAAATCAAGAGTAGTAATATGGAAGTTCATATTCACATTGTTGCTTGAATATCTATAGTGGGGATTCCCTAGTCCTAGACATTTTTATTGATTGAATTCACAACCGACATTTTTATCATCGACACCAATATCCATCACCATTGCCATTACATCATACCATAACCATCTACACCAATAAACCTTCGTAGTCGAGCCAACCTAAGATAGATTGGAGCCAACACCACCTCCATGTGGATACGATACCCGCTTGCCACTAGACCGTGCACTAGCGGTAAAACTACATTGTTTTCGAAGTACATCCCGACGTGATCACTAATCAAATTAGAGAAACAATTAAGTTCAAGTTTGTCTTTTGTAAAGACCAAATTTTAACAAATTGTTTATTTCTTACCGTTGAACTCTAAAGGTGATATCATATATCAAATCAAAGAGCATTGAACGGTAAGCATAAAGACACAAACTAGGCTCAATTCTGACGTCATTTGACCCCTCAAGCGTACGTCCAAAGTTGGTCAAAAAATCATATTTCAATGAAAATTTCGTCGTCATCACAAAAACCGAGGGTTTCTGGAAACAAGGACCCACCGGTGGGCCGGACGCGCCCAGCAGGCGCGCCCGCCCACCTGGGCAGGCAGGCAGGCGCCTGTCTACTTAGGCGGGTCCGACCCACCTAGCGGGCGGGCGGGCAGGCACCTGCTTTGAGCGAGCCCGATCCGCCTACATGGCTGGCTGGAGCCTGCTTTGATCAGGCCCAACCCGCCTGCATGGCGAGCATGCGCCCACCCTTTTGGGCCTGTACCTGCCCATTTGGGCGGGCTAGATCCCAGTTCTGCTCTTTCAGGCTTATACTTTGTGATTTTTAACTCCGATTTTGAGCGCGGTTTTTTCCCCGACTTTCGTGGGAAAATCCTCTCTCCATTTATATGCATCATATGTCCATAAACACTTTATGACATATTATAATCCCCATTTAATTATTATAGACTTATTATCAGAAACCCTTTGTGACTTTAATTATTCACGTGCACTTGAGTGCACTCCTCCTTAATACTTTCTATTACTAATACACAAATCCTACACGGTGTGAGACCCTACAGCCTGACCCTACTACAGGTTGGGGCTCGAAACCCCTAGACAACAGTGACCACGAGCATCAGTTGTCGTCCATGTTTTGGCATCATAATTACGTGATTGACCCATTGACTAAAGTGTCATCGGGATCACTCTGAAAGTGTCCGTGATGAATACCGTAGTTTTAGTCCCTTCATCATCACTATGTCGCTTAGCCAAGCCTAGGGTATTGATACACCCCGAACTTACACCTAGATTCCACCTAGAGGTGTCACAGCCGCTAAGCGTAGTATGGTTCCTAGGTGTCAGCTTTGGGCTCTATCTGCAAGCGAACGGTGTCAAATTATAGTATATAAGATTTTCGAATCCCACAGGGACTGTGACAGTGTATTTGAGGTCTCAGATTATTTTTAGATCTCAGAGTGAGATAACAGTCGGTTTGGAAATAATTGTCGTGATGGTGTTGTTGGTTCGATAATAAAGGGAACTAGGGTCTTAGGGATCACCGCTAAGACCGTCGGAGGTTGATGCTAGAATGGAATATTTACATTGCATTAGGTTTAGGGGATTGATCTCCCAATTCATACCACTCTCGTGGGTTAGAATTTCGAGGTACTTCGGTGGCTCTCATTGACGCAATGTTGGTAGCCTTCAATAAAGCGATATAGTTCGTCGGTGGATCCCCTCAAGGCACGAGCCGGGCATGGTCACGAGCCTTGGTTGGATCCACTAATTTCCCTATTTAAATCCCAACGATACTCCTTAAGCTCATCAATTCCACCGACCGTGGGCATGATCTCAGTACGAGTTCTCCTAGGGATTCAGATGGATCGACCAAAATACTCCCCTTTATTTCCAATACAACCTAGAGATCCAGATCTACATCTCTTTCCTAAATTCTTAGGGCTAACTCATCAACCCTAGGGAAAACTACTCACACATAGTGATTATGACGAATAAAAATACGATTTTTATCAAAGAAAACATTGTAGCAAATGAATCGAGTGAGAAATGAATATCTTACGTACCAAAGACGAGAAAGAATAATAGCCAATATTGATCCAAAGAGATTCCACAGATTCCAAGATGCAAAGAATAATAAAACGTGATCTTTCTCCAAAAATAATTCAATTTTCAAAAACCTAGATCTAGATATCTTGTCGTCTCCTCCTCTCTCCCAAAACTTAATTCAAAAACATAATAAAATGAGACCTGCATTTTCGTCTCTAAGATCGACTCCTGTAGCCTCAGTCTGGGCCCTCACAAAAAATCAATTTCAAATTCTGGAGTCTGCGCCCGCTTGTTGTCGACTGAGTCATTGACTCGGTCGAGTAGCGCATGCTCGGTCGAGCAGGCACAGTAACTGCTCATGGCTTGGGCAAAGGGATCTGGGCTGCTCGGTCGAGCAGCCCGCTTGCTCGGTCAAGTATAGCAGCCCGCTTGCTCGGTCAAGTCTGTCAGTGGATCGGGCTCCTTCAAAAAGTTTCGCTCTGCCTACTCGGCCCGAGTAGGCCTTGTTCGGTCGAGTAGCTCCTGCTCGGTCGAGCAAGATGTTTGGTGATACGGAGCTCGAAAGTATGTCGACTCGGGCCGAGTCGCCACTCTGCTCAGTCGAGTCGAATGCGCGTTCTGCTGCTTTGTGTGTTAGCTCGATCGAGCAGCTTGCGCTACTCAGTCGAGTCGCATGGGAAAAATCCAGAACAACTCTTTTCTCTTGCCAGATCCTCCTCCACTCCTTCTGTAAGCTTCCGAACCTCGGCGAACTCCTTTAGAGCCTCGCCAATGGGCTTATGGACATGTTGGATGTGTCCATATCCAAAAATGGTTCCGAATCGCTCCAAAATTCCTGAAAATCCACAAAACTCTACGAAACTTGAATATGGCATTCGAATTGCAGTATCGTAAGAAAATGCAGGATTTGGATGCGGATATGACATGAAATGCAATGGAATGATGCTATGAAAAGATAGAAAATATGGACACATCAAAATCCCCCAAGCTTACCCCTTACTCGTCCTCGAGGAAGACGAATACAAGGTATGCCGGGCGATAAACAAAAGAAAATAAAAGAGGTAGGAGGTGGAAGGGGGTGCTAGAATGTTCAATCAGATCTTAAGCCTCCGTAGTATATCACAATGCCTCGAATGATAAAAACACATGCTAATAGTATTTTCAAGTCTTACTAATCATATGGACAGCATGCATTAAAGGCAAAAACAGGGATCTTCTAAAATCATGCCGTCAAATCATATCAATCTCATGCAGTCCATAGAGTCTAGTATAAAAAAGAGTTAGCAATGCACTTTTTCAATCAATAGATACAAGTGGAGCATAAAGAGATCACACCAACATGCAATAGAGAATGGAAAAAGATCATGTCGTTCAAATATTCAATTCAAATCGTGAAAAATCTCCAAAACTAAAATATTTTGTAAAGTTCAAGCATTATCGAATCTCCCCGTTGTGCACCATCTCCACTCTAATGTTATACTTACTCATATGATCAATTGGTTCACCCCCCAAGCTTAGCTTGAGGCGTCACATCTAGGAATCGGATATGAATGTTTTTGTCTTTTTCCAAGTATTTGTAGTAGCTTCTAATAAATGGATAGGAAATAATTTACTTTCCTTCTTTTCTCTTTTCTTTTCTATTTTTTTCACATTTTTTATTTGGAAGCTATCTTTTTCTTTTGGGAATTTTGGGAAGTAGATACGGTAGAAATAGATGTAGTAGGGGTGAAACCAAATGATATGTAGAGAATCATAAAGATATGTGGAGAAGGAAAATAATGTATCACTCGGTTTACTCATCGGAGGTGCACGATTCAATGGGATAATAGTCTAACTAAACTCATAGCTAGCATGGGTATTTTCATTCATCTCAATGAATATTGAAACACATGTGGTATAAAGCACAATGATATCAGGCATGCAAACAGAAGTGAACAAGATAAAAAATAGGTACTCCAAATGTTCTAATGATGCATGAACCTAGGTGCATTACCCAACAAAGCACATACTAAATACTATTTCATGCATTCAATTTCAATTCATATCAGGCATTAAATTAGAGAGATCAGCAAGAGAATATGCAAGCATATAAATAGTAAAACTGAAACTACCCTAAATAGCATGTCATCAAATATAAGCACCGTGCCGATTCATTCCCGTTAGAACTAGAAATAGCGAAATGGCGAAGCGAAGCTGTGGAATAAGTAGCTACTGATGGCTATAAGAAGTATCATCATGCAGAAAAATTCTAGCTAAAAGAGAGAAAGGGCGGAGAAAACAAGAAAATGAGAACAGGCATGCAAGCATGGCAAAAAGTGAAAAACGTGATGCTGAATGAGAAAAAAAGATAAAAAGGTGGAAAATGGGTGGAAAAGTACAATAAAAAGATGAAAAATGATAGAAAATATAAAAAAAATGAAAAAATAAAGCGGTAGCGCTCATCCCCCAAGCTAAACGCAAACGCTGGTATGAGGGAAATGATGCTAGAGTGGATGGGTGTGTGTGGGGATAGAAAAGGAATAGAAAATAAAACTGTGCAGAAGAAAGAAAAAGTGATATGATGCAATGATAAAGAGATGATGCATATGCATGAAATGATGCATGGCGGGTCCTCCCCCAAGCTGTGAAAGACTAGAGCCCCGAAAAGACAGATGGGCACAATAAGAGGTGAGGGAAGGACAACAAAAAGTGGACGGACAACATCAAGCAGGGGCACCACCCTCTGGGGGTGGTGATGGGCCCCCTGCTGTGGAGCAGAGACGGTGAAAGCTGGCTATGGCTCGACGACTGGGTTGGCCGGTAGATCAGAAGTGGTGGTGACAGGCGCAACAGAAAATAGGACAATTGCAGTAGTGGACACGACTGTGGCGACCAACTCAGGTGTAGAAGTGGCAGGCCTGCAGAAGCCTGAGAGTGTGGGGTACTGAGTGGTGCAACGGTCGAGACAGGGGCTGGCCAGGGTGGAGGGGTGTGAGCTAGGATCACGGGAGGTGGGCCCCATGTCTGCAGTAGGTCTATGATAGAGGCTAGGTCTGCCTCGACTCTCTCATGATGGGTGGCTGTCGAGCGGACGAAGGCGTCAAAATCTTGCCGAAGGCAAGAAGTCGAGACCTCCAACGCTGTCAGATGAGCATCAGTGGTACAGGAGTCGAGGGGAGGACGAGAACTGTGAGACACCACTCTCGTAAAACGGCCCAGTGGAGATAATCCACGGTGCCTAGGCTGAAAGGTCGGAGAGGGTGAAAGGTCGGAGTGGGTGAACTCGATGGGATCTCAGCAGTGGAAGTGGCAGAAGGTAGAGCAGTCGTCGACACAGATGTGAGGACAGAAATCGAGACGCTCTCAGTGAGTACGGCCACTACGGGTGACGAAGTGGAGCCAGAGGTAGGTAGATGGGACTCTATAGAGATAGGCATGGATGCTAGAAGGTCCCTAAGCAGTGGAAGGGTGACGGCTGGCTCGTGCTCTGAAAAGTCTAGAGCAGTAGTCTCATGAGCAGACAAGATATCAGTGCCCTCAGGCATGGGTATATAAGAGACCGAGGCAGTGGCATCGGGGCACAAGGTGGTGACAGTCCCTGAGGTCCAGACGGTGGTGGAGACAGTGGTGGAAGAGGTAGTGCCTCCTGGTGGTGGTGGGGGCGTAGGCAGTGTTGGAAGGGCAACCACAATGGCTGCCAGCTCGGATGAACAGGGCACATGGTCGTCGGGGACTACCTCGACGGGGGCCCCGGGGGGCTCGAGGTCATGGAGTGGGGGAAGTGGGTGGACCCTATTGATCGTGCCCCGGATACACACCCGGGACGAGACTCGCTAGTCTTACCGCAAGCACACGGTGTAGCGGCGAACGGGTATCGAACACGAGGAGGGCAAATGCCGGTGTCTTCTTCAATTCACCTGGCTATAAGAATAGTCGAGAAATATTCGCAATAAAGCGGTCACAGTCGTTCAATCGTATAAAGAAAATATCAAATTAATAAAAACACCTAGGGATAGGGAATCCCCGCTACAAACCGTATCTCGTCATTGTGATTCGTAGGTTTCACAATTGCTAGACTTGAAATTCAGGTGAACTAGTTGCAACTAAATGTAGAACCAAGCTCACGCTCTCGCGCTATTGCCGGTCTATAGCAAACCTAGGATAGAGTCCAATCTCTTGCAAACCCTAACCTAGGCAAGCTAGTGTGAAGAACAACATCATCGTCCAATCGTATCTCGAGCCCACTCTCGTGCTAACTCGAGCTACGACCTAGGTTGGGATAGTTCCTACCCGTCCAATCTCTTGCAAACGGGTATTGGTATAGAATTGCAAATCGAAAACCCTAGTTTCGATCCAATCTCTTGCAAACCGATTCCAGAGAAACCCAATTGTAACCCAATTCGAATTTCTAGGGCTTCCTATCGAGTTGGGATCTAATCTCTTGCAAATCCCAATCGGTATGAATCCCTAGCTATTCGTATTAAATCGATCTCAAACTAACCCTAATCAATTCTAGCAAGAATTTCACCAGTTCATCACAAATTAGAAATAGGGTTCGTAGGGTTCATCCCTACGCCCTAAGACGATAAAACTACTCGCAATTCATAATGCAAATCATTAGAAATTCAATAATAAAAACAATAGAATTCATTGCAATAGACAATATATCAATAAAAATGAGGTTTTTGATAGAAAGAGAGACAAACCAATGAAGATTCAATAGCATCCAACAAAATAGAACTTTTTGTCTCTCTCCAAAGAACTAAATCTAATCCCCTCAAAAGTAATCAAAAAGGCTGCCAAAAAGTATGAGAAAAAGCTCTCTAAACTAGGTTAAAAACTGGGGTTAAATATCCCCCAAAATCGCCCAAAAACTGTGACAAAATTGCCCCTGCGCAGCTTGACAATCGCACTTTACGCTACAGGCAGCGCGGCTCACTCGGCCGAGTGACAAATGTCGCTCGGCCGAGTGACAGACCCTGACGAATTCCAGTAACTTCGGGATTTTTGCTTGCCGTCGTCGAGATGCCACTCAGGCGAGTGGTGTCTCCGTGCTCGGCCGAGTGGTCTGGCGATGCTCGGCCGAGTGCACGCTGATATTCAATCTGCTGCGTGTCCGATCTGGCCGGCCGAGCGGGCTGTCGATGGTCGGCCGAGTGACTCCGTCACTCGGCCGAGTGGCATGCTGAAAATGCCCAATCTTCGTATTTTTGCTTCCTCATCGCTCCTACGACGTTCTTTCTTCTTCCACTCCTCTCCAATCGCAGAATTCCCCTCAAAAGAGTCACGGGTGACACTCCGGAGTGGGTGCATCTTAGAACCACTCCAAATCGCTCCAAATCTCTTGAAATTCGACAAAAACAAGAAATCGTGAAAAGCATCGCAATATTGTCGAATAATCGTGAAAAGCGTGATACGAGCGATCAAAATGACATGCAAACATGCAGAAAAAAGGTGTAAAATATGGAGTGATCACCTATCTATCATCCAGCTCTGCTGGACATGCACTGTGGTGGTGAGGTGAGGGGCGGGAAGGACGAAGTGGGGTGTATGGTGGGTGCCTACCAGATAGGTCCAGTGACGTGCCCCATAAGGCCGAATGATGTGCATGTGCTCAAGCACACCGAAAGTCAAGCGCGTGGGGCCAAGTGGGGTCACAAGATCATCAGGAAGATCGATACCCAGCAGACGTGCAGAGATGGTGAAGAATCTACCACAGTAGATATCAGTGGCATAGTGAGAGTGGGCAGTCTGTAAAAGGCGATAACACAGCCAGTGCGTTGCGTCAGAAAGGACAAATGGGCAGAGGGAGTCGTCAGGGTGGAAGCGCATCAGTCGGGTCATTCCCATGAGATGGGAAAGCTCGGGTAGGAACAAGGTCCCGACCTATGGCCTGTAGAAAATGGTGGTGGTGAGGTGTCGCTGCGCGTAATGGAGGCAAGGGTGCACAATGTATGATGCCTTCGCCTGGCTGGGGTGGTAATGATCCAGACCAGAAATGCGATGCCAGAAAGCTGAGGCATCGAATGTGCCTAGGTCGTAGTCTAGGGAGAAGGCGGCTCGGGGGTCAGGGATGGCTGGGAAATGGAAGTGGGAGCAGATCATGGCGTACGTGACCACGAAGTTATGGTCCAGAAGTTGGAAGGTAATGCCATCCCCTGCCTGGGTGCGGGCGATGGAACTCAATGCCTCCAGAGTGAGGCATGTGTAGGTGGGTGCGTGGACCGCCAGGAGTCTGTCGAAATCGATGGTGAGGTATAGCCAATGGACTCTCTACAGGAGTCCAAGGGATCGTAGGGTGGGGACATCTATAAACAGTGTAGGAATGAGTCTCTACTGTGACAACCTGACGAAGCAGTCGCGGTGTGCGTCGTCACGGAAGGGGATGCGAAATGTTCGCACATGTGGCGGTAGAGCGACGGAAGGGGAGGGTGGAGGAGGAGGAGCAGTAGTGGGAATGTGGGCAGAAGTGGCGGGGATCTGTGTGGGATGTAGGGGAGAAGAGTCGTACGCAGACGATGGATCACCTGCGTGCTCCTCCTCGGTGGTGGGTGTAGTGGCACTGCGATGGCGACGTGATGGTCAAGAAGAGCAGGTACCAGTGGCCTTCCTCTTCCCGCGACGTGGAGGTGTGGGACCCCCCTAGTGCGAGGCATAATGTAGAAGGCAAGTTGTAGTGTCGGTATAAAAGTAAAGAGTGTATAGAGTGTACCGATAAGGTGATCACAGTGAGAATGCTGTGAGCAGGTATGGGACTGCTGCTGATCAGAGGTCTCCCCCAAGCTGATCTGGGACGTGTCCTCCTCTGTAGGTGAAACAAACCTGAAATAGAAGAAAATATAATGGCAGTGGATAAGATGGAAAATAAGTAGGGGATGTGTGCCTTTGCTCGACCGAGCATAATCCTTGCTCGGTCGAGCAATGTAGGGGCAGGGTTGCTGCTGAGGGTTGCTCAACCGAGCAGCAGCAGTGCTCGGTCAAGCAGATCGAATCGGTTGGTAGATGTCTTGACAGAGCACTAATTGTGCTCGGTCATGTAGTGTCGATGGGGATTGGGGTGTCAAATTACTCGATCGAGCACCATTCGTGCTCGATCGAGCAGATGGAGTTGCCCTAGGCGGTTTTGAGGCTGGAGCGGTGGCGGGGTGGTTCGACAGGAGAGGGGATGTCACGCCCCGCTTCCCAAAATGAAGAAGGCGAAACGTGACTAAGGCCCGCTCAGGCCGGAGCTGAAGAGCTCGAACCTAATAAGCGTCTGTAGGGGTACCATTTTAAAAGATTTTCAGGTTCTTACATTAATATAGTTCGTAACAACAGAAAGTACGGAAAGGAAGTTGCATTCATTAAATTAGAGATATAATATCCAACATGTACAAAGTCTAAAAAGAAGCCTAAGCGTGGCAACAAACTATCTACAAGCAAACTGAAAGTAGCAACCTCTGAAAGTGACGACTAAAAGACCTCAAGGTCTGGTCCTTATCAAACACGTACTCTGGGTCGACGTCCTCCGGCTCTACGTCCTCTGGTAGCTCAGTCTGGTCATCGTACTCCGGCTCGACACCTGACGTACATCACCAAAGAAAGGAACTGTACGTCAGGTAAAGTCTACAACAAAAGTCAGACTCTACTGCAAGTGTACTGAACTATTAAACATCGTTTTACTGGTTGATTAGCATGCTGGGGTTACAACAAGTACAAGAGAAGTAACGTAGCAGGAAAGTAAAGCATAGCAGGCAGTAGCAGTAGCGTGTGCTACCGACTACGGGACTAACCTAAAGGTGTCAGGACAAGACAAAGACAGACAAGACAAGTAGGACACGACATGACACGACACGACACGACACGACGTGAAGGGTTCACGCCTTACGGGTTGAGGGGGATCAGACCCTCTCCCCGTGCGCACGCTCCACCCTACCCCAAACCCCAGAACTCAGGACAAGAAGTACAGAGATCACTTCCGCTAGGGAAGCACCTGAAATGCCCGTAGGCTTTTTGTAACACGGAGATCACTCCCACAAGGAGAGTGATCACTCCTTATTTTACATATTTTTTACCGCATGTTTGCATGCCATTTAGATCGCCCAAATCATGTTTTTCACGATATATCGACGATATTGCGATGCTTTTCACGATTTGTTGTTTTTGTCGCATTTCAGGTGATTTGGCGCGATTTGGAGTGATCTCGAGATGCGCTTACTCTAGACGGTCACCGACGACCTCCCAAGGGGTATTTTGCTGTTGGAGAGGAGCGGAAGAAGAACGGACGTCGCAGGAGCGACGAGGAGGCCAAAACAAGCTGTTTGGGCATGTTTTGTGTCCCACTCGGCCGAGTGGAGGAGCCACTCGGCCGACCAGCGAGACACCGCTCGGCCGACCAGATCAAACACGATTCATGTGTGCACTCGGCCGAGCGACGGATACCACATCGGCCGAGTGACGAGACCCCGTCCGCCCGAGTGGCGCCCAGACGAAGCCATTCAAAAATCGCCAAGTTACTGTTTTTCGGCTGCCTGAGCTTCAGAAGACCCACTCGGCCGAGTGGATAATCCCGACCGCCCGAGTACCATGAAGCCATCGGCCGAGTGACGACAACTCACTCGGCCGAGCAGCCCCCGAAGTGAAGACCCCTGAAGATCAAGACTTACTGGAAAATTACAGGGTTTCTCACTCGGCCGAGCGACTTTTGTCACTCGGCCGAGTGCGACGCGCTGCCTGTAGCGAAAATTGCGGAAAACAGGCTGCGCAGGGGTATTTTGGTCACAGTTTTTGGACGATTTTGGGGGGTATTTAACCCCTGTTTTTACCCTAGTTTTAGAGAGCTTTCTCTTAGATTTTTTATAGCCTTTTAGATTAACTTTTTAGCATTATTTCTAGAGATTGGAGAGGAGACAAAAGTTGATTTTTGTAGAATTATTTGAAGAACTCCATTGGTTTGTGTTTTCTCTTCTCTAAAAATTCTATTTTTATTGCATATCTCAATATTGTGATGAATTCTATTGCTTATTTCATTGATTATTTTTGTGATCTTGCTATGAATTGTGAGTAGTCGCCACGTCTTGGGGCGTGGGGATGAACCCTACAAGCCCTATTTCATAATTGTGATGAATTGGTAGGAATTTTGCTAGAATTGCTACTAGGGATTAGATTGGGATCAATTTACTACGGATGGCTAGGAGTTCATACCGATTGGGATTTGCAAGAGATTGGATCCCAATTCGATAGGAAACCCTAAAAATCCGAATTGGGTTGGAATCGAATTTCCGTAGTATCGGTTTGCAAGAGATTGGACCGATACTAGGGTTTCCGATTGCAATTCCGTGCCAATACCCGTTTGCAAGAGATTGGACGGGTAGGAACTATCCCAACCTAGATCACGATCCGAGTTTGCAAGAGATTGGGCTCGGTGCGCGATTGAACGATGATGTTGATCCTAATGCTAGCTTCTCTAGGCTAGGGTTTGCAAGAGATTGGACCCGAACCTAGGATAGCTATAGGCCGGCAACATCGCGAGAGCGTGAGCTTGGTTCTACATTCAGTTGCAACTAGTTCATCCAAAATCTTATTCTAGCGATTTTGATACCGATGATCCGCTTTTACGAAATACGGTGAGTAGCGGGAATTCCCCATTCCCTAGACGTTCTTTATTTGATTTGATATTTCCGTACTTTGTCTGACGATTGTGACAGGATCGCCAAAGGCAAATTTCTCTCTTCTTAAATAGCCAGGTTGATTGGAACAAGCACGGTCATTCGTCCTCCCTGTGTTCGATAACCCGCTCGCTGCTACACCGTGCACTTGCGGTAAAACTACAACCGTTCTTTAGGGTTACATCCCGGAGCGATCAAGTTTTTGGCGCCGTTGCCGGGGAGGGGCGTTTCGACGGTGTTCGTCATCGACCACCTGGTTACTTCTTCTTTCTCTCTTACTTTACTTTCTTCTATTTGCATATTCTCCCTGTATTTTGCATAAGGTCTTTACAGGAAGAATGGAGGATGCAATGTCAACAATAGAACTCAGTCAGGAAGACTATGACTCCTTCACAGACCTCCTTAAGGAGCTTGTCGATGAGGTCCACGCTACCGGAGCTTTTGCTATCGACGTCAAGGACCCTGACGAGCAACTGTTTGCTAGTTTTGTGATGGACCAAGTCTCCCCGGAGGGGACTATCGGAGGCAACGTCAGAGTTGATGTGATGGACGACAAGCTATATTTCGAAGACGGTAGAACAAGTGTCGAGGATCACTATACTCCGGGAGAATCTTCAGAGCAAGCCATCGTTCAGGGAGTTACACCCCATGACACTTACCCTTGCTTCTACGAGTCGTCTGATGTGTTTCTTGATTCCAGGAACGAACCGGAGCCGAGTGAAAGCTCTGATGACGCTAGCACAGAATCGGAGCGCGCCTATTTCGATGCATTGTCCTCACTAAGTAGTGAGTCTGACTCTTCACAAGAGAGCGCGCCACCTGAGCACGAGCTAGACCCGGCTGACAAGGAAGAAGCCAAACTCATGCGAGCTGATGAAGTAGAAGGAGCGGCGCCTCTTCAGGTAGAACTTAAACAATTACCTCTGAATCTAAGGTACGCCTTTTTGGGTAACAAATTAACTTTCCCGGTGATAGTAAACTCCCACCTCGCGCCAGACCAACTTGAAAAACTCCTAAACGTTCTTAGGAGCCATAAAGATGTCCTGGGATACACTATCTCCGATCTAAAAGGGATAAGCCCTAGGCTTTGCACGCATAGGATCCATTTGGAGGATACCGACGCCACCTCCATAGAGCCTCAAAGGCGGTTAAACCCGAACATGAAGGAGGTGGTTAAAAAGGAAATCCTAAAATTGCTAGAAGCCGGTATAATTTATCCTATCTCAGACAGTAGATGGGTTAGCCCCGTTCACGTCGTCCCCAAGAAAGGGGGGATGACTGTCATAAAAAATGAGAAAGGTGAGCCCATATCTACGTGCACCGTCACGGGATGGCGAATGTGCATTGACTATAGGAAACTCAATAAAGCCACCCGAAAGGACCATTACCCATTGCCCTTCATTGATCAAATGCTTGAACGCCTTGCAAAACATAAATACTTTTGCTATCTAGATGGGTATTCGGGATTCTTCCAAATCCCTTTGCACGAAGATGACCAAGAGAAGACAACTTTCACTTGTCCCTACGGCACATATGCCTACCGTAGGATGCCGTTTGGCCTTTGTAATGCTCCCGCCACCTTTCAGAGGTGTATGACATCCATATTTTCCGATTACATTGAAAATATTATGGAAGTTTTTATGGATGATTTCTCGGTTTATGGCAGTGAGTTTGACTCTTGCTTGGAAAATCTTACTAAAGTCCTAAAAAGGTGCCAACAAAACAATCTCACTCTCAATTGGGAGAAGTGTCACTTCATGGTCACGGAAGGTATAGTTCTCGGACATCTTGTCTCTTCGAGAGGAATTGAGGTAGATAAAGCAAAGATTGAGGTAATCGAGAAACTCCCTCCTCCTATTAATGTCAAGGGCATTAGGGGCTTTCTTGGTCACGCGGGGTTTTACCGTCGCTTCATCAAGGATTTCGCCTCGATTGCCTGACCGCTTACTTCCTTGCTCGCTAAAGATATTCCTTTTGTTTTTTCAGGAGAATGCTTGCAAGCCTTCAACACCTTGAAGGAAGCACTAGTCTCCGCGCCCATCATACAACCACCGGATTGGAGCCTTCCTTTTGAGCTAATGTGTGATGCTAGCGACCAAGCCATTGGAGCGGTGTTGGGACAAAGAAAAGATAAGAAGCTTCATGCGATATACTATGCGAGCAAGACATTGGATGACGCGCAGAAAAACTACACAACTACCGAGAAAGAGCTTCTAGCGGTCGTCTATTCCATAGAGAAGTTTCGCTCCTACCTCCTCGGTTCCAAGGTGATTGTCCACACCGACCATGCGGCATTGAAGTATCTTTTAAACAAGAAGGAGGCCAAACCTCGGTTGATTAGGTGGATACTCTTGTTGCAAGAATTCAACTTAGAGATCAGAGACAAGAAGGGTACGGACAATGTCGTGGCGGATCATTTATCTAGGCTCATTCGCGACAAGGAGGATGTGAGTTTGCCTATCGACGACACTTTCGTGGATGAGAGGCTATATGCCATAAGGACCGGAGAGGTCCCTTGGTACGCGGACTTCGTCAACTACTTGGCTTGTGGAATTAAATCGCATGGGATGCCCACGCATCAAAAGAGGAGATTTCTTCATGAAGTCCGTAGCTATTTCTGGGAAGATCCATACCTCTTCAAGATATGCAAGGATAGCGTCATTCGGAGGTGTGTTTCTAAAGAGGAGGCGACATCCATCATTTTGCATTGCCACGGTCTACCATGCGGAGGACATCATGCCGCCTCTAAAACTACCGCTAAGATTTTGCAAAGCGGGTTCTTCTGGCCGACAATGTTTAAAGACACCCACGACTTTGTAAAGGGGTGCGATAGATGCCAACGGACCGGGAATATCTCCAAGCGCAATGAGATGCCAATGAGGCCCATCCAAGAAATTGAGCTTTTTGATTGTTGGGGAGTGGACTTCATGGGACCATTTCCGTCGAGCAATGGCAACAAATACATCCTATTGGCCGTCGACTATGTCTCCAAATGGGTGGAAGCAATCGTCACCCCTACTAATGATGCAAGGGTCGTCTCCAAGTTCTTCAAGCAAAATATCTTCCCGCGCTTCGGAGTGCCTCGTACCTTGATAAGCGACGGGGGGAGCCACTTCATAGAGAACAAGTTTGAAGCCATGCTAAAGAAGTACGGAGTAAACCATAGAGTTGGCATGGCATATCACCCCCAGACAAGCGGCCAAGTGAAAGTCTCAAATAGATAGATCAAGCAAATTCTTGAGAAGACCGTGGATCGGTCTAGAAAGGATTGGTCAATGAAGCTAAACGATGCTCTATGGGCATATCGCACGGCCTTTCGCACCCCCATCGGTACCACACCGTTCAGACTAGTTTATGGGAAGGCTTGCCACTTGCCGGTAGAGTTGGAACACTGCGCATATTGGGCCATCAAGACCTTGAACTACGACTACAAGAGCGCGGCGGTGAGGCGACTCTTGGACATCAACGAACTTGACGAAATAAGGAGAGACGCCTACGAGAGCTCGAGAATTTACAAAGAAAGGACCAAGATTCTCTACGATGCCCGAATAACTGTCACAGACTTCAAGGTAGGAGACACGGTCTTACTTTATAATTCCCGGCTCCGACTATTTCCCGGAAAGTTGAGGTCACGTTGGTCCGGACCTTTCACCATTAAGAACATACAACCGGGAGGGGCCTTCGAGTTGGAAAGCAAAGACGGGGCCTCGTTCAAGGTAAATGGTCAGAGACTCAAGCATTATTCCGAGGGAGTCCCAACGGGAGAAATCAATAGAATATATCTACTTAAGGGACGACCGGATGATCTTTCATACCTCCTTGATGAGGTAATTGAGGAGGCGACCCCCCACTCGATTGGCGCTCTATTCGATGAAGATTTCGAGGAAGGCCCGGATTTAGGCCAAGATGAGGAGAAAGATGATTCCCCCGACCTCTCCGCTGAAAATGATGAAGGCGACGCTGATGTCGCAAGGATTCGAGAGCTCTGCAAGCTCTCGAAATTGAAGTCTCCGAAGAAAGCTCCGCCGATACGGAAATCGGCGTCACCGGTGAAGCCGTTGACCGGGGCAAACGCTAGCTTGGGGGAGCCTCCCCCCAACACTATTCGAGAGGGGAGACCACCGAGGGAGAACACGCCGCCGAAACTTCTGAATCCAAGCGTTCTCCCCGGAAAGTTTGATGGGTGCATCTCATATGCACCGAACATCCCGCATTAATTGAAAATCATAGGGGGTCGAGCTCACGACCTTAAACGAGCGCTTGTCGGGAGGCAACCCGACGGTTATTGCTTTATTTTTACTTTTTCTTTACTTTTGTTTTTAGAACTTTTTAGTGTTTTGAGTCGTTCGCCCAAAAATTTTGTGATAACGGGTCCTATTTTTCTTGACATGAGAGGAGATAGGTAAATCCATCATGAGGAGGATGAACGATACGACAAGGAGCACCCCAGGAAGACGCTCGATGCCTAGGAGTAAGATGAAATCGACTGGAGAAAGAAAGACGGAGTTTAGAGCCCATACGAAGACAAACAGCAGAAAACAAGGCTCACTCGGCCGAGTATACTAGTCACTCGGCCGAGTACATAAGTTCGTCCGGCCGAGCCGCTCACGAACGAGGGAAGTCTGCTGTACCCAACTCTCTGTTTATTTTCCTGATTTCAGTATAACTGCTGCTCGGCCGAGTATATATTTTCACTCGGCCGAGTAAAACGGATACGCTCCTAGGGCGAGTCTTGCCGAGTAGCTTGAGACACTCGGCCGAATGGACTTACTCCACTCGGCCAAGGCTGGCAAAGCCACTCGGCCGAAGCGTAAGCGAGGAGGAATATTTCCATTGATCTTACTCGGCCGAGTGACCTAGTCACTCGGCCGAGTCGTAACTTTTATTATATAAGGGGCCGAGGGGGGGGGCACGTTTTTCGAAACACAAAAAACCCAAATCGCCCGACCCTTCAGCTCCCCTCGCCCGCTCGCCTCGCTCACGCCCTCACTCGCCCGACCACCGATCGCTGCGCCGCCGCTCGGCCCGCCACCGCCGGCCGAGCACCGCCGCGCCTCGCCCGAGTCGCCGCCGGCGGCCACCACTCCGGCCAACTCAGGTATCGCCTATTTCGCCCTTTTCTCCTCTTTTTGTGTATTTTTCGAGGATCCACGCGTTAAACGAACCCCAAACCCAAATTGATTTCTATATCTATCTATTATACCCCTAATGCTCCATACGTTTTGAATATTACTCGCTGATATCTCCAT
This sequence comes from Scilla litardierei, assembly GCA_030789695.1. Classification (NCBI taxonomy): domain Eukaryota; kingdom Viridiplantae; phylum Streptophyta; class Magnoliopsida; order Asparagales; family Asparagaceae; genus Scilla; species Scilla litardierei. Next base: position 71,706,693 of record CM061134.1, on the reverse strand, counting down.
TTCATGCGCAGGTTGTTTCTGGGAGCTTAGGGGAGCCCAGGGGAGCTTCTACGGACTGATTTGGGCTTCGCGGATGCGCTGTCTTCGCACGCTTCCATTGCTTAGCACTCGCGGCGTGTCGGGGTACACTCTTTCCTTTATTTTGCACACGCCGCACTTTTTACACTTTTCGACGCGCGCTCGGGGCCCATATGCCGCCCCGGACACGGCCGCGGTCGAAGAGAGCTTCCGCCAAGCGGAAGCGGTCGGATGATGCCGGCCCCTCTCACGAGTTGGAGGACTCTCCTCCGCCTTCTCCCACACACCCCGTCCACCCAGCACAGCCTACAGGCCCCGCACACCCCGTACAGCCTGCAGCGCCCACACAGCCCGCACAGCCCGCATAGCCACTCCCTGCCGCTCCACAGCCACCACCTCCGGCTCCACTGATCGGGCCGCTGGGGATCACGTTCCAGAACGACGCACACCGCGTCGCTTTCGAGCGTATCTCCCAGCGCTCGATCGTACCCTCCAGGTTTGCACACCTTGCCGACCTAGGACGCCTGGGGGTACTAGAGGGGATGCTCACGTTGTACGACAACGTGGGCTGGCGAGATTTCTTTCAGGTGTCGGCGGATACGTTTACCCGCCCGACACTTGAGGTGCTTAGTTCGATCGCCAGGACCGACGAGGGATGCTCGTTTCGGTTCATGGACCAGGAGTGCCAGGTCACTCTCGGTATGATGAGAGCATTTTTCTCGTGGCCCGATGTCCCCGGAGCCGATCGAGGTTACGCCCCCACCCATATCCCCCCACCTTCCTTCGACGCCGGTGCCTTCTGGGCCCGGATTACGGGTCTCCGCGCTGCCTTTGACCCTAGTAGGGCCAAGGCCTCGGCCATTGTCCATCCCTGCCTCCGTATAGCTCAGCACCTTATGGCGACGACCTTTTTGGCCAGATATGAGCCAGGCACGATGTCTACGCCGGAGCTCTACATGCTCTACGCGATGACACGTCCCAGAGCCCTATCTAGGGATGGCGATGAGCTTGTCCCCGCCGTCGTGATTGATGTCGCGGCTTGGTTTTTGGACCGCATCATTGTATCGGTGGGCGCTCACTCACCGATATGCTGCAGCGGCCTGATCACCTTGCTTGCCCTTATGACCGGCGAGGACTTCCCTGACGACCTGCGACGAGCACCGGGCCCCACTTCTCTGTCGATTGATGTTATGGCCCGGATGAAGATGCTTCGTCCGCACGGTGAGCGACACTGGGTCTGGCTGCACGGCCCTTACGGTGCCGATTACATGATTCTTCCGAGCCCAGCTCGGACTCAGATTGCACCAGCCCATGTGGACTGGCTCCCTGCGATGGATGTTCTCATCCCCGCTGCTTACGTGCTCGAGGCCGAGGAGGCCGAGCAGGCCCACGCTGCCCACGCTGCCCCCGCAGACCCTGTCGCCCCTGCCGAGCCTGCCGCCCCTGTTGACCCCGTGGCCCCTCAGCCTATACCTGATGTTTCCGCTGCTCCTGACACCTCTGTCCCCACCTCTGTCGGTGTCGGGAGTACCTTAGCTGAGCCCACCTCCACTGCTCCCGCGGCTGTCACCACCACCACTGGCCCTCTGCCTGCTGAGCCTGTTTCTTCTGCCCCACCCAAGCGCTCGCCGACCGTAGTTGAGTGCGGAGAGCCCTCTGTTTCCACTGCTGCTGTATTTTCCGAGAGTGTCGTGGCGTCTGTCCACACTTCTGTGCCACTGACCTCTCTGGCCGCCTCGCTGCCACTTTTGCACTCTTCTTTCGCTGCTGCTGCCTCCACTTCTCACCAGCCGGTGCCCCGGCCTCACACTGAGGCCAGACCCACATTCACGAGCACAGCACCTTTCGTTCCCTTCCCTGCTGAGCCCATCACCTACGCGACCCGAGTACGCCAGCCCCGCCCTGCACAGCCCCGATCGGTGCGTCCCTCTGCACCACCTCCCCCTGACACTGTACTTCAGAGCATTCGTGCTCTAGAGGGGGCGGTGAGTGGCCTCAGAGGCGACCTTCGGACCCTGTCCGCCACCGTCACCGATATGGCTCACCGCTTCGACCTGCTCCCGCAGATTCACTACTGTCTTACCCAGGTCCTGGAGCGTCTCCCCCGCGTACCCCCACCCACCCAGCAGGTTCCCACCCACACTTCCACACACACTCAGCCTGCTACCACTTCCACACCCACACCCGCTCAGCAGCCTGTCCAGCCACCGCCACCACTTCCGCCTCAGGACGGAGACGGAGCAGCACCACCTTCTTAGGCACCCTTGATGCCATCGATTATTTTTGCCGTCGTGCTGCCCGTTTCTGCTGGGTCCTGTTGCCTTTTGTCCACCCCCCCTCCCCTCACTTACTTTTGGGATCCTCATTTCGACCATATCTTTATATATCTTTTCTGGGAGAGAGGGAGAGTTTTTGGTGACACATCTATATATCTGTATCACTCCTATCTGTGCATGCATCATGTCCGCTTCATATTTTCATTTCTTTATTTTTCTTTTTATTTCCATTTTTTTTCATCACGCATGCACCCTCACTTTCCCCTCCCTTTACTTGTCTCTCGGTGTGCCCCACTTTGCACATTGAGGACACTGTGCCATTTAGCTTGGGGGAGTGAGTTCTCACGATCTTTTTCGATTTGCCACCTTTATTTTTAGTTTTTCCCGCCATTTTCCGCTTTTGCACTTATTTTCATCATTTTTTCTCATTTTACCATGCATCACGTTTTTCTTATTTTTCTGTGTGCCGCATTGTAAATAGTTCTATTTTCCCTTTATCTTTATTTCTTTCTTTTTCATCTCATGCTAGAGATGACTTTTCTGTGATGATGATGACGTGGAGTTAGCTTACTCTATTTGCATGCTATATTTGTCATGTCTTAGACTTTATTTCTGATATCATATGTCATGACTTGCCTTGCATCTAGAGATAGTAACCCACACTTTTTCCACATGAAAATGGATGAAACTTTATTATTAGCTGAGTCTGAATATTCATATGTATGCTATCACAGAAAACACACCAAGATTCACGCATTGAACGCCTATATCTGGAGTACTGATTTCTTTTCCTATATCACTTCTATATGCATGAATTGTACACTTCACTTCAGGATGATTGAATGATGTTAGATATGATAAATCTGGATTAGTTAGCTTTTTTGTGATCGAAACTGAGTAGATTAGATTACCCTGCTGAAGTTGTCGTGCATGTCTTATAGAGTGAACCGAGAGATATATTCATTTCTTTCTCCACAAATCTTGAACATCATTTCTCTACTTTTAAAATCATTGGTGAATCTCCCCTTAGCGATTCTATTATATGGCATTTCCCCCGCTATTAATTCCTAGCTCCAAATTTCTTATTCAAAGAAGGAAAAAAAAGGAAAAAAAAAGAGAAAATATTCTTGTATATCATTATCTCTCTTTGAGTTGGGATCGTTGTGCATATATGCTATTGCATCAAAAAAGAAAAAAGAAAAAAAAAAGAAAAAAAAAGAGAAAAAGAAAAAGAAAAGAGGAAAAATCCTCAATAAGAGATCCCATCTCACTTTCTTTCTTTCTCTTCTCTTTTCATTGCTTTTGGAGCTTTATAAGAATGGGGATGTAAATATTTTTTTATGCCACCACGCTTATAGATAAGCTTGGGGGAGGGGATCCATTGATGTGTGAGAGAGTGACTACTCGACGTTGCATGACAACCTAGGCTAAGTAATATTCTATACTCGGTGAGATTATTTTTAGCTTTACGACATCCAGAAATCTAAGCCTAGCATTCATATCATGAAATCCATACTTTTCTATTCTCTCTATCCTATTGTGTGATACTCTTATACTCCTCATAGAAAGCATTCAATTGAAAAGTGTGTGATCTGTGATTTGTATAACGCTTTAAATGATTCAGACGATGTTAATTCTAAGATTATTCCGTTTTTCATGATTATATTGTTGTTCGTGGGGTTTCTATTTCCATTTGCACTATTATACTATGATATCAAAATAAAATTCTTTGACATGTGTTTTTCGTTCAGTGCATGCTATATGAGTAAGCGGAACCCACGTCCTGAGGAAATGATCTAGCAGCTTACCTCTTCGCTTCTTTCTTTCTTCTTTATTTTTATTTCGTTTTTCATTCTTCTCCGTTTTTCATTTTTCATTTTTTCGCCGTTTTCGTTTTCCGAATCCACCGGGTTCTCCATTTACTTATCTTCCTCGAGGACGAGTAAGAGGCAAGCTTGGGGGATTTTGATCACTCCTTATTTTACATATTTTTTACCGCATGTTTGCATGCCATTTAGATCGCCCAAATCATGGTTTTCACGATATATCGACGATATTGCGATGCTTTTCACGATTTGTTGTTTTTGTCGCATTTCAGGTGATTTGGCGCGATTTGGAGTGATCTCGAGATGCGCTTACTCTAGACGGTCACCGACGACCTCCCCAAGGGGTATTTTGCTGTTGGAAAGGAGAGGAAGAAGAACGGACGTCGCAGGAGCGACGAGGAGGCCAAAACAAGCTGTTTGGGCATGTTTTGTGTCCCACTCGGCCGAGTGGAGGAGCCACTTGGCCGACCAGCGAGACACCGCTCGGCCGACCAGATCAGACACGATTCATGTGTGCACTCGGCCGAGCGACGGATACCACATCGGCCGAGTGACGAGACCCCGTCCGCCCGAGTGGCGCCCAGACGAAGCCATTCAAAAATCGCCAAGTTACTGTTTTTCGGCTGCCTGAGCTTCAGAAGACCCACTCGGCCGAGTGGATAATCCCGACCGCCCGAGTACCATGAAGCCATCGGCCGAGTGCCGACAACTCACTCGGCCGAGCAGCCCCCGAAGTGAAGACCCCTGAAGATCAAGACTTACTGGAAAATTACAGGGTTTCTTACTCGGCCGAGCGACTTTTGTCACTCGGCCGAGTGCGACGCGCTGCCTGTAGCGAAAATTGCGGAAAACAGGCTGCGCAGGGGTATTTTGGTCACAGTTTTTGGACGATTTTGGGGGGTATTTAACCCCTGTTTTTACCCTAGTTTTAGAGAGCTTTCTCTTAGATTTTTTATAGCCTTTTAGATTAACTTTTTAGCATTATTTCTAGAGATTGGAGAGGAGACAAAAGTTGATTTTTGTAGAATTATTTGAAGAACTCCATTGGTTTGTGTTTTCTCTTCTCTAAAAATTCTATTTTTATTGCATATCTCAATATTGTGATGAATTCTATTGCTTATTTCATTGATTATTTTTGTGATCTTGCTATGAATTGTGAGTAGTCGCCACGTCTTGGGGCGTGGGGATGAACCCTGTCACGCCCCGCTTCCCAAAAATATGGAGGCGAAGCGTGAGAAGGTCCGCTCAGACTTGAAGCTACAAAGCTGCAAGTCCGATAAGCGTCAATCAAATTTAAAACTGCAGGTCCTTGCAACGTGAGCGAAACAAGATAATAATAATGAAATGAGACAAAAGAATAATCTCAGAATATCCACAAATATAAATTCCAACATCGCAGAAAAGCCACCATGCTAAAAGAAAAAGAGACTAAAGGCCCAAACATGGCCAACAAAAGTACAAAGTACAAAACAACGGTGCTACGCACCAACAACTAACAAAAGGCCTAAAACAAAATAAAGCTCAACAAAGACTCAAAGAATGGTCACCGGTGTCCACCAAAATCCTCCTGGGCAATCATGGACTCAGGCTCAGCGTCAGCAACACATCACGTACACAGCAACGGTCTCTGGCTCAGGGTCTAACATGTGACACCCAAAAGAGCAAGGGGCACATGTCAGCAAGTCTACAAGAGACTTGTGCAAGGAAACTGAAGGTAGGTAAAAGTAAAGCGACCTAACAGTTCTAGCATGATGCAATGACATGGCAGTTAAAGTAATGAGTGCAACAGGTAAGGTAAAGTAAAGTAAAGTACGAGCATGGCATGGCATTCACAAGACAAGTTCATGACAAGTAAAGTAAGCACCTCGTGCACAGAGATTCCGTCTTTTGGCTAGAGTGGCTGCGCGGGCCAACTCCTAAGCTCAAGCAACCGTTTATCCCTACCCCTCCACGTGTATCGAGCCAGGGCCTTACCCCCGAACTTGGAATGCTCGCTTCTGGATCACGAGCCAGGAAGTGTTTTTAACAAGTATGGCATAGGGGTGCACCTAGCCGGACAAGGAAGTACAAGTAGTGTAGCGTGTGCTACGAATGCGACATTCAAGGCATGGATGACATGACATGGCAAAGTAGTAAAGCGTACAGGTAAAGAAAGTAAACGTGACAGTTTAGTATGCATGAACAACAAGTTTAAAGGTTGGATCTAGCTTCGTTGTCAAGCTAGATCAATTAGGTGACGGATCTAGTTTCGTTGTCAAACTAGATCAAGTAGGCGTCTAGTCAGCTATCATTTCACTGACTAGTCTTTTTTACGCTAGAAACAAGTAAGTGGCCTAAAAACATGGCCCTACACAAGAGTTGGCAAGTTTCACTTTCCTGCAAGTACGACGTCTGAGCACACCGTCCAATGAGTCCAAAAATCACAATTATCCTACGTGCACAAGTCCACCGGCCTAAAGTCCATATTATTAATCTTGATTAGTGAATTTAAAACATTTAAAATACTTTAAAAATACTGATTTTAGTCTTGATTAGCATGCAATTGGGTTGGGGGTCCTAGGGGTGCAAAGCGTTACCTCAACACGACGCGAAAGCTACACCGGCGTCGGGTAGCGACGCCGGGGGTTGGAATAAGAGAACGCGCTCCAAGTCCTGATTCCAATATAGTTTCCTCGCTGGAAAGTTCAGAGCATCAACCAGAGCGAAGGTTCCAGATTCCAAAGCTAGCACGTGCGACGACGGCTACGACGTGCGACGACGTCGTACGCGGCAAGTCGTCAAAGAGAACGCACCTAGGTGGGGCCCACAGTAGTCCTAGGGACCTTTGGGGGACCCACAATACCTCTGGAGAACTTGGGGGGCCCACGGAGGCAAGTGGTGCGACGGGTGTGGGGTTGCGACGTATGGCCATCGGTCGTACTCAGCCAAATGCGGGGATCTCCATCGGTCGCTGCGGGGAACGGGCTTGGTGCAGCGCTTGGGGTCGGTGCGGGCCTTGGTGCGGAGGGGTTTGTCAGTCGGGCGCTTGGGGCGGCTCGGTCACAGCGCTAGGCGGGTCGTTGCAACGTTGCAACCGTTGCAACGTTGCAGCCTTCGGTCGGTGCGGGGGACAGCGTCGGTCAGACGCGGGCGATGCGGGGCGACAGCTGCGGGCTTGGTGCGGTGCGGGGATGCGGAGCTGGCGATCGGTCTGACCGAGATCTTCTCTCGGTCAGAGCGGGCGAACGGAGGGGGTGCGATGCGGAGCGGCTGCAGCAGCGGGGTGCGGGCTTGGCTATCGGTCAGAGCGGGCGAACGGAGGCCGTTCTCTCGGTCGGTGCGGAGCTGCTTCGTCGCAACGTTGCGACGAATCGTCGCAACGTCAAATTTGGGTTTTGGAAGAGGCTAGGGCTAATTTCTTGCGAAAATAGGTCTTCCTAGGGGTTGCTTATATAGTATAGATGGGTTGACTTGGTCTAGGGCTAAATCTAATAGGATTAGAAGTTTAAAATAATTTAAAATTTAAATCTAAACTTCTCCAACTCACCCAAGGATTTGACTTGGTCCAAATGAGCTGGAAATTGGCTCAAAAATTCTTTAATACGTTTAAAACTCAAATAAATTTTATTTGGCCGAAAATAATTTAAAAATTAATTATTAAAAATATTATAAAACTTGTTAAAAATATAAAAGTGCTCAAATGAACTCCAAAAATTATAAAATAAATATCGGGGTGATCGTGGTGACGAAAGTGAGCTAACTAAGAAGACGGATCTCAATTTCGACCTCTGACGATGAAACTAAAAATAGAAACGTCTCCCGTCAAAAGTGAAAATCGCCACGTCTCATCGAATAAGTTTAAATTGTGGGAAAACGACTCGAGAAACGTCGTTCCAAAATAGTGCCACTATTTAACATTCTCAGAGACGTTCACAACGGCATATCACACGAAAGTGTTCACAAACAAACAAAGTCTAAAACAAACACGTGCACGGCCAAAAGCACGTGCACGAACAACGTACGACGAAAAGTGGTCGTTACATCCTCCCCACCTTAGAATAAAGTCCGTCCTCGGACTTTCTAATATAGCTAGTCGCTCTAGTAACTACCCCAATCAAATCATTTAATAATTCAACCAGGTATAGTCATTACAAGTGCTTATATATGCACTAGGTAGTCAACCATTAACACTACCAACACGTATATATATACATTCACGTACGTTATACATTAATACCTATTATAGTCCGTCAACTTCATACATGTATTTCAATCAGGTATATGAACATACATCCCTTATATAACTGCTACTCACAACACAATAGTTCAGATACTTATATAGGTATGATCTCATACTAGCAAATACAATCATTGCTCTACGTATAGATAGCTACCTATGCACAAACATCAAGGGTATACTACCCTCTAATATTCATCCAATACCAACATCTCAGCACATATAGTCACACCATACCATTATTAAATCAAATTTCACTACATATATATATATTCACCACTACTATAGTTTCACAATATATAGTCATTCAAATACATGCAAATAGTTCACCATATATTCACATCACGTACGGTCCTATAACTGTATTTACGACACGCCACATATATCATAGTCATCAATACTTATAACTAAGCACATACTTACCCGTGCATGGTGCACACCCATACACGCTAACATTTCATTTACGCATACCATTCATACCATTATATATAACTAGCACACTAACACACCTAGTTTAGCTAGTACACATATGTTCACACTAGCAAGTCCTTAGTACTTTGCTATACCACAAGACCAACACCTATAACTATATACTGGTGTAGCGACCCACAATCATGTGCGTAACTCAACCAGGCACAAACACTTCTATCACTATACATACATCAAGCATTGCTATATTCAAACTACAAACATACATTCGATATACTTAGAGTATACCCACTCAAGCTTGAGTGAGACTCAATACACATATTAGAATATTCTATATACGTAACACGACATCATACATATACCAATACCATTCCAATATTTACATGTATATATATGTCTACCAATACAACCATATGCATACCATAAGTCAATCACACTTAATATATAGTCAGGTAATACTCACACAGTTAAATCAATTTATATACCATAATAATAGTAATACAGACATCAGCACACGTATAATTATAATACACTCCATACTACATGCAAACGTATTCATCGCATAGTCACACACACATGTAACATATATATATATACATATGTATATATATATATATACGTATATATATATATACGTATATATATATATATACGTATATATATATATATACGTATATATATATATATACGTATATATATATATATACGTATATATATATATATACGTATATATATATATATACGTATATATATATATATACGTATATATATATATACGTATATATATATATATACGTATATATATATATATACATATATACATATATATATATACATATATATATATATATATATATGGGTAAAGTGTTCCTAGGGTGACTCCTTAGATTAAATCTAAGGAGTCGCCCCCATTTTCCCCAATATCCCACAATTTTTTTGGATTTTATTTTTCATGGGATTGTTGTTCACATCATGGATGGTCAACATACAAAAAATCAAGGCATTCCAATACTTTTAGAACCCCCATCTACCCGTTGCAACTTCAACGGTCTAAAAACGTGTTGAAAACCCCATGAAGTTGCAACGGGTAGATGGGGGTTCTAAAAGTATTGGAATGTCTTGATTTTTGGTATGTTGACCATCCATGATATGAACAACAACCCCATGAAAAATAAAATCCAAAAAAATTGTGGGATATATGGGAAAATGAGGGCGACTCCTTAGATTTAATCTAAGGAGTCACCCTAGGAACACTTTACCCTATATATATATATATATATATATATATATATATATATATATATATATATATATTCACACCATAGCCTACTACCTATAATTAGTATACTAATACACCTATACATACATAATTAAGGTGTGCAATAGTCGTGTATACCTCACGGTATGCACGCAGGCAACAACCCGTAAAAGCAAGCAATACCAATCAAAATTATAATCCTACTACCATATGTATATCACTTATATACTCATGCAACGAAACATAACTACTTACATATAAGCACATTACATATCTACCCACGAGCACATACTCATACGTACTAATATATAGGTCACTCAATAGGCCTACCCTCTTAACCATACGTACACTTATTATAGTCACTCCTAACATACACATAGCTTTACCAATCATTTTATTTCAACCATTACAAGTGTTCTCTAATTGCATACACAACTTAGATATTTCAATGCTAACTCTTATATACACAGGCATCCCTAGTATAATATAACTATCCACACAACAATCCATAACTACTAACACACAACAACTTCATACTATCACGAATAACTCCGAGTATATATATATATATATATATATATATATACCACACAATAGGCAAGCATCAATATACTATGGGAATTCTCATTCAAGCCCACGTACACAACTTAGGTACGTGCACCACGACAACCTCACAAGGGTCCAAGGGTCTACTAACAACTAAGAGTTGACACAGACATTGAAGGACCCTAAGGCCTAAGCAATAAAGAGAGATCGAGAGCGTGACGAGGGAAGGATCGATAAGCACGAGTTCAGATAGGACGAATACAAGGAGACAGCTTGGTTAGACGAAACATTGACTCAATGGTGATGTTTAGGTTGAAGGAAAAGGAGATGTAGTGATGCTTAAATAGGATACAGAAAAGGAAATAGGGTAAATAGCATAAGCTAAAATACGTGGATTTTGAAAACCGTCGTACTTCAAAAGTTAAAATCCTCACCTGTAAAGAAGTATTTGGAGATCGATAAAACGTGTTGTTCAAAATAAGTTTGAGTCGAATATTCCTAATAAGAGAAAATGGTCTATTGGTTTTAAAAAAAATCGTTATAAAAGGAAGTAAAATCATTTATACAAATATTAAGGACGTGGTTTAGAAAATTTATACGTCAGTAATTTAATATAATGTTGTCAAAAAGTTTTGGAAAGTCAAGAATGGAATCAAGTAACGGAAGAATTTAAACTCATATTAAATGCTTTCAAAACCTTTAGGCTATGGAAAATTTAAAATAGCCAACATTGAAACTACTTTTTAGAGAACCAGGGTTTGCCAGAGATGAGAAACTGATTTACATAAAGTTTTTAATATACGAGCACAACAAGTCTGGCACGGATATAAAAATAGTTGAAAGTATGTATGGTGCACGGAAAATAATATTAACTTAGTAGTAGAATTATCGAAATCGAATAGCAAGTCTTTAAAATCAAATCATGGAGGGTCTAAATCAGGAAGTGGTTATGAAAATAGTGATTTTGCAAAAATCTGAAATAGCGAGCAAAAACCAACTTGCTGAAAGCTGAAATTCCATGTGTCTTGAAAAGTATAAGAATGGCATAAATCAGGAGGGAAAATTACAAGTTGAATCAAAGTGCGATTCAGAATAAAATTATTATATGAAGGGACGACGCATTGCATAAGTACGAAAAACATAGGCTGGGAAAATACTATAAGCTAGTATTCAAAAATTCCAACAAACAGTTTAAAAAAATTTAAATCAATGAAGGAGTATGAAGTATAAGGATATTAAAATTTTGAACAAAGTTAAACTTAGTGGAAGAGAAGATTGAAAAATTCTTTCTGAAGGTTCAAGTTTTGCAATGGAGATGTTTGAAAATTGACGACGATTGTCATGAGGCGATCTCGTGAATCGAGGCAAGGAAATTTGGTCAGATGATCAAAACATAAATACGCCTCGAATATGAATCTGAAGGATCTACGGGGAAGCTCCTACGGTCGACCAACTAAAGATTAAAAACTAAGCGCTAAGACTTCTAAAGGTTAGACGGTAAAGAAATGCGTTCAGCTTGGTCCGAAATCGATGAACCCAAGCGAACGACAAAAGGAAATTCTAGAAGTCTAATATGGTCAGAGTTAGGCAATAACCACTAAGGTAACTCCTACGACGATTAAATCAATTGCTGGCAGGGAGTCTAACTAACAAACAGAGGCCTCTAACTAACAAGCACATGCGTCTAACTAGGTCTTCTTACCACCTAGTGTCGTAAGAAAACGACTAGACTCAGGGCTTATGACTCGGATGTTGCAATTTATTTAATGGACATTCCGTTATTATCGTTGTTTCGTTAATTCGCAATTGCAAGACTGACCTGCATGGGCCACCAACAAAACCTGTCACGCCCCGCTTCCCAAAAATATGGATGCGAAGCGTGAGAAGGTCCGCTCAGACTTGAAGCTACAAAGCTGCAAGTCCGATAAGCGTCAATCAAATTTAAAACTGCAGGTCCTTGCAACGCGAGCGAAACAAGATAATAATAATGAAATGAGACAAAAGAATAATCTCAGAATATCCACAAATATAAATTCCAACATCGCAGAAAAGCCACCGTGCTAAAAGAAAAAGAGACTAAAGGCCCAAACATGGCCAACAAAAGTACAAAGTACAAAACAACGGTGCTACGCACCAACAACTAACAAAAGGCCTAAAACAAAATAAAGCTCAACAAAGACTCAAAGAATGGTCACCGGTGTCCACCAAAATCCTCCTGGGCAATCATGGACTCAGGCTCAGCGTCAGCAACACATCACGTACACAGCAACGGTCTCTGGCTCAGGGTCTAACATGTGACACCCAAAAGAGCAAGGGGCACATGTCAGCAAGTCTACAAGAGACTTGTGCAAGGAAACTGAAGGTAGGTAAAAGTAAAGCGACCTAACAGTTCTAGCATGATGCAATGACATGGCAGTTAAAGTAATGAGTGCAACAGGTAAGGTAAAGTAAAGTAAAGTACGAGCATGGCATGGCATGGCATTCACAAGACAAGTTCATGACAAGTAAAGTAAGCACCTCGTGCACAGAGATTCCGTCTTTTGGCTAGAGTGGCTGCGCGGGCCAACTCCTAAGCTCAAGCAACCGTTTATCCCTACCCCTCCACGTGTATCGAGCCAGGGCCTTACCCCCGAACTTGGAATGCTCGCTTCTGGATCACGAGCCAGGAAGTGTTTTTAACAAGTATGGCATAGGGGTGCACCTAGCCGGACAAGGAAGTACAAGTAGTGTAGCGTGTGCTACGAATGCGACATTCAAGGCATGGATGACATGACATGGCAAAGTAGTAAAGCGTACAGGTAAAGAAAGTAAACGTGACAGTTTAGTATGCATGAACAACAAGTTTAAAGGTTGGATCTAGCTTCGTTGTCAAGCTAGATCAATTAGGTGACGGATCTAGTTTCGTTGTCAAACTAGATCAAGTAGGCGTCTAGTCAGCTATCATTTCACTGACTAGTCTCTTTTACGCTAGAAACAAGTAAGTGGCCTAAAAACATGGCCCTACACAAGAGTTGGCAAGTTTCACTTTCCTGCAAGTACGACGTCTGAGCACACCGTCCAATGAGTCCAAAAATCACAATTATCCTACGTGCACAAGTCCACCGGCCTAAAGTCCATATTATTAATCTTGATTAGTGAATTTAAAACATTTAAAATACTTTAAAAATACTGATTTTAGTCTTGATTAGCATGCAATTGGGTTGGGGGTCCTAGGGGTGCAAAGCGTTACCTCAACACGACGCGAAAGCTACACCGGCGTCGGGTAGCGACGCCGGGGGTTGGAATAAGAGAACGCGCTCCAAGTCCTGATTCCAATATAGTTTCCTCGCTGGAAAGTTCAGAGCATCAACCGAAGCGACGGTTCCAGATTCCAAAGCTAGCACGTGCGACGACGGGCTACGACGTGCGACGACGTCGTACGCGGCAAGTCGTCAAAGAGAACGCACCTAGGTGGGGCCCACAGTAGTCCTAGGGACCTTTGGGGGACCCACAATACCTCTGGAGAACTTGGGGGGCCCACGGAGGCAAGTGGTGCGAAGGGTACGGGGTTGCGACGTATGGCCATCGGTCGTACTCAGCCAAATGCGGGGATCTCCATCGGTCGCTGCGGGGGAACGGGCTTGGTGCAGCGCTTAGGGTCGGTGCGGGCCTTGGTGCGGAGGGGTTTGTTGGTCGGGCGCTTGGGGCGGCTCGGTCACAGCGCTAGGCGGGTTGTTGCAACGTTGTAGCCTTCGGTCGGTGCGGGGGACAGCGTCGGTCAGACGCGGGCGATGCGGGGCGACAGCTGCGGGCTTGGTGCGGTGCGGGGATGCGGAGCTGGCGATCGGTCTGACCGAGATCTTCTCTCGGTCAGAGCGGGTGAACGGAGGGGGTGCGATGCGGAGCGGCTGCAGCAGCGGGGTGCGGGCTTGGCTATCGGTCAGAGCCGGCGAACGGAGGCCGTTCTCTCGGTCGGTGCGGAGCTGCTTCGTCGCAACGTTGCGACGAATCGTCGCAACGTCAAATTTGGGTTTTGGAAGAGGCTAGGGCTAATTTCTTGCGAAAATAGGTCTTCCTAGGGGTTGCTTATATAGTATAGATGGGTTGACTTGGTCTAGGGCTAAATCTAATAGGATTAGAAGTTTAAAATAATTTAAAATTTAAATCTAAACTTCTCCAACTCACCCAAGGATTTGACTTGGTCCAAATGAGCTGGAAATTGGCTCAAAAATTCTTTAATACGTTTAAAACTCAAATAAATTTTATTTGGCCGAAAATAATTTAAAAATTAATTATTAAAAATATTATAAAACTTGTTAAAAATATAAAAGTGCTCAAATGAACTCCAAAAATTATAAAATAAATATCGGGGTGATCGTGGTGACGAAAGTGAGCTAACTAAGAAGACGGATCTCAATTTTGACATCTGACGACGAAACTAAAAATAGAAACGTCTCCCGTCAAAAGTGAAAATCGCCACGTCTCATCGAATAAGTTTAAATTGTGGGAAAACGACTCGAGAAACGTCATTCCAAAATAGTGCCACTATTTAACATTCTCAGAGACGTTCACAACGACATATCACACGAAAGTGTTCACAAACAAACAAAGTCTAAAACAAACACGTGCACGGCCAAAAGCACGTGCACGAACAACGTACGACGAAAAGTGGTCGTTACAAACCCTACAAGCCCTATTTCATAATTGTGATGAATTGGTAGGAATTTTGCTAGAATTGCTACTAGGGATTAGATTGGGATCAATTTACTACGGATGGCTAGGAGTTCATACCGATTGGGATTTGCAAGAGATTGGATCCCAATTCGATAGGAAACCCTAGAAATCCGAATTGGGTTGGAATCGAATTTCCGTAGTATCGGTTTGCAAGAGATTGGACCGATACTAGGGTTTCCGATTGCAATTCCGTGCCAATACCCGTTTGCAAGAGATTGGACGGGTAGGAACTATCCCAACCTAGATCGCGATCCGAGTTTGCAAGAGATTGGGCTCGGTGCGCGATTGAACGATGATGTTGATCCTAATGCTAGCTTCTCTAGGCTAGGGTTTGCAAGAGATTGGACCCGAACCTAGGATAGCTATAGGCCGGCAACAGCGCGAGAGCGTGAGCTTGGTTCTACATTCAGTTGCAACTAGTTCATCCAAAATCTTATTCTAGCGATTTTGATACCGATGAACCGCTTTTACGAAATACGGTGAGTAGCGGGAATTCCCCATTCCCTAGACGTTCTTTATTTGATTTGATATTTCCGTACTTTGTCTGACGATTGTGACAGGATCGCCAAAGGCAAATTTCTCTCTTCTTAAATAGCCAGGTTGATTGGAACAAGCACGGTCATTCGTCCTCCCTGTGTTCGATAACCCGCTCGCTGCTACACCGTGCACTTGCGGTAAAACTACAACCGTTCTTTAGGGTTACATCCCGGAGCGATCAGAGAGCATCTGAAACGCCCGAAGGCTTTTTGTAACACGGAGATCACTCCCGCAAGGAGAGCATCTGAAACGCCCGAAGGCTTTTTGTAACACGGAGATCACTCCCGCAAGGAGAGCATCTGAAATGCCCGAAGGCTTTTTGTAACACGGAGATCACTTCCGCTTGGGAAGCATCTGAAACGCCCGCAGGCTTTTTGTAACACGGAGATCACTTCCGCTCGGGAAGCATCTGAAACGCCCGCAGGCGTTTTGTAACACGGTGACAAGACACGACCAGTGTGTATAACGGTGACAAGACACGACCAGTGTACGGGAGAGTTATTCTAGGGTGTCCACACGCACGCACACACAAGATAATCCTAAAGTGTCACAAGTTGTTGTTCGTCGGACTTAGACTTCGTCGTCAAGTCTAAGTCGTCAGGGTGACCCAGACGCTATCATTTCACGTCCGGAATCTAAACACTCACAGTCTAACAGTTCTAACAATTTAAGACCAAGACGCGGTCAAAAACACAAGTGGGTACACTTTCCTGTGATGGCGAGTGTGTCGTCTGTCCGGGGCGTCGTGTCTAGTCGTCGCGTCCGCGGTAGTCCGTCTGAAAAAGGGCCACGGCGACGGTGTCAAGTCGCGTTTTTCAATAAGTCATATTTAGGGTTTGTTTCTAGATTGTCGGGACTACCCTATTCGTCAAAGTCACATTTTTGGTGTTTCGTTCAACCTAGATCGACTACTATCCTATGTGCACAGAAAATTGTCCGATTGTCGATCTTTCTACGGTGAGCAGCGTTTTACAAGTACTGAAAGTAAATTTAGTTATAGTTGTCCAATTTTAGTTTAGGGTTTGATTAGCTATGGTGTGGGTTTGCTACGAGTTCGAGGGACCAACCTGGTTCGACAATCACGTGTAAGATTTGACGTTGTATCTGAAACAACGGATCGCGCCCCCTGACTCTGGTTCCTCGACTGCGCGTAGCGCGACAAAGAGAGGATCTCCGGCTCAGACGGTAGCCATGTGGCGTAATTAAAAGTCTGCGTCATTAGATTCACGACGTCAACATAAGGGATATAACCCACTATAAAACTATAAAGGTTGATCTCATATTAATAAGGTTATAAATAATTTACTTAACATAATTTTCCACATTTAATAAGTAAACCGTATACACATATTACATATACAACCCAACATATGCTATGAATTATAAGCTAAGACCCTGTAGTTAACCTTTATTAACTTATATATATATATCTAATCTTGGCAGTATGAAACATGGGGGTAACAACTAACAATTAACTACATATGGTACATGCATAAACAGTGATGTTTAAGTACTGCCACGTTCTGTTTCTCAACATATAAATAGCTTAAACTTAGGTACCCCCATATCCTACTACTGTCCCATACTAACATATTTAACATGCTTGATAGACAACTCACTTTTGCCATATTAGCTCTGCATTGAGTTCCGGAGGCAAGGAGGGTAATGTTGGATGAGGCGGAAGGTCGCTGGGTGGTGGAGGTCGGATCTGAGGGGCTCCGGGACATCTTGCGGCCTGTGGGTGGCGTCGGGCGGCGTCGAAAATCATCGCTGCAGCGGGCACTGATGCCGTGTGAGGAAGAGACACCCTCGGCTGTCGTTTGCCGGCGGCGAAAGGCCGGGGAAAGGGCACAGCGGAGGCGCAGACCGGAGGTGCGACCGCCGGAGATGGGGGCGGCACTCGCTTGGCCGGGCGACGGCTGAAAATAGCTGCAGCAATTGAGGCTGCAGCTGTTCGCGGAGGAGGCCGATGTTGCCGGTGACTACAGGCGACGAAGGGCGACCAAGGGTGGTTCGAGGGCACCGGGCGATGCTGCGCGACAGCCGGAGACGAGATGGCACCGGCATCAAGGGTCAAGAGCGAGGGAGGGAGAGAGAGAAGATGGAGAAGCTCGGGGGGGTCGTTGCGTTTTCTGGCGGCTGAGAAACTCAGCCTAAGGTTTTAAACGGGAGTATTAGGGAGAGTGCTTTTGATGAATACAAATCATGCGGCTGAGATTCTTTTTTGGTCTAGGTTAGGTTTAGAGTTAAATAAATAGGGAGAAGGATGGGAGAGGAAAACGTGTGAGAGGGGAAATGGAGAGAGGTAGTGGGTATGATTATTTAGATAGGAAAGGATTTAATAATAATAAGATTTGAATTTTCAAACTTGAAACCAATCCCCAACGAAATAGTCCAAAGAATAATAATAGTGGTGAGTAAAAAAAAATTAAAGTTTTAAAATAGTTAGTGAAATTTGTGTCTTGTTAAAACGTACAGATCCTTAACATAAAATAATGAACATATCTAAAATTTTAATGGGATTAATAGAGTTAAAGCTTTTAAAAAAAACCAAATAAATTTTACAACTTGATTAAAGAATCATACTGTCCTTTTCTAAAGGAATAATAATAATAATAAATAAGTGTCTAAATTAGTATCGAGTTAAGCGGATAGGTCTGCGGACGTCCAAAAATTTCAAGGAAGGTACCGAAGCGATCGCGCCTCCGAGAGGATCGTGGAAACGGGGTTCGGTCGCGCGTTCGGGCTACGGAGAGCAATATTAAAATCAAATCCGACAACACGCACACAATTCAACCAAAGACACGCACTAAAACGTTCGGTCGGAAAGTGGCAGTTACAGGGGAGTAGGGGGTGGTGTTACAAGAGGAGAGGGTGGTAGTGGGGCGAGGTTTTGGGGGAGGCGTCGCCGGCAATGGGCGGCACTGCAGCGTTGTTCGGCGATTCGAAGGGTGAAAGGGAATAGGAGGAGGAGGAAAAGGAAAGAGAGGGGGGCTGACCAGACTGGTGGCATGGCCGGCGGTGCAGGAGGAGGAGGGGAAGGCGTTGACGGCGGTGCGGGTTGAGTAGGATAGAGGGCTTGGTGCTCGGGCAAGGGGATTTGGGAAAGTGAGAGGATTTATGGCTTAAAGAAATCGATTTGAGTTTTAATAACCCGACTCGTTCGGAAGTGGGCCCCATAACATGTAGGATAACACGACTCGATCGAGCAGTGTAACTGCTCGGTCGAGTCAGACAAATATTAAAACGAGTTTTAGAACACTCCCTCGTCTACTCGATCGAGTAGGGTCTGCTCGGTTGAGTCAGGAGACCATGCTGCCGTTGTTTCCTATCTTCTCTTTTGCTCAATCGAGCATGCTGCTGCTCGGTCGATTAAGCGACTACTCAGACCGAGTAGAGGCTACTCGGGCCATGTAGGCAGAACACCATTTTTCGCTGATTTCCTGTCTTTTTCTTAGCTCGGTCGAGCAAATGGTTGCTCGGTTGGGTAGGTGTCTACTCGGACCGAGTAGAAGCTACTTGGGCCGTGTAGACAGAACAACATTTTCCTTTGCTTTTCGTGTGCCTGCGCTACTCGACCAAGCAAGTGGTTGCTCGGTCGAGTCACCTCTGTCACCTATGTGATTCTTCTCCCTTAGTTTGCTCTTCTATCATCCGCTCTCCTCCCAGCTTCCTTCCATTCAAAAACATCGATTTTCATGCTCTCCTTAACGTTCAACCTGTAGAAAGGAAGAACCTATCAGATTTTTATAGTTTTGCATTTTTAAGAGAAATAGATAGCATTTTTATTTGGTTTTCTTGAATAGATAAAGTAAAAACAAAAAATGAAAAAGATAATTTAAGATATAAAAGAGCGGGTTGCCTCCCGAAAAGCGCTCATTTTGAGTCATGAGCTCGACTCCCTCAAGTTCTTCAATTGTTATTTGGCGCGTATGGGATGCACGCATCATACTTGCCAACGATACCGACTGTATTTGGCATGCTCCTTCTTCATGGTTTTTCTCGGCTACGTGATTGATGGCTTCCGACTTCTTGTGGTGCACAGAGTTGTCCATGGGCTCGTCATCAAGCACGCGAAGATAGGTGGCAACCGCCTTGTTGTAAATGGGGTCGCCATTGTCATCAACACTTGTATTCATCGGGTTCTTCACGACCCCCTCAGCGGTATAATCCCCTACGGTTTCATCTTCTAATAGCTCCAAATAGCTAGCTCCTTCTTCATGAACATGATCCCTCATAAACTTTTGCAACCGGAATTGGGCCTCAATATTACCCACATTCACTGATAGAGTCCCTTCACGAACATCAATAAGGACGCTGGCCGTCGCCATGATAGGGCGGCCAAGTATGAGCTGGGAACTTCCTCCTTCCGACATATTCATGATGACAAAATCCACCGGCACACACAATCTGGGAGGTATTTACAAAATGATGTCTCTGGCAATGCCTACTGGATACGTGATCGAGTGATCTGCCAGCTGTACTGACATGTTTGTGGGTTCCAACTCACTCCCAGTTTGTAGTCTTTCAAATATGGATAGCGGCATCAAGCCGATGCTTGCTCCCAAGTCGATTAGAGCACGGTTGATAGGCGTACCTCCTATAGAGCATGGGACTGTGAAGCTTCCTGGATCCGGTAGCTTCCTCGAAAGATGGTTCTTTATAATGGAGGTAGAGTCCTCCATAAGCTTTATTTCCTCATGCTTCCGCTTTCCAATAATGAGGTCCTTCAGAAACTTCGCATAGATAGGAATTTCTGTAATGGCATCAATAAAGGGGATGTTGAGTTGGATGCCCTTCAGAAGTTCCGTGAACTTTGAATACTTCTTCTCCATTTTAGCTAAGGCCAGCCTCTGTGGATACGGCAGACGGGGTCGGCTTCCCTTGTCCTTTGCAGCATTCTTAGGAGATGGCTCACTGGAACTAGTTGCATCCTCCCTTGGTGCCGGTATGACGGTGGGTATGGTGGAAGGCGAATCCGCTCTCTCCGTTCACGATAGGCTCATCTATAGCCTCTTCCTCATCATTGCCCACAGTGGCATCCTCAATTGTGACTTGTTCTTTGTTTGAGACCGGTACCATCATGGCGTCGGTTGTTGGTCTTCCACGCGTGGTAACGGAGACCACGGCATTAGTTTGAGCCCTTGGATTCGGCTCCGGTTGCGAAGGCAACCTCCCTTGATTCTTAAGTAACTTGGACATCTGACCCCTCAGCTCATCAAGCGACGTGTTTATGTTCTTGAACTAAGTAGACGTGTCTTGGTTGAACCTGACTTGTCCGCTCATGAACGTCTCTAAGGTGGTATCCAGATTGGAACGATGTGGCTTTGGTGCATAGACTTTCTCGGGGTGGGCGATTATATTGATACACCGGTGGTCGATACGGCTCAGCTGGCCTAAATCTGCTCTGCTGTTTATGTGGTGGTTGTCCTTGTTGTTGTTGAAGAGGGGGTGGTGGCCTTTGAAACTGTGGAGGTTGCATCCCTCCACTTGGGTTCCCGTATGACAATCCGGGGTGACTCCTTGCGGCCGGATGTTGCCACTGATTTCACCCATCCCCCTGGACATACTATACTGACTCAGATGATTCGTCTCTGTCATAATGTCCCTCATTGGAAACGAAGCTTTGCTCTCCGTATTCCTCTGCAAGATGGTATGCTGGGACGCTGGTAGTCGTTGGAATAGCATCCAATCGCTGCTCGATCCTAGACGCTTGTTTACACAAAGTCTCAATGTGAGAATCGAGGTGGCTAACAGCTTTTACCTCAGGGGTCCTGTTGACAATGGTGCGCTCCTCGCTCCACTGTTGGTTATTCGCTGCCATATGCTCAAGTAGATCAATAGCTTCCTCAGGCGATTTATCCAGTAGGGCGCCTTGTGCGGCGGCATCAATTATCATCTTCGTGCTGGGTTGCAGCCTATTGTAGAAGCTTTGTACCAGATCCCAGGACTGGATCTCATGATGAGGACACTGATGTTGAAGGTCTTTAAACCTTTCCCATGCTTCGTAGAGAGATTCTTGTGGAAGCTGCTTAAAATTATAGATGACTTCTCTGATCTGCATCGTCTTGGAGGGTGGGTAGAATTTGTCTACGAAGGAAAGCGCCAGTTGCTCCCATGTAGTGAAGTGGTTGGACGGATGGGCTCGTAGCCAATATAAAGCTTTATCCCTCAAGGTGAAGGGAAAGAGTCTTAGCTTAATGGCATCATCACTCACATCTTTGGCTTTAAATGTATCGCACTTCACCAGTAAAGTGTCGATATGATGTTTCGGATATTCGTACGGATGCCCATGAAAGGGATCCTGCTGCATCAGATTTATGAGCCCAGTCTTTAACTCGAAGCTCGCTGCCGCCAGTTGCAGTCTCAAGATGGAGGAATTGTTTCCGAAGCTCGATTTCATATGGTTCTGGATAGACCCGGTGCGAGGTGGAGCGGCGGTATTGTCTGCCATTTGATCAGAGGGTGTATGATTTCTATTTGAGGCCCTCAGAGCTATTGCTATTTTCTCGATTTTAGGATCGAATAATAATTCTTTATCAAAAGCTCCAAAATGACTGATCATGCACAAGACAACTCAGAAAAACACAATGAGTAGCAAGATAATAATTAAAAGAATGAAAAGGGTGGAAAGATAAGGAATGGTGAGAGTTGCTAGCAAACTCTTCAAAATAAAAAAAACTGAGATACAATATAACTATCCCCGGCAACGGCGCCAAAAACTTGACGCACCCCGAACTTACACCTAGATTCCACCTAGCGGTGTCACAGTTGCTAGGCGTAGTATGGTTCCTAGGTGTCAGCTCTGGGCTCTATCCGCAAGTGGATGGTGTCAAATTATAGTATATAAGATTGTCGAATCCCACAGGAATAGTGACAGTGTATTTGAGGTTTCAGATTATTTTTAGATCTCAGAATGAGATAGCAGTCGGTTTGGGAAGATTGGTCGTGATGGTGTTGTTGGTTCGATAATAAAGGGAACTAGGGTCTTAGGGATCACCGCTAAAACCGTCGGAGGTTGATGTTAGACTGGAATCTTTACGTTGCATTAGGTTTAGGGGATTGATCTCCCAATTCATACCACTCTCATGGGTTAGAATTTCGAGGTACTTCGGTGGCTCTTATCGACGCAATGGCAGTAGCCGTCAATGAAGCGATATAGTTCGTCGGTGGATCCCCTCAAGGTACGAGTCGGGCATGGTCATGAGCCTTGGTTGGATCCACTAATTTCCCTATTTATATCCCAAAGATACTCCTTAAGCTCATCAATTCCACCGACCGTGGGCATGATCTCAGTACGAGTTCTCCTATGGATTCGAATGGATTGATCGAAATACTCCCCTTTATTCCCAATACAACCTAGAGATCTAGATCTACATCTCTTTCCTAAAGTCTTAGGGCTAACCCATCAACCCTAGGACAAAACTACTCACACATAGTGATTATGACGAATAAAAATACGATTTTTATCAAAGAAAAATTGTAGCAAATGAATCGAGCGAGAAATGAATATCTTACATTCTGAAGTCGAGAAACAACAATAGCCAATATCGATCCAAAGAGATTTTGCAGATTCCAAGATGCAAAGAATAATAAAACGTGATCTTTCTCCAAAAATAATTCAATTATCAAAAACCTAGATCTAGATCTCTCGTCGTCTCCTCCTCTCTCCCAAAACTTAATTCAAAAACATAATAAAATGAGCCCTGCATTTTCGTCTCCAAGATCGACTCCTGTAGCCTCAGTCTGGGCTCCGCAAAAATCAGCTTCAAATTCTGGAGTCTGCGCCCGCTTGTTGTCGACCAAGTCAGTGACTCGGTCGAGTAGCGCCTGCTCGGTCGAGTAGGCACGGTAACCGCTCTTGGCTTGGGCAAAGGGATCTGGGCTGCTAGGTCGAGCAGCCCGCTTGCTCGGTCAACTCTGTCAGTAGATCGGTCTCCTTCAAAAGTGTCGCTCTGCCTACTCGGCCTGAGTAGGCCTTGCTCGGTCGAGTAGGTTGCTGGCTCGGTCGAGTAGGTCATGCTCGATCGAGCAGGATGTTTGGTGAAATGGAACTCGAAAGTATGTCGACTCGGGCCGAGTCGCCACTCTGCTCAGTCGAGTTGGATGCGTCGTTCTGCTGCTTTGTGTGTCAGCTCGACCGAGCAGCTTGCACTACTCGGTCGAGTCTCCTGGGAAAAATCAGCTCTTTTCTCTTGCCAGATCCTCCTCCACTCCTCCTGTAAGCTTTCGAACCTCGGCAAACTCATGTAGAGCCTTGCCAACAGGCTCATGGGTATGCTGGATGTGTCCATATCCAAAAGTGGTTCCGAATCGCTCCAAAATCCCTGAAAATCCACAAAACTCTACGAAACTCGAATATGGTGTTAGAATTGCAGTATCGTAGGAAAATGCGGGATTTGGATGCGGATATAACATGAAATGCAATGGAATGATGCTATGAAAAGATAGAAAATATGGACACAACAGGTATGGTCAACTATCAACCCCAATAGCTCAAAACCGGTTAGTTTCCATCGTTCTTTAGTCAAATAATGTTGGACTTCGTCGAACATATTGTGGCCAGAGTTTTTACTAAAGACCGAACTAACACAAGGAACACTAACTCCCCACAAACGGGAGAGACGAATCCTTTCTTGGTCATTACTCTCATCGCATGCTTCAAGTGTCACCCAACCAAAGGCCTTTCGACTGGCCTTGCCTCGAAGCTAGGTCAGGGATCTAAGTGACACCATTCACGAACAGGTTTGTACAATGACCTTAATTCTAATGACCAATTTGCATATCATCACTGAGAGTTATCACTAATAGATTAGTTAATGTTAACCATATGATAACTCTCGTTGGGTCATTCAGTGAACTCATACTCTAATGAGCACATGTGTCTCGTCTTCGACTTCGCCAAGTCGAATGACCTTGAGATCATCGTCACCACTCCATGGTGAAGACAAAGACACAATGGTCTTTTCGATGTATCGATATCCTTTTCTCAAAACATCTACAATCACAAACATTTTTAGACTTATGCTACAAACGGTCAAGCAATTCTCCATGATCGAGATCCTCATCTCGATACTTGTTTGACCTCGCATTAAGTCTCAGGACTTTACCTAAGTTCTAATGTAGATTACATTATTATTAACTTAGGCAAATTCTTAACATCTTACTGTCATTTCGAACAAGATATTTGTACACATACACAGAAATAAATTGTCTCGATGGAATACACATCTCCCAACAGTTTCTTACCATGTTGTCGTCCTCATCCATTTTGTTTCGGTACACCCACTTAGTGCCAATGACATGGTGGTCCTCTGGTCTAGGAACTAGCTCCCATACTTGGTTCCTTTTAAATTGCACTAATTCTTCTTGCATTTCTTCTATCCAATCCTCATCTGCAAAAGCTTGTTCAACTTTCTTTGATTCTATGTTAGAAACAAAATCAACATGAAGCATATGTTGTATTTGAGATCTTTTTCTAACACCATCCCTAATAATACCAATCACTTGTGTATGTGTGATGTGTAGCTTGTGAGAAAGCTCTAGGAAGTGAACTAGAGGGTTGACCATCAATAGGTGGTTGTGTAAAAATATCATCATCATCATCAAGAATAAAATATGAAGTGCTACTAAAAGATTCATCAAAGTAACATGTTGTGTTTCACCCATATTAAGAGTTCTTTTATTGTAAACCCTATATGCCTTAGAATGCAAAGAATATTTGATAAAAATGCCTTCATCTGCTTTGGAGTCAAATTTATTAATATTATCTTTGGTATTAAGGATATAACATTTACAACCAAAGACACGAAAGTAATATACTACCGGAACTTTTTGGTACAACAATTTGTAATGTGTCTTTTGAAAATTGTTCTAATCCAAACTCTATTTTGTACATAGTACGCTGTGGATATATCCTCCACCCAAAATACTTAGGAAGGTTGCACTCACACAACATTGTATGTGCATGCTCTTGGAGTGTGATGAGCGAATATTTTATATGTTTTCGGTGGAGATTACTTATGAATTATATCGTATAAGTTCCCTCTTTATGCGTCGTTTTATCATATATTATCGTTCCCTTTCACTCCTTGGGTGCTCGTGTGCGCTTCAGGTTGAAATCAAGCTTAGAGGAGCTAAATGGAGCCAAATAATTAAAAGAAAGAAGCATGGTGAAGAAGTGGAATCCAAAGAAGAAGAATCCAAAGGAAACATGCTCCACACGACCGCATGGGATACCCCATGCGACCGTGTAGAAGGGGGCAAAGAAGAAGCCAAAGTGAGCAGCTAAGAGCATTCGACACGGTTGCATGAATGTATCACACACGACTGCGTCGATCCAACATTATTGAAGCATAAGTGCGTAACGTCCCATCATCGACGCGACCACGTCGATCCCTCGAAACGACCGCGTCGTTGCTCTCACTTTGAAGGCCAACAAGTGCGTAACTTCCAAGAAATCAACGCGACCGTATGGCCACATCGACGCGACCGTGTTGATTCTCCAAACGATCACATAGAAGAGCTCAGCCCAAGCCAAAGAGAAGAGGAGTCATGCGGTTACGTGGCTACCCTACACAACCGTGTGAAGAAGATGCCACAAGAAAATGCACAAGCCTTGCAAAGACTGAAGATCTTCTAACAACCCTGTTGTTATCTTCACTTCTCTTTATTTTTCCTTCGAAGAGCATCTCGTTACGATTCCACTGAAAATTTATTTGTATTTTTCAGAGATTGAAGCAATTTTATACATTTTCTAGAAGACAAGGCTGCACTGCAGAGCTGAATCAATGTGACCACGTCAGAATTGACGCGACCGCGTCGATTTAGAGGTTGAGAAGTGTGTAAAATAGGTTTAGGCTGCAGAATTGACGCGGCCGCGTGGAGTAATCCATGCGACCGTGTTGGGTTGGGGTTTTCTCGACTCGTTAGAGATTCTAATGTGTTATTTAAGGGTTTTGTGCGCCGTTTTAAAGGGGGCAATGGCTAGAAGCGTTTTTCATCTCTTTTTCATCTCTTTTCTTAGTTTTTAGGAGTACGGTAGGTTAGGTTAGATTGTTGGCTTGGGTTTCCTTCGTGGATGCATGTGTACCATTGGATACTTTGTATTGCATGATCAAAGCTAAGTATTTCTTTTCTATATTTTGTAATTCTTACTCATTTATGCTTTCTTGTTATTCCTTTATGTTAATCTCTGTGATTCTATACATGTGTAGCGAGTAGATTTTGATCTAGGGCAATGGTGTAGCCTTATTTGTGGATTTGATCATGTGTTGATAAAAATTGATTAATTGTTGGATGATTTGCGATCAGAGATATGCTAGGATGATTATTATTGCTCCACCCTTTAAAACCCCTCTTCGTGGATAAATGGATTAGTCGATGAGGGGAGTTAGGGCTAATCTAAGGTTTCAATCTCTAGATCAATCCATACTATCGATGTAGCTGACGAGAGTCAGGCATCGATTAGAGTACTCCTAGCATAGATCTGAATCCTAATCCACGGAAGTGGCATGAAGAAAGGTTGAGGCATTCGTCGGAGTCAATGCACCTAACATGTATTGATGCACAATGGGAGTTGGTATCGATACAGGTTAGGTAGTCCTATCATGCACCACGGAAGTGGGGGTAGGGATAACATAAGGGGATATCCTATCATGCACCATGGAAGTGTGGGTAGGAGAATACCCTTAGGTTAGATGATCTCTATCTATCACATGAATTCAACAACCGATCAATCCAAGTCAATCTGTGTTCAATCCACATTAGAGTGATACCTAGCCCTAGTGTCCTTTCATTCTATTTGTTTCTCCCTATTCTGCAAATCCATCTCTCGTAGCTAACTACGGCCTAGGATTGAATTAGTACTTGATCACCCAAACTCTCTGTGGATGACCTGTTAGCGCTACGCCGACAGCCGTGTGCTTGCGGTTATAAATATTAAAGCTCACATCAAGTTTTTGGTGCCGTTTCCAGGGAGGTTGTACCTGATTGATATTAGTTTAATTTTAGGCTTGTTAGTCTATGTGTAAAAAAACTTCATAAATAAATAAAAAAATTTCCCTCTACCCCCATTTATATTTGTGATATTGTCTTTCTTAAAGTACGGACGACCATCTCTTTGTTATTTTTTATTTTTATTTGACTAGGTGCACATGGAGTACAAAATGACGATGCCAGACGAAGATATTCTTTCACTCTTTGCTAGCCAGATAGACATGTTGGAACAACAGATTTATGGGTGGACGTCAGAGGCATATGCCCCAATCCCTTCAGCATTTGTACCACCACCTCAAAAAGCCAGGTTGGAGATCATGATGGAGAACTACATTGAATCTCAAGGGCGGAAGAATGACTACTTCAAGACCTCTCTATAACAGCTTGGGGACCAGCAAGCACAGGTTGCTCAGTAAATCAGCCAGCTATGCCACGAAGTGAGCCAGATTATCGCTTCTCGATGCCATTTACACACGCAGTCAGAGCAGGATTTTAGGGCCCCGGTCATGGGGGATGAATCATGAAGTTAAGGACAGTTGGAGGATTCTACCACCATGCTAATGGAAGGTACCGCCAGCGATAATTTGTAAGCTAGATGAGATGGTGACACACTACACTTACATTTTGTTGACGATGGAGACAGGTTATGCGAAGGCAAGGATGAGATTACGTTACTGCAAGACCCGAGCCTTGCTTCCCTGAAGCATACCAGAGCACCGAGTTGTCTGTAGAGCATGAGCCTATGGCTGAGGAGGATGTGTAGTTAGGCATGTTGGTAGCAACGATCTGTGAACTTCGTGTTTGATGATAACAAACGTGTGTGAATGTTTTAACGTGTGTGTTAAGTGTTTCAGGAATGACGAAGTTGTGATCAATTTACGACAGAGAATTGCGTAGATAGGAGGAGGAAACGAACCAACCCGAGACTTGGTCAATGTGCAAAGGAGAAAGGGGGAGACTTAGCGCACCTAAGAGAAGGCCGCAAATTCATTTAACCACAAGCCGCACAGATTTTTTTTCCAAAAAAATACCCTCACGTGCAACATTGTTTGGTGTTTTTTTTCTAGGGGTCAGCCATTATTTAATCCAAGAGCCTAGGTTTTTCAAAGAAAAAAGAGAGCCGCCGTTTTTTTAGTGTTCAGCCGCACAACATTTTGAGGAGAGCTAATAAAAAAAATTCTCTTTGACAGCCCCATAGCCGCACTGTGCCTCTCCCCTTTAGAAATTCTCAAGAGCCCTAATCTCCAATACAGTGTCATTCTCTCTCTCCATCATTTTAATCCAAGAACACAGGCCAAATTCTCTTCCTTCCAATCAAAATTTTCCTAAGACCTTGGCCAAAATTTCTTGAGAAGATCCCTTCCAAAAAGAATTACAAGAGCCGAGCTTCAAGTCTTTTTGTTTGCATTTTTTTTGTAGAGGAGCAGCCGAAATTTTTTCAAAATCATTATGCTTCAAGGGGCGCACGCATCTATCTCTCCTAATACACAAATTTTTGAGAGGAGCCATTATTTTATCTTTTTGTATATCTCTAAGTTCCTCTTTTTGTTGTTGTTGCTGATCCTAAGAGCCCAGATCCTGGCCGACCCCATCTCTTCTTAAAGCTTCAACATTGGCCAGTCCCTCAAATAGCAAGCATCAAGAAAAGCACTATTCTCGTCACAAATCGAAGTCTTTTGGCCTGCCCCTCTCCAAGTATCACGCAAGCAAGAATCAACAGCAAGCAAGATTTAAGCATCATTAACAACAAGAGCCGAAGTTTTGATTAAAAAGGGGCCGGCCTTCAATTGCTGACAGATGCACAAATCCTAAGGGGAGAGCCGTCACTATTTTTTTTTGCTTTGATTGACAGCAGCCGCACTCTTAGATTTATTAAGAGCGGATTTTCTGTGTGTGCCATTTTATGTGGTGAGAGCTCCTCACGCAAATTTGTTTTTTGCTATTCAATCAATAATTCCCAGGAGCCGCAGGTTGAAGCCGCAATAATTGACCATTCAAGAGGCCGAATTTTTTGTTCTTCAAATTGCAAATCCCAAAGACATGAGCAGCGGTAAGGAGCCCAGGCCAAATTGAAGGAGTGTATGGTGGAAGGTGCAAGTTTCATCGAGAGGGGAGCCGAACTATTGAGGGGACATCAGAGACTACTACTTGTCAGATTGATCTGACCACGCGCTGAACGACAGAGATGACACACCATTACTGAGCATTTCAAAAACTCTATTTATTTATCTTTGTATTGGTGTAGCGATCTCTGTAGGGGAAATTTTACCATATGTGTTACTTTTTGGGGACCTGACGACTTTGGGAGTCGTCACGGAGGGAGAGCATCTGACTAGATTGAGAGTGTAGAGCACGTGGTGTGCGTACGAGCTAGGTGAGAGTAGATTTGGGATCTTGACTTATTGTAGCTGTACAGGATTACATATCTATCTAGTATTTGCTTTCATGGGCTGGAGTAGGTCGTGGGGACGACCGAATCAGTGTATATCTATGCGTACTCTGTGATTGCTATTTTATTGTCCTGTCTGTGCTTATAACTGCGTGAGATTTCTCGTGGGTTGCACGAGAATTTTTATTAGCCTATTCACCCCCCTCTAGGCTACGATCCAGATCCAACAAGTGGTATCAGAGCCAGTTTAGAGTATCTAGTCTAGATTTTTTATGACCATGAATATATCTGATTGTGCATTTGCTGAAGGTCAGTCTATAGCCCGTCCCCCTAAGTTTAACGGTGTATACTTTGCATATTGGAAGGCGGGGATGAAAATCTATCTAGTGTCTGTAGATTATGATGTGTGTGATATTGTTGAAAATGGTTATAGTCTACCCACTATTAAAATTGAAGACACTGTTATGATTAAGCCTAAAGACAAGTGGGATTTAGCTGATAAAAAACGTTATACTCTTAATGGTAAAGCTATGAATGCGCTTATATGCTCTCTTGATAAATCTGAGTTTAATCGTATCTCACATTGTTTAACAGCGCAGGAAATCTGGCATAATCTGGAGGTGACACATAAGGGAACATCGTAAGTGAAGGAATCCAGACTTGCGTTGCTTTGCACAGAATACGAGAGCTTCCGCATGCTACCAACAGAATCTGTGAAAGAGATGTTTGCGAGGTTCACAGACATCGTCTACAAATCTAGTTCCCTCGGTAAGCCATACTCTAGCCATGAACAGGTACGAAAGATCTTAAGGGTGCTACCAAGCTCGTTCAGGCCTAAAGTCACCGCTATTCAAGAAGCTAAGGACTTATCAACAATGAAAGTGGAGGACTTGATAGGCAACCTAATGTCACACGAGCTTGAGTTGCAGAGTATAGAAGCCAGAGAGAAACCTGAAGAGAAGACCAAAGCTTCCACAACATTAGCTCTTCAAGCTAACGATGACGATCCTGATGAAGAGCAAGCCCTAATGGTCAGAAACTTCAGGAGATACATTCAGACTGATCAAGGAAGAGCTGAGATGGGAAAAGGTTCATTCGTTCTAATAATTCTAATTTTGGTAGAAATTCCTATGATCAGAAAGCTATTAATAGAAGTGAATGTTTTAAATGCAGGAAGAAAGGGCACCACATAAAAGATTGCCCACAACAACACACAGCTCAAGTTGCAAATGGAAAAACAAAAGTGCTGACGTGGGACATGGATAGCGAAGCTGAGGAGGAGGATGAGGAACATGAAGCCCACTCCTGCATGGCATTGATGGCCAAACACAATGAGGTAGAATCTCCCACTAAAGCTGAATTCTTAGAAATCTGTAAAGGAATGCAACATAGAATTGATGAGCTAGAAGCTGATGTGGAATGTTATAGGAATGATAATTTTGATATGCAACAAACTGAGTATGACATGTCTATAGAAATGAAAAATATTAAACAAGAGCTTGTTGCATGCAAATCTACTATTACTATGTTAGAAAAAGAGAAAGCTAGCTTGTCTGAAAAAACTGATTGTCTTTCATGTCCCTCTTTATTAAAGGATATTAGCATGTATAAGCTAGATAAGACAAATCTTGAAGTTGAAAATGAATTGCTTTCTGAAAAGATTAACCTGCTAAATCTTGAATTTAAAGAAAAAATGAGGGATTTTAAATAGAAAGAAGAGGAAAACAAGCAAGCTTTCATTAGTAAATGCACTTTGCTTATGAATGAAAACGATATCTTGAAATCCAAAGTCACCACCCTAGAATTGTCAATAAAAAGATTTTCCATTGGAAAACAAAATTTGGACATTATTCTTGGAAATCAAATTTATGGCAATAATAGGCGAGGACTAGGATATGGTCTTAAAAATGTTGAAAAATCAAAATATAGAAAATTTCACATTGAATCAACAAAGGTTGGAAATTTTCATGCTAAGTGCTTTACATGTGGATGCATTGGTCATACTTCATATCATTGCAAATATAGGAACAAAAACATTAAGTTCAAACAAATATGGGTTCCTAAATCTTTGATGACTAATGTGAGTGGACCTTGTTGGATTCCAAGGTCACACACAACATCTCTTTTGTAGGTGGATGGAAATTTGACGAGGAGCGAAAAATTGAATGTCTCATTATTTTTTAGCTCCTTAGTCAAACGGCGACGCGAAGGTATATCTCATTCCTTGAACTTAATGCATACATTCATAGCTTTTTGTGTGCATGACTTTTCTTTGTTTATGTGCTAGCAGTTGCATTGCTATGTGTGCATGATTCTTTTTGTGATTGCATCTCATGTTTGCTTTAGTACTTCATGCATTTAAAAAAAACTGAAAAACTGAAAAATAAAAAAATTTTGGTGCTTAAATGTATATCTTTTCTCTTTGATTCATTATTGAAGTATGCACGAATGATTTTCATATCTATGTAGAAATTGGTGTATTATTTCTTTTGCCACATGCGCATGTTCGTCTTTCTAAATATTCATGGCATATTCAATGAATGAAAATAACTTGAATTCTACACCCCCTATTTCACATCCACATGGATTGCTATTGCTGCACATTTGGAGATATCGTTTATGAAGTATGGAAAGTGAATGTAGGAGGAAAACTTAACTGAAAATCTAAGGGATATGATATACTTTGCCATGGATAAAAATTGAGCAAAAGAAATTGTTGGTATAAGCATTTTAAAAAAATGTGAAAACAAAAGATAATTGCTCTGTATGGAAAATGGATACAATCCTTGGCAACGGTATTACCCACGAGTATCCAACATAAGATTTATGGGTAAACTTTAGCGTTGGTATATTTACTCGTCAAGCAATGTCACCCTCACATCTAAGAGTCCTTATAGGCTATGTTTTGGGGTGTGGTAACTTGAACTCATTTTTAATGAGGTGGGAAAAATCAATCCTAGGTGATAGAATATTATGTGGAAAATGTGGATTGGTTTTGGATGACTTTCTTAAATGATTCTCCCTATGTACTTCAATTTTAATTCTCACATGTACACGTTGGTGTTTGAAGTCTTAGTTGTTTTAATTTAATTGGATTTTGACTTGATTATTCTATGAGTGTATGCATGCAATTGTTGGTAATGATTAATAATACTCTCTTTTTGCATGCTATAGGCTTTTGTCTTCGTGGTATGACTTTTGATGATAACAAAGGGAGAGAAAAATTTGGGAAAGCTTTGATATTGATGCACATGAAAATATGATTGTTTGATTAAGGGGGAGCATGCATATTGTTAAACTTTTCCAAATCATTGTTTGCACACCATTGTATCTCATCGCATGTCACCCACTATCGTCACACTCTCACACACACTATTTGAAATTTTATTGTGCAAATCTTATACTTGATTTGTCATCATCAAAAGGGGGAGATTGTTGGTAGCAACGATCTGTGAACTTCGTGTTTGATGATAACAAACGTGTGTGAATGTTTTAACGTGTGTGTTAAGTGTTTCAGGAATGACGAAGTTGTGATCAATTTACGGGAGAGAATTGTGTAGATAGGAGGAGGTAACGAACCAACCCGAGACTTGGTCAATGTGCAAAGGAGAAAGGGGGAGACTTAGCGCACCTAAGAGAAGGCCGCAAATTCATTTAACCACAAGCCGCACAGATTTGTTTTCCAAAAAAAATACCCTCACGTGCAACATTTTTTGGTGTTTTTTTTCTAGGGGTCGGCCATTATTTAATCCAAGAGCCTAGGTTTTTCAAAGAAAAAAAAGAGAGCCGCCGTTTTTTAGTGTTCAGCCGCACAAAATTTTGAGGAGAGCCAATAAAAAAACTCTCTTTGACAGCCCCATAGCTGCACTGTGCCTCTCCCCTTTAGAAATTCTCAAGAGCCCTAATCTCCAATACCGTGTCATTCTCTCTCTCCGTCATTTTATTCCAAGAACACATGCCAAATTCTCTTCCATCCAATCAAAATTTTTCCAAGACCTTGGCCAAAATTTCTTGAGAAGATCCCTTCCAAAAAGAATTACAAGAGCCGAGCTTCAAGTCTTTTTGTTTGCATTTTTTTGTAGAGGAGCAGCCGAAAATTTTTCAATAGCATTGTGCTTCAAGGGGCGCACGCATCTATCTCTCCTAATACACAAATTTTTGAGAGGAGCCATTCTTTTATCTTTTTGTATATCTCTAAGTTCCTCTTTTTGTTGTTGTTACTGATCCTAAGAGCCCAGATCCTGGCCGACCCCATCTCTTCTTAAAGCTTCAACATTGGCCAGTCCCTCAAATAGCAAGCATCAAGAAAAGCACTATTCTCATCACAAATCGAAGTCTTTTGGCCTGCCCCTCTCCAAGTATCACGCCAGCAAGGATCAACAGCAAGCAAGCTTCAAGCATCATCAACAGCAAGAGCCGAAGTTTTGATTAAAAAGGGGCCGGCCTTCAATTGCTGACAGACGCGCAAATCCTAAGGGAAGAGCCGGCACTATTTTTTTGCTTTGATTGACAGCAGCCGCACTCTTAGATTTATTAAGAGCGGATCTTCTGCGTGTGCCATTTTATGTGCTGAGAGCTCCTCACGCAAATTTGTTTTTTGCTATTCAATCAATAATTCCCAGGAGCCGTAGGTTGAAGCCGCAATAATTGACCATTCAAGAGGCCGAATTTTTTGTTCTTCAAATTGCAAATCCCAAAGACAGGAGCAGCGGCAAGGAGCCCATGCCGAATTGAAGGAGTGTGTGGTGGAAGGCGCAAGTTTCATCGAGAGGGGAGCCGAACTATTGAGGGGACATCAGAGACTACTACTTGTCAGATTGATCTGACCACGCGCTGAACGACAGAGACAACACACCATTACTGAGCATTTTGAAAACTCTATTTATTTATCTTTGTATTGGTGTAGCGATCTCTGTATGGGAAATTTTACCATCTGTGTTACTTTTTGGGGACCTGACGACTTTGGGAGTCGTCACGGAGGGAGAGCATCTGACTAGATTGAGAGTGTAGAGCACGTGGTGTGCGTACGAGCTAGGTGAGAGTAGATTTGGGATCTTGACTCATTGTAACTGTACAGGATTACATATCTATCTAGTACTTTCTTTCGGGGGCTGAAGTAGGTCGTGGGGACGACCGAACCAGTGTATATCTGTGCGTACTCTGTGATTGCTATTTTATTGTCCTGTCTGCGCGTAAAACTGCGTGGGATTTCTCGTGGGTTGCACGAGAATTTTTATTAGCCTAGTCCCCCCCTCTAGGCTACAATCCAGTTCCAACAAGGCACGTACACAACGATGGATATCAGAGAGCTAGACTCACATCCGCATCCTTACTTGCTGCTGCAGCCGCCTTCCATCTTTTCTGAGGTAGAGCATTAATCTGAGCTCACAGGCATCATAAGGGGAGACTTACTAAAACTCCAAAACCCCATTTTGAATCTCAAAATTTATTTCCAAATCACTTAGATTCACGTACTTTTGATATGACTACTTCCCGCAGGATACAGGTTTGCGTTTCGCGGAGGTATGCTGGCTTGTGTCACCACCTGGAGAGCTGAATAAAGAAAGGAACATGGAGCTGGATTTAGGTGGACATCCTCCGGAGATGCTTGGTGGAGCGTTGCTGGAGTCCGATGGATTTTGTCGGAGGTGGCTTGCCGAACCACAAAAGGAGCAGATAGAACAGCTGCCTGCTCCACTTCAGATTCTGCATCCCCCTTTCGACCAGGTGAATCTGAATCAATAGTATAGATATTTTATATGCTTTCTAGATTAGAATTAATAAACTCGCCTCCTCTCAATAGTGAGGGGAGCATACTAGGATTTTCTGCTTTTTTTAAATTTAAAAATAAATATATGAATTATCCCTCACCTCTCATGTGGCGCACTCACATTTGTATGTACCAAACCCCACCATGTGCCATATTGCACATTCTTTGCCTTGGTTTCACATTTATACAACTCCAAGACCAAACACACACCCACACACACCCATACACACACCCACCCACACCCTAATTTTCATTATGATTTTCATATTGGGGTATGCTTTTATGTTAGCTTGGGGGAGGCAACTCTATGCAAGCATCATTTATATTCGCCCCATTTTCCACTCTTTAGCATTGAGGACAATGCTTGATTTAAGCTTGGGGAAGGTGCACTTTGTGCATCACTTGTGCATTTTTGTATTAAGAATTCCATGATGTTAATATATTATATGCATGATTGCTAACTTTTTGAGATTTTTGCCCCTTTTGTTCAATTTCTCGACATTGATCGTGATTTATGCATGGGGTTAGTTTCTAATACTGGATCACATCATGATATGCTTGTTATGTTAGATACAACGTGTGTTGGATTCAACGATCGATGACTTCGTGTTTGATGATAACAAACGTGTGTGAACGTTCTAATGTGTGTGTTAAGTGTTTTCAGGAGTGGCGATGACATAAATACCCAAATGATGCCCAATTCAAAGAGATGGAGAAATTGATATACACATAGCGATTGGACTTGGTCAAAGATGAAAGAGATGAGGAGATTGATCCAAACCAATTAAATATCCTATAAAATATCCTATTCCTATCCAAATTATAATTCAAATCATATTTGTTCTTCAAATCAAATCTCTCCAAATATCAATCTCCTAAATGCTAGGGATTTCCTCTCATCCATCAACTCACATCATCCTAGCCATTGTTTGTCGCACCCCTAGCTCCATGCCGACCTGTTCTAGTTGCAAACCCTAGCCTCCTACTATATAAACAATCATCAATTGTGAGGTAGGAAAAGGGGCCAATATTATTTTCCAAAGGCAAGTCACGCATTCTCCTATCCCCCCTTGTGCTCAAACTCCTATCTTCTTCAAACCAAACCGCAACTCTTGAAGGCCCCATGTGCAGCAAGCAAGATTGAAGAACCCATGTCTAGCCGCAGCTGCAATATTGAAGGGATTCATGTGCAGCCTCCGAAATTTTTCCATGCATTAATTCCTCCAAGCATCCAAAGTCAAGGGTCCATGCAACTACAAGCCTAGCACTTGCCTACCCACACCAAGCTGCTGCACTTCATACTACCCCCAAGTGCCTACCTCCAAGAGCTTCACCATCATCCATATATTAGCAAGCTTTCAGCCTACATTCATCAACCCATGTGCAAGAGCCGCAATTTTTGACTATTGAAGACAGCTGCAGCATCCAAGGGAGTAGGGGCAGCCGAATGTTTTCTACAAGGCATCAATTGAAGAGGGTAGGCGCAATTTTTAAGGGAGCCGCAATATTCTTGTGCTGCAACGAAAAATTCCAAGAGCCGCATGCAAGGGAGAAAGCCACTGCCCATTATTAATTCCCTTTTGCTTCTTGTAGTAACCTGTGCTTTTGTGTTTTTAGTCACGCATACATCTCATCATATAACTTTGTTTGGTTGTTTGCAAATCCTCTTTGCATGTGTAGGATCCAAGAAATTCTCATGGGATAAGCCTACAAGTAGCTAGCCGCACTTTGGTGTGCTGACCTTAGGAATCCCATGTGTCGAACTTGATTGATGCTGCAACCCTTAATTGCCGCAAGTTTTTCCATGCCCTCTCATTGCCGCAAGTTTGCACCTTCATCAAATCCATTGCCGCAACTTTCAGAGAGAGCCAAGAGCCACAACTTGAGTTGCTGAGGAGACGTGACGAGACATCTACATCTTTCCAGACGAGAGCTGGCCCGTGCCGATTGACAGAGACGACTACGCCTACACACTGAGATTCTCTAAACTCTTTTACTATTATTTGTGTGTAGTAGTAAGGATCTCTGTAGGAAAAACTTTACCACTTTTGTGTACTTTTGGGGTCTTGTCTGGTGGGTGCTAGACAAGAGGGACTGGACTGGTTAGGACTAGTCAAGTAATAGCATATACTAGGATTAGTTTTGTTGAGCACTTTGGTGAGTGCAGGTACTGAGAGCCATGCGAGTGTAAAGTGGGTGCTCTAGCTACAGGATGTACTATGTAACATTTCTAATATAGTATTTGCTTACATGGTGGGGTCGTGGGTGCGACCGAACCAGGTAAATCTGTTGTGCATCTGTGATCGCTTATTGTTTACCATGCATGTGATTATAACTGTTTGTGATTTTCCGTGGGTTGCATGAGAATTTTTATAAGCATATTCACCCCCCTCTAGGCTTAGATCCAGATCCAACAAGTAGTATCGGAGCAGGTTATAGGATCTAGCCTAGATTGACCATGAATTCCATTGATTATGCTTTTGCTGAAGGTCAGTCCATATCACGACCCCCTAGATTAAATGGTGTCGATTATGCTTATTGGAAATCTATATTAAAAATCTACTTAGCAGCTGTTGATTTTAATATGGAATATTGTTGAAAAAGGTTATAGTCCTCCCATGATTAAAATTCAAGATACCGAAATGTTAAAACCTGAAGATAAATGGGATGACAATGATAAAAATGATTTTCCTTGATTAATAAAGCCATGAATGCGCTCATTTGTTCTTTAGATAAATCAGAATTTAATCGTATCTCACATTGTCTAACTGCGCATAAGAGAAAGTCACAGGTGAAGGAGTCTAGAGTTGTCGTGTTGAGTACAGAGTACGAGGGCTTTCGCATGCTACCATCAGAATCTATTTCAGCGATGTTTGCAAGGTTCACCGATATCGTGTACAAGTCTAGCTCCATCGGTAAGCCATACTCTAGCCTTGAACATGTAAGGAAAATCTTAAGGGCACTGCTAAGCTCGTTGAGGCCTAAAGTCATTGTCATCCAAGAAGTAAAAGATCTATCTCAGATGAGGGTGGAGGACTTGATAGGTAATTTAATGTCCCACGAGCTTGAGCTACAGAATATAGAGGCTAGATAGAAACCAGAGGCGAAGGAAAAAAGAAGCAAAACCACTATTCTTCAAGTTAGAGAAGATGTCGAGGATGACGATGAGGAGATGGCGCTGATGGTCAGAAATTTTAGGAAATTCATCAGAACTCCTCAAGGAAGAGCAAAAATGCAAGACAGGTTTAATTGTTCCAATAACTTTAAATCTGCTAAACAATCTTCTGAGCAGACTGCTACTGACCATGTCACATGTTTTAAATGTAACAGGAAGGGACATTATATGAAGCATTGCACACAAGAAACAGCTAATGTTGCAGAGAAGAAAGGAAAAGTCAAGGTGCTAACGTGGGGCATGGACATCGAAGGTGAGGATGAGGATGAGGAGCATGAAGTTGCGCACTCCTTCGTTAGCTTAATGGGAAAACACGATGAGGTAACGTCTTGCACTAAAAGAGTTGATCTTCTGAATTTGTGTAAAGAAATGCAAGCTGAACTTGATAAGCAAAAATGTACTATTAATGATATGTAAGATGAAATTGACAACCTAGAATCTACTCTAAAAACGTGAATCCACATTAGAAGTTTTTTAAAA
The DNA here is from genome assembly GCA_030789695.1 of Scilla litardierei. Lineage (NCBI taxonomy): Eukaryota > Viridiplantae > Streptophyta > Magnoliopsida > Asparagales > Asparagaceae > Scilla > Scilla litardierei. The sequence goes on along the minus strand of CM061134.1, from coordinate 71,667,063 downwards.
ATTCTAATGGTGAACTACAACAAGAAAACTGCGACATGTTTCATGAAACAAATGAATTGAAAGAAAAACTTGTTGCTTGTAATTCTACCATTGCTCTGTTGGAAAAAGAGAACTCTAGGTTGCATGAAAAAGTTATTTGTCTTATTTGTCCTTCTTTATTGAATAATATTAGCATGCTTAAGCAATATTTAATTAAGCTTGAAACAGAAAAAGATTATCTGATTAAAGAACTTAATGATAAATTGTGCATGCTAAATAACGAGCTTAAAATCATGAAAAAAAATGAAGATGACAATAAGAAAGCTTTTATAAGTAAATGCACTTTGATTGTGAATGAAAATGCTTTATTAAAATCTAAAGTCACTAGTCTAGAATTGTCATTAAGGAAATTTTCAAGTGGTAAATATTCGTTGGATACCATACTTGAAAATCAATTATATGGCAATAATAGACGTAGACTTGGTTTGGTTTGAAAAATATTGAAAAGCCTAAGTTTAAGAAAATCCACAATGTGCCTACTATTGCTAAAAATGTTTATGCGAAGTGCTTTACTTGTGATATTATTGGTCATACATCGTATTATTGTAAGTTTAGGAACATGAACATAAAGTTTAAACAAGTGTGGGTTCCTAAAAATTTGATGGCTAACATGAGTGGACCTTGTTGGATTCCAAGGTCACACATAACATCTACCGTGTAGGTAAGATGGAGATTTGGCGAGGAGTTTTTGGATTGAACGCTCACATTATATAGCTCCTTAGCCAAGCGGCGACGCGAATGTATTATTTTTCCTTTGAAATTAATGCATACCTTCATAGATGTTGCATGCTTAAACTATTTTTTATTTGTGTGCTAGTTTGCTTGATTCTAGTTTGCTTGAGTCGTTATTTATAAAAATCTAAAAAATTGAAAAAGATAAAAAACAAAAAAATGGGTTCTTAATGAATATCTTTTCTCTTTGTATCATTCAAGTAGTATTCTTGAATGTCATTCATATCCTTGTAGAAATCATTGTATTATTGTTATAGCTACGTGCGCATGTTAGAATTCCTAAGTAGCCATGGCATGCTTAATGAATTGAATAACGTGATTTCTACACCTACACCTTCACTTCCATGAGTATTGAATATTGTTGTACAATTGGAGAATCTTTTATGAAATGTTGGAAAGTGAATGTAGGTTGTAAATAACTGATAAATCTAAGGAATATGATGTGTATTTTCCATGAATAAAAATTGAGCGCAAAAGAATTGAATATGAAACAAGAAAAATTAAAAAAACATTAAATATTGCTCCGTATGTAAAATGGATACACTTCATGGCAAGTATACTACCCACGAATATCCAACTTAAGCTATATGGGTAATCGTTAGCGTTGGTGTATTTTTCTCGTCAAGCAATGCCACCCCCACATCTAAGAGTCCTTATAGGCCATGTTTTTGGGGTGTGGTATCTTGAACTCATCTTAATGAGGTGGGGAAAATCAATCCTATTGATTTCATGTTTATTGCAAAATGTGGATTGGTTTTGGTTGAGTTTTATGAAAGTTTTCTCCCTTTATGCTTCAATTATTTAATCATCACACTTACACGATGGTGTAGAAGTCTTTGTTACACTTTTCATTGAAATTGAAGTGCTTACTCTAAGAAAAATGACATGCAAGTGTTAGTCGTGATTTATAATACTTTATTTTTGCATGTGACATGAACTAGACTTCGTGTATATGCTTTTGATGATAACAAAATGGGGAGAATATATTGAAGATTTGTGTTGCATTAATGCTTTATATGTGCATCTCTGTGAATATATGTTCAAGAGGGAGCATGAAAATAAGGGGAGCATATCATGCTTATTTATTTCACATTGTCATTGCATTATTGCATGCTTGTATGCTTGTATATCAAGTGGTATATTGTTGCATACATCCTCCCATTATCACATTTCACACACACATACATGTCACGATGTATTATTTGGAACGTTAGTGCAAATCTTATAAAAGTTTGTCATCATCAAAAGGGGGATATTGTTGGATACAACCTGTGTTGGATTCAACGATCGATGACTTCGTATTTGATGATAACAAACGTGTGTGAACGTTTTAATGTGTGTGTTAAGTGTTTTTAGGAGTGGCGAGGACGTAAATACCTAAATGATGACAAATTCAAAGAGATGGAGAAATTGCTATACACATAGCAATTGGACTTGGTCAAAGATGAAAGAGATGACGAGATTGATCCAAATCAATTAAAGACTCTATCAAATATCCCATTCCTATCCAAATTAAAATGCAAATCCTATTTGTTCTTCAAAGAAAATCTCTCCTAATATCAATCTCCTAAATGCTAGGGATTTCCTCTCATCCATCTACTCACATCATCCTAGCCATTGCTTGCCGCACCCCAAACTCCATGCCGACCTATTCTAGTTGCAAACCCTAGCCTCCTACTATATAAACAATCATCAATTATGAGATAGGAAAATGGGCCCATATTATTTTCCAAAGGCAAGTCATGCATTCTCCTATCCCCCCTTATGCAAAAAGCTCAAACTCCTATCTTCTTCAAACCAAACCGCAACTCTTGAAGGCCCCATGTGCAGCAAGAAAGATTGAAGAACCCCTGTCCAGCAGCAGCCGCAAGATTGAAGGGATTCATGTGCAGCCTCTGAAATTTTTTCATGTATTAATTCCTCCAAGCATCCAAAGTCAAGGGTCCATGCAACTACAAGCCTAGAGGGTGGAGCTTGCCGCAAAGTCTCAAATCCCCACAAGCCCAGCACTTGCCTACCCGCACCAAGCAGCTGCACTTCATACTACCCCCAAGAGCCTACCTCCAAGAGCTTCACCATCATCCCTATATCCGCAAGTTTTCAGCCTACATTCATCAACCCATGTGCAAGAGCCGCAATTTTTGACGATTGAAGACAGCCGCAACATCCAAGGGAGTATTGATCGCCCCAAAATGCAACCCGAAAGCACGACCAAAAACTTGGTCGGCCCCGGATACACACCCCGGAGAACGATTGTAGTTTTACCGCAAGCGCACGGCGTAGTGGCGAGCGGGTATCGAACACGAGGAGGTGGTGTTGGCTCCAATCTATCCTAGGTTGGCTTGACTACGAATGTTTTATTGGTGGAGATGGCTATGGAATGATATAATGAAAAGGGTGGTGGATGTCGGTGTCGATGATAAAGAAATCGGTCAAATATCGATTTAAATACAATATAATAAAAGAGGGAATTTGCCTTACGGTGATCCTGTCACAATCGTCGGGCAAAGTATGGGATATAAAATCAAATAAAGACGTCTAGGGCTAGGGAATCCCCACTACGGACCGTCATGCATCATTGTGAATAGTGAATCTCAATATTACTAGACTTGCGTTGAGGTGGACTAGTCGCAACTTAATGTAGAACCAAGCTCACGCTCTCGCGCTATTGCCGGTCTATAGCAAACCAAGGTTAGGGCCCAATCTCTTGCAAACCCTAACCTAAGCCACTAGCATGAGGATCGACATCATCGCCCAATCGCTCCTCGAGCCCACTCTCGTGCAAACTCGAGTTACGATCTAGGTTGTGATAGTTCGTATTCGTCCAATCTCTTGCAAACGAATATGAGTATAGATTTACAATTAAAAATCCTAGCTTTGGTCCAATCTCTTGCAAACCAAATCTAGAGAAACCCAATTGTAAACCTAAATCGAATATCTAGGTCTTCCCATCGATTAGAATCCAATCTCTTGCAAATCCCAAATCGATGGAAATCCCTAGCTATCCGTAGTAAATCAATCACAACCTAACCTCCTAGCAATTCTAGCAATTTGGAAATTCATTCATCACAAATATGAAATTAGATCCATAGGGTTCATCCCCAAACCCTAGAACAACAAATCTACTCTAGCATAGCAATAAGGATATGAGAATCAATAAAAACCATTGATTGCATATAAAAAGATAGAAAATCAAAGATTCAAATAATAAGAATAGAAATACTTAGCTTAGATGAAGAATTCCAATCCAAATACAAGCCTTTTGATCCAAGAGGGGGCCTAGGGCATGGCCTAACCTCTAAAATAAACTCAAGAAAAACATAATAAAACATAATGGGGCTCTCCTCTAATGGTGGCTACAAACCCCTTAAATACTCCCCCAAAACCCTAGCAAGAAACCCTAGAAAACCCCTCAAATTCGTGCCCAAAAACAGCCCAAACCGCAACTTAAAATCTGGGCCCAGGCCGCACTCGGCCGAGTGGAATATGTGACCCGGCCGAGTGGAAATTCCTGCACTGCAGCGTCAACTTGTAGAAATTCTCCAGATTTCATCCGACCTCCGATTTGTGCGTTCTTGGCGGCGTTGGAACCGTCATGAAGTCTACTATCCATAAAAAATATGAGAAAAATACTTTGGTTGCTGGAATGATAGCAGATTTCAAAAGAGTGGGAGGCTGTCTGAAAATCTGGGCGCTGCGTGTCCTCGGCATTACTCGGCCGCGTGACAGACCCTGTAAAATTTCAGTAAGTCAGGGGTCATGGAGGGCATGTCTTCGGAGGTGACTCGGCCGAGTGGCTTTACTAACTCGGCCGCGGGGCATTCGGTACTCGGCCGAGTCGGAACCCTCAATCGCCTGACGGATTCCAGTAAGTCTGGGATTTTTGCTTGTCGTCGTCGTGATGCCACTCGGGCGAGTGGTATCTCCGTGCTCGACCGAGTGGGCTGGCGATGCTCGTCCGAGTGCACGCTGATAATCAATCTGCTGCGTGTCCGATCTGACCGGTCAAGCGGGCTTCTTTGCTCGGCCGAGTGACTCCTTCACTCGGCCGAGTGGCATGCTAAAATGCCCAATTTTCTCCGTTTCTCCTCCTCGTCGCTCCTACAGAATTCCTTCTTCTTCCACCTGTCTCCCATCGCCGAATAGCCCTCAAAAGAGCCTTGGGTGACGCTCCGGAGTGGGTGCAAGTCCCTTAAGCTCATTTTTACTCCCGATCGCTCCATATTTCCTGAAATCCGACAAAAAATAAGAAATAGTGAAAAGTAACACAATATCATCGAATAATCGTGAAAATCGCAATATGGGCAACCGAAATGGCATGCGGGAGGGGAATCAAATGTAGGAGATGCGGGGGTGAAGAGATCTCCCTGAAAGGGAGCCATAAGCTCTGTGGGGTAGTCCTCGGCGTCAATGGAAGGATGAGGTGGCAGCGGAAGCTCAACTGGAGGAGGGTAGTGCTCGGGATCCTCATGAATGGCTATGTCCTCGTCCCGATGCACGACCTCCTCGGCGATAAACTCTGGCTCCGTGCGTGATGCCTCCTCAAAAGCATGCTCTGGCTCGACAATGTGCTCATTTGCCTTCTCATCAACTATCAACGTAGGCTCTCTCTGGAATGGTGATGCTGGCTGCTCAGGTATGTCAACTTGTGGGGATGTATCATGTGGAGGGGAATGCCCGCAAGAAATCCGAAAATATAGTCTATCCCCCTCAAGACTGACATGGATGTCATCCTCAATTGTTCCTGCAGCTGAAACCCGGTTCATAACAAAATCTACAAATCGTAGATCAAATGCATCATCTGTTGTAATGCTCTCTGAACCGGTGAACCTCACTGACTCCAAGAGGCCCTCCAATAAGTTCTGAAATGCTTTCTCCTCAAAATCCGTGGTCCACATAATACCATCCATAACACCTGATAAACAAAGATAAATACCTAGAGAAAAATATCAGTGGCACAAAAGAATATAGAAATGATAGTAATGGTGGCGGGGGTGAAAATTTCTTTTTTTTTTCTTGAATTTTTTTTTTCGTAGTCTAATCAACCTAATTGTGACAAATTGGCACCCAACGGGAAACACCTCCCCGGCAACGGCGCCAAAAACTTGATCGCCCCGAAATGCAACCCAAGAGCACGACCAAAAACTTGATCGGCCCCCCGGATATACACCCGGAGAACGATTGTAGTTTTACCGCAAGCGCACGGTCAAGTGGCGAGCGGGTATCGAACACGAGGAGGTGGTGTTGGTTCCAATCTATCCTAGGTTGGTTTGACTACGAATGTTTTATTGGTGGAGATGGTTATGGTATAATATAATGGAAATGGTGGTGGATGTCGGTGTCGGAGATAAAGAAGTCGGATAAAATATCGATTTAAATACAATATAATAAAAGAGGGAATTTGCCTTGCGGCGATCCTGTCACAATCGTCGGGCAAAGTATGGGGATATATAAAATCAAATAAAGGCGTCTAGGGCTAGGGAATCCCCACTACGGACCGTCATGCATCATTGTTAATAGTGAATCTCAATATTACTAGACTTGCGTTGAGGTGAACTAGTCGCAACTTAATGTAGAACCAAGCTCACGCTCTCGCGCTATTGCCGGTCTATAGCAAACCTAGGTTAGGGCCCAATCTCTTGCAAATCCTAACCTAAGCCACTAGCATGAGGATCGACATCATCGTCCAATCGCCCCTCGAGCCCACTCTCGTGCAAACTCGAGTTACGATCTAGGTTGTGATAGTTCGTATTCGTCCAATCTCTTGCAAACGAATATGGGTATAGATTTACAATTAAAAATCCTAGCTTTGGTCCAATCTCTTGCAAACCAAATCTAGAGAAACCCAATTGTAAACCTAAATCGAATATCTAGGCCTTCCCATCGATTAGAATCCAATCTCTTGCAAATCCCAAATCGATGGAAATCCCTAGCTATCCGTAGTAAATCAATCACAACCTAACCTCCTAGCAATTCTAGCAATTTGGAAATTCATTCATCACAAATATGAAATTAGATCCATAGGGTTCATCCCCAAACCCTAGAACAACAAATCTACTCTAGCATAGCAATAAGGATATGAGAATCAATAAAAACCATTGCTTGCATATAAAAAGATAGAAAATCAAAGATTCAAATAATAAGAATAGAAATACTTAGCTTAGATGAAGAATTCCAAGCCTTTTGATCCAAGAGGGGGCCTAGGGCATGGCCTAACCTCTAAAATAAACTCTAATAAAACATAATGGGGCTCTCCTCTAATGGTGGCTACAAACCCCTTAAATACTCCCCCAAAACCCTAGCAAGAAACCCTAGAAAACCCCTCAAATTCGTGCCCAAAAACAGCCCAAACCGCAACTTAAAATCTGGGCCCAAGCCGCACTCGGCCGAGTGGAATATGTGACCCGGCCGAGTGGAAATTCCTGCACTGCATCGTCAACTTGTAGAAATTCTCTTGATTTCATCCGACCTCCGATTTGTGCGTTCTTGGCGGCGTTGGAACCGTCATGAAGTCTACTATCCATAAAAAATATGAAAAAAATACTTTGGTTGCTGAAATGATAGCAGATTTCAAAAGAGTGGGAGACTGTCCGAAAATCTGGGAGCTGCGTGTCCTCGGCATTACTCGGCCGCGTGACAGACCCTGTAAAATTCCAGTAAGTCAGGGGTCATGGGGGGCATGTCTTCGGAGGTGACTCGGCCGAGTGGCTTTACTAACTCGGCCGCGGGGCATTCGGTACTCGGCCGAGTCGGAACCCTCAATCGCCTGACGGATTCCAGTAAGTCTGGGATTTTTGCTTGCCGTCGTCGTGATGCCACTCGGGCGAGTGGTATCTCCGTGCTCGACCGAGTGGGCTGGCGATGCTCGGCCGAGTGCACGCTGATAATCAATCTGCTGCGTGTCCGATCTGGCCGGTCGAGCGGGCTTCTTTGCTCGGCCGAGTGACTCCTTCACTCGGCCGAGTGGCATGCTAAAATGCCCAATCTTCTCCGTTTCTCCTCCTCGTCGCTCCTACAGAATTCCTTCTTCTTCCACCTGTCTCCCATCGCTGAATAGCCCTCAAAAGAGCTTTGGGTGACGCTCCGGAGTGGGTGCAAGTCCCTTAAGCTCATTTTTACTCCCGATCGCTCCATATTTCCTGAAATCCGACAAAAACAAGAAATAGTGAAAAGTAACACAATATCATCGAATAATCGTGAAAATCGCAATATGGGCAACCGAAATGGCATGCAAATATGTAGAAAAAAGGTGTAAAATATGGACCGATCAAGTATAGGCAGCCGCATGTTTTCTATAAGGCATCAATTAAAGAGGGTAGCTACATATTTTAAGGGAGCCGCAATATTCATGTGCTGCAACAAATAATTCCAAGAGCCGCACGCAAGGGAGAAAGCCACCGCCCATTATTAATTCCCTTTTGCTTCTTGTAGTAACATGTGCTTATGTGTTTTCAAGTCACGCATACATCTCATTATATAACTTTGTTTGGTTGTTTGCAGATCATCTTTGCATGTGTTGGGTCCAAGCAATTCTCAGAGGACAAGCCTACAAGCAGCTAGCCCGCACTTTGGTGTGCTGACCTTGGGAATCCCATGTGTCGAACTTGATTGATGCTGCAACCCTCAATTGCCACAAGTTTGTCCATGCCCTCTTATTGCCACAAGTTTGCACCTTCATTAGATCCATTGCTGCAACTTTCAGATATAGCCAAGAGCCACAACTTGAGTTACTGAGGAGACGTGACGAGACATCTAGATCTTGCCAGACGAGAGTTGGCCTGTGCCGATTGACAGAGACGACTACTCCTACACACTGAGATTCTCTAACTCTTTTACTATTATTTGTGTGTAGTAGTAAGGATTTCTGTAGGGTAAACTTTACCACTTTTGTGTACTTTTGGGGTCTTGTCTGGTGGGTGCTAGACAAGGGACTTGACTGGTTGGGACTAGTCAAGTGAGAGCATATACTAGGATTAGTTTTGTTAAGCACTTTGGTGAGTGCAGGTACTGAGAGCTAGGCGAGTGTAGAGTGGGTGCTCTAGCTACATATTGTACTAGGTAACATTTCTAATATAGTATTTGCTTTCGGGGCTGGACGTAGGTCGTGGGTGCGACCAAACCAGGTAAATCTGTTGTGCATCTGTGATTGCTTATTGTTTACCCTGTAAGTGATTATAACTGCGTGTGATTTTTCGTGGGTTGCGCGAGAATTTTTTTATTAGCATATTAACCCCCCCCTCTAGTCTTAGATCCTGATCCAACATGTTATACTCATGTTCACAATCTATAGGACAAAAGTACTCGAAACATGCCTAGGCTATATTTTGCATTGGGAACCCATCTTATACATGAGTCTTGGTAGTTTTAGTTGAGAATAATGGTTTACAATCCTTTGAGACTTGGATAACAACATCTCACCCAGTACTGAGGAGTGACTTAGCTTAACCCGTTCATGCTTTCGAGAAGAAATAATAATAATAATAATAATAATAATAATAATAATAATAATAATAATAAAATAATAATAATAATAATAAAAGAAGAAGAAAAGAAAAAATGTATATATATGAAAAGGAATAAGATAGTCACTGTTCTCCCAGCTACACTAAGTAGCCGGATCCCTATGCATCAGGAAGCATCGAGGCCTCGCGCCGAAAGGTTTAGCTTGGGGGAGTGCACAAGAATAATGATTATATTTGGTTTGAGCTAGTAAGTCCAAGGGGTCCTTCTTGGCCTGATGCCCTATGGTCTTCTGACCTCAGAGTCATCGACCCAACTCTCCTTACACGAACCAGGTAGAATCCAAATGGGAAAAAATTGAATGAAAAACAATGAAAATGGAAGCATGAATAAAACTAGAAATGTCATGAATCATGGAACATTGACGTGTTATGAGAGCCACTTCCTCGATAGACTTATAACCCATTATATGATACTAACTCTTCCTCGATCATCACATAATTTCGATTCCCATTCTAATAGCCTAGCACGGGATAGAGGAAATATTCTAAGATTTGAGCATGGCCATGATTAGGTATATTATGTGTTGATTCATCCTAGAAATTATGTTCTGGGCTATCTCTTGATTGATGAAGAGGAATTGACATGCTTATGAATTTCAAAAACCTGAGATTTTTTACTTTTCACGTATATGATGTCTGGTCTTATGGAATTCTCGATATCACTTGGTGGTATGCATGCATGTCCCTACTTTATACTCTTTCTTTGTCTTCCTCGATGTGGCTGACGAGCGTCGGGCATCGATTAGAGCACTCCTAGCATATATCCTAATCCTAATCCATGGAAGTGGCATGGTGGAAGGTTGAGGACATTCGTCGGACTCAATGCACCTAACGTGTATCGATGCACAATGGGGTTGGTATCGATACGGGTTAGGTAGTCCTATCATGCACCACGAAAGTGGGAGGTAGGGATAACATAAGGGGATATCCTATCATGCACCATGGAAGTGGTGGTAGGAGAATACCCTTAGGTTAGACGACCTCTCTCTATCCCATGAATTCAACAACCGATCGATCCAAGTCAATCCGTGTTCAATCCACATTAGAGTGATACCTAGCCTTAGAGTCCTTTCATTCTATTTGTTTCTTCCTATTCCGCATATCCATCTCACGTAGTTAACTACGACCTAGGATTGAATTAGTACTCGATCGCCCAATCTCCCTGTGGACGACCCATTACTGCTACAACGACAGTCGTACGCTTACGGTTATAAATATTAAAGCTCACATCAGAGTGTTCTATTTTTTCCTTTCCACTACCCCATTTTGTTGAGGAGCTCTAGGAAAAGCAAATGTGTGTGTAACTCCGTGCTTTTCACAAAATCTTTGAAAATGCTCATTTTCTAATTCACTTCAGTGATCCGATCTAAAGTGTATATATCCTCTCTACATTTACCTCTAACTAATACATGTTACATGGCATCATCATAAATCAAGCAATCATAATTGTAAATACTACTTTATTTCCTATATCACACAATTTGACAGATTTTAAAATATTGAGCTCAGTAGTCGACTATTTTCCCATAATAGTTGACTATTTTGCAACATAATAATAAAAATAATTTTGATGACATATTGAATCAATTATATACAATCAATCATTATCAAGAATTAATATAACCTACATTTTGTCATTCTACACAACGATATCATCAAAATAATCATGTAACCACATGGATATCCCAAAAATATGGGTTCAAACCTAACTATCCATTAGGAACCCAAATCCGATATTGATTTTCTTTCCTATGCATGTATGAAAATCCATCAAGATTATTTCTTACTAAATTATGGATATGTGCATATCTATCATTCAAGCTCAAATGCTTGGGCACCCAAATCACATTACTATGGTTTATAACATGTTGTTTTGGTCCATTTGGGGTTTGTGTGGAGCATGATGCATATTGTGATCCATATGAGTGTGTGTAGTATGATGTGCATTGTGTGCATGTGTTCTAGCATATTTACCATACATGTAGGCATGATGCTTTCTAGCATGGTTCGTATGAGCATGTGGGGGTCTAACATTCTTAACATTGTGTTGAATGGTGTGAACAGGCGTTTGTGAGGTGTGACATTAGCATTTGGCTTAAACATATCAAGATTAAGAACTAACTCCCCATGCTTAAGCTTACTCGTGCATAAATCACTAGCAATCATCTCTAACTTCTCACTAATGCATAAAACATACATGGCATGCTCATTCTTCAAAGAATTATGATCATACAATAATACATCGTATTTAATCTTTAAACTAGCAAGATAAGGAGATGAAGAACTACTACTGCTATCGTTCTTCAATGCATCAAAATCATGCAACAACACATTATGCTTAATTTTAAGTTTATTGTAATCATCATTCAATAATTTAAAACATTTGTCTAACTTTTTATTTTTCTTGTTCAACTTCTCAAATTCATGATATAACTTTTCATAGGCATCCTCTAAATTAAAATCATCATTATCTGAGTCTGAGTCATTTACCTCGTTGTTCTCATCTTGATGAGCCATCAAACAAATTTCGTTTGTGAAGCTCTCTTCTTTATATCTCTTTGTTGGTGCTCTCCTCGTAGGTTGTTCTCCATATTTGTTCTCCAACATTCTCAAGATTTCTTGGTTTGTGCCAACTACTGAAATTTCACTAATATTTCATTAGTTAAAAAAGAATAAATAATACGCATTACCTTGATGTTCATTGAGTATGTCTCCTTTTGCTCCTTGGTCCAAGATACTTTTGGAATGGTTGGAACCACATATGAGCCTTGAAGAAATATTCCATAGTTGAAGTCTTCGGCCTCCAAATGAATCTCCATTTTCCTTCTCCAAATAAAATAGTTTGTTCCATCAAAAATGGGTGGAGAAATGAAACGTTGCCAGTGTTCCATCTTGGTTAATGCTATAAATTTAATCAATGCTATGATACCACGTATTGGATCATATAGACAGCAAGCTAAACACTAGAGAGGGGTGATTAGTGTTTCTAAAATTCAATGCACAAATATAAATTTCACCCTCTACTTTAGCCTGTGTATCTTGATAGTGTTACATCCTCAAGAACTTAATCAACACAATCTAATACTTGCAATGAAATAAATAGTAATGCACAGTGGAATATTAATCATAATTTGCAAGTAACAGAGAATAGAGATAGAGACAATCGATCACAAACATAACATGATTATCCTAGTTCACCCATCATGGGCTACTCTAGTCTTTAATCTCTTGTTGGGATTTTCCATTAACCAACTCTCTTAATCAAGAGAGCAAATGCCTCACAAAAGATGGCTTCCAACTACAACTGCATAGCTTCACTTATTAGGGCTTCCAACTACAATTGCCTAGCTTCACTTACTAGGGCTTCTAATACACAACTCAGTACACCCTCTCTCCAAAGAGGAGCCTCTCAGAATTGAGGTGTTTCCCTATAACCAAAACAACAACTAACTTACCAACCCACCACTACACTTGTGGTGTTACAAACCTTTCTTGAGGATGAAATTGCTCTTACAAGATCATATAGCCATTGGATGAAGCTCTTTGTGTATTCAAGTGGTTATGGAAGAAAACTTCTTTATAACAAAGAAATTGAATATTAAAAATTTAAGAGATCAAGAAGAAACTTGATTAGAATCTCAGAAATTCAAGTTAAGATTGAGGAAATTCTTAATCAAAAAAGCCCAAGTGCTTAACAGCTTTTGAAAATCAAAACTGGAAGTTAGGGCTTTGAAAGTTGAGAGCTTGAAGAAGAAATTAAGCTTGTAAAAACTCATAGTATTAAGCAATTAAGGTGTCAAAATTTCTCGGTCAAATCCCCTTAAATAACCCTCAAATCCTGTTGAAAATCATGGACTAAAAACCATTGTAACAGAAAAATCGACAGCTCTCCACAAAAGTCGGTGCTGTGTTTTTCCATCGGTAGTCGACTCCGTATAGTCGGTAGTCGACTCTCCATAAAGCTACGGTCGACTCCCAGTTGTATTGCAGTCGACTACTTTGGGTCTAGATAGAAAAGCTCTTCTTTCATTCAAAACAGTCGATTCTTATCCAAAAACAGTCGACTCTAATTCTGATATAGGGTTTTTAAACTATGAAAACTTCATGAAATTAATTCAAATTATTTTGAATCTTTCCAAAAACATTTGTGAAGTTTAAAACATCATTTGGTGTGTGTGCGTGCGCGTGCGCGTGCAAGCTCCATCTAATGACTTTAACATTCTAATACAAGAATTAAAATAGAATATACCACTCACTCAATCTAGTGATCGTGATACCGTCCTTCAAGCTTGTGTTCCTTGCATTTGAAATCTTGCACTTCTCGTGATTCTTTGGCTTGGGCTATTGATCTCCAACGTGAACTCCAAGTCCAATAGCCTTCATCATCAAATCTTTGGTTTTAATCTTCTCATAAACTCCAAGTTTGACCATTGTTGACTTTAAAAACCTACACTTACAAATCAACTTAAAACATAATTAGTAACACTAATTGTTCGTTTAATAATCAAAACCAACTTATGGATGTTGTAATAACCAACAACAAGAACTACTAATTGAGAAAATATTCCCAAGTCCTCGATATGCGAAAATTTCTCTAATCCTATATCATCCAAGATCATTATATTTTACAAATCATTCTTTTAAAATATTGAGGTGGGAAATCTTCTCATAATCACTAATGCACTAATGAGTTCAGGTCTATTGAGATATGGGACAATAGATAAACACTCTGATTTTGGTTGAGAATATGATAGTTGTGAATAAGATATTTTCTTCTTAGGTGATGGTCCTCTTGGTCATCTATACATTTTGATTTTCAAAAAATGTGTGTGAGAGATCTTAAACCAACTAATATGGATGAAATCTAACATGATGCAATGCTCAAAGTAATATTGCTATGCAATGAGATGAGACAATAGTATATACCTAAACAATATAAAAATCAACTAGAAATCCTTGGAAATCATTCAATTTAAAAATCAAATAGCATGATGAAGTGGAGAAATTTTGTGATTTTTGGATTCCGGCTCTATAAGAGAAATGAGAATTTTTCGGTTGAATTAGGGTTTTGTGAGATGAGAGAAGTGAACTTGACCATAGGATATTAATGAGTGCCACTTCCTCTAGTGGGTTTAAGTCAAGGAAACCCATTATAAAATGGGTATGAATCGAAACATTAAAAATTAAACCCACAAACCCTATAATAGATCGGGTTCAAGAAGCTGAAAAACACAGCACACGTCGACTCATATACTACAAGAATTCAACTCATGTACAAGTCGACTCGTATGCAGCAGGAAGTCGGCTTGTGTCCTAGTAAAATCCAGATCAATCAAGTCTTAACCTCAAACATGATTAGTCATCTCCCAAGCCAATTCTTAATATTTCTAATATATCCTACATGCACAAACAATCCAAGCATTCGCATGCAAATTAATTATCCCTATAATTGAGAGATACCAATGGTTATGTTAGTGTATCTCACTTAGGTTAAAACCTAAGCTATCATTTTGGAAAGTAAATCCAATTGTGTTTCCATTTTCCGTCTTTTACAAATCTATATTTAGGTGAACGATGAAAATCTTGTTTAAATTTAGTTACATAATCATTAAATAATTTTTGATTTAATCATTTTGGGATCTAAATTTTAATTATTTTTCCTTTATTAGAATTTGCATTGTTGGAAGTTGTCTTTCTAAAAAATAGTTTGTTTAGGTTGACTTTTAGGGGTCATAGAGTTACAAGAGTTGGCATTGGGGTTGTACCCTAATCCATTTTTATTGTTTTTGATTATTTGGGATCCTATTAAATTATCTAGGTGTTCTTTCCCTTTATTAAAATTTGAATACTGAGATTTAATTGATTCTAATTCATTACCTAAGTTTTCTAACCTAGTGTTTAAAATTGCAGAATCGTCAATGAGTCTTTTATTATCTAATTTTAAACATTGGTTCTCATCCCTAAGGTTTTTGTTGTCGTTTTCTAATTTTGATTAAAGAGAGTTAATTCTTTAAGAGTATCCTTTCATTTCATAAATTCCAATTTTAACCTAGCATTTTCTTCATCAACTACATTTTTAAATTAATACAATTTTTATGAATCTTTTCTAGCTTTTTAAACTCACTAAGTAGTTTCTCATGTTGCACATATAAATCCTCAAAAGCATGCTCAACATCAAATTCTACATTATCATCCTCATTATCAGTATCATTACAACTATCATAATCATTATCATCATGAGAAGTTGAAGTGCTTACCTTGGTAGAAGTTGAGGCCATGAAACACATATGAGCCCTCTCTACCCTTTCGTCTTCTTCATCCGAAGGGGATGATGAATCATTAGAGCTATCTTCTCCATCACTTCTATCCCAAGTTGTGAATGCCTTCTTCTTGGGCTTCTTAAACTTCTCATCATAGTAGCTTCTTTTCTCCCTCTTGTCCTTGTCCTTCCCTTTGTCTTTATCTATGTTTTTGTTCCTCTCTAAAGGACAATCTCTTCTAACATGACTTGGCTTATTGCAACCAAAGAAAATAATATCATTAGATAATATAGCTTTGTGTTTAGACAACTTACTTCTTAGCATCCTTTACGTCCTTGAAATGAGAGCCACACTATCTTCATCGGGTTCAGAATTATCAGACTCGGGCTCATTGACTTTAGCTTTGAAAGCTAAATTCTTTTTCTTGGGTTGAGTCTCTTTCTTTTCTTCTTCTAATTCAATCTCAAACGCCATGAGAATGTCCATCAAGTATTTCATAGTGAGCTTGGAGAGCTCATGTGCTTCTCAAATTTCCATTGTCTTTGGCTTCCATTCCGGTCGAAGTGACATAAGGATCTTCATAACCTGCTCATACAAAGAAATATTCTTACATAATCCTGCAAGACTGGTCACTATCTCCAAAAAAACAAGTATTCATTTTTGAAATAGATTCACCGTACTTCATTCTAAAACTTTATTTAAAAGATTAATCTTAGATGTGCCATTATACATTGCGAAACACAGTTGAATTCATTTCCATTCAATGTGAAAAATAGTGCACTCATGGCTTTAGTATTAAGATTTCCCCTCTTTTTCACATCCTTCTCCCATGTCTCCATTGGGGTCTCCGGCACCACGTACTCATTCTTCATAATCGTCCAAATATCGATGTCCATAGATTGAAGATGGATCATCTTTCTTGTCTTCCAACTCGCATAGTTGGTTCCATCGAAGAGTGGTGGTCGGGTAGTGGAAAGTGCTTCGATATGAGAAGAAGTTGATGCCATCTTGATGCAATCTAATCAACTGTAGCTCTGATACCATGTGTTGGATGATCTAGTAGATGGCAAGCAAACACTAAAGGAGGGATAAATAATGCTATCCAAAATTTAACACAAATAAAAATTAATCGCTCTAAGTATGCCTAAGTCTACTATGAGAGTTACATCACTACATACTTAATCAACAAATTCAAATACTTGTAATAGAGATAAGTGCACAGCGGAATAAAACACAATGCAAGTAAAGAGAAATTAAGAGCAAGAGAGTCAGAGAAATAGCAAACACACGATATTTAAACCGTGGTTCACCCACTTCTTGGGCTACTCTAGCATCCACTAATGACTCTCAATAGCGGATTTCCCTTGCCTCAGCAACTTTAGGGCTTATACAACCGTGCTTCTTCTCCACTAAGAGGCCCTCAAATTACAATGCTGACCTCACCGAGTAAGGACCTTATACAAGAGGCTTTTCCAACATTACAACAACCAAGTACAAGAACTCATTACCACACTCTTGTGTGGATTTACACTTGCTCTTTTGAAGATGATGAGTTACACCGTTCCTATAGATAATGAGTTGAAGCTCTTTGAGAATGTGAAATGGGGCTAAGAAAAAATTCTTAAGATCTCAAAATTATGAAGATTAAAACACTTTGGAGATCAAAAGAAACTTGATTCATTCTCAAGAATAATAGAGGTGAAGCTATATGAGATTGAAATCAATTTAGCCAAGTAAACCAAATACTTAAAAGATTTTGAAATAACTTGAAAAACTTTGGCCAAGAGAAAACTATTGAGGGCTTTGAGAGGGCTTAAAATCAATTGAAAACTCGGTAAAATTGATCAATAAGTTCATAATAACTCCAACCAACAGCTATATATATGGATCAAATCTGCCTAAAACATATTCCATGTTTTTCCCTTCAATGTCTCTCCAACAACTTGTCAATGTCCAGGTCAAATTAAGTCGTTGGTGACTGGGAGTCGACTCCTATACAACTACAAGTTGACTCCTGAACCGCAAGTCGACATCTTGAACAATGAGAGTCGACTTCCTGCAAGATTCAGAAAGTACCTTGAGCTGCCAATAGCTCACTGGTGGCATCTTATACAACTGGGAGTCGACTTATTTTCTGGTACACTGTTTTGTATCAAAAACAAACGGGCACATTATCTAAATCATTTTAAAACTTTTTCAAAATATTTTTATAAGTTAAAAACATTTTTCTAAGTGTTTCTATATGTGTGGAGCTTCAATCTCAAGGCCTTATAAAGAAGCTAACGACATGAACTAAAATACATCAATATTATCATTCTCTTTGGCTTTGATGTAGCTTTGATCTTCATCTCTATGTCTTCGACTCTTGAACTTCTTGTTGCCTTGATTAGGCTTCCTCCACACTTCTATCTTGACCATATGCTTCTCCAATTTGAGTATCTTCATGGTTTTGAGCAAGCATCGTTGGTCTTGTTGTAATTCTATCTTCCATTGCTTTGAACTCATCCTTTTGAAATAATCTTTTAATACATACACACTCATTAATCATAATCAGTTCTCTTCATATTTTTAATCATTATCAAAACTACATTTGGGGTGTCTCAATTGTTGGGTATTGGCTAATTAGCCCACTTCCATCTTAGTTTGTTTTGATGATGATCACCTAATTATGTTGATTGCTACTGACTTTCATTATTTTAGTCTCAGATTTATATTGATGTTTATCTTGATAAGGAGACAACGCAATAGGTATGGGATGTTGGATCAAGGTTATGAAGCAAGGGGATTCATGAAGATATTGGACTTCATTGTATTTTATGTTTCATCTTCATGTAATCTTATCTTACTTTCATAGATAACTTGTAGCCTTGATTAGATGCACAAACACACTCACATATGCATCATATTCCAGCATCTGATTCCTAAAAATCATGTAGAACCCATCCCAATTGGTCCATGGCTTAAAACACACTTGGATGTGCTTTTTGGAGCTAGACAAACGTCTGGTGAAGGGTCACTAGACGCCTTGTGTAATGACCCCAAAATTCATATACGTGTATTAATACGTATTTTTGAGTGTATATATGTGCGTATAAATTTTTGGAAAATCCTTATGTATTTTATTTAATTTTTTCAAGCTAAAAAGGTTATTTTTAAATTATTTTGTATGCCATATGATTTTATTAAATAAAATATATGGGTGGAATACTAATGTCTTGATGAGTATTAAGTATTGTATGTGTATTAAGTGGGTATAGTTATTTTTCTAAAAAACAAAATCCTAATTTTTCCTAAGGGACACCTCCACCTTTGATGTGTCAAGAACTCCTTGATCCTTACCTAACCCAAGGCTTGGTGGCATGCTTAGAAGATTTTTGGGTGATAAGGTGGCTACTCTAGGAATAAAGAAAGAAACCAAAAAGGGAAAAAGAAACCAAAAAACTTCAAAGAAAAAGTTTCATTTACTCACTCTCTCCCCAAAGATCAGGCCGAATTCATCCTTTTTCATTGCTCCCTCTTAGACTTTAGGGAGGCTGAGCACCCGTAGGGCTATGCAACCCTCACTCTGCATACCCACGTAGCATCCCTGTCGTCGTTTGGGTGTTGTTGCTCATTCTAGGAGCTTGTGGAGGAGAAAAAGGATTTAGAGAAGAAGGAAGAGGGCTTGGAGGAAAAGCTTGAGGCTTGGATGATAAAGCTAGAAGAAAGAAGGACATCTGAGTAAGATTTCCATCTCAACTAGTATTAGAGTTGCATGTTTAGTTTCAAAGGAAAGCTTGCATCTTTATTTATCCAAGTGAACTCATGCATGGTTCTTATAAAATCCTCTGTATTTGTTGTTGTTATTGTTGTGGTTTTAGCTCTCTTTAAGTTAATCCTGAGTTTGTATGGTTGTGTGCGGTGAGCAATTCTGAGTTTGTATGGTTGTGCGCGGTGAGCAAACCTGAGTTGTATAGTTGTGCGTGATGAGAAATTCTTAGTTTTATCTAGAAGTAAAATCTGGAAAAATTATATTCGTGTAGCCCTTGAAATTCTACCTCAAAATCATATATAATATGTCATATGTTCAGTACAGTAATTAGGAGTAAAATTCCATCTTTACAACATGTCGGAATTTCATCTAGTCTCGACACAGTTTGGCAAAACGTAGAGCAGTCCCTGCACACTCCATAGAAATTGGTAATATTGGTCTCGTTGGAAAGATACCAACTTTTTCTACAACTTTCTACTAGGACACATTTACAAGATTCTAACTGTAACATGTCCTAACTAGCAATCTTTACAGCTCTTAGGATTTGTCTGAAAAACAGATTCGTCAGGTCTCACTAAACATTCATCATAAATCACTCAGTTCATATTTCTGCATGAAAATTTATAGGTGAATCCAACACAACTATATCTATAACTTTCATTTGTATTGTATGTGCATGTTTAATACAAAATTATGGAGAAATGTGCTCCTTAATCTGACTGTTCTGCTTTTCCAGTAAGCTGAAAGATCTAAATGTTATTTTAAGCTCTTTTTGAGGTTAAACTTGCCATTAATGTTCTTAATTATTTCTGTTACATGTGGTTTATGTTCTTGGCACATGCAAAATGATGATGTGAATATGGTTATATCTTTCATGTCTATTATATGCTGTGGAAACGCCTAAATGAACGGTAAACGAGATACATGAGACAAGAAATGAGAGAGGGAATGCACAAGGCGATGCATGTCCCAAATGTTTGGTGAAATGTGGAAAGAAAAAGAAATGGAAAGTGTTACGTTTCATGAAAATGACTAAGTCCTCTTAATGGAGGACGACACAGGGTTTGGGGAAACACGGTTGAATTATAGGAGTTAAGGAGCAGACAGAAGTTATATTTCTCACCCGATGTGTCACTCCCAGAAGGGGGAGTTTGAGAGGGTTAGAGAGGCTAGTGGTGTACTCGTGTTGCACCATGACTGGTGAATGATGGTTTTCTCCATTTACCACAGAATAACTGAGATTTGTCTCACTCCCATACCTTGCTTCGTTCGGGTAGGGGGAGTTACGAGAGGCCCCTCCAGTGCTCGTGCCTCTGTTTGAGGTACCATTTTTCACCCACCTTTGGTAACGTCTGACTCCTTAACATCCTACGATTTACACGGGTTCCAAAATGCTAACCAATGAATTAATTGTTAACTCTCATTATTCTCGTAGCAATGGAAAATGTATGTGTTGTTTACTTGTGTTTCCTTACTATGGTTCTTTTATGTCGTATACCATTGTTATGCACCTTGCATGTTATACGTGCACCTTTTCCACACTTGTGTAGCTGTAGTTCCTTACCTTACTGCTAGAGCTCTATTATGCCATGTTCAATTTAGTGGCCATATTAGATGTCATGTTATATCTTGTCTATGCTAATATGCTACTAATGTCCCCTTTATATGTCATGTTTCATTCAGGATGTTAGAATGCATATGTGTAATATTAACAGGTTGGTTTCATTATGTTTCTATGTTTAACTTGTGTCATAACTGTTGGACGCAACGATCTAGGAGCTTTGGTTTGATGATGACAAACGTGTGCGAACTATTTAACGTGTGTGCTAAGTGTGTTTCAGGAATGGTAAAGCGGTAAATTTTCAAAGTGATGACTAAGTCAACCAGTGGAGGAATTGCTATCCAAATAGCCAATGGACTTGGTCAAATAGCTATACACCAAGCAATTTGACTAGGTCAATATGGAGAGAAATGGAGTCACTTTGGATTTGTTCAAATCTATTAGAGATGAATTCATATCCCATTATAACCATCTCCAATTTGAATTCAAACTCCTTTTCCTATCTCTCAACCCATTAGTGATTGATTCATATAATCTTCAATATTCAATCTCCTAACTTCTAGTGATTCTCCTTTAGCCAACCCCTCTCTCTCCCTCTCCTATAAATATTACTACCCAAAAACCTAGAATATGCTGCAACATCAAATTATAGTGGGGCACAAAAATAGTGCGGCATTCACAAACGAAAACAAAGGGCACGCACAAAATATATCCCATGGCAACTCTCTCACCAAGCCAAAAATTCTCCTTTCCTAGTTTCCATAGCCCAGCATGCTCCCAAGCCCAAATTCGTATCCCGAAGCAAAATAAATTTCCAAAAACATTGTTGAAAAGAGGTGTGCAGCAGGCAAATTTCTCCAAGAGCAAAGACCAAGCCAATTTCTCCAAGATCTAGGCAACCCCAAGCTTCGCAATCCTTGCAACAAACTTCACCATAATCCTCATTGCTGAGACTCGTTCCTGCCATCGTCATCACCATCGGAGAGAAGCCCGCCGAGAGATCCGCAGCTTCTGATCGGAGTCACCATCAAGACGCATAGAGAAGCAAAAGCAGAAGATCATCATCTTGCTGCCGTGGGAGGCAAGAACATGTTTTAGTTGAGACAGAGCCATTAGAGGTTTCATACACCGCATCACCATCGACGAAGGAGCGCCACTGCCAAATACCTGTGTATCGAGTTGCCGCCGACGCTGCCATCAAAGCGTGATCTCCGTCGTCCTCTCGCTGCGAGTCAATCACGAAGGAGATCTTGTTGCCTCCGTCGCTGTCGAAAAGTTGACGATGCTCTTTGCATGCCGCTGTCGTGAGGTGGTCAAAGCAGCAGTGAAGCTGCCGTCGCTGTACTCGAAGAAGCGGACATCCATTGTGTCACCGCCAGAGAACCACGACGCTTGGATTTTTTTCATCGCCGCAGCTAGCTGTCGGAGTCGCCCTTACTGTCGTCGTAGGTGCTGCCACCCATCACGGCGGAGAAGCTGAGTCGTCGCTGCCGCTCGTGTGGAGATCACCGCTGCTATCCAAGAGAGCGCCGCTTGGTCGAAGCTGCCCTGTCACCGAGGAGGTTGTCGTCGTAGAACGAAGCTGCTCATACTGTCACCGTCGTCGAGATTACCAGCCGTGACTTGATCGCCGCCGTCGCCATTAAAACATTGCCGCTACATGCCATAGTCGAAGTCGAAGAGCGTGATCGAGTCGAAGAGCCCGTTGACATGGCGAGTGGGAGAAACAAAATCACGTGAAAACGAAACGCGTGAATCTCCTTGCTGACGTGGAATTTTTAAGGGAATTGCTGAGTGCACAGACCGCTGATTAATAGGATTGAACTGGAAGTACTTAACGCACAGACCAGTGTGCCATTTGACATCCAGGAGTCGGATCGAGACACCGTTTGCGTCAGATTGGAGCTGACGACGTGCTGATTGACAGAGACGCCTACACGGACACGAACTGAGCATTTTGAAACCCATTACTCTTTATATTCGTGTCTTAGTGTAACGTTCTATGTAGGGAAACTTTACCATATTTGGAACTATTTTTGACTTGTCTGGTTGGGGCTAGACAAGAGGGTCTTGACGTGTTGTAGCAGTCAAGGTATGTATTTCCTAGGTTGATAGAGTTCTGTACTTTGCTGAGTGTGGTGCAGTGTAGGTGGGGAGTTGGAGCTAGGACCCCATTGTAGGTGTACGGAAGGAACTTATTAATGCTGGTATTTGCTTGGTGCTGGACGTAGGTCGTTGGTGCGACCGAACCAGGGTAAATCTGTGCGTACTCTGTGATTGTTTTTGATTTACTGTGCCTGTGCTTTTAACTGCGTGAGATTTCTCATGGGTTACACGAGAATTTTTTATTAGCATATTCATCCCCCCTTTAAGCTAGGATCCAGATCCAACAAGTGGTATCAGAATAGGTTTTAGGATCTAGCCTAGGATTGACCATGGTTCACATTGATAGTGCTTTTGCTGAGGGTCATTCTATTTCACGTCCACCTAGATTTAATGGAGTAGATTATGCTTATTGGAAAAATCGTATGAGAATCTACTTGATATCTATTGATTATAAAGCTTGGCAAATTGTTGAAAAAGGCTATAAACCACCTGTTATTAAAATTGAAAATGTTGAGATGCTTAAACCTGATGATAAATAGAATGATAGTGATTGGAGACTTTATTCTCTTAATGCTATAAAGCTATGAATTCTCTCATTTGTTCATTAGATAAATCTGAATTCAATCGTATCTTACATTGTCTAAATGCACAGGAAATATGGCATACATTGGAGGTGACGCACGAGGAAACGTCACAAGTGAAGGAGTCTAGACTTGCACTGCTGAGCATGGAGTACGAGGAATTTCACATGCAACCATTAGAGACCATATCAGAGATGTTTGCGAGGTTCACCAACATTGTCTACAAGTCTAGCTCGCTCGGTAAGCCATATTCTAGCCTTGAACAGGTGAGGAAATTATTAAGAGCACTGCCAAGCTCTTTCAGACCTAAAGTCACTGCCATCCAAGAAGCGAAGGATCTATCACAGATGAGGGTCGAGGACTTGATAGGTAATCTAATGTCCCACGAGCTTGAATTGCAAAATATTGAAGAAAGAGAGAAACCTGAGGAAAAGGAGAAAGCTTCAAAGCCACTTGCTTTGAAAGCTAGCGAAGATGAAGATGATGATGAGGAGATGGCGCTAATGGTTAGAAGTTTCAGAAATTTTGTCAGAACTCCTCAAGGAAGATCAGAAATGCATAGAAGGTTCATTCGCTCTAACACTTTTAATTACGATAAAAATTATTCTGAACAAGATTCTGCTAATAGAGTTGAATGCTTCAAATGCAGGAAAAAGGGTCACTTCACGAAGCAATGCAGACAAGAGACTGCTCAGGTTGCTAAAGACAAAGGAAAAGCCAAGATGCTAACTTGGGACATGGACAGCGAAGCTGAGGATGAGGATGCAGAGGTGGTAGCCCACTCCGCTGTCGTCTGTTTAATGGCAAAGAGCGATGAGGTAAATTCCTTTACTAAAGTAGAATTGTTTGATGTTTGTAAAGGAATGCAAAATGAAATTAATGAGTTAGAACTCACGTTAAATGACTATAGAGATGCTAGCTTTAAATTACAAAAAGGAAATTGTGACATTTCTGAAGAAGTTGACATCCTTAAAGAAAAACTTAAAGAACGTGATTCTACCATTGCCATTATGAAAAAGGAAAAATCATGCTTTAATGAAGAAGTTGTTTGTCGCTCTTGCACTTCCTTATTGAATGAAATTAGCATGCTTAAGCTAGATTTGGGTAAGCTCGAAATTGAAAAAGACTATATGATTAAAGAGCTTAATGATAAGTTGTGCATGTTAAATAACGAACTTAAAAAGAAAATGGATGAATTTTGAAAAGAAGGAAGAGGAAAACAAGAGAGCTTTTATAAGTAAATGTACTTTGCTTGTGGATGAAAATAAATTGTTAAAATCTAAAGTTTCTAATCTTGAATTGGCCATTAAGAAATTCTTTATGGGAAAACAATCGTTGGATACCATTTTAGAGAATCAATTATATGGCAATAATAGAAGAGGACTTGGATTTGGTTTGAAAAATGTTGAAAATCCCAAATTTAAGAAATTCCACAATGTGCCTTCTATTGTGAAAAACTTACATGCAAAGTGCTTTACCTGTGATAGTGTAGGCCACACATCCTATTATTGTAAGTTTAAGAACACAAACGTAAAGTTCAAACAAGTATGGGTTCCCAAATCCTTAATTGCTAACACTAGTGGACCTTGTTGGGTTTCAAGGTCACACTTAACACCTTTCATGTAGGTGTGATGGAGATTTGGTGAGGTGCAATAAATTGAAAGTTTCATTCTTTTAGCTCCTTAGTCAAATAGCGACGCGAAGGTATATTTCCCGTCCCTCTTTGCATTCATTGCATACCTTCATAGTTTTTGTGTGTGCTTGATTTAATTTTTGTTTGAGTGCTTGTTTGCTTGTCTTTTTTGGCTTGTTTTAGTTCTTTATAAAAGAAAAACAAAAAAAATTGAAAACCCAAAAATCAAAAAAAAATTGTGCTTATTGAATACCTCTTATGAATCTTTATAAGTGGTATTATTGAATGTTCATTCGTATCCCTTGTAGAAATTAATTCATTATTGTTGTAGCTACATGAACATGTTGTTATCTTTTTAGTAGCCATGACATGTCTCAAAATTTTCAAATTTGACTTCTACACCTACATTTGCACTGTCATGAAAATAGATTTTTAGTGCTTTTGAAGATTCTTTTGAAGAATTTGGAAAGTGAGTGCAGGAATGATTAAAAATTCTGAATTTTCCAAGGGATATGATGTGTTTAGCTATGAATAAAAAATAAGCACAAAAGAATCGAAAAAAATGCTCCGTATGAAAAATGGATACACTTTATGGCTAATGCACAACCCACGAGTATCCAACTTATGCTAAATGGGTAAACATTAGTGTTGATGTATATAACTCGTCAAGCAATGCCACCCCACTTTTAAAAGTCCTTTTAGGCTATGTTTTGGGGTTTGGTAACTTGAACTCATCTTGGATGAGGTGGGAAAATTCAATCCTAGCTATATTCATGAAAAATGGGAAATGTGGATTGATTTGGTTAATTGTTCTAAAATTGAATCTCCCTTAGTACTTTATTGTCTATATCATTACACTTACACAAAGGTGGAGACGTCACTTTATGAATCTCTATGAGCTTGAATTGTTTACCATCTAGAAAACACATGCACTTGCATGTTACAATTTATAATGGATTATTTTTGCATGAGATATGTTCATGACTTCATTTTGCCCACGTTTGATGATAACAAAAGGGGAGAAAGGAAAAGATTTGTTGAAGGGGGAGTATTGTATGGTATTACTATTACTTGTTGAAGGGGGGCTTGGAAATAGGGGAGCATGAAATAGGGGGAGCATGCCTTTTTCTATTCCATTGGTATATTGTGCATGCTCATAATGCTTACATCTAACTATATTTCTCATATGCATGACATCCTTCAACACACTTCACATTCTATTTGTTCAAATCTTTCATTGGATTTTCATCATCAAAAGGGGGAGATTGTTGGACGCAACGATCTAGGAGCTTTGGTTTGATGATGACAAACATGTGCGAACTATTTAACGTGTGTGCTAAGTGTGTTTCAGGAATGGCAAAACGGTAAATTTTCAAAGTGATGACTAAGTCAACCAGTGGAGGAATTGCTATTCAAATAGCCAATGGACTTGGTCAAATAGCTATACACCAAGCAATTTGACTAGGTCAATATGGAGAGAGATGGAATCACGTTGGATTTGTTCAAATCTATTAGAGATGAATTCATATCCCATTATAACCATCTCCAATTTGAATTCAAACTCCTTTTCCTATCTCTCAACCCATTGTTGAGTATTGGTGTTTCATACCAATCTTATTTTGATGATGATCACAACATTATGTTGTTGCTAATGACTCTCATGGGAGTGTAGAATTTTATTGTAATTTTTGGGAACGTCGTTTCATGGCTCGTTTTCTCGCAAAACGATTTTGAATGATAGGGGCGTTTTAGTCCTTTGACTCAAAACATCGTTTCCAATTTTACATTTATTTTTTTGATAGGCATATCGCACGATCAGGATCCGTAGATCTGTGTGTCTCGTCTCCACGATCGACCCTGTATTTTCAGACTATTTTTCTGACGCCCGGATTGAGAGATACCGCTCGGAGAAATCTCGACCGTCGATCTCCCCAATCAGATTCAAATTCGAATTGACATCAGATCTGTTATAATCCCACATTATTTCCATGATATCTTTCCTAAACCGCTTCCTCTATGGTCCCCTAGACTTAGCCCTATTTGTACACCCCCCTAACCCAATATCCCCCTTTTTAACCATAATCCTATAGTTAATTATCACCACCTATTATTATAATAATAACCCTAAACCTAACCCTAACACTAAAATCAAAATACCCTTTCACGATTCAGCCCTAGGCTATTTTTGTTTACAGCCGCCGGCTCCTAAAACAAACTCCCCCGTCACAATCTCTCTCTCCTTTCCCTACCCCCGCGCTCACCTACCCAGCGACCACCGAGAGCCTCTCCGGCGGTGCTCCCCACCTTGCCGCCGTCCACGGCCTCCCGTGATTCGTGCCGCGCGTAAGCCCCGCCTGCAGTCGCCTTCGCCCTTGCGCCGACCGCCCTCCCCGCGCAGCCCGAGCTCGCGGCCAACCGCCGTCGCGTCCCTCATCCTCCAGCCCACCGTCGTGCCCTCATCTGCAGCCGCCGCACGACTCGCAACAGCCGCCAACGCCTCTGTTCTCGCAGCAGTGACCGCAGCGACGCACCCCGCACCGCCATCTACACGCAACAACAACGAGAGACCTATTTAACTGTGAGTGTTGTAAATTATTACATAGGAGCAGACTCTAATGGCTACAAATAGTGTTATTATGGGTGAATGATAGATAAAAATGTACAAAGATAATATAACAGTTTATGAACATTCTGTAACCAAGATTTTGTAAGTTTAGTTAATAGTGATTAATTAGTTAGGGATCTCTTAGCTTGATATCCGATCTCGAAGGTAGACTCATCCTCGTTCGAGCACCGGAACACCCCGACGACCTCTTCCAGTTACGCTACTTGCAGTCGAGGAACCAGAGTGAGGACAACGCGATCTGTTGTTTCAGATCCGACGTCAAAGCTTGCACGTGACCGTCAGATCAGGTTGGTGCCCTAACTCGTAGCAAAACCCACACCGTAGCAAAACTGAACCCTAACTAAAAATCAGACAACAATAATTAAATTTACGCTTCCGCACCAGTAAAATATTGCCACTGTAGAAATCGACCATCGGACAATTTTTCTGTGCAGATAGGGTAGTGGTCGATCTAAGTTGATGAAACACCAAAACATGACTTTGACGAATAGGGTAGTCCCGACAACTTAGAAACAAACCTAAATAGGATTTATTGAAAACGCGACATGACACCGTCGCCGTGACACTGTTACAGACGGACTACCGCGGACGCGACGCCTGGACGAGACGCCCCGGACGGACGACACACTCGCCACCACAGGCAAGTGTACTCACTTGCTCTTTCGGCCGTGCCTAGGCCTTAGACTGTTAGAACTATTAAACTGTGAACAAAGAGAACCGGACGTGAAATGATAGCGTCCGGGATGCCCCTGACGACTTAGACTTGACGACGAAGTTTGAGCGCAACAACAACTTTTGACACCGTAGGGTTATCTTGTGTGTGCGTGTGTGTGTGGACCCCCTAGAATCAACAACAACTACTACCATAGGTTTCATATGCCTGTGCGTGTGTGTGGACACCCTAGAACAACTTTGCCCTTGTCATGTCATGAACATCTTGCACGTCGTGTCTTATGTAGCCTGTGGGCAATGAGACGCTCACCTAGCAGAGTGGGTGATCTTTGTTACAGAACATCTACGGGAAGCTCGGCACCCACCTAGCAGAGTGAGTGTCCCAGCTGACCGAGAGGATAGAGACTCTCACCTAGCAGAGTGAGTGGTCCTATACAGTAGTACAGTTTCACCTATGAGGCGTCCGTCGCTCACCCAGCAGAGTGAGAGATACGCTACTGATCATGGGGATAGAGGCACTCTCCTAGCAGAGTGATTGGCCCAATATTGTCTTGTCTTGAGCACTTGGGTTTGGGGTAGGGTTGAGCGTGTGCACGGGGAGAGGGTCTGATCCCCCTCGAACCGTAAGGCGTGAACCCTTCGAGTCACACATGTCTTCTTGTCATGTCATGTCCTGTATTTCTTGTCTTGTCACTTCTTGTCACGACCCGTTTAGGTTAGTCCTGTAGTCGGTAGCACACGCTACGACTACTGCTTGCTACGCCTTACTTTCCTGCTGTGTTTACTTTCTTTCGTCACTCTGTGATAACCCTAACATGCTAATCAACCAGTAAACTATTGTTTAATAGTTCGGTACACTTGCAGTAGAGTCTGACCCTTTTTGTAGACTTTACCTGATGTACAGTTCCTTTCTTTTGGGAGCTGTATGTCAGTTATAGAGCCAGAGTACGTTGACGAGGCGGAGGACGTAGAGCCGGAGGACGCAGGCCCAGAGTACGTGCCCGAGGAGGACCCGAGCTAGAGATCTTCACGTTGCTGATTTAGAGGTTTTACTACAGTTTAGGTGGGTGCGTAGCCCCGTTTACTTTCTGTCTAGGTTGGGTGCTTGCACCATTAGTTTACTTTCAGCTGTTGTAGCCGTGTTAGCTTTTGTTTAGACTCCCCGTATTTTTCTGGATATCTGTTGAATAAAATGAATGCATCTCTTTTAATACTTTTGTTGTTCTGTTCTAACCTGCAGGGACATGTTCCTTCGTCTTGGAGTACCACACAGACGCTTATTGGGTCCGAGCTTCACAGCTCCGGCCTAAGCGGGCCTTGTCACGTTTCGCTTCCGTCGTTTTGGGAAGCGGGGCATGACAGGTTTTAGTGGTGGCCCATGCAGGTCCTTTTCTGCAAAAAGTTCATGACGATAGAAGTATTAACATTCTTTTTATTTCTATCCAGTAATGTGTGCGAGTCTAAGTTGTGTTTTTCCTGTCGTTAGGATGGTGGGAGGACGTAAAGCTCGAGATGATCCATCAGCTGACGGGACCATGGATGGCCGAGGTGACGATTTACGCCAATTACTGGGTGTTATGAGGGAGATGCTGGACGTGCAGCATCAATTGGTTCAGCAGTCCCATTAGGCTGCCCGAGCCATCCAGGCTCCGCCACTGCCTCCGCTTGCCCCTCGAGCTGTTCAGAGAGTGAAGCAGTTCAATGAGCTTCAGCCGAAGATATTTTCTGGGAAGGAAGGACCGTTGGCAGCTGATGAGTGGATTTTGAGTACTGAGGAGAAGCTGATTGCTGCGAAGATTCCTGATGATACCCGAGTTGAGATAGCGAAGATGCAGCTGACCGAGAATGCTAGGAACTGGTGGCGCATTAAGGAGAGGCGCTTGCAGAAGCCAGTGGAGTGGAGGACTTTTCAATCGATGTTCAAGGAGAAGTACTTCACCAAAGCTGCTAGGAGGGATCCGCTGAGCAGATTTGTAGATCTGAAGCAGTGGGATATGACCGTCGACGAGTACGAGGCAGAGTTCGAGATGCTGAGTCGGTTTGCCCCACATATGATGAGGAAGGAGGAGAAACGAGCTGATCGTTTCCATCAGGGATTGCGTCTGAAGATTCAGGCTTCTATGTCTTCGGCAGATTTCACGACCATGGGAGCGGTGCTGAATGCCGCGAGGAACCATGAGACCATATCGCGTCTACTTGATCCTTTTGATGATGGGGGAAAGCGACAGAAGGAGCAGCATAGGCCTTCTGCTAGGTCTATAGTGGGACCAGTTCAGTCAGTGCCTTTCAAGAGGCCAGGAGCACCTGCTCAGCATCAGATGAAGGGCCCATGCTTTTTCTGCGGCAAGCCAGGGCACCAGCAGAACACTTGCAGGAAGAAGCTGGGTTTGTGTCTGCATATGGAGCTGCCACACACGCCTTTATAGATTGCCCGACGTATCGCCATACTGAGGGCAGAGCACCGGCCCCACTGTAGAGTAGAGCACCTGCCCCTACCCAGAGAGGAGCTGTTGTCTGTGGAGCATATGTCATGACAGCAGCGGATGGCGTCGTTGCAGGTAACTCCATAGTTTTAGTCTTTCATATTATAGTTTAGCTTATTTTTGGCTGCTTGTGTATGTTTCAAAACTTCTTGTTCCTTTCAAATCCAACCTTTAATGTTTTGGGATTAGCCACAAAGATCACAACCCACCTATCTTCCCTCATCCAATATCACAACTCCACATGTTTTTCCCAATGTTTTAAAATATGACTTAGGCCTTAAACTTTCTTTTCTTTCCCTCTTCGGGAGTGTTATTTTTATAGTTATGATGTTGTTAGTACTAGATATTTTGTTATAGGGTTATGTTTACGGGTAGGCTCAGAGTGAGATGAGATATGTTGTATCGGTGATTAGTTGGTTTGAATAACAAGGATATTAGATCAGATTCCTTTGGATGAAAAGAATGAGGAGTCCAAGACTTATTAATGATACCAATGTGTAACGGACTCGATGGGGACTCTGGATGAATGAAATTATACACAGTGAGATGAGTACTTAATTGACCTGAAACTTGGACGAGTGGTAGATAGGAGTAGCTATGGATGTATAGTATGATTTAGAGTGGTCATGAGAATAAGTAGAACATTTAAAGCATCAAGACTTGATCATTAAGTTGACGTGAGAAGTCATTGGAAGTAAGACAACATGTTGAGATGAATGGATAGTTAGGAAGACGGATTTTATAAGATTGGGAGACTAGATGATAGGGGTAAGGATAGCTGTGGTTCGATGGTTCGTTGATTAAGGAAAATAGATTCATGAGTCGATATGAGGGATGATACTTTGGGGATGAGATGATTGAAGACTTGTAGGCGATGGCGTGGATCTATGACCAGGTGCTAGGGTGTGATTCTAGATGTAGCATTAGCCAGTGGAGAGACGAGCTGTGATGGATTATTTAAGGAACGTTGTTAGAATTTATAGGATTAGCGATTGTTATGTGTAGATATAGGAGTTGTAGGCAAAGTGTTTATACATATTATTACTATTAGTATAAGTGATTCTGAGGATGGAATCTTTATTTTAGTGGGGTAGAATGTAATGGTCGCTTTCCGACCTTATGGATTTTCTGTGTGCACGTGTTTTATCGTGCACGTATTTTATTTGGCTATTTCAGGTTTCCGGCATATGCGATGTGATATGCCGATGTGATCGTTTGGGAGTGTAGAATTTTATAGTAATTTTTGGGAACGTCGTTTCACGGCTCGTTTTCTCGCAAAACGACTTTGAATAATAGGGGTGTTTTAGTCATTTGACTCAAAACGCCGTTTCCAATTTTACATTTATTTTTTTGGTAGGCGTAGCGCACGATCAGGCTCCGTAGATCTGTGTGTCTCGTCTCCACGACCGACCCGGTATTTTTGGACTATTTTTCTGACGCCCGGATTGAGAGATATCGCTCGGAGAAATCTCGACCGTCGATCTCCCCAATCAGATTCAAATTCGAATTGAAATCAGATCTGTTATAATCCCACATTATTTCCATGATATCTTTCCTAAACCGCTTCCTCTATGGTCCCCTAGACTTAGGCCTATTTGTACACCCCCCTAACCAAATATCCCCCCTTTTAACCATAATCCTATAGTTAATTATCACAACCTATTATTATAATAATAACCCTAAACCTAACCCTAACCCTAAAATCAAAATACCCTTTCACGATTCAGCCCTAGGCTGTTTTTGTTTACAGCCGCCGGCTCCTAAAACAAACTCCCCCGTCACCATCTCTCTCTCCTTTCCCTACCCCCGCGCTCACCTACCCAGTGACCGCCGAGAGCCTCTCCGGCGGTGCTCCCCGCCTTGCCGCCATCCACGACCTCCCGTGATCCGCGCCGCGCGCAAGCCCCGCTCGCAACCGCCTTCGCCCTCGCGCCGACCGCCTTCCCCGCGCAGCCCGAGCTCGCGGCCAACCGTCGTCGCGTCCCTCATCCTCCAGCCTGCCGCCGCGCCCTCATCTGCAGCTGCCGCACACCTCGCAACAGCCGCCGACGCCTCTGTTCTCGCAGCAGCGACCGCAGCGACGCACCCCGCGCTGCCATCTACGCGCAACAGCAACGAGAGACCTATTTAACTGTGAGTGTTGTAAATTGTTACATAGGAGCAGTCTCTAATGGCTACAAATAGTGTTATTATGGGTGAATGATAGATAAAAACGTACAAAGATAATATAAACAGTTTATGAACATTCTGTAACCAAGATTTTATAAGTTTAGTTAATAGTGATTAATTAGTTAGGGATCTCTTAGCTTGATATCTGATCTTGCAGGTAGACTCATCCTCGTTCGAGCACCGGAACACCCCGACGACCTCTTCCAGTTACGCTACTCGCAGTCGAGGAACCAGAGTGAGGACGACGCGATCCGTTGTTTCAGATCCGACGTCAAAGCTTGCACGTGACCGTCAGATCAGGTTGATGCCCTAACTCGTAGCGAAAACCACACCGTAGCAAAACTGAACCCTAACTAAAAATCGGACAACAATAATTAAATTTACGCTTCCACACCAGTAAAATGTTGTCACTGTAGAAATCGACTATCAGACAATTTTTCTGTGCATATAGGGTAGTGGTCGATCTAAGCTGATGAAACACCAAAACGTGACTTTGACGAATAGTGTAGTCCCGACAACTTAGAAACAAACCTAAATAGGATTTATTGAAAATGCGACCTGACACCGTCGCCGTGACACTGTTACAGACGAACTACCGCAGACGCGACGCCTGGACGAGACGCCCCGGACGGACGACACACTCGCCACCGCAGGCAAGTGTACTCACTTGCTCTTTCGGCCGTGCCTAGGCCTTAGACTGTTAGAACTATTAAACTGTGAACAAAGAGAACCGGACATGAAATGATAGCGTCCAGGACGCCCCTGACGACTTAGAATTGACGACGAAGTTTGAGCGCAACAACTACTTTTGACACCGTAGGGTTATCTTGTGTGTGCGTGTGTGTGGACCCCCTAGAATCAATAACAACTGCTACCATAGGTTTCATCTGCGTGTGCGTGTGTGTGGACACCCTAGAACAACTTTGCCCTTGCCATGTCATGAACATCTTGCACGTCGTGTCTTATGTAGCCTGTGGGCAATGAGACGCTCACCTAGCAGAGTGGGTGATCTTTGTTACGGAACATCTACGGGAAGCTCAGCACCCACCTAGCAGAGTGAGTGTCCCAGCAGACCGAGAGGATAGAGACTCACCTAGCAGAGTGAGTGGTCCTATACAGTAGTACAGTTTCACCTACGAGGCGTCCGTCGCTCACCTAGCAGAGTGAGAGATACGCTACCGATCGTGGGGATAGAGGCACTCACCTAGCAGAGTGAGTGGCCATATATTGTCTTGTCTTGAGCACTTGGGTTTGGGGTAGGGTTGAGCGTGCGCACGGGGAGAGGGTCTGATCCCCCTCGAACCGTAAGGCGTGAACCCTTCGAGTCACACGTGTCTTCTTGTCGTGTCATGTCCTGTCTTGCTTGTCTTGTCACGTCTTGTCACGACCCGTTTAGGTTAGTCCCGTAGTCGGTAGCACACGCTACGACTACTGCTTGCTACGCTTTACTTTCCTGCTGCGTTTACTTTCTTTTGTCACTCTGTGATAACCCCAGCATGCTAATCAACCAGTAAACTGTTGTTTAATAGTTCGGTACACTTGCAGTAGAGTCTGACCCTTTTTGTAGACTTTACCTGACGTACAGTTCCTTTCTTTTGGGTGATGTACGTCAAGTGTAGAGCCAGAGTACGTTGACGAGGCGGAGGACGTAGAGCCGGAGGACTCAGGCCCAGAGTACGTGCCCGAGGAGGACCAGAGCTAAAGATCTTCACGTTGCTGATTCAGAGGTTTTACTGCAGTTTAGTTGGGT
The DNA here is from genome assembly GCA_030789695.1 of Scilla litardierei. Lineage (NCBI taxonomy): Eukaryota > Viridiplantae > Streptophyta > Magnoliopsida > Asparagales > Asparagaceae > Scilla > Scilla litardierei. The sequence goes on along the minus strand of CM061134.1, from coordinate 71,632,178 downwards.
GCGTAGCACCGTTTACTTTCTGTCTAGGTTGGGTGCTTGCACCATTAGTTTACTTTCAGCTGTTGTAGCCGTGTTAGCTTTTGTTTAGACTCCCCGTATTTTTCTGGATATCTGTTGAATAAAATGAATGCATCTCTTTTAATACTTTTGTTGTTCTGTACTAACTTGCAGTGACCTGTTCCTTCGTCTTGGAGTACCACACAGACGCTTATTGGGTCCAAGCTTCACAGCTCCGGCCTAAGCGGGCCTTGTCACGTTTCGCTTCTGTCGTTTTGGGAAGCGGGGCGTGAAAGTATTCACTTCTCTGTGTGGGATTATAGTGGATATTGGTGTGGCTGGATGTAACTAAGTTTGGGGAACCAGGGTAATTCCTTGTGTTTGCGTTTGGATTGAATGTGTCAATTATTTCCTCTTGCATGTATAATTCCGCATTTGCAAGTTTATTTTAAATTGGACAATTTTATTGCCATTACACTATTCACCCTCCTAATGTGTGTTGTTAGTATTGCAAGGGTAAGGCGATCCTTACAATTGGTATCAGAGCGAGTTTATAGCATACCTGCAACAATGGCATTCAACACCTTATCCGCGTCTCATGAAGAAGGTCATTAAACCGTTCGACCCCCGCTCTTCAACGGAACCAACTATCCTATTTAGAAGATCAGGATGACGATCTACTTGGAGAGTCAAGACCTATGGGACATCACGGAGGTGCCATTTGAGAAGCCCACTACTCCTGCAGCTTCTAGGACAAAGGCGGAGAAGGACTCGATCAAGTACAATGCGAGGGCTATGAATGCATTCCATTGCGCCCTTTCAGCAAATGAGTTCAACCGCATCTCCATATGCAAAACGGCCAACGAAATTTGGCATACTTCGGAGATTTGTCATGAAGGGACAACAAAGGTAAAGAAATCTAAACAAACTGTGTTTAGATCTAAATATGAAATGTTTAAGATGCAGGAAGGCGAAAGCATTTCAGAGATGTTCACAAGGTTCATCGATATCGTGAACGCTTTGGAGGGACTTTGGAAGATGATTTCCCAAGAGGATCATGTAGAGAAGATCCTTGACTCTCTCTCACCCCGTTGGGAGTCAAAGGCCAACGGAATTTTGGAGTCATATGACATATCCAAATACACCGTTGAGGAGTGCATTGGTAATCTCATGGCGTATGAAGTGAAGCTTCAACACAAGAAGGAGATTCAACCATCGCGGAGAAGCAAAAGGCGATTGCATTCCAGGCCAAGGAGGAGCCAATCAAGTGGAGGAGGAAATTTCATCGAGAAGCTCCTAGTGAAGAAGATGAGCAAGAAGATGCAAGTGGAGAAGAAATTGAGGAGCTTGCCAAGCAATCCAAAGCATTCCTCAAATGCAAGCAAGGTAAGTCTTTGTCAAAGTTTGCCTCCAATTCTAACAAGGTTCCTACTTATTACACTTGCAGTAGAAAAGGTCACTTGTCCACCGAATGCCCTTCCAAACCCAATAAAGAAGCTTACAAGGGTAAGGGGAAGAAGCATTGGAAAGGGAAGTCCAAGTCCAAAAATCACAAGAAGGGACTTGTCGGGACTTTTGATGATTCAAGTGAGGATACATCGAGTAATGAAGAGGAGGATGCAAAGGACGATGCTCATGCATGTTTTGTAGCAATCAATGCTCCTACTCATATCCCCTCTGGCTTGAATGATGAAGAGTTGGATGCATGGCTCGACTCTTACAACTCCTATGAGGATTCGTGCCTCATGGCTATGGAGGAGAAGTCATCATTAAGCTCTAGCAATGATGGTGATGCTGTTGAGATCGAGGAAGAAAAGATCTCATACGAGGAGCTCAAAAACAACTTCGACTTGGTCTCCGAAAAGGCTAGTAAGTGCACCAACTCTTACAATAAATTAAAAGCAAAATATAAGATTGCTAAGAGTAGATTGCATGAACTAGATATTGCAAGTGTAGTTCATGATGAAAGACATGTTTATGACACTTGTGAGAGAGACACACTTCTCTCTCAAGTTAAGGAATTGAGCCTTACAAATGAAAAACTTGTTGCTCAAAACCTTAGCTTAGAATCTCACATTCAACAACTTACGTTGAAATGTGAAGAGGAATCCCGTAAGCTCATAAGCTTGGTGTATTCTAGGGATTCACTCCACAATTTGTTGGAAAAACAACATCCGGCAAATCATAGAGGAGGTTTGGGTTATATTCAAAATGTGGTACCCAAACCCACCTCTAATTCCTCTTATGGTGCAAATACAAGAAATATTGCTAAAGCACCTAAGAAGAATCACCATGCTTTCTTGTACAACAATAACATTAACAAGAAGCATGTAGATCATGAGGTAATGAGGACGAATGAAAAATCTTCATTTTTTGCTAAGAAGCAAAATCCTCATTCTTTGCATGCCAAGAAATTCGTTTCTACACCTAAGCATGCCACATCCACCCCTCTTGCAAAGGCAAAACCCTTGCCTAGGAAATCCTTGAAATTATGGATTCCCACTAAGGTTAGTGTGCAAGAGAGGGATAGCTACATCAACTCTCTAGTTTGGGATGTGATCACATCATGTGATTACATTAGGAAATCAAACTCCTCTTGGGTTTGGTTGCCTAATGTTTAGGTTCCTCACACATATGCATACTGCATGGGTATTGTGCTTGTATGTTTATTTATAGCATACCCATTGTTTGTGTGTGTTTCATGATTTTGAAAATATTTTCAAACTTATTTTTCATGAAAATGGGACCTTGTGGTTTACTGACATGCATGTATTTTTTATCCATGTGTATGTCAATGGGGGAGTTAATATGTTATATGTTTAAAATATTTTAAGACATATTTTAACTCTCATTTCGGAGGTTATTTGAGATCATTATTTACATTTGGTTATTTTTGATCTCAAACCAAACCTCTTGTTTATTGACAACATTTTTCTTGTTATATTTGTTTTGGCAATATTCTTTGTGTATCTTTGAAGCTTGATTTTTCCATATCTATTGCTTTGATACACTTTCGGCCCATGGCTCCAATATTGGTATTAGATCCTAGAAGTCAAAAGTTGACCATTTCTATGATCTAGGGGGAGCATGGGATAGTGAATTGATACCCACTAAATTTTTCAATCTGGTATCATACATCTCTTTCTTTTCTTGCATATTGTCACATCTTAGTGAAGATGACAAAGGGGGATATATTTGATGTCCACCTTTTTGACGATGTCAAGGGGGAGAGATATATGCATTATGTAAATATATATGGGGAGATATATTCATATGCATACGGGGAGAGATATGTCTATGGGGAGAGATATATGGGTTTAGATAAACCATTCATGTTTGCATGATATTGTCTATTACAATTGGTTTATGTAATCCTTGCCTATTATATGTCACCATGATATTTTTTGGTATAATGAGTATTTACTTCTGTGTAGCTCGTTGTTTAAATTGGTGCATATAAGTAGGGGGAGCTCATTAGCATTGTGCTTTAATTATTTGTATTTTACATAATGTGTGTCATCATCAAAAAGGGGGAGATTGTTGAGTATTGGTGTTTCATACCAATCTTATTTTGATGATGATCACAACATTATGTTGTTGCTAATGACTCTCATATTTTAGTCTCTCAGTTTTATTTCAAGAATATCTTTCTTGGAGACTAATCACTTGGTGCAAGGATGGACATCAAGTGAAGAAGGACCATTGCTTGGACTCAAGGAGTGACAAAGCTTGGAGATGATGGAGAGCAATCAAGATCAAGATTGAAGACTTAGACTCTAAGGAAAGCATTGTAATCCATGTAATTTACTTTATTGCTTTCTCTCTCTTTTGAGTCTAGGATTAATGTAATGCCTTATTCGATGGTTTACTCATTCATGCATATGTATTTAACCATCCTAGTAAGCCTTGGGATTAACATAGAATCCAACCCAATAGGTTCACTTTGTCCAAAGACTCATTTGGAGTCTCTGGCTTTCCATCAGTCGCCTGCAGAAGGAAACACAGTCGACTGGGTGATTTCCTGTTGCCTGTAGATCCTTCTACAGTCGCTGATATGCACAACTCAAGTCAACATTTTAATTGACTCAAACTTGAGCTTTACGCACAGTCGACTACTGGTCAGTTTACAGTCGCCTGTATATTTACAGTCGCCTGTAGATTGGTCATCAGTCGCCTGAGTAACGTAAGTGCAATCTCTGCATCTCTCTGTCGTTTCTCCATCTTATACTGCAGACGACTGATTAAGGTTTTACAGTCTCCTGACTAATAGACAGTCGACTGAATTATTGACATCAGTCGCCTGTTTACTTATCGGGAGAAAAAGTGCAGCTCTCTGTTTTATTCCATCCCCTGCAGCAGTCGCCTGCTGAAGGATTAACAGGCGCATGTCCTGTTTACAGTCGACTGTACTGTCTTCATCAGTCGACTATCCTGGCTCAGATTATAGCCGTTGGATATTTTCTAGCCGTTGATCAGTCGACCGTCTTTTGATCATCAGTCGACTGTTCCTGTCGTTTTCGCCCAGTTTCTAGCCGTTGCAAATCGATTCTTTGGCTGTTTTCTTGGGTTTTGGGGTTTGATATAGGGTTCCTATATATATGAGTGTGCTGCCATCTCTTATACTTCTGGATGCTATTGAACATCTCAAGCGATCTATAAGCAACTCACAAACTCCCTCAATTCCCTCACAAGAGCTCGCATTCCTCTTCCATTGAAGTCTAGCTCAAGGGAATTCATCCAAGTGCTCTCAAGCATATCTCAACACTTAGAGATCCTCTTCCATGCCTTGCATCCATTTATTAGTAAGCATCTCAAGGCATAGGTAAGAGTATTTATTTACTTGGTGAATTTGTAACACAATTCTCTTTGTGGGTATTAGTCTATCTCTCTTTGTGGGAGTTTATCTCTTTGTGGGATTAGGATATTCTCTTAGTGGGAATAACTCTCTTTGTGGGAATAACTCTCTTTGTGGGAGTTTAGTGTCCTAGTGTAAGGCTAACCCTAATTCTCTGAGTGGGAGTTAGTGATTCTCAGTGTGAGAGTCTCGTGTCGGATTGGTTGGGTCCTTGTGTATGGCTTAAATCCTCTTTGTGGGGTATCTCCTTGTGAGATTTGTATTCACGTCTCTGTGTGGGATTATAGTGGATATTGGTGTGGCTGGATGTACCCAAGTTTGGGGAACCAGGGTAATTCCTTGTGTTTGTGTTTGGATTGATTGTGTCAATTATTTCCTCTTGCATTTATAATTCCGCATTTGCAAGTTTATTTTTAATTGGAAAATTTTATTGCCATTATACTATTCACCCCCCTAGTGTGTGTTGTTAGTATTGCAAGGGTAAGGCGATCCTTACACCCATTAGTGATTGATTCATATAATCTTCAATATTCAATCTCCTAACTTCTAGAGATTCTCCTTTAGCCAACCCCTCTCTCTCCCTCTTCTATAAATATTACTACCCAAAAACCTAGAATATGCTGCAACATCAAATTATAGTGGGGTACAAAAATAGTGCGGCATTCACAAGCGAAAATGTAACGCCCCGCTTCCCAAAAGGCACCGGAAGCGAGAACGTTACGCAGCCCGCTTGAACTGGAGCGGTGAAGCTCGATTCCAATAAGCGTCTGTGATAAAAAAACAGGGGAGATCCTTGCATTTGCGTTTCAGAATAATAAGAATACATTCAAAAAGATAAAAGCCACATCCAGAAATATTAAGTCCATACACGAAATTAAACAACAAAGCCACAGCAGGGCTAAAGTAGCAACAAAAGAAACGTACACTAAACAACAACAACTGAAAGTAACTAAGAAAGGACGACGACGGTGAAGGTCTCTAGTCCTCCGCAAGGAGAGACTCGGCATCTATGGCAAACTCCGGCTCTCTAAATCAGGCGTCTCGAAAGGATCTTTCTAGCACTCAAACTCGAGATCTGACATACATCCAAAAAGACATCAATGTATGTCAGCAAGATCTGCAAGTAAAGGTCAGAAACCAAGGCAAGGTGTGCATATAACATGAATTGAGAAGTGACAATTATTAGCATACAAGGTCTCCACAACAACATTTTACGAGATAACAATTTAAAAACGAAGTAAAATTAAACATTCATAGCATGGCAGTTCTAATCAGGTAAAGTAATGACAGTTATTTCATTAGCATGGCAAGTTGTAATTTTCATGTTCGTGTTTTCTATTCACTCCTAGGGTTCCCGCCTTTAAGACGTGATGAGTAAGTCATTCTTCTCACGGGGGTATAATCGTGATTGATACTAACACACCGTATAGGTGGTGTTCTTGAAGATATGACCCCTACATACGCTTAGTAGCCGTTCAACCCTAACCCCACCCAAAAGTTTGCCGGAACACGAGCCGGCCTAGTCAACTCACACGACATCACGAAAGTCACAAATTCACCTTCAAGGCGCATGATTTCACGATGTCACTCTCTAATGACCAAGCAAGATGTCCATTCATTTCAAGTCGTCAATAGTTCATTATTTCACAACATTTAAAAATTTAAAGGAATGTCGAGACGGGTTACTTCTTACAAGGAACAATTTTCTTGCCAACGTTTAGAATTGAAACATATCAAGTTATATGTCAAAATATCACATTTTTTGTCTAGAACATTATGGAAATAGTTTCATGCGTCATTTCACGTGCAATTTTCAAGATATGCAGATTAAAGTAAAAATGGCGCAATAATCATCAAACTTCAAAAATTCATAACTAATTGCACACTTGCCTGTTTTCAGCGTTCTTGGTGTCGTTGGAAACGTCTCGACGGGTACTACGCTATAGTGATAACGGTTCGCGGAGTACACTGTGATTGTCTGTGACATAAGATTCGCAAAGTTAACTAATAGTGAATTAATCACCGTAATAACACTATACTTAACCACAACTGATCTTATAGCATGCTTCTGATCCCCTATTGAAGTGTCTACTCGGTATGAATCAACTGGCCTATATTACATGCTGCTAGTAGACTATGAAATTGGCTTGCTTAAATAGTAGTTATATAACCACTTATAAGATGTTTATTAACAACAACTAACCTTAGTTCTGTACTAACTTTATTATGCCAAACTAATTAGTTTTCACATAGGTCAAACTTGCAAAAGGAAATATAAATAAATAATCTAACTGATATGGAGTTAACTTAACTGGTACGCATATGACTACGTAAATGTGCCGCTTAGTGTTGTATTAAGAGATCACTGTTCATAAGCCCTGTCATCCTATCATCCCATAATCGTTCTGACATCAATAACATATAAGTATAGTGATTAACATGGGTGCAGGCAAGGGCGGAGCTGTGCTTGGGCTAAGGTGGGCTATAGCCCGGGTAAGTATTTGAATAAACCTTGTACATTACCTTTCAGCATCCCAAATTAGCCCAGTTGGTTGAAGATTCATGTATTTGACTTGGAAGTCAGGGGTTCAAATCCTTGCATGGTCAGCCGATAGAGAGTTCAATTTTTTTCTCTAATAACATTATTGAAAATATTATCTAAAAATTATATTATACACTCTTTTTCCCCATGAAATCCAGCTTTGAAAAAATTATCTTAGCCTGTCGTCACAAAGAACAGTTTGATCTAGCACATAGTTTTAGTTCAATTAAACACACTTATCTAAACCACGGGTTAATGACAACAACGTATATCAAACTTAATTTTGTACGGAAAAGATGAATTTATTGGTGGTCAGCCTAAAATTTTGTTACTTCAATCATCAAGCCGTGTCGTATTGGATATGTGTCCGATACGCATGCCAGATGCACCCATCTAACATGGTGATTTTCTTGTTTAAGTATATCCTTTTAAAGAATTTGCTAAAGTATCACCGCATCGTATCGCGTAATTAACCATGTTTGATGTCAATTATTGGTAATTCAAAATCTTTGAACAAGCAATTAAACACGGATTCAGGCCAAGACTAAGCCGGCTAATTATGTATGAGTTGGTCATCACAAAGACCCAGACTTTGGACCCTATTTTAACCGGGTCAAATCCATTTCCTACAAATTCCTCATAGCATCACCAAAATCCTGAATAATTTAGTGTATATACTGTTAGTTCAAAGACCAATGTGTAATATTTTCTAACAAATTGATATCAAGCTTATATATTACCCTATTGACCACTAACGATGTTGTTTTTGGATGAATGTATACAGTGAATAACATGGAACATTTCCGATTTGTGACTAAAGAAGTCACTTTTATAAAATTGAGTTCAATCTTTCAACATATTTTCTTGCAATCAAGCATAACTTAAGCTGTAATTCTCATTCAACACATAATAAAAAGTTATTTATAAATAACCGAATATTAAAATTGTATTTGCAACTGTACTTTGCCCAAATAGCCAAAAACATGTGCCAAAAAGATCCAGAAATGAAGCATATTAACAAAAAGAAAAGAAAAGGCAGAATCCCTATCACCACAAAAATCCCCCCATTTTAAATAAAATGTTTCTAAAAGGTTTGCTCGCCAACCGTCAAAATTCAATATCCCAAACCTAATTTGCGTCTTGTTTGTATTTGATCGGTAGCCGAGGGTGGAAACAATTCCTGGCTCCGCCCCTGGGTGCAGGGCAGCATGAGTCTTTGTTATTGCATGTAAGATATTGATCCTACTCAAACGAGCAACATACCGTTGAGCACGTCGGTGTTTGTAGATGGGGAAAAGGCACGGCGGCGACTGCGACTTCCAGCGGGACTGAGGTCGGCGATTTCGGCGCTGGAACGAGGAACCACCGGAGGGGTAAGGTGAAGCTTGGCCTCTTCGTCGGGCTGAAGTCGAAGGCGGGTGCCCGGGGCTTGAAGAAGAGGCGGTCGGCGTCGGAGAAAGGTGGATCTCGACGCTGGAAGGCGGGGTGATGTGGAGACGGGGTGCGTGGGCCTAGGGCAAGGGCGGAGGTCGGAAAAGACCCTGAGCTAGAGCGGGGCAGGCGCCGCCTGAGCTTCGTTCGCCGGCGGGTTCGAGAGATGGGAGGTCGCGGGGAGCTGGGTCGCAGATTTGCGGGTCGCGCGACGCCGTGGCTGTCGTTGGTGAGGGGGAGATGGGGTGGAAGGCGTCGAGTGTTGCCGCGAGATGGAAGGAGCTCGGTGTTGCGAGGGACTGCGGGCTGTTCGCTGGTCGTGAGGGAGAGGCCGCGCGATTCTGTGTGATGGTGAGGAGATGACGCGCGAAGGAAGGAGCAGCTCACGGAGGAGCTCTTGGCGTTGGGTTGCGATACGTGGAGGGGAGCAGCTAGTCGTCGAGTGCGATAGCAAAGGGCACAGGGTATCGGGGTTTAAGTTTGCAAAGAACTGGGGTAACTCTTGCATGGGTTTACAATGAAGGGAGAACGTGAAGAAGTTCATGGGTTTGTGTGATGGGAGAGAGAGAGAGAGAGAGAGAGAGAGAGAGAGCAAATTTTGTAAAGCTTTGTAAAAAGCTGTAAGCAACTGTCGCTTGGAGAAAAATGTCAGCCCCAGGGTTCTCTTTGTATATAGGTTAGCTTTGATTACAAAGAACTGGGTTTCTGTTAAAAGGCAATAGAACTCAAGAGAGAGAGACAAGCTTTCTTAGGAAAAGAGTGAGTAACCATGGCAATAGGCCATGGTTCTCTATATATTAAACTAGAGAAGGGAGATGAAGGGCCTCAAGGAGACCAAGGGTCCCCATTACCCATAGTAATGGGGACCAATAAGTGGGTAATGAAGGAGGGGAGGCCAAAGGCCTCCCTCATTCATAACACTACCCCTTACCCATTCATCACTTTGGTCTCTGCATCTGAGGCAAAGAGGGGTGGATACTTCTGGATCCAGAGTAAGTGTGTTTGCCTCGTTAAAACCTTAGCTGTGGAAAACCCAGTGGGAAAACCCCAACAGCTTAAGGGAAAAGAGTGCAACCCACGGGTTACTCCCCCTGATCCGTACAAGCTTTAGGCTTGCAGGTCTTTCAATTATCGCGTAACAATGTTCTTTACAAGCTTTACAAAAATACATTTGGGCAAAGACTTAGTAAAAAGACCAGCTAAGTTGTTGCAGGACTGTATCTGCTGAACTTCGATCTGCTTGTCCTCCTTTAGCTCATGTGTCCAGAAAAACTTGGGAGATATGTGCTTCGTCCTGTCGCCCTTAATGTAGCCTTTTTGAAGTTGAGAAATGCATGCAGCGTTATCTTCAAACAGGACGGTAGGCTCCAAATCATCGGTCTTCAGGCCAGTAGATTGAAGAATGTGTTGGACGACGGATCGTAGCCAATAGCACTCTCTGCTTGCTTCATGGATCGCAATGAGCTCCGAATGGTTGGATGATGTAGCTGTTGTGGTTTGCTTTACCGATCTCCAGGAGATAGCAGTACCTCCGTAGGTAAAAACAAAACCTGTTTGGGATTTTTCCGTGTGCGGATCGGAGAGATAACCTGCATCAGCATAACCAAATAATTTGGGGGAGGAACCTCTCTGGTAGTAAAGTCCAAGATCAATGGAACCCTGGAGGTATCGCAGAAGATGTTTTACTCCATTCCAGTGGCGCTTTGTGGGCGCTGCACTGTGTCTGGCTAGAAGATTAACTGTAAACGCTATATCGGGACGCGTACAGTTAGCCAGATATAGAAATGCTCCAATGGCACTGAGGTAGGGTACTTCAGGACCCAGTATCTCCTCCCCCTCTTCCAGTGGCCGGAAGGGGTCCTTATGTACATCTAGTGATCTTACGACCATAGGAGTACCTAAAGGATGACATTTATCCATATGAAACTTGTGTAGAAGTTTCTTTGTATAATTAGATTGGTGTAATAGGATTCCACCTCTTAGGTGTTCTATCTGTAAGCCAAGACAATACTTTGTTTTACCTAGGTCTTTCATTTCAAAAGTATGTTTAAGGCTTTCAGATATCTCTTTGATCTCTGCAGGAGATCCTATGAGATTTAAGTCATCTACATATACAGCTATGATGACGAATCCTGTTCCCGTTCTTTTGATAAAGATACACGGGCAGACTTCGTTATTCGTGAATCCTTGCTGTGCAAGGAAATCACTAAGTCTGTTATACCACATCTTTCCCGATTGTTTTAGACCATATAATGATCTATGTAGCCTTACAGAGAATACGTCCCGAGGTACCTCTTTCATCTCTGGGGGTAGATTAAACCCATCAGGAAGTCTCATGTAGATATTTTTATCTATATCTCCATATAGATATGCAGTCACAACGTCCATGAGCTGCATTTCTAGGCTTTCCAGAGAAGTTAGGCTTATTAAAAATTGGAATGTGATCGAATCCATGACCGGAGAATACGTATCTTCGTAATCAATCTCCGGTCTTTGGGAAAATCCCTGGGCTACAAGGCGTGCCTTATAGCGAACGATCACATTATTTTCATCTCTTTTTCTTATGAAAACCCACTTATATCCCACAGGCTTTACACCTACTGGTGTTTGGACTACTGGTCCAAAGACTTTGCGTTTCAAGAGTGAGTCCAGCTCTACTCTTATTGCCTCGTCCCACTTTGGCCAATCATCTCGGCGTTTACATTCTGCCAGAGATCGTGATTCGACGTCATCGTCATATTCAGTGACGTGAACGGCAATATCGAACGCAAAATCGTCGTCGACGACTATGCTATTTCTGTCCAGTACTTCTCTAGTACGTACAAAATTTAATGATGTTTCTCCTATTGTTTCCTCTGCTGGGGAAATCAGGAGAGGAGAAGTAGCTGGTCTGAGCTCAGCATCCTGTGGGGGGATAATCTTAGTATCTCCAGGAGTCTTCCTCTTTCGAGGAACTTTATCTTTTGAACCTGGTGGTCGTCCTCTTTTCATTTGAGGTACAGCCAATTCTGCTGCCGGTGGCTTGCATCCATCTATGGGGATGTCAATCCTAGCTGGCGTATTGGCAGCAGTGACGTGTGATCGGACAATCTTCTGGTTGTCCGTGAATTTATCCTGCAAAAGATGTACTGTATTCTGGATGTGAAGGATCTTCAGGATCTCATCTTCACACAGATTAGTACGCGGATCATATAGGGACAAAGACTTCTGGTCCCAACTAATGGTCTCAGAAGCTTCTGGCTTCTTAGACTGTGTGCCCAGTTTAGGAAAAATTTTCTCATTAAATTCACAGTCAGCAAAACGTGCCTTGAATGCGTCACCCGTCAGGGGTTCAAGGTATATTATAATAGAGGGCGAATCAAACCCAATATATATACCTAGACGACGCTGAGAACCCATTTTGGTCTTCTGAGGTGGTGCTATTGGGACATATACCGCACAACCAAACACTCTCAAATGAGAGATATCTGGAGGTGCGCCATATGCTAGTTGCATCGGGGATAAAGTATGACCTCCAGAGGGTCTTATCCTAATAAGTGATGCGGCATAAAATAGCATGCCCCCAAGCATCCACAGGCAACTGGGATTGCATAAGCAATGGACGTGCAATCCATTGGAGTCTCTTTATAAGGGACTCAGCTAATCCGTTTTGGGTGTGAACATGTGCTACAGGATATTCAACTTCAATACCCGTTGCCCGGCAATAGTCTTCGAAGACTTGTGAAGTAAATTCTCCCGCATTATCAAGACGTAGTTTCTTGATTTGGTTATCGGGGAAATGAGCACGCAACCTTATTATTTGTGCCAATAGCTTTGGAAAAGCTAGGTTGCGGGTGGACAAGAGGCACACATAAGACCATTTGGTCGATGCATCAATCAGTGCCATGAAGTACCGAAATGGGCCACTTGCGGGGTGAATAGGCCCCCAAATATCACCATGAATTCTCTCAAGGAAGCCAGGAGACTCTAATCCCACTTTCAGGAGGGATGATCTCGTTATAAGTTTTCCCTTGAAACAAGGGAGACATGGAAATTCACCCTTTTGAAGAATCTTCAGGTTCTTCAATTTGTGTCCACGGGATTCTGAGATGATGCGTCGCATCATTGCTGTTCCAGGGTGACCAAGTCTATTGTGCCAGAGTTTGAACTCTGGCAGTGATTGGCACGTCTGGTGCTCAGTCATATTGGCTTCTATTGGTTGAATGTATGTTTGGTAGAGACCCGACGGGAGTCCCTTGAATCGTTCGCAGATGATCTTCCGGTCATCTTTCTGACGAGTTACATACAGATATTCTAGATATTCTACCGTATTTTCATCTCTGGTTTCTAAGTGATATCCGTTTAAACGGAAATCCTTGAAACTTACGAGATTCCTATTTGATTTAGGAGAGAATAATGCATTTTTTATTTGAAGTCTTGTGTTATTTGGGAGCAATATAATTGCTTCACCAGATCCTTCGATTATTTGGGACAGTCCTGAAATTGTGATAACAGGACCGTCATATTTATTTAAGCTATTAAAATAGCAATGATCGCGAAGGATTGTGTGCGTTGAGGCACTGTCCACTAGGCACTCAGACATCATCTATATAAGCAAAAACGAAAATTTATTTGAGCGAAAATGTAAACATTCATTCGAAAATAAAAGTTCGTACTTAAGCAAATAAAGATGAAGACACATTGAATTCTAAAAAGCATAGATAAATGATGGTGCTCAATCGAGAAGGTCGTCGTTCTCGAAGTCTTTTGCAGTAAACATTGTTGGTGGCTGAACAGCCGCCAAGTTTGTTTCAGGTAGAGACTTCTGGCTCGCCTGGTATAGATCCTGGAGGTGGCGAGGAGTGTGGCAGTTTCTGGACCAATGGCCAGTCATGCCGCATCTATGGCATTTGTCCTCCCAGTTCTTCTTTGGAAGTGACACTTGCTCGGTGTTCTTTCGCTTCCAAGTGAAGTTTCTTTTTCCCTTGTTGTTTTTGTTTGTCTGTGGAGCTGCACCTCTTGGTTGCTTCATTATAGCTTTCCCTTTAGTGTTTTTAGCCTTCCTCTTGTTTTTCCACTTCTGGGGAGAAACGTGGTGGGCTTCAGGGATAGGGGCAGTGCCAGCTGGACGCAAGTTATGAGTTGCAAGCAGTAAGTCTCGATTCTGCTCTGCCCTAAGTAGGCATGAGATCAGATCGGAGAATTTCGTGAAATTGCGTTCACGATACTGCTGCATGAGGATTGCATCTTTCTCGTGAAACGAGGTAAATGTCTTTTCCAACATGCGCTGTTCTGTCACTTCTTCACCGCACAACTTCAGGCGTGAGGTGATGTTATGAAGTGCAGAATTGTACTCAGCGACGGACTTATAGTCCTGAAGTCTGAGGTTTTCCCACTCATAAATGGCACGGGGTAATATAACATCAATTTGATGTTTATACCGTGCTTCCAGCGCTGTCCATAGGTCCTTTGGGTCCTCAACCGTTAAGTATTCGGCCTTCAAGGTCCGATCTATATGTTTCCTAATGTAGATTATGGCTTTCGCCTTATCTACATCGGATACAGTGGTTGTAGGGCTGCTGCTAGATGTAGCAGAAGCTTCGGCCGCTGCTGGGGCCGAGGAAGGAGCCAAAATGGACCCAATGAGGGCCATCGAACGCAAGTGGAACTTCAGGTCCACTCGCCAACTCAGGTAATTTTTCCCTGCAGAATCAAGGACTTCGAAATCGACGCTTGCCAATTTTGCCATTTATCTACGCAATTTAAAATGAGTATGAATTAATTAAAATTCGAATATTCATGCACAAAGAAATAAACAAGTAAAAATGCGGGGATCGGCCAGATACCCAAAATAGTACACAGTCCAAAGTTCGTTTACAGTCCATAAGAGAAAAAGAAAATTACAACTTTGGAAACCCAAACTGGGTCCCTATATCTCCGTCTTCATATGTTGTTGCACCGAGCTTTGGCTTTTAGTACAAATTTCCTCACTTACAAATTCTCTCAAAAGAAAAATAAAAGTGCAGGAAAGTAAATAGGTATACAATGGCCGATCCCGAAAAACACATTTTTACTTATTTAAACATCCACGCAGTTCTAAATATGCTACTGGCATAAAAATGAACAACCACGCATATATCTCAAACAAAACATATTTGTAAAGGAAACTAGAAAATATAATTATCTCGTAGACCACGTGGAAACGTCATACACCGTTAGGTTAGTTGACTAACGGCAGAGCGGTCTTAGGATCTTTAAGATAGTTATATTTTGAAAAATAGAATCCTAGTAAACCATAGATAATAATTTGCAAAAACGATGTTTAAATAAAGTTGTCAACATGGACTATAGAAATTATTTGTGATTTAACATAGAGGATAGTCCCTTTAAGTAATTGGCTTCAGGCCATTATTTAGTGGGCAAAAATAATAACTGTTAAGTAATTGGGGCTGCAGGCCCAATTAATTTATTTAGTTATTGATAGGCACAAGTGGGCTGCAGGCCCAACAACAAAACTATCAATGTTAATTAAATTAAGCCCATTTTTGGGTTGGGGAATACAAATAATCCCAAAACCCTAGGCGGGGGCAGGGGTAAGAACCCCGCGAGGTTTGGTTCAGCTCAAACGCAGCAATAAAGTCAGATTGGGGATGATTATTTCCCCTCATAATAGATTTTTTTGAACAGTTTATGTTAGTCTGAGTTCTGTGTTGCGTAAGAAAGGTTCAAGCATAGAAGACTAATTGTAATTATGGCTCATTAATAGAGAGAGAAACTAATAGTTACAGATTGTACTGTCATACGATTTATGAGCTTTCACCCATTAAGTGCATGTATTCAACTCATTCGTCACTACATCATTGTCTTGGTTCCTAGTGATAGCTTGACTTATGATTAGAATTTCAATCATATCATACGTATTTGCCTTAAGTTTCAAGCATTGACTCTTGCAAGTTTATCAGGAAGCATTGATGAAGCATATTTTGACTCAAAAGGGATGATGGAATCAGATTGTGATGTTGATTTCCACAGTGTTCACACGATGGTATGTGATATAAATCTTTAATATGCAAGTTTCAAAAATATGATTGGAGAGGTAACGCTCTTCATGTTGTTCAATTCTTAAAGGGTAAGCCAAATTTGTGATCATTGAACTTTTAGCATGTATTCAAAACTTCTGCAGATGCATTTTCTTTAAATGGATATGAAGCTGCTTCGGTTTCTAGTAAGTCATCCATAAAAAATGCTAACCATGAGGACATTAATTTCAATGCTCCATCTATTCCTCCCACTGACCGGAAGCAGAAGGGCCCAAAACTTGGGGAGAATGGCAACTCAGGACATAGCACACAGTGTTTTGGGAGCAATTATGATGTGTATGGTTTTTTTTATTTGTATTATTTATTGTATTTTAACAAGGCATGATATTGTATTTAGCCGATTTTAAACAAGCCAAAAAGAGGTTGTAAAAAATCATGGCTAAGAATAAAAATTTGTTTATCTACGGGATCGATGGAAATTACCTCTAGATTGAAAATCTAGGGAAGATCGAAAAACGAGAAGATCCGTAGAGACAAAAATCCACGCTCCGAAAACGCCCAAGAGATTCCTTTAGCAATGCACGCCAAAGAGAAAATCCGCCATGAACAGCAGCAACCAGAGATTCCTATGCGCGTAACAAATTAGAGGATGGATTTTGGAGTGTAGAAAAGATCAAAAAAGAGGAGCAAAAGTGCTGATAACGTGTTAAAAGGCAATAGAACTCAAGAGAGAGAGACAAGCTTTCTTAGGAAAAGAGTGAGTAACCATGGCAATAGGCCATGGTTCTCTATATATTAAACTAGAGAAGGGAGATGAAGGGCCTCAAGGAGACCAAGGGTCCCCATTACCCATAGTAATGGGGACCAATGAGTGGGTAGTGAAGGAGGGGAGGCCAAAGGCCTCCCTCATTCATAACAGTTTCAAATTTTTTTGTTGTTGCAGAATGAGGTAGCCTTTAGGTTGGTTTTAATAATATAGGTTGAAGGTGCTTTCACGTGAGGGAGTGGGGCTTGTACATGGGTGGATTGGAGAGAGGGTACGGGTGACGTGGAAAGTGGAGAGGAGATAGGGCAGTTGGGATATGGCCTGCTAGGATTTTTAGGGAGAGATTAGGATATTAGGAGATTTCAAAAGATTTAATAGTTAGATTAAATAATAATGGTTATTAGGTTATAATATTTAGTTATAATAATATTTATAAAAGTTTCCTTTTAAAAACAAACTGAATACCTAAGGAGTGGTTTCTAAGGCTGTTTAGACATTGAAATTTAAATTAATAATTAAGTGGGTTTTTCTTTTGTAGATCGGTCCCCGACATCTAAAAATCACAACGAAGGTACCGGAGCGTTCGCGCCTCTGAGAGGAACGCGGATACGGGGTCCGGTCACGTGTCTGAGCTACGGAACAAAATAATACAACCGAATACAAATATATGCACTACAAACAACATACTCACAAAAATACGAACAACCGGACAGTGGTCATTACAGAAAACAAAGAGCACGCACAAAATATGCCCCAGGGAAACTCTATCACCAAGCCAAAAATTCTCCTTTCCTAGTTGCCATAGCCCAGCATGCTCCCAAGCCCAAATTCGTATCCCGAAGCAAAATAAATTTCCAAAAACATTGTTGAAAAGAGGTGTGCGGCAGGCAAATTTCTCTAAGTGCAAAGACCAAGCCAATTTCTCCAAGATCCGGGCAACCCCAAGCTTCGCAATCCTTGCTGCAAATTTCACCATAATCCTCATTGCTGAGACTAGTTCCTGTCGTCGTCATCACCATCTGAGAGAAGCCCGCCGAGAGATCCGTAGCTTCTGATCGGAGTCACCATCAAGGCGCACGGAGAAGCGAATGCAGAAGATCATCATCTTGCTACCGTGGGAGGCAAGAACATGTTGTAGTTGAGACGGAGCCATCGAAGGTTTCGTACGTCGTATCACCATCGACGAAGGAGGGCCGCTGCCAAATACCTGTGTATCGAGTTGTCGTCGACGCTGCCATCAAAGCGTGATCTCCGTCGTCCTCTCGCTGCGAGTCAATCACGAAGGAGATCTCGTCGCCTCCGTCATCGTTGAAAAGTCGACGCTGCTCTTTGCACGCCATTGTCGTGAGGTGGTCGAAGAAGCAGTGAAGCTGCCGTCGCCGTACTCGAAGAAGCTGACGTCCATTGTGTCACCGCCGGAGAACCACGACGCTTGGAGTTTTTTCACCGCCGTAGCTAGCCGTCAGAGTCGCCCTTACTGTCATTGCAGGTACTGCCACCCATCACGACGGAGAAGCTGAGTCGCCGCTGCCGCTCGCGTGGAGATCATCGCTGTTGTCCAAAAGAGCGCCGCTTAGTCAAAGCTGCCCTGTCGCCGAGGAGCTTGGCACTGTAGAACGAAGCTACTCTTACTGTCACCGTCGCCGAGATTACTTGTCGTGACATAATCACCGTCGTCGCCATCAAAACATCGCCGCTGCATGCCCTAGTCGAAGTCGAAGAGCGTGATCGAGTCGAATAGCCCGCTGACGTGGTGAGTGGGAGAAACGAAATCACGTGAAAACGAAACGCGCGAATCTCCTTGCTGACGTGGAATTTTTAAGGGAATTGCTGAGCGCACAGACCGCTGATTAATAGGATTGAACTAGAATTACTTAACACACAGACCAGTGTGCCATTTGACATCCAAGAGTCGAATCGAGACACTGTTTGCATCAGATTGGAGCTGACGACGTGCTGATTGACAGAGACGCCTACACAGACACGCTGATTGAGCATTTCTAAACCCTTTACTCTTTATATTCATGTCTTAGTGTAACGTTCTCTGTAGGGGAAACCATATTTGGGACTATTTTTGACTTGTCTGGTTGGGGCTAGACAAGAGGGTCTTGACGTGTTGTAGCAGTCAAGATACTCATTTACTAGGTTGATAGAGTTCTGTACTTTGTTGAGTGTGGTACAGTCTAAGTGGGGAGTTGGAGCTAGGACCCCATTGTAGGTGTATGGAATGAACTTATTAATGCTAGTATTTACTTGGGGTTAGACGTAGGTCGTTGGTGCGACCAAACCAGGGTAAATCTGTGCGTACTCTGTGATTGATTCTGATTTACTCTGCGTGTGCTTTTAACTGCGTGAGATTTCTCGTGGGTTGTACGAGAATTTTTTATTAGCCTATTCACCCCCCTCTAGGCTAGGATCCAGATCCAAAAATAACACATATGATAACTTCATCATGATTAACTTGTGGCATAACACCTATGTTAATATGTTAGTTGTTAGTATGTTATCATGTCAATCTATGCTTGTACACCATTCCACGTAATCAGATTCATTATGTTGGTATGTGGTTCCCTATTTTATGCCAATATGACATTTCATGTTAATATATTTGTTTATGCTTATACCTACGTCCATGATCACATGCCAAGTTATATGCACTATACCGCATCCATGTAAGGACTAATTGAGATATGGAATTCCTACTGGGTCACGCGTTGACGTGCCCCACCGTTGACTATTACAGGTGTGGGTGTTGGTTGGTTGGAGTAGAGGCTAAAGCTGGAGTTGGGATAACAGATAGTCGATAGTTGAGCGTGGGCTGGGTGGTGAGACGAGTTGGAGAGACACTTGTACTCTTTGGAGTTGTTTTGGGGTGTTGATTAGTGAGAATTGTAAACTTGCATTAAAGATGCACAATGGATATTGGATATATATAAGTTTGTTCCTTGGTTGTCTCTGAGTTTGTACTTTCTGGATGTCTATGTGTTGTCTATAATTGTATTTGTCGAACATTACAGGTACTACCCCAGCAGTGCGCAGTGAACTTGCTTTGATTTAAGGTAGGTTGGATGTAGTGACCCCGAAAATTCATATACGTGTATTAATACGTATTTTTGAGCGTAAATATGTGCGTATAAATTTTTGGGAAATCCTTATGTATTTTATTTAATTTTGTCAAGCTAAAAAATTACTTTTAAATAATTTTGTATGACATATGATTTTATTTAATAAAATATATGAGTGAAATACTAATGTCTTGATGAATATTAAGTATTGTATGTGTATTAAGTGGGTATAGTTATTTTTCTAAAAAACAAAATACTTTAATTTAAGATGGGTAGGATGTAATGACCCCAAAATTCATTTACGTGTATTAATACATATTTTGAGCGTATATATGTGCGTATAAATTTTTGGGGAATCCTTATGTATTTCATTTAATTTTGTCAAGCTAAAAAATTATTTTTAATTAATTTTGTATGACATGATTTTATTAAATAAAATATATGGGTGGAATACTAATTGTCTTGATGAGTATTAAGTATTGTATGTGTATTAAGTGTGTATAGTTATTTTTCTAAAAAACAAAATCCGAATTTTTCCTAAGGGACACCTCCACCTTTGATGCGTCAAGAGCTCCTTGATCCTTACCTAACCTAAGGCTTGGTGGCATGCTTAGAGGATTTTAGGAGATGAGGGTGGCTACTCTAGGAATAAAGAAAGAAAACAAAAAAGGGAAAAATAAACCAAAAAATTTGAAAGAAAAGGTTTCATTAACGCACTCTCTCCCAAAAGATCAGGCTGAATTCATCATTTCCCCTTGCTCCCTCTTAGACTTTAGGGAGACTGAGCACCCATAGGGCTACGCCACCCTACTCTGCACACTGTAGCATCACTGTCGTCGTTTGGGTGCTGTTGCTCATCCTAGGATCTTGTGGAGGAGAAGAAGGATTTAGAGAAGAAGGAAGAGGGCTTGGAGAGAAAAGCTTGAGGCTGGGATGAAAAAGCTAGAAGAAAGAAGGACATCTAAGGTAGGATTTTCCATCTTAACTAGTATTAGAGTTGCAAGTTTACAGGGGCGGACCCACATTGTGGTTAGGGCCCCCCCAACCCATTTTTTCAAAATTTACCTTCATATATGTATTTTGCAGCAGGGGCTAAGTAAATAATTTAATCACCAACCTTAAAATAGCAGTGGTGGCTTGGTGGTTGGTGCATTCTCACCTCAAGTAAGAGGTCGCAGGTTCAATTCCTGCACGGTGCCAAATATTTTTATATTTCAGCAATATAAGGTTAACTAAATAATTTAAGTACTAAACTTAAAGTTGTTGTGTTAGGTTGGTGGTAGGTGGGTCCCCTCCTAAATTATGAGGTCATGTGATCGATTCTTGCTTGATTGAATTTTTTTGTATTTTCGTTTAAAAAATTTCGTTTGACGTTATGCCCCCCTTTTTATTTCATGTTTTACTTATAGCTTAGCGGAGTCAACATCTAATTGAGAAAAGAAAAACGTCTAAACGAAAATACAGCTTAGTTTAAGTTTAAATTCTCAAACAAGACATTGTAAAACATAAGGCGTCAAATTTTTTATATTTCAGCAATATAAGGTTAACTAATAATTTAATCTCTGAACTTAAAGTTGTTGTGTTAGCTTGGTGGTAGTGCGTTCCCTCCTCAATTAAGAGGTCAATGGGATTGATTCTTGCTTGGTTGAAAAAAAATTTGTAATTTCGTTTAAAATTTTTCTTTCGACGCTATGCCCCACTTTTTTCATGTTTTATATTATAGCATAGCGGAGTCAGCATCTAATTGAGAAAAGAAAAACGTCTAAACAAAAATACATCTTATTTTAAGTTTAAATTCTCACAAAAGTCATTGTAAAACATCAAATTGTTGATCACACAAGTAAACATTGTGATTTCTAATTAGTGTTTTTAAATCCTCATGATTAACTTAATCTACCTAAAATATTTAGTTACTAAACACGCTTCTCACATTCCCTTAAATTTAAAAGATTAATTAATTCTTGGCTAGTTCCAATGATTATATTTTTAAAATTTTGCTATTTTTGCAAATCAACGATGTAATCAGACTTAGTTTCTTGTTCAGATCTTCATTAATATGTCAACGATTTTGTATTTATTAAATGCATGGGAAAATTTGCTACATGTTTAAAGTAATTCAGTTTAAATCTTCTAACTTATTTTCGTTTTTATGCAATTAAAGCTTGTTTTTGTTTTTGGCTTTCTTCCATGATCCTATGCCCTCAAAACACATGTTGCATAGGTCCTGAGCAATAATTTTCATATCTACTTTGTTGTTTACTTCGTCACCTCAAATATACTTAAACATAATGAAAAACAACTCATTTATAGTTGTGCGCAGTGAGCAATCCTGAGTTGTATGGTTGTGCGCGGTGAGCAATTCTAAGTTTTATCTAGAATTAAATTCTGGAAAAATTATATTCGTGTAGCCCTTGAAATTCTACCCCAAAATCATATATAATATGACATACGTTCAGTACAGTAATTAGGAGTAAAAATTCCATCTTTACAACATGTCGGAATTTCATCCAGTCTGGACACAGTTTGGCAAAACATAGATCAGTCCCTGCACACTACATAGAAATTGGTAATCTTGGTCTCGTTGGAAAGATGATAACAACTTTTTTTACATCTTTCTAATCGGACACATTTTTGAGATTCTAATTGTAACATGTTCTAAACTAGCAATCTTTACAGCTCTATGAATCTGTCTGAAAAATAGATTCGTCAGGGCTCACCAAACAATTCACCATAAATCACCCAGTTCATATTTCTGCATGAAAAATTATAGGTGAATCCAGCACAACTATATCTACAACTTTCATTTGTATTGTATAGGCATGTTTAATACAAAATTATGGAGAAATGTTCTCTTTAATCTGACTGTTCTGCTTTTCCAGTAAGCTGAAAGATCTGAATGTTGTTTTAAGCTCTTTTTGAGGTTAAACTTGCCATTAATGTTCTTAATTATTTCTGTTACATGGTGATATGTGGTTTATGTTCTTGGCACATGCAAAATGATGATGTGAATATGGTTATATGTTTCATGTCTATTATATGTTGTGGAAACGCCTAAAGGAACGGCAAACGAGATACATCATGAGAAAGGGAATGCACAAGGCGATGCATGTCCCAAATGTGTGGTGAAATGTGGAAAGAAAAAGAAATGGAAAGTGTAACGTTTTATGAAAATGACTAAGTCCTCTTAAAGGAGGGCGACACGGGGTTTGAGGAAACACAGTTAAATTATAGGAGTTAAGGAGCGGACAGAAGTTATATTTCTCACCCGATGTGTCACTCCCAGAAGGGGGAGTTTGAGAGGATTAGAGAGGCCGGTGGTGTACTCGTGTTGCACCATGACTGGTAAATGATGGTTTTCTCCGTAATCCATAGAAAAACTGAGATTTTTCTCACTCCCATACCTTGCTCCGTTCGGGTAGGGGAGTTACGAGAGGCCCCTCCAGTGCCTGTGTCGCTAGTTGAGGTACCATTTTTCATCCACCTTTGGTGAAGTCCAACTCCTTAACGTCCTACGATTTACCCGGGTTCCAAAATGCTAACCAATGAATTAATTGTTAACTCTCATTATTCTCGTAGCAATGGAAAATGTATGTGTCATTTACTTGTGTTTCCTTATTATGGTTCTTTTATGTCGTATACCATTGGTATGCACCTTGCCTGTTGTACGTGCTCCTTTTCCACACTTGTGTAGCTGTAGTTCCTTACCTTACTGTTATAGCTCTCTTATGCCATGTTCAGTTTAGTGGCCATATTAGATGTCATGTTATATCTTGTCCATGCTAAAATGCTACTAATGTCCCCTTTATATGCCATGTTTCATTCAGGATGTTAGAATGCATATGTGTAATATTAACAGGTTGGCTTCATTATGTTTCTATGTTTAACTTGTGTCATAACACCGATGATAGCTTCATCATGATTAACTTGTGGCAGAACACCTATGTTAATATGCTAGTTGTTAGTATGTTAGCATGTCAATCTATGCTTGTACGCCATTCCACGTAATCAGATTCATTATGTTGGTATGTGGTTCCCCATTTTATGCCAATATGCCATTTCATGTTAATATATTTGTTTATGCTTATACCTACGTCCATGATCACATGCCATGTTATATGCACTATACCGCATCCATGTAAGGACTAGTTGAGATATGGAATTCCTACTAGGTCATGCGTTGACGTGCCCCACCGTTGACTATTTCAGGTGTGGGTGTTGGTTGGTTGGAGCAGAGGCTAAAGCTGGAGTTGGGATAAACAGATAGTCGAGAGTTGAGCGTGGGCTGGGTGGTGAGACGAGTTGGAGAGACACTTGTACTCTTTGGAGTTGTTTTGGGGTGTTGATTAGTGAGAATTGTAAACTTATATAAAAGATGCACAATGGATATTGGATATATAAGAGTTGTTCCGTGGTTGTCTATGAGTTTGTACTTTCTGGATGTCTAAGTGTAAATGACGTCCCCCGCTAATGCGTGCTAGATGTGTGCAATAATACGATTGGGGGCGTGATATTTAAATATTTGTAACCGCAAGCGCACGGTGTTGTAGTGTGGCTTGGGGGTCGAACTCAGGGAGGCATGGTTGTGCTTGTGTCAAAGAGGATCAAATTCACCCAATGGGCGAGCTAGCCCGGATCGAATGATGGGTTGTCACGATAAATGAAATGCAAGGTATAGACAATATAAAGGAAAACCCCGGGACTTTGGTTTCAACCCTATCGCGTGATTCTCGCCGATACGGCCTACGGATAGGATAGCGATCGGAATTAGGGTCTATTGGTGAGACGTTGCCTCTGAAAGTGGTACCGGCGTCCCATGGGCCCGATATTCCGGTGGATGCCCAGGATGATACACCGGACTTACCGGGTTCGATCAGTGGGCACTCCCGTGTCCATTAACACTGATCAACTCCGGGAGCACTAAGCTCGCAACGATTACTCCCAACGTCTCATCCTACCGCTCCGCGCGCTAGGATTCGACGTCTACGCTAAGGGCGCGAGCTATGGCTAGAGAGTCAACCGCCAAGTATATTCCCCCTTGGCCCGACGGTCAAAGGCGGTCTTTTTCCCGCCGATGACAATAAAACACCCTGCGTAACCGGTAGATTCCTAATCCCTATCGATTTCCTAGCCCTATGGATGCATCGGGGAGAACCCACGAAGGGGTTTCCACCAAAATCCCAGATTTGGGATCTACTCACACATATTTACTAAAAAGCGATCTAAACGAAAATGGACCGTCAAAATCATAATCAGACAATAGAAATGCAATGGTAGTAAAGCAATAAAGATAATACTAAAGTTTGACAAAGATCTGAAAACTTACAAAAACTGGGAAATTACAGCCGTCACAAAATGAAGAAAACAGTAAAAATAACCAACTCCCCGTTTCTGGAAAACCTAGGGGTTCTATATATAGAAAATGATATCACCCGATCGGTTGACAAGTCAACCGATCGGGTGATCTGCTTCACTCATTTACAGCGCAATGCGGGACTTCACCCGGTCATCTTCACCTGGTCGGTTGACATATGAATGTGACCGGTTGGATCTTGGTGCCGTCGGGTGAGGAGGCCGGTTGAGCTGACCGTGTCTTGGCTCTGGAGATTCGGCTACAGATGAACCGATTGGGTGAAGGTCACCCGATCGGTTGGCAATCACAATAAAAATCCAGAGACTTTGGGCATTTGAATTGGCCTACAAACCGACCGGGTGACTTCCTATGAGCTCCATGCTGCGTCCGGGTGGTGCACACGTGCATCACCCGATCGGTTGAAGATGACCAACCGATCGGGTGAGGGGCTGAAAGATGATATCGTCGTCGTTTGACCCCCTGGATCACGCGTGACTCCTCCCGTTGCTCCGGGGACTTGCGATATCGTCGTTTTATGTCCCCTATGCCAGTAAATTCCTGCAAATTACGAAAAAAACGAAAAAGTGAAAGAAAACAAGAAAACACGAGAAAACGAATATAAGACGTCGGTAAAATACGGAAAAACACGGAAGAAAACGTGTGCAAATATATGAAATATAAACACACGTCAAAATCCCCCAAGCTGAACTCTTCCTCGTCCTCGAGAAAGACGAGTGAGAGTATGAGCTCGGAGAGAGAAAATAGAGAGAAAGAGAGAAAAAGAAAACTCTATATCCTAGATCACCCGTCAGGGCCAACAAAATCAAAAACGACACACCAAGCAAACAAACGCCAAATCACATCACTAAACTAAGGAATACGAGTCCAGACAAGTGCCGTGGGCCCACGCGGTGAAGCGCGAGTGAGTGTGGTCGTGTGCTAGCAGACGGTGTCACTATCTACGATGTGCGATAAAGCTCGATATACACAAATCCAGGAAATGACCCAAATATCGATTCGAATTGAATAAAGCGGTGAATATAAATAGTTCAAGCATGCATGAGAATAGAGAGAGAATCGAAACATATCATGCGTCAGGGACTCCACAACTAGGGTTAAGGAAATCACCACACTATAGCCTAGATAATAGCTAAAAAGTTCCTAAGCCAAGTGTTTTTGAAACCGATGGGGGTTGAGATGATGTGGAGTAGAACTCTCGGTGCAAATTCTCGCCTTCCCTTTATTCTCGGTAAGTAGGAAAAAATATTCACACTGGAATTTTTTGGGTTTTGGGTTTTTGTATTTTTTTTGGCTTTTCGGCTATATAATTTTTTTTCTTTTCATTTCTCTTTTTTTTTGGATTTTGGGTTTTTGGCTATACACATGTGTACTCTCTCAAGTGGGAGAACGGTACACGACGAGGGGATTTGCACCAAGTAAAACAAAAAAGAAATCGGATTCTAAACACTTGGGCAGATGAAACTCTACTCGCTAATTAGAGAACGGTACACGACGAGGGGACGTGCGTTTATATTTCATATATTTGCGCACGTTTTCTTCCGTGTTTTTCCGTATTTTACCACCGTCTTATATTCGTTTTCTCGTGTTTTCTTGTTTTCTTTCACTTTTCAGTGTGTTCCGTATTTTACAGGAGTTTACTGGCATAGGGAACATAAAACGACGATATCGCAAGTCCCCGGAGCAACGAGAGGAGTCACGCGAGATCCAGGGGGTCAAACGACGACGATATCATCTTTCAGCCCCTCACCCGATCGGTTGGTCATCTTCAACCGATCGGGTGATGCACGTGTGCACCACCCGGACGCAGCATGGAGGTCACAGGAAGTCACCCGGTCGGTTGGTCATCTTTAGTATTATCTTAATTGCTTTACTACCATTGCATTTCTATTGTCTGATCATGATTTTTACGGTCGATTTCTGTTTAGATCGCTTTTTACTAAATATGTGTGAGTAGTTCCCAAATCCGGGATTTTGGCAGAAACCCCTTCGTGGGCTCTTCCCGATGCGTCCATAGGACTAGGAAATCGATAGGGATTAGGAATCTAACGGTTACGCGGGGTGTTTTATTGTCATCGGCGGGAAAAAGACCGCCTTTGACCGTCGGGCCAAGGGGGAATAAACTTGGCGGTTGACTCCCTAGCCATAGCTCACGCCCTTAGCGTAGACGTCGAATCCTAGCGCGTGGGAGCGGTAGGATGAGACGTTGGGATTATCGTTGCGAACTTAGTGCTCCCAGAGTCGGTCAGTGTTAATGGTCACGGGAGTGCCCACTGAACGAACCCGGGAAGTCCGGCGTATCATCTTGGGCACCGACCGGAATATCGGGCACATGGGACGCTGGTACCACTCTTAAAGGCAACGTCTCACCATTAGACCCTAATTCCGATCGCTATCCTATCCATAGGCCGTATGGGCGAGAGTCGCTCGATAGGGTGGAAACCAAAGTCCCGGGGTTTTCCTTTATATTGTCTATACCTTGCATTCCATTTACCGTGATAACCCATCATTCGATCCGGGCTAGCTCGCCCATGGGGTGAACTTGATCCTCTTTGACACAAGCACATCCACGCCTCCCTGAGTTCGACCCCCAAGCCACACTACAACACCGTGCGCTTGCGGTTACAAATATTTAAATCTCACGCCCCCCAATCGTATTATTGCACACATCTAGCACGCACTAGCGGGGGACGTCAAGCTTTATGGTGCCATTACCGGGGAGGCAACGTGCTTGTTATTTTTGGATTTCATGAACCCTTGTGTCAAGCTCTCATCCCTACCTCGCGATAATTTTCACATTCTTCTTTTTCCTTTTTATTTTCTTATTTTTATTTTTATTTTTTATCTTATCTGTTTCTTTCCCACTTTTCGCTTCACGGGTGTTTGTTGTTTTTCATGCACAAGAGTTCAAGAAGTCTCGACGACTTGATCCCTGTTGATCCAGAGATAAACGCCACCCTAAGGCGTTTGGCCGTCGAGAAGCGAAGAATAGAGGATCCTGAAGCCATGGGGGAGAACACCCCGCCTCACAAGTCCCTGCTGGAGTACTCAATGCCTTCCATCGAGTCCACCTCCTCCATCCGTCCTCCAGCTATTACAGCCCAAAGCTTCGAGCTTAAGCCATCTTTGGTGACGTGGATCCAGCAGGATCAGTTTTCGGGTGCACCCATGGAGAGCCCCATTGAGCATTTGGACTCCTTCTTGGAGAAATGTGATACCTTCCGGATAAATGGTGTCACAACTGAGGCGATCCGACTGAAGCTATTCCCCTTCTCTCTGCGAGATAAGGCCAAGCTGTGGCTTAGGGGGAAGGACCCGAATAAATTCAACACCTGAGAGAAGCTCTCAAATTCTTTCCTGACGAAGTTCTTTCCCCGGGAAAGACCATGAAGCTGAGGAGTGAGATCTCCTCCTTCTCATAGGCCAGCCACAAGTATCTGCACGAAGCCTGGACCAGATACAAGGAGATGCAGCAAAGATGTCCCCACCATGAGCTCCCCAAGTGGCAGATCATAAATCTGTTCTATAATGGGTTGAGGGACGATTTAAAATCTTCCATGGACGCCGCGGCTGGAGGGTCCTTTATGTCAAGAAGTGAAGAAGATGCCTGACAGATTCTGGAAAATATGGCATCTAACAATGAGCGGTGGTGTGACGAGAGAGCCACACCTAGATCTGGGGGCATCCATAGGGTCGAGGATATTGACAAATTGTCAAGCAAGTTTGACTTGTTGTCGACCCAGATCTCCGCATTGATGGTAGGCACGGGTGGCGCCGGTTCACAACAGATTGCTGCGGTGGAATCCGAAGTTTTTGGAGAATTCGACGGTGGTGACATCTCACCACCGTTGGATCAGGCGAGCGCATTATTTTACAATCCTACGGGGAATGCACCATTTCCACCACGAACCAACTCCAACCCGGCCTACTCTCCAAACAACCGGAATCATCCGAACCTTAGTTACTGGGCACCGTATCAGCCACCGCCTCAGCAGCAGCAACAACAGATATATCAGCCGGCTAGGCCTCAGCAGTAGTTTCAGCAGCAGCAATTTCAGCAGCAACAACCTCCACAACAGTACCAGCAGTACACTCCAAGGAATCAACAGCCCACCCAGCAACAATATGGCCAGCAGAGGGCCATCTCTCCGGTTGAGTCCCTCTTGACTCAATACATCGCCAACCAGGAGAAGATAAATCTGAAGCTGGAGATGGGACAGAGAGTCCTCACTGATCAGGTGACCCAGCTGGGGTTACAAGTGGTGAACCTTCAGAGACCGCAGAATCTATTACCGCCACAGCCTGAGGTGAACCCGAGGGGGGTAAATCGGACCTTGGCGCTCACGCATGAGCATGAGAACGTGTCCGCCATCGTCTTGAGGAGCGAAATGCAAATACCCACGAGAGTGCCCCCCAAAGAACCGGAAACACCGTTGGTCGTGGAACGACCAATTGAGAAATTAAATGACGACGGTGCTTCGTCACCCGAGCCAACTACTCCGGAGGGAGTTCATAGAGAGGAGAAGAAAAAGGATAAGGAATGGAACCTAAGAGTATTCAAGCCGGTTGTGCCTTTCCCACAATGGCTTGCCCAAGCCAAGATCGATGAGAAGTATGGCAAATTCTTTGCCATGGTGAAACATCTGAGCTTACAAATCCCCTTCCTGGAGGCCATCGAGACAATTCCCTCATATGCCAAATTTCTGAAGGACTTGGTGACACGGGGATCCAGAAAGGAGAAGGTCGTGTTAACGACGGAGTGCAGCGCCCTCATTCAGTGCATAAATCCGCCCAAGCTCAAAGACCCAGGAAGTTTCTCCATCCCTTGCTCTATTGGGGAAGTGCAAATCCAGAGGGCGCTCGTCGATCTAGGAGCGAGCGTCAGCTTAATGCCCATATCACTGTACAAAAGAATAGGGATGGGAGACTTAGAGCCCACTGGCATGACATTACAACTTGCTGACCGTTCGGTCAAGTACCCGGTGGGAGTAGTGGACGATCTCCCCGTCGATGTGAGAGGAGTACAAGTACCGGTTGATTTTGTGGTGATGGACATGCCGGAAGACAAGCATACCCATATTATCCTTGGACGGCCCTTTATGGCAACCGCCGGAGTCTTGATAGACGTGAAGAATGGGAAGCTTTCCATCAATGTCGGCCAAGAAAGAGTCGAATTTGACTTAGGGTTGTCGATGAAGCACCCAAATCCCCCGGATGACCCTAGTATCTGTATGCTGGAGAACGAAGAAGATAGAGCTGTTGAAACAAGTGCATAGGAAGTACTCTCGAGGAATCCCCCCGATAGCTTGGGGGACCTTGGAGAGCAAGTTGGCTCCCCAAAGAAAGAAGTTGCTGATGGAGCGATCACGCGACATGTGATCCCTCCCGGATTCCCTAAGGCTCCTCCTACGAGGAGAAAGGGGAAAGAGCCCATGGACCTCACCGGTGATGAGGTCCGGATCCTGAAAAAGATGGCGGTGGATGCCAATATGAAGGAGAAGCCCCCGGACCCCGTCGACAAAGGGAGAGTGGTCGAGCAAATTCTCTTGTCGCCACCGACTGCAACAAAGGGAGAAGCTGAGACGATGCCAAGCCATGGGCATCACCCGTATCGCCCTCCTTGAACATCATCAACGGGCATCGAGCCAACGACGTTAAACAAAGGCGCTTCATGGGAGGCAACCCATGCTCTAAACTTTTGTTTCAATTTTTAGGATTATTTTTTAACTTTATTTTATCTATTTGTATAAATAAATCTAGCCGTAAGAACTTCCGTTGTGGAACTTAGTCGATTTGTGGGTTTTTGCAGAAAACAAGGCCCCAACCGATCGGTTGATAACTCAACCGATCGGTTGGGATGTATCAGCTAACGGCTGTGTCTGCCACTAAATGAACCAACCGGGTGAGAAAAGAAGAGACCGGTTGGCAAACCGGGTGACCTGGGGTAAACTCTCGGGAAAATTTCAAAATTCGTCAACCGATCGGGTGACAAGAAGCGAGACCGGTTGAGGGACTGGGTGAGAAACCCTAAATTCTCGGAAAAATGTGTGGAGCGGTCAACCGATCGGTTAACATGTCAACCGACCGGTTCACCTGTAGAAACTCTTCAGCCAAAATTTTCGACCACTAAGTCAACCGATCGGGTGACAACTCACCCGACCGGTTTGACTTAAACCCTATAAATACCCCCCGACCCACCCGTTCACATCCCCTCGCCCGATCGCTTTCTTCACCGTCGTTTCGCCTTCCACCCTCTCCCAACGGCCAAAAACTCCTCTCCCACGTCATCCACTCCTCCATTAGCCTCTCTCTCCACCTCCCCCTTCCATCTCTCCATCTCTTTCTCTCTCTTCCTCTCCTATTTCGCAATTTTCTAGCCCTAATCCTCAATATCCACCCCCACTTTCGAATTTTGCTGAAGAAGAGTGTCGCGGCTCCACACTTCTCCCATTGCACAGCATTGGGTCAACTACAGGCGAAGAACTCGAATCTCTGCTGGGTTACTTCACTCCACTTCTCAAATTTCAATTTTTACCCAAGATATTTAATTTGCTTGATTGTTCGTGTGTGTGCACTTCGATAGTATTTCACACTCATTTGCATCACTCACACGCACACATGGCCCGGGATAGAGATAAGGGGAAGGGTATCTTGTGGGAGGAGGAGCCGTCTCGAAAGAGACATAAACAAACACGTCCTCCCCACACACGGGAACTGACACTAGCCCCTCCCCCACCTGTTATCCCCCCTGTGGACCCCATGTTGGGCCCGCATGGGTACCTATTTAGGAACCAAGAGCACAAAGACTTTTATCATAAACTAGATGCTCGGGGTCATCTATCAACCAAGTTTGCCCACACCCAATCACTCATCGACCTCGGTGTCTTCACCGAGGTCGAGACTCTTTTTGCTAACTTAGGTTGGTTGGCCTTCCTGAATGCCGCTGCTGTATCCTACCCGTCACTCACCTTAGAATTTCTTTCCTCACTCGTTTGTGAGTCGGGGTCGACTGTCATTTTCCGGGTGCGTAACAAAACCATCCGCACAAACCTGGATACGATTAATGGTATATTTGGTTTCCCTATTCTAGGGAATGACGCTATCCGACACTACGGATACCCCCTGGAATTTGACGTCGATAACTTTTGGTTCCGCCTCACCATACTCCCTCGCTATCCTCGAGGTAAGGCCAATGCCTCCTCCATCATCCATCCCATATTTTGTCTGGCCCATAGGATCATATCCTCTGCATTTTTCCCCAGGGACGAGTCAGGCACCGTGACTATCCCTGATTTTTTTATTCTCTGGGCCCATGACTTTCCCCTTTGTTCGTGATGATGATGGGATTAGCTTTAGGGCCCCGACTGTCCCTGTCCATGTCGGCGATTGGCTTGTTTACAAGCTTCTCGAGATTAGCAGGGCCGGGAAGGGCAAGATCTGTTGTGGGGGCATTATCACTCTTATTGCTTCTTGCCCCCAGTTTAACATTCCCATCCCCCAAAATCTTCCTGCTATCGCAGGACCCTCACGTCTAGATCTTGACATCCTGCGGCACATTCATATGATTAAGCCCCGCCCCGATGGTCGTTTCGAATTCAATTACGGCCACCCCCCTCGCCCCTACACCATTCTCCCCAACCCCGCTCGCATGACTGTTGCTATCGTGGCGGATTGGACTTTTCCGCCCGATCCCGAGTTTCTAGCGGGGTTGCACCTTCCTTTCCTTCCCCCGGACGCACGCAGACCACCTTCCCCTACCGCCCACTTAGGCGTGCAGTATATTCCTGCATCCCGGGGAGATATCGGGGCTGGCCCGAGTCACCCTGTTTCTGCTCCTGGCCCTATCCCTTCAGTGAGCCTTTCTCAGGCCACCTTAGGCCTTCTGTCCAGTGCCGGCATGACCACTGCCGCCGGCACTACTTCCACATCACTTGTCGGCACCACTTCCGCTTCACGTCAGTCCACTTCCTTTGGTCGCCGCTAGGTCTCTGCCCGTCTTGCTCTCGAGAGGGAGGTCGCAGCCCTCCGTGATCTTGCCACGTCCTCTGCCCCCTCGGACCCATCACCATCCTCCTTTCTCACTCACCCATGTTTCCTCGCACTTAAGAGGAATGTGGCCGCCATTCTTCGCCTTCTCACTCACCTCCACGGACCACCACCACCTTCACCACCTCGACGATCTTCTCCTTCACCCTCACACACATCCCCACCTCCATCACCTCCCCCATCCTATACATCCCCACCTCCTTCACCCCCACCTAGGCGATCATCTCCCCCACCCACATCTATTCCCGTCCCCGTATCCACTTCTCCTCTCACGACCACTTCCGTCGCCCCCACACCACCTCCTCCCTCCTCCACCATCACTTCATATGTGCACCGCAAGAAATTGCCGGTGCGCTTGAAATCACTCCCACCGCCATCCACTGCCGTCTCCATTATTTCTTCTCTACCCATTTCTATCCCTTCTACCACCACTTTGATCGCCGTTCTTCCTCCACCACCCACCTCCTCCGACACTACCCCCATCATCCACATTCCCCCTGCATATATTCCTCCACCTCTTTCCCCACTTCTCTGCACACCACACGTCTCTCTCGGCCACACTTCCACGCCCTCTTCCGAGGAGGGCGAGGACTCGCCTTCTCCTGATTTTTGATTTCACTTTGTTTTTCTTGACTTCCCCCTTGCATATCTCTACATTTTCACGACCACATCATCTTGCTAGCATTGTCATGTCTACATTGGGGGAAGTCTATTTTGCTGTGTTGTCGTGTTTTGTTTTCTTTGTGTGTGTGCTTGTTTTATTTTTTGTGTGTCGTGTCATCTTTCTTTCTTTCTTTTTCTATTTTTATGTCATGTGGTGTGATTTTCCCTTTATTTTCAGTGTCGTATCTGTGTTTCCCATGTTTTTCATTTCTTTTTGTGTCAGTGCGTATTCTCCCCCATTTTCATTACCCTCCCGTACTCACTCTTATTGCATTGAGGGCAATGCAAGCTTCAGCTTGGGGGAGTCGCACTTTGTGTGTCATTTGAGTCTTTCTTTTTCGTTTGTGTGTCGTTTTCATCATGTTTTAAATTTTTCTTTTCTTATTTTTTCTCTTTCTCCTAGAGATGAACCCTATGATGAATTGCCACAAAATCACACACACCTAGCATAGCATCGATAATCACACTCACTAACTCTAGGATTTCGAGTCCTCTTGCATTTCATGCATCGTGGGTCCACTTAGCTTTTTGTGAGTCATGTGTCGTGCCTAGCTATTTGGTGTGCTTCTGCTTTGTGATTTTACTTTATATACATGTCCAGGAATGACCCCTACATTATCACGCTTCGATATGAATAATGCGGTATTTGCTTCTCTTGTTTTTTTCTGTATGCATGATTATATATATCGTATGCTTCATTTCGCATGTGTCGGGATTCCACAATTAAGGACTAGGATAACCCATTTAACCCATGCTCTAATTAGTGAGAAGAGTTTCCTCTGCCCAAGTGTTTAGATTCTGATTTTTTTTTTGTTTTACTTGGTGCAAATCCCCTCGTCGTGTAACGTTCTCCCACTTGGGAGAGTACGCATGTGTATAGCCAAAAATCAAAAAAAGAGAGAAAAGAAAAGAAAACCCCAAAAAGAAGAGAAAAGAAAAGAAAGAAAAATTGTATAGCCAAAAGTCCAAAAAATATACAAATACCCAAAACCCAAAAAAAATTCCCGTGTGAATATCTTTTCCTACTTGCCGAGAATAAAGGGAAGGCGAGAATTTGCGCCGAGTGTTCTACTCCACATCATCTCAACCCCCATCGGTTTCGAACACACTTGGCTTAGGAACTTTTTAGCTATTATCTAAGCTATAGTGGGGTGATTTCCTTAACCCTAGTTGTGGAGTCCCTAACGCATGATATGTTTCGATTCTCTCTATATTCTCATGCATGCTTGAACTATATATTCACCGCTTTATTCAATTCAAATCGATATTTGGGTCATTTCCTGGATTTGTGTATATCGAGCTTTATCGCACATCGTAGATAGTGACACCGTCTGCTAGCACACGACCACACTCACTCGCGCTTCACCGCGTGGGCCCACGGCACTTGTCTGGACTCGTATTTAGTGGTTTAGTGATGTGATTTGGCGTTTGTTTGCTTGGTGTGTCGTTTTTTATTTTGTTGGCCCTGACGGGTGATCTAGGATATAGAGTTTTCTTTTTCTCTCTTTCTCTCTCTTTTCTCTCTCCGAGCTCCTACTCTCACTCGTCTTTCTCGAGGACGAGGAAGAGTTCAGCTTGGGGGATTTTGACGTGCGTTTATATTTCATATATTTGCGCACGTTTTCTTCCATGTTTTTCCGTATTTTACCGCCGTCTTATATTCGTTTTCTCGTGTTTTCTTGTTTTCTTTCACTTTTTCGTTTTTTCCGTATTTTACAGGAATTTACTGGCATAGGGGACATAAAACGACGATATCGCGAGTCCCCGGAGCAACGGGAGGAGTCACACGTGATCCAGAGGGTCAAACGACGACGATATCATCTTTCAGCCCCTCACCCGATCGGTTGGTCATCTTCAACCGATCGGGTGATGCACGTGTGCACCACCCGGACGCAGCATGGAACTCACAGGAAGTCACCCGGTCGGTTCGTAGGACGGTTCAAATGCCCAAAGTCTCTGGATTTTTAATGTGATTGCCAACGATCGGGTGACCTTCACCCGATCGGTTCATCTGTAGCCGAATCTCCAGAGCCAAGACCCGGCCAGCTCAACCGGCCTCCTCACCCGACGGCACCAAGATCCAACCGGTCACATTCATATGTCAACCGACCGGGTGAAGTCCCGCATTGCGCTGTAAATGAGTGAAGCAGGTCACCCGATCGGTTGACTTGTCAATCGATCCGGTGATATCGTTTTCTATAAATAGAACCCCTAGGTTTCAAGAAACTGAGTTGGTTATTTTTTACTGTTTTCTTCATTTTGTGACGGCTGTAATTTCCCAGTTTTTGTAAGTTTTCATATCTTTGTCATACTTTAGTATTATCTTAATTGCTTTACTACCATTGCATTTCTATTGTCTGATCATGATTTTTACGGTCGATTTCTGTTTAGATCGCTTTTTACTAAATATGTGTGAGTAGTTCCCAAATCCGGGATTTTTGCGGAAACCCCTTCGTGGGCTCTGAAGGATCCTGTCCAAAACAAGGTTAGGATCGATAATTAAAGTGGAGACTTACGCTTGCGTATGCGGAACGATAGTCTCGGAACTTTACCTTCGGATTCGCCACGACGGATCGAGTCTTCTCACGAACGGAGTAAGGCTACTAATCCACAATCTAAATCTCTATTTTAGATTAAGAACTTGGAAGGAGGGAGAGGAAATATTTCTGCAGAGCTTCGCTATGAAGAAGATGCATGCATGAATTTCATGCAAATGTGTAAGGAAAATGGCTACCCTTGGGTCTTATTTATAGCCCCCAAGGTAGTTATTTTAGGGTAAGTTGTTCCTTTGGAACAACTTAATTAAGGTGTACCATGATACATGGCACATTATAAGCTTAAGTTGTACCATATGCATGGTACAACATAAGCTTAAGATATTCCCCCTTTATTAGCCATATGTCGCATGCACTTATGCATATATAATGCGACTTTCCCGCTCATACAGAGATCCTCTCTGCAAGGGAACAGATTCCCTTTGCACATGACTTCGTGTGCGCGACGTTCGAGGTCCGTATTCCCTCGTACATCCCCCACAAGGGTGTACAAACGTCTTCCATATCCAACATCTCCCACTCACACTTGAGGGGATTGTAAGAGAACGTCTTTCCCTTAGTTCTTTCATCTATCATACCGAGAAATAGACCGTGCGACCGGCATGCGCGTAGAGTC
This sequence comes from Scilla litardierei, assembly GCA_030789695.1. NCBI lineage: Eukaryota > Viridiplantae > Streptophyta > Magnoliopsida > Asparagales > Asparagaceae > Scilla > Scilla litardierei. The sequence continues at coordinate 71,595,255 of CM061134.1, read as the reverse complement.
TGTTGTTGTGCACTTGTTAGAGATACACAACGACCTCGAAGGTGCAAAGTTGAGTAGTTCAACGCATGCTTTACCCTAGATTATTTCTTCACATTTCTTATACTTTATATTCAACAATTGAATCCCATCTGGATTACAATTGGCTGGCCAGCTTTGAATCATTAAAGTCCAAATGTGAATATGAAATCAATCTTCCTCTTCTTGTGAACCTTCTGATCTTGACTTGATTCGCTTTTCTAACGTGCCCCGCCGAGCCGAATTACCATAGCCCATTAGTAACACGCTAAGATAGCGATCATCTCGTCAAATCTAAAGGAACCAATTGGAGTCCTTGAGGGTAAGAGTTAAGACCCATATGGCCTTTGAGTCTCACATAATAGCAAACAATATTGCTACTAACTCAGTGGTTGAAATGCATACGTGGTATGAACACGTATTACAACATCACTCCTTTCCCAGGGAGAGTATGTCTTAATGATGTTGTACGGATGAAAAGATCAGACACCACAGTGCCTATCTTTTTGAGTCCCCTTACTACTCGTGAAATATTCACGGACTCTCATCCTGCATAAGACAGATAGGATTTAAAAAATCCAATGAGATCTTTATATCCTTGTGATACAGATCTCAGATCTTTTGTAAGCATCCGTATGATGCAGATCTTTTATTCGACTATCTTGTTTAAGTCATGACTCTAAATCATTTGTCTAATGATTTTGACTTTAAACTAGTCTCATCTCTATCTTATCCATCTGATAAGATAAGGCGGTTGCTCATGTGAGAGAGCCAACCTTAATCTGTCCGACATACACACAAAAATAGCTGAGACTTAAACACAAATGTATATAAAATCATTTGTAAGAAACTTGTATGCAAATTAAATTTTGATCTTCTATAGACATGGGAAATATTACATGATACAGCTCAGCACCTACGCATTCCCATAGATGATAAGTGTTTGAAAAACACATCTCTGGGGATCGCCTTAGTAAGGGGATCCGCTATCATCTCATGCGTGGATATGTATCCTATGTCTACTTCCTTCCGTTTATCATAATCCTTCGCAAAGTTGAATCGAATGTCAATGTGTTTGGTCTTACAATGAAATTTAGGATCTTTGACATAGGCAATCGAAGCTTGACTATCACTGTATATAGGAACAGTGCTCGAGTCAGAGGCATTCGTCAGCCTGTCTAAGAATTTCCTAAGCCAAACAGCTTCTTGGACCGCCATGCTGAATGCTACGAACTCGGCTTCCATGGTTGATAGAGCGATGCAGGTTTGTTTCTTGCTGCTCCAGGATATTGCACCATTCCCGAGTAAGAAAACAAAGCCTGAGGTAGATCTTCGCTCGTCGAGATCACCCGCCCAATCAGCATCGGTATAGCCTTCGAGTCTCAAGGTATTGCCTTGATAGCATAACGCATAGTCCGCAGTCCCTTTGAGGTATCTTAATATCCTCTTCACCGCTTTCCAGTGTGCCTGCCCTGGGTTGGATTGGTAACGGCTTACCATACCAACAGCATAGCAAATGTCGGGTCTAGTACACATCATGGCGTACATCAGACTCCCGACAATACTGGAGTATGGAACTTTTTCCATAGCTTTCTTTTCTTTTGGATCTTTGGGACACATCTCCAAACATAGACCCTCGCCTTTGCTTATTGGAGTATCAATTGGCTTGCAGTCCTGCATATTAAACTGTTCTAAAACTTTCTTTATATACGTCTCTTGAGAGAGAGAAAGAAGTTTCTTGGAACGATTCCTTGAGATCTTAACCCCAAGGATATATGCAGCTTCACCCATGTCTTTCATCTCAAAGACGGATGAAAGCCAAGCTTTGATATCCAATATAAGACGCTTATCATTTCCGGCTATAAGTATGTCATCTACATAAAGAGACATAATTATATACTTGTTTTTAATCCTCTTAATATATACGCAATTGTCTTCGTCGAGCATGGAGAATCCATACGACAAAACAACTTCTTGAAAGCGCATATACCACTGCCTTGAGGATTGTTTAAGACCATATATGGATTTACGAAGTTTACAAACCTTATGTTTGTTTTCTTCTTGTACGAACCCGTTTGGTTGTTCCATGTAGATCTCCTCATCTAGTTCTCCGTTAAGAAAGGCCGTCTTTACATCCATCTGATGTAATTCGAGGTCCAAACAAGCCACCATTGCCAGAATTAAGCGAATCGAGGTAAAACGCATGACAGGAGAGAAAGTCTCTTCGTAGTCTATTCCTTCCTGTTGCGTGAAACCTTTCGCAACAAGGCGAGCTTTATATTTCTCGATGGAGCCATCAGCCTTATGCTTGATTTTGAGAACCCACTTGTTCCCAATGGCGCTACGTCCCTTAGGTAAATCAACCAAGTCCCAGACTTGGTTTGTTTTCATGGATTGAAGTTCTTCTTCCATTGCCGCTATCCATTTATCTTTAGCAGGGCATGTGACGGCCTGTTTGAAGTTTGCAGGTTCGTCATCATCTTGTAGTAATGTCATGAATGTTTGAGGAAATTCATCCTCAAATCTCAGAGGTGTTAGCCTCGTTCGATTACTACGTCTTGTTTGAGTTTGATCACTCCCACTTGGAATAACATCACTCCCACTTGGAATAACATCACTCCCACTCGGATTAAGATTGGTATCGTTCGTATCATCCATTGGTGAAGTTTGAAACGTATTTTCTTCTTCACCAAGGATTCTCCCACTCGAACGTTCCGATCCTTCTTGATCCCAAGTCTCAAACAAGGATAAGTCTTTACTTATCTCACCCTGTCTTGGAAACTCTTTTTCCAAGAAGACAACATCCCTCGATTCGAATTCTATTAGACCCCCATTGTCCTCTTGACCGACGAAAACATATCCTTTGGAGTTTTCAGCGTATCGGATGAAGATACACTTCCTCCCACGTGGCCCAAGTTTGCCATATTTGTGAGAGGATAAATGTGCGTAAGAGGCACAACCCCAAGGTTTTAGAATGTTTAAGTCTGGAGTTCTATTGTTCCACAACTCATAAGGAGTAGAACTTACCGACTTCGAGGGTACACAGTTTAAGATGAATGCTGCCGTCAATAATGCGTCACCCCAAAAGGTGATAGGCAAATTTGCCTGAGACATCATTGATCGGACCATTTCCATCAATGTCCTATTTCTTCTTTCCGCAACACCGTTTTGTTGCGGAGTGTAAGGCATAGTTACCTGATGTACTATGCCTTTTTCATCACAAAGTTCCTTAAAACTTATTGATTGATATTCACCGCCCCTATCGGTTCGCAAAACCATAATCTTGCGATCTAATTGATTCTCCACTAAACTCATATAGTTTTTAAAGCAAGCCAAAGCTTCACTTTTGTGGGATATCAAATAGATATGTCCGAAACGGGTGAAGTCATCAATGAATGTGATGAAATAGGACTTCCCGTGTCTTGTCTTAACATTCATTGGACCGCAAATGTCCGAATGGATAAGCTGTAATGGAACTTCGGCCCTTGTGCCAGTTCCAAACAGCTTGCGACAGGTTTTCCCTACAAGACAATGTTCGCAAGTTGACATTTCAACTTTTGAAACATTAGATAGCAAGCCACTTTTGGCAAGTCTATCCATTCTAGTTGGTCCAATATGACCAAGTCTTGCATGCCAACAAATGATTTCAGACTCAGAGTTAGAAGCATTTGTCAAATGAAAACTTTCATTAATGGAAGAAGCAACATCATACATTGTATTTAAAACAATTAATCCATTACAAACATTACCAAAACCAATCAAAGAATTATTACAAACAAGGTCAACATATTGTTTATAGAACCTCCACTCATAATCTAAAGACATTAACATGACCACGGAAACGATATTCCTTCTAATATCTGGAGCAAAGAGGACGTCGTGCAATAATAAAGTCCGGCCGTTGTCGAGAACTAGCTTGCATGTTCCGACGCCTTTGACTTCAACACGTGTGTTGTTGCCGACGTATATCCACTTTGTTCCTTGAGTTATCTTTCGATACTCTACGAAGAACCTTCTGTCCTTCGCAACGTGGTCTGTGGCCCCTGAATCAATCAACCAAAAATAGTTAGATTCAGCAAGAAACACGGAACTAGAAACACATATGTAACTAGCCCTACAAGTTACCTTGTCACTTCCATCCGTACACTTACGGGCGAAGTGACCGTACTTGTTGCACTTAAAGCACTTGATCTTCTTCAAGTTTTTCTTCTTTGAGTGCACATTCTTTTGCCACTTTTTGTTCTTTGTCTTCTTTGAGGTCTCCGGTTCTTGCTTACGTTCGTTCACAAACCTTAAGCGTTTCCGCTTATTTCCTCCATGTGAGGAACTAGCGGCCACGTGCACTTCTGCACTTGGTTTTGCGGCTTGAATCCGCTCTTCCTCGAGTTCGAGGTGTTTCGAAACATCGCTTAAAGTTTTAATGCATTCATTATGAGTGAGATGCATTTTCATGTTATCCCAGCTATCTGGGAGTGAACGAATGACCGCTTGGATCTGCTGTTCGTCAGACAGCGTAACACCTGCATCCTTTAATTCAGATATAAGATTCGCCATGTGGCGGAGATGCTTTTTCATAGAATGATCTCGCCGCATCTTGTACGAATCAAATTGAATATTCAAGGAGCGGAGTTTGGTAACCGAAGTTCCACCAAACTTTATCTCTAGCTCAGACCATATGTCTTTAGCTAGGTCGAATTCCCGAAATAGGCGCATTATGTCATTGTCCATCGCGGACAGTAACGTAATACGTGCTATTTTGTTCTTTCGAGTCCAAGTGTCATAAGCTTCCCGGTCCCTTTTGTGTTGGGCCGTATTGCCCAACTCAGGTTCTACCATTATGTTTTGGAGTGTTTCGAGCACATCTTGCTCCTCCAAAACATATTGGATCTTTATTGACCAAAGTTTATAATTGTCGCCGTTGAGCTTTTCACCTTTGTTAAGCTCTGCGACAATATTCTTAGAAGCGGTAGACATTTTCGATTCAAAAAACTGCAAAGAGAATGAAAAACACGATCAAAATTCTATGCATAAAGTTTCGATTCTTTAAACACTTGATAAGTTCCTTGGATGCGTTGAAATGTTACTCTAGAATCGAGAAGTTCACTACGTTCCCAACTACCATCTAGTAGTAACTTTCAAAGTATCCCTCTTACTTATCTCAAGTAAAAAGAAATCAGAAATAATACCCGTATGGTATTAGCAGCGGAAAATCACTTTGAAAAACTTATCTTTCAAAATAGAATAGGTGAGAATTAGCGCAAAGAATTTTAACGCAACAATTGCCAAGCCACGAGACCTGTTCTACACACCCATGGGTTAGATAACCATGGCCGGATCGTGGTAGGACTTGGAATTCTAAATTGCGCTATCCCGATTTAAGGACGGGACATAACCTATTTGAAAAACATCTTTTTCCAAAAAAAAAAATTTTGAAAGCACGTTGGCTAATCTCCGTAGAGTAGAGCACAACGTCACAAGTACATTGGCTAATCTCCGTAGAGTAGAGCACAATGACATGGCTAATCTCGCATGAAGTAGAGCACTATGGCTAATCTTCAAGGAGTAGAGCCCAAATGAAAAACTTCATTAAAAACGTTAGTCCCGTATGAACTATTCGGCACTGTGGTTAGTCCCGTATGGACTAATCGACACATTCGAGTTTGACCAAGGCCATTTGTTACCCCGTATGAGTCATCTGGCAAGTTTGCAATCGATCCAGACCATCTGTCAGATTGGTCGACCAAAAACACAAAATTGGTCGACCAATTTTCGAAATATAAATTTTCCCTCCCGGTCAGGGCCTCTGCCCTGACCGGGGCTTGGCCAAAGGCCGGCCAGGGCCTCTGCCCTGGCCGGCCAGGGGGCCTGGCCCCTTCGGCCAGGGCCGGCCAGGCCCTGGCCACTGCCAGGGCCTGCCGGCCAGGCCACTGGCCGGGGCCAGGGCTCCTGCCCTGGCCTCGGCCAGGCCCTGGCCTGAGGCCAGGGCGCCGGCCCTGGCCTCTGCCAGGGCCGGCAGGCCGCTGGCCGGGGCCAGGGCTCCTGCCCTGGCCTCGGTCAGGCCCTGGCCTGAGGCCAGGGCGCCGGCCCTGGCCTGAGGCCAGGGCGCCGGCCCTGGCCTCTGCCAGGGCCGGCAGGCCGCTGGCCGGGGCCAGGGCTCCTGCCCTGGCCTCGGCCAGGCCCTGGCCTGAGGCCAGGGCGCCGGCCCTGGCCTCTGCCAGGGCCGGCCTGGCCGGCAAGGCCCTGCCAAGGCCGGCCACTGCCGGCCTGGCCCTTGGCCGGCCACTGCCGGCCTGGCCATGGCCGGCCATGGCTTGGCCATGGCCGGTCATGGCCAAGGCCATTCGGCGTTGGCCGGCCATGGCCCCTTTGGCCATGGCCGGCCACCCCCTTTAAACGGGGTTGCCGCACTCATTCCTCCCCCTTGATGGGGTGGTCGCCGGTGGTTATTGGCCGTAGCCAACCCCCTCCGCATGGGGAGAGGGGGTGCATGGCCTTCATAGCCCATTTGGCCATGGTGCACATGCACCAAATTTTCCTCTTACCCGATGGAAATAACTTCCATCATCTTCCTCGATGAAGCACCCGTTCGTCGAAGAAATTAGTTATTTCTTAATGGCTGTGTGCCAAAAATGAATAACGTACTACGTGAACGGTCGGTTCTTCCCGTCACGGAGAGTTCCTACCATATCCGTAATGATAGGAGACCCTAACGTGAAAAGAACAACCGCTGCGTTCTCTCCGTCACGAAGCGTTCCTACTATATCCGTAATAGTAGGAGACCCATTCGTGAAAAAGACAACGACTCGTTCGTAGTTTCGACGGGGCGGTGGATTGACCGGGGCGAACCCATATGGCTCTGATACCAATGAAGGATCCTGTCCAAAACAAAGTTAGGATCGATAATTAAAGTGGAGACTTACGCTTGCGTATGCGGAACGATAGTCTCGGAACTTTGCCTTCGGATTCGCCACGACGGATCGAGTCTTCTCACGAACGGAGTAAGGCTACTAATCCACAATCTAAATCTCTATTTTAGATTAAGAACTTGGAAGGAGGGAGAGGAAATATTTCTGCAGAGCTTCGCTATGAAGAAGATGCATGCATGAATTTCATGCAAATGTGTAAGGAAAATGGCTCCCCTTGGGTCTTATTTATAGCCCCCAAGGTAGTTATTTTAGGGTAAGTTGTTCCTTTGGAACAACTTAATTAAGGTGTACCATGATACATGGCACATTATAAGCTTAAGTTGTACCATATGCATGGTACAACATAAGCTTAAGATATTCCCCCTTTATTAGCCATATGTCGCATGCACTTATGCATATATAATGCGACTTTCCCGCTCATACAGAGATCCTCTCCGCAAGGGAACAGATTCCCTTTGCACATGACTTCGTGTGCGCGACGTTCGAGGTCCGTATTCCCTCGTACATCCCCCACAAGGGTGTACAAACGTCTTCCATATCCAACAGGCTCTTCCCGATGCGTCCATAGGACTAGGAAATCGATAGGGATTAGGAATCTAATGGTTACTCAGGGTGTTTTATTGTCATCGGCGGGAAAAAGACCACCTTTGACTGTCGGGCCAATGGGGAATAAACTTGGCGGTTGACTCCCTAGCAATAGCTCACGCCCTTAGCGTAGACGTCGAATCCTAGCGCGCGGGAGCGGCAGGATGAGATGTTGGGAGTTATCGTTGCGAACTTAGTGCTCCCGGAGTCGGTCAGTGTTAATGGTCACGGGAGTGCCCACTGACCGAACCCGGGAAGTCCGGCGTATCATCTTGGGCACTGACCGGAATATCGGGCACATGGGACACTGGTACCACTCTTAAAGGCAACGTCTCACCATTAGACCCTAATTCCGATCGATATCCTATCCATAGGCCGTATGGGCGAGAGTTGCTCGATAGGGTGGAAACCAAAGTCCCGGGTTTTTCCTTTATATTGTCTATACCTTGCATTCCATTTACCGTGACAACCCATCATTCGATCCGGGCTAGCTCGCCCATGGGGTGAACTTGATCCTCTTTGACACAAGCATATCCACGCCTCCCTGAGTTCGACCCCCAAGCCACACTACAACACCGTGTGCTTGCGGTTACAAATATTTAAATCTCACGCCCCCAATCGTATTATTGCACACATTTCGCACGCACTAGCGGGGGACGCCAAAAACTCTACTCGCCAATTAGAGCATGGGCTAAATGGGTTATCCTAGTCCTTAATTGTGGAATCCCGACCCATGCGAAATGAAGTACACGATATATATAGCATGCAGAAGCAGACAGGAGAAATAAATACCGCATATTCAAATCGAAGCATGATAATCTAGGGGTCATTCCTGGACAGGTATATAAAGTAAAATCACAAAGTAAAAGCACACCAAACATCTAGGCATGACGCACGACTCACAAAAAGCTAAGTGGACCCGCGATGCATGAAATGCAAGAGGACTCGATATCCTAGGGTTAGTGAATGTGATTATCGAAGCCATGCAAGGTGTGCGTGTGATTTTCATGGCAATTCATCATAGGGTTCATCTCTAGGAGAAAGAGATAAAAAGAAGAAAAGAGAAAGAAAAAGAAAAAGATGGAGAAAAACGACTCAAATACGAAAAATAAAGACTCAAATGACGCACAAAGTGCGACTCCCCCAAGCTGAAGCTTGCATTGCCCTCAATGCAATAGAATTAAATACGGGAGGGCAATGAATATGGGGGGAATACACACAGACATAAAAACACACGAAAGAAAAGAAAATCAAACAACCGAAAATGAAAATAAGAAATAAAGATAAAAAGCGCACCACACGACATAAAAACAGAAAATAAAAATAAAAATAAAAATAAAAGAAAGAAATAAAAAATCACACGACACGACAAATACGCAAACACACAAAGAAAAATAAAACACGACAGTACACAGAAAAAAGTTGACTTCCCCCAAGGTAGACATGATAGTGCTAGCAAGATGATGTGATCGTGAAAATGCAGAGATATGCAAGGGAGGGGTCAGAAAACAAAATGAAATCAAAAAGCAAGAGATGGGGAGTCCTCGCCCTCCTCGGAAGAGGGTGTGGATGGGTGGTCGGGGGAGACAGGGGGTGTGCGGAGAAGTGGAGAAACAGGTGGAGGAATAGGTGCAGTGGAGGTGTGAATGATGGGTGCAGTGTCGGTGGAGGTGGGTTGTGGTGGAAGTACGACGATCAAGGCGGTGGTAAAAGGGATAGAAATGGGGAGAGAAGACGTGATGGTGACGGTAGTGGGTGGCGGTGGGAGAGATTTGGAGCGCACCGGCAATTTCTTGCGGCGCACATATGAAGTGACGGTGGAGGAGGTAGGAGGTGGTGTGGGTGCGACAGAAGTGGTCGTGATAGGAGAAGTGGATACGTGGATGGGAATAGATGTGGGAGGGGGGATGATCGCCTAGGTGGGGGTGAAGGAGGTGGGGATGGGTGGGATGGTGGAGGAGAAGAGTGTGATGGGGGAGGTGACGATCGTCGAGGTGGTGAAGGTGGTGGTGAGGGGTGTGGTGTGGGTGGTGGTGGTCCGGAGGGTTTGAGGAAGAGTCGTCGGTCGCTGAGAATCCGACCGGAGAGAATTCTGGTTCTCCTACCGCATAGTGTTTCAGACGATGCCCGTTGACTTTAAATGGCTCATCCCTTCCTATTATCTCAATAGCCCCATGCGGGAAGACCTTGGTGACGCGGAATGGTCCCGACCACCTTGACTTGAGCTTTCTAGGAAAGAGCTTCAGCTTTGAGTTGAATAAGAGAACTAAGTCCCCTTCCTTGAATTCCCTCTTCAAGATGCGCTTATCGTGCCACCGCTTCAGCTTCTCCTTGTAAATCCTGGCATTCTCATAAGCGTTGAGCCGGATCTCGTCGAGCTCGTTAAGTTGTAACTTCTGATGCCCACCTACCTCCTTGGTGTCGAAGTTTAGATTCTTGATTGCCCAAAATGCCTTATGTTCGAATTCTACAGGCAGATGGCAAGCCTTCCCATAGACAAGCCGGTAGGGGGTTGTGCCGATCGGAGTTTTAAATACCGTCCTGTAGGCCCAAAGTGCGTCAGGAAGTTTTGATGACCAATCCTTCCTAGAGTTGTCCACCGTCTTTTCTAGTATGCTTTTAATCTCCCGGTTAGAGACTTTCGCTTGACCGCTGGTCTGCGGGTGGTAGGAACGCCCCACCCGGTGTTGTACCCCGTACTTTTTCAAGAGAGCCTTGAATTTCTTCTTTATAAAGTGGCTCCCTCCGTCTGATCAGGACTCGAGGTACACTGAACCGCGGGAAGATGTTGTTTTTAAAGAACTTGTCCACCACTCTGGAATCATTGGTTGGACTGGCTATCGCTTCAACCCACTTCGATATGTAGTCCATGGCTACCAAGATATACTGGTTCCCTGAAGAGGAAGGGAACGGTCCCATGAAGTCCACTCCCCACACATCGAAGATTTCTACCTCCGGGATGTAGTGTTGAGGCATCTCATTCCTTTTGGAGATATTCCCCGTCCTTTGGCATTTGTCGCAGGCCTGGACGTAATCATGGGTGTCTTTGAAGAGGGTTGGCCAGTAGAATCCGCTTTGGAGAATCTTCGCAGTCGTCTTATAGGTGCTCGCATGCCCTCCATATTGCTGACCATGGCAATGGGAAATTATAGAGGTCGTTTCAGTTTCAGGGATGCATCTCCGTATCACCCCATCATTGCAGGTTTTGTACAAATGGGGGTCATCCCAATAAAATTTGCGGACCTCATGGAAGAATTTCTTCTTCTGTTGGTAGCTCACATTGTGGGGGACTATGGCACAAGCCAGATAATTAGCGATGTCGGCATACCAAGGGGTCCAGGCAGAAGAGACGGAGAAAAGATGCTCATCAGGGAGCGAATCATCGATCGGAGTAGCGTTCAAGTCGAGGGTAGACATTCTGGACAGGTGATCGGCAACTACATTCTACGCCCCCTTCTTGTCTCTGATTTCCAGGTCGAATTCCTGGAGGAGGAGAATCCATCTAATGAGCCGCGGCTTAGCTTCCTTCTTGCTCAATAAGTATTTGAGAGCCGCGTGATTTGTGTGCACGATCACCTTAGCACCCACGAGATATTGCCGGAACTTGTCCATGGCGTAGATGACAGCTAGCAATTCTTTTTCCGTGGTAGTATAATTTCTTTGGGTGGCGTCAAGGGTCTTGCTCGTATAATATATGACATGCAGATTCTTATCTTTCCTCTGCCCCAAGACGGCACCAACCGCATAATCACTAGCGTCGCACATTAGCTCGAAGGGTAGATTCCAGTCCGGTGGCTGTATTATGGGCGCGGAAATCAAAGCTTGCTTCAGGGTTCGGAAGGCTTCCATACACTCCACGCTAAATACGAAAGGCGCGTCCTTCACAAGGAGTTGGGTCAGCGGCCTGGAAATCTTCGAGAAGTCTTTTATGAAGCGGCGATAAAATCCCGCATGTCCTAAAAAACCACGGACTCCTCGAAGATTGAGCGATGGCGGAAGATTTTCAATCACCTCAACTATAGCCTTATCAACCTCGATTTCCCTCGAAGAGATGACGTGACCCAGCACAACCCCTTCTTGGACCATGAAGTGGCATTTCTCCCAGTTCAGGACTAATCCCTTTTCTTGACATCTCTCCAGGACTTTAGTTAGATTGCTGAGGCATGAGTCAAACTTAGTTCCATAGACGGAAAAATCGTCCATGAAAACCTCCATGATTGTCACGACCCGCTTCCCTAAAATGGAGGCGAGGCGTGAGAAGGTTCGCTCAGGCTTGGAGCTGCAAAGCTCCAGCCTGTAAAGCGTCTGGAATAACACACAGGTCCCTGTAATGTGACATGGAACAAAGATAACAATAATAGAAACAGAGACAAATAAAAGTTATTATCCATCTTAAGTCCAGATAAAATTCAACAACCGCAGAAATGCCACCAGGCAAACAAAAAGAGTCTAAAAGAAAAGGCCCAGCATGGCCAACAAGTTAACTAACAACAACGGTGCTACTCACTGACAACAACAACAACAACTAAAGGTAGAACAGCGAAGGAAAACTAGGACTGGTCACCGGTGTCCTCGTACTCAACGTCAGCAGTGGGATCGGGCACGAACTCCACGAACTCGTCGCTCTCAACAGCAATCTCTGGCTCAGCAACTAACATGCGACACCCCAAGAGAAGGGGCACATGTCAGCAAGTCTACAAGACTTGTGCAAGGAAACTAAAGAAAGTAAAAACAACCTAGCAGTTCTAGAGTATGGTATAACATGACATGTTATGCAAGGAGAACAGCAAGTAAAGTAAACAGCAGTTTATGACATGGCATGATTTAAAGCATGGCAGGTAAAAACATGGCATGGGCAAGCAAACATTTACAAGGACTAGTACAAGTATTGTAAGCACGTCGTGCACAGAGATTCCGCCCTTTGGCTAGAGTGGATGTACGGGCCAACTATTACGCTCAAGTGACCGTTTATCCCTACCCCTCCACGTGTATCGAGCCAGGGCTTTACCCCCGAACATGGAATGCTCGCTTCTGGATCACAAGTCAGGAAGTGTTTTTAACAAGGATGGCATAGGGTTATGCCTGCATAACGGGTGCCTAGCCGGTAACACGGAAACACGGATTTGTTCAAGGATTTGTAGCGTGTGCTACGATGCAACATGCAAACAGATGACATGTAAAATGGATGCACTTGACAAATATTCGAATAGAAATTGTGTACCGTTAAAGAAAAGTAAACATGACAGGCAAATGTATGACATGGCATGACAAGGGCAATTCTAGCTTCGTTGTCAAGCTAGAATTTGACTTTGCGCCTAGACTGCTATCATTTCACGGTCTAGTCTCTTTCACGCTAAAACAAAGAAATGGCCTAAAACATGGCCTAAAGCAAAGGTTGGCAAGTTTCACTTGCCTGGTACCGAAGTTGTTGTTCGACGAGAGTCTCAAGATCGGTATCCTGCGGAAATTGGGTTCGCTGTTATGGCAAAATAGAACGTTAGATTTGAGAGTTCTAATCCGGTTTGCATTGGAATCCTATAACGTCTAATAATCCATTTTTTTATTAGGTTTTCTAAATTACGGTGAGGGTTATGGGAAGATTAAAGGTAGTTCTACTAGCCGTATTTGTAGCGGAGATCGAGACGCCTACGGATCTGCGGTAGGAGAAGATCTCGCGGGATTCCGGATTGCCGTCGCCAAACCGAGCTTATCACGACAACGGAAGAGGCGATCCGGGAGAACTATGGTTGAAAGGATTCCTCGCGGCTGAATTGCTACAGATCTGGAGATTGGAGTTCGCCGGGAAAAATCTGGAGCAAAAGAGATTTTAGGGTTTTTGGGGTCGGTCGGCGGCCTACGGGGTGGTGCCGGCGCAAAGGAAGGTGATAGGAGGCTCGGGAGAAAGATGGAAGGTAAGATGAAGGTTGGGGGATGATTGGGGAAGAAGATCAGCTAGGAGAAGTGAAGAAAGAATATAAAACGCATAGGGTTTAAATAGAAAGATTAGGCGGCGGCTACGACTTAACCTAGGTTTACTGGGCAAACTAGTCGGTCAGTGAAGAGTGGTCGATCGACTAGTTTGGGATCTAGTCGGACGGTCGTCCAACTGACACCGACTAAAATCAAACATCGAACAGTATCTGTACAGGGAAGGCATAATTAGTCGGTCTGTGAAGACCCGTCGACCGACTAGTTTGGAATCTAGTCGGTCGGTGAACGTTCATGAACCGACTAAAGGTCTAATAAGATAGATAATGAGTACTGACAGTTAGTCGGTCTTAGAAGAAACTCTAACCGACTAGTTTCTCAACTAGTCGGTCGATAGTTGTTCTTTGACCGACTAACTGTAAACAGTAACTCAGCCGACAAAAAGGTACTCTGTACAAGTCGGTCTGAGAACAAGTCTTGACCGACTAGTTTCATAACTAGTCGGTCGATGAATGTGCTTAGACCGACTAATTGTAAACAGTAACTCAGTCGAAATTTACTGAGAAGAACTAGCCGGTCTGAGAAGTGTTGCCGACCGACTAGATTGCAATCTAGTTGGTTGGATCTCCTTCATGAACCAACTAAGATGCACGAAAAGTGCCGAATCAAAGCGCGAAGCTTCGGGAAGATTCCTATGACGTCTAGGATCACTCTAGCTCTAAGATAAGGACGCTATGAAGCTCAACATAAGAACATCTGACAGGAAAAGCACACAAGGAGAAAACACTCAATATTATTCATATAATAGTCATTACAAAAACCGGTCGTTATATCCTCCCCACCTCAGAAAAATTCCGCCCTCGGAATTTTCCAACACTCACGTGTCAGGGAACAAAAGTGGGTAACGCTCTCTCATCTCGTCTTCTCTCTCCCAAGTAGACTCTCCTCGTGAGCCGTGTCGCCACATCACCCTAACAAGTTCGACTGTCTTGTTCCGAAGTGACTTCTGACGCCTGTCCAAAATCTGCACTGGCTGGTGGTCATACGTCAGATCGGGGTGAACGTTGATCTCCGAGAAATCCACAGCGTGCGATGGGTCACTGATGTACCGACGAAGCTGCGACACATGGAAGACATCGTGAACTCCTTCCAAGGATGGCGGTAAGGCTAAGCGGTAGGCTACCTCACCAACCCTCTCCAGAATGTCAAACGGTCCAATGTATCTCGGGCTCAGCTTCCCTCGTTTCCCAAAACGAATCACTCCTCGATTCGGGGAAATCTTCAGGAACACATTATCACCTGGCTGAAACTCCAAAGGACGCCGTTTAGCATCATCCCAATGCTTGAAACGGTCCTGAGCAATCCTCAGCCTCTCCCGTATGTTCCTCATAACATCCACGGCCTCCACAATCATCTCAGGTCCCAACAGCTCCCGATCTCCAATGTCATCCCAGCTCAGTGGTGATCGACATTTCTTCACGTACAACGCTGTAAAAGGTACCATGCCAATACTCGCCTGGTAGCTGTTATTGTAGGCAAACTCTACGAGGTGGAGATGATCCTCCCAAGAACCCTTGAAGTCCAACATGCACGCTCTCAGCATGTCCTCCAAGATCTGGATCGTCCTCTCGGACTGGCCATCCGTCTGCGGATGGTACGCCATGCTGAAACTCAGACTCGTACCCAAACTCTTCTGCAGACTTTGCCAGAACTGAGTTGTGAACCTCGTGTCTCTGTCCGATACGATACTCACAGGGACTCCGTGAAGTCGTACGATCTCCTGCACGATTCACGTTACATCACTATCTAAACTAGGAAAGGAAATTAAAACGGAGAGTAAAAGAATTTACCTCCATATATCTCCTCGCTAGCGCCTCAGTAGACTGTCCTACTCGGAAAGGTAGAAAGTACGCGGATTTGGTCAATCAGTCTACAATCATCCAAATCGCGTAATTCTGCTTTGGACACCGAGGTAGTCTAGTCACGAAGTCCATAGTGATGTGCTTCCACTTCCACTCTGGAATCGGAAGCGGTTGCAGCAACCCTGCCGTACGTTGATGCTCCACCTTCACTTGCTGGCAAACCAGACACTTGGCCACACTCCGAGCCACGCTCCTCTTCATGCCATGCCACCAAAAGTTCAGACGAAGATCCTTGTACATCTTGGTCCCACCAGGATGCACAGAATACGGCGAACTGTGTGCCTCCACCAATAGCTCCTCTCTGATGTCTCTAGTTGGCACACACAACCTGGCTCCAAATCTCAACGAGCCGTCCTTATGAATCAAGAAATATGTCCGCAGACCGGCTTCCACCAACTCCCGAATCTTCGCCAACTTCGGGTCTCCAGCCTGTCCAGCCTTGATCCTATCCACGATCGTCGACTGTATCTGCATACACATCAACGAAGAAATCTCCCCAGGAAGGACAATCTCAATACCGGACTCGCAAAAATCCTGCTGCAGTCTCCACTGCGAAGTCAACAACATCACCACCGGAAGTCTACTCAACGCATCCGGAACCACATTCACCTTGCCAGGGTGATACTGCAAATTGATCTCGTAGTCAGCCATGAGCTCCAACCATCGACGATGTCGCATGTTTAGCTCCTTCTGAGTAAAGATGTACTTCAAGATTTTGTGATCGGTGAAGATCTTCACCTTCTCACTCAGCAGGAAGTGCCTCCAAATCTTCAGCGCAAACACGACAGCAGCCAACTCCAAATCGTGTGTCGGGTAATTTTTCTCATAAGCCTTAAGCTGACGAGAAGCATACGCAACCACGTGCCCATGCTGATACAATACACAACCGAGACCCTTGCCAGAAGCATCGCAAAAGATCTCGAATCCTCCACCCCGATCAGGCACAGCAAGAACAGGGGCAGTCGTCAACCTCTCCTTCAGAATACCAAAAGCCTTCTCACAATCATCAGACCAAACAAAAGGCACATCCTTCCGTGTCAGTCTGGTCATCGGCTCAGCAATACGGGAGAAGTCTTTAATGAACCGCCGGTAATAACCAGCCAATCCAAGGAAACTCCGGATCTCATACGCTGACTGCGGAACAGGCCACTCCCTGATAGCCTTAATCTTCTCGGGATCCACTGAAATACCATCTCCAGTCACCACATGCCCGAGAAAAACAACTCTGTCCAGCCAAAACTCGCACTTAGAATATTTAGCATACAACCGATGCTTCCTCAAGATCTCCAACACTGTCCTCAAGTGCGAAGCATGCTCCTCCTCTGACTTCGAGTAGATCAAAATGTCATCAATGAAGTTAACGACAAACTTGTCTAAAAAGTCATAGAAGATCAAATTCATCAGATTCATAAAAACTGCGGGCACATTGGTTACACCGAAAGGCATAACCACGAACTCTTAGTGTCCATATTTCATCCTGAATGCTGTCTTCGGAACATCTTCCTTCTTCACCTTAAGCTGGTGATAACCGCTCCTCAGATCCAACTTAGAGAATACCCTCGATCCTCCAAGCTGATCAAAAATATCATCAATACGAGGCAACGGATATCGATTCTTGACGGTCACCGCATTCAACTCCCAGTAGTCCACACACATGCGACGCGAACCGTCCTTCTTCTTTACCAGCAAGACCGGTGCTCCCCACGGAGACACACTGGGATTAATGTAACCCTTCTGAAGAAGTTTGTCCAGCTGCTTCCGTAATTCCTCCAATTCTGTTGGTGCCATGTGATAAGGCGCCTTCGAGATAGGCTGCACACCCAGAATAAGATCAATCGAAAACTCGAGAGCTCGATCGGGCGGTAATCCAGACATCTCCTTGAGGAAGACGTCGTCGAAGTCATGCACTACCGCAGGTCTACACTGCTCCATCTGTATAGCAACGATCTCCACCGGCTTGGCCCGAAACCTGACCGGACCAAGCGAACTGCTGCCACGGCTGAACTCGACCACCGGATGTCCAGGGATCTCGAACACCACCTTCTTCCTTCGACAATCGATCGTGGCATAGAAACTCCCGAGCCAGTCCATCCCAAGGACAGCATCATAGTTGATGATGTCGTGGACGATGAAATCAGCATAGAGCTCATGTCCACAGACCATCAAAGGGCAAGAATTGCAACCACGATGCACCGAGACCACGCCATTCCCCGTAACGATATTCCAGCTCTTGGGTAGAGGGGAAGTCGACAAGGAATGCTTCTCCACGAAGCTCCGGGAGATAATGCACATCGATGCACCGAAGTCGAAGAGGACTCGTGCAAGAAATGTGCAAAGCAAAATCACACTTAACAGATAGTCTAACAATCAATATCTATTCTAGCATACATAACAAGCAATTAACAAATCCAACAAACAGACTAACTAAGAAACGAACAACTAGGTTGAGGGTTACCTGCAATAACCTCATCCTCTGCCTCTGCCTCAACTGCAGTCATCAGGAAAGCCTGCCGCCTTGGCTGAACAGCCTGCTGAAAAGCCTGCCTCTGTGGAACAAGAGGCGCTCCACGTCCAGCAGGCACAGGTGTCCTCTGCTGCAACGGCTGAGCTGCAACAGGTCCCTTCCACGGCTGCTTGGACTTCGAGCAGTCCCTCATGGTATGCGCAGAATCTCCACAAACCAAGCACTGCCCCCAACATCTTCCAACACTGATCCTTGACATGCCCAGTCTTGCCACAGAAATGGCAAGTCTTCAGAGTAGGAGGTCCTCCTGGCCTCTTGAACTGTACCGGCTGATTGGGCCTGAACCCTGGTCTCATCACTACCCTGGCCTGCTCCACAGGCCTCTTCCCAGCTCCAGAAGCACATTCTCTCTTCTGGTTCACAATCCGCTCCTGCCTCTTCGCTGCAACCAGAACCTTCTGATAGGACTCCGCATCAGAAGAAGTCACAAAGCTCTGCAGATCCAAAGAAAGCCCCTGCAGAAACCTCTGAGCTCTCTCATCAGCATCCTGCACCATCTATTGTGCGAAACGGCTCAGCCTGGTGAACTCCTGGTGGTACTGGTCCACCATCAAGCTCCCCTGCTTCAGATCGATGAAGCGCTGCGCCATCTCCCTCATGGCAGCCTTCGGAAAGTATTCCTCGTCGAATCTGGACTTGAAAGTAGCCCAAGATATCGACTCCTCCAGTAACTCCTTCTCAGCATCCCACCAGTTCCGAGCATTATCCTTAAGCTGCCTCTTCGCCAAGTCAACCCATCCAGTCTGGTCAACCTTCGACATCTTCAGGTTGCCTCTATGTTCATAGTCTACTCATCCGTAGCTAGGGGTCCTTCGGTCCCATCAAAGTAAGCGGGGCCCAGCTCCCGAAACTGCTTCGCTCCTTGCTCGAAGCGAGGAACATTCTGGACAGGCTGCGCTGCTCGAGCAGGCGGAACATTACGGGCATTCTGCAGCATCCCCTGCTGCACCTGCATCATCTGATGCATCATCCGCATAATCTCCCCGTTGGTGGGCTCCCGATCCGGCTCCTCGACACGAGGGGGCACACCACCAGCACGGGTATTCCGTCTTCCAGCCATCTAATGACACAGAAAACGAAACAAAATCAGACTCTTAGCCTTATGACTCGGGTGTCGAAACTATTTATCGGACATTCTATAATTCTTATCGTTGTTCCGATTAAGTCACAGTTACAGGTTCGAGACCTACATGTGCCACCAAAGAAACCTGTCACGACCCGCTTCCCTAAAATGGAGGCGAGGCGTGAGAAGGTCCGCTCAGGCTTGGAGCTGCAAAGCTCCAGCCTGTAAAGCGTCTGGAATAAAACACAGGTCCCCGTAATGTGACACGAAACAAAGATAACAATAATAGAAACAGAGACAAATAAAAGTTATTATCTGTCTCAAGTCCAGATAAAATTCAACAACCGCAGAAATGCCACCAGGCAAACAAAAAGAGTCTAAAAGAAAAGGCCCAGCATGGCCAACAAGTTAACTAACAACAACGGTAGAACATCGAAGGAAAACTAGGACTGGTCACCGGTGTCCTCGTACTCAACGTCAGCAGTGGGATCGGGCACGAACTCCACGAACTCGTCGCTCTCAATAGCAATCTCTGGCTCAGCAACTAACATGCGACACCCCAAGAGAAGGGGCACATGTCAGCAAGTCTACAAGACTTGTGCAAGGAAACTAAAAAAAGTAAAAACAACCTAGCAGTTCTAGAGTATGGTATAACATGACATGTTATGCAAGGAGAATAGCAAGTAAAGTAAACAGCAGTTTATGACATGGCATGATTTAAAGCATGGCAGGTAAAAACATGGCATGGGCAAGTAAACATTTACAAGGACTAGTACAAGTATTGTAAGCACGTCATGCACAGAGATTCCGCCCTTTGGCTAGAGTGGATGTACGGGCCAACTCTTACGCTCAAATGACCGTTTATCCCTATCCCTCCACGTGTATCGAGCCAGGGCTTTACCCCCGAACATGGAATGCTCGCTTCTGGATCACAAGCCAGGAAGTGTTTTTAACAAGGATGGCGTAGGGTTATGCCTGCATAACGGGTGCCTAGCCGGTAACACGGAAACATGGATTTGTTCAAGGATTTGTAGCGTGTGCTACGATGCAACATGCAAATAGATGACATGTAAAATGGATGCACTTGACAAATATTCGAATAGAAATTGCGTACTGTTAAAGAAAAGTAAACATGACAGGCAAATGTATGACATGGTATGACAAGGGCAATTCTAGCTTCGTTGTCAAGCTAGAATTTGAATTTGTGCCTAGACCACTATCATTTCACGGTCTAGTCTCTTTCACGCTAAAACAAAGAAATGGCCTAAAACATGGCCTAAAGCAAAGGTTGGCAAGTTTCACTTGCCTGGTACCGAAGTTGTTGTTCGACGAGAGTCTCAAGATCGGTATCCTACGGAAATTGGGTTCGCTGTTATGGCAAAATAGAAAGTTAGATTTGAGAGTTCTAATCCGGTTTGCATTGGAATCCTATAACGTCTAATAATCCATTTTTTATTAGGTTTTCTAAATTACGGTGAGGGTTATGGGAAGATTAAAGGTAGTTCTACTAACCGTATTTGTAGCAGAGATCGAGACGCCTACGGATCTGCGGTAGGAGAAGATCTCGCGGGATTCCGGATTGCCGTCGCCAAACCGAGCTTAGCACGACAACGGAAGAGGCGATCCGGAAGAACTATGGTTGAAAGGATTCCTCGTGGCCGAATTGCTACAAATCTGGAGATTGGAGTTCGCCGGGAAAAATCTGGAGCAAAAGAGATTTTAGGGTTTTTGGGGTAGGTCGGCGGCCTACGGGGTGGTGCCAGTGCAAAGGAAGGTGAGAGGAGGCTCGGGAGAAAGATGGAAGGTAAGAGGAAGGTTGGGCGATGATTGGGGAAGAAGATCAGCTAGGAGAAGTGAAGAAAGAATATAAAACGCATAGGGTTTAAATAGAAAGATTAGGCGGCGGCTACGACTTAACCTAGGTTTACTGGGCAAACTAGTCGGTCAGTGAAGAGTGGTCGACCGACTAGTTTGGGATCTAGTCGGTCGGTCGTCCAACTGACACCGACTAAAATCAAATAGTGAGCAGTGTCTGTACAGGGAAGGCTTAATTAGTCGGTCTGTGAAGACACGTCGACCGACTAGTTTGGGATCTAGTCGGTCGGTGAACGTTCATGAACCGACTAAAGGTCGAATAAGATAGATAATGAGTACTGACAGTTAGTCGGTCTGAGAAGAAACTCCTACCGACTAGTTGCTCAACTAGTCGGTCGATAGTTGTTCTTTGACCGACTAACTGTAAACAGTAACTCAGCCGACAAAAAAGGTACTCTGTACAAGTCGGTCTGAGAACAAGTCTTGACCGACTAGTTTCATAACTAATCGGTCGATGAATGTGCTTAGACTGACTAATTGTAAACAGTAACTCAGTCGAAATTTACTGAGAAGAACTAGCCGGTCTGATAAGTGTTGTCGAATCGAAGCGCGAAGCTTCGGGAAGATTCCTATGGCCTCTAGGATCACTCTAGCTCTAGGGTAAGGACGCTATGAAGCTCAACATAAGAACGTCTGACAGGAAAAGCACACAAGGAGAAAACACCCAATATTATTCATATAATAGTCATTACAATGATGTCCGGTAGTAGTCGGAGAAGATAGCGGACTTGAGTCTTTGGAATGTAGCAGGGGTGTTACAAAGTCCGAACGGCATTCTTCTATACGCATATGTCCCAAATGGGCAAGTGAAAGTCGTCTTCTCCTGGTCATTGTTATGAATGGAGATTTGAAGGAATCCGGAGTACCCGTCCATCAAACAGAAATAGGTGTGCTTCGCCAGCCTCTCGAGCATCTGATCAATGAAGGGGAGAGGGTAGTGATCCTTCCTCATAGCCTTGTTCAGCTTTCTATAGTCAATGCACATTCTGTACCCCGTGACGGTCCTCGTTGGTATTAGCTCATTCTTCTCGTTGCGAACCACCGTCATTCCTCCTTTCTTGGGTACTACGTGCACCGGGCATGTAGAAGCCTAACAATCTCCTTTTTCACAACTTCCATCATTATGGGATTTAGCCACCGCTGCGGCTCAATCGAGGAGGCTTGCTCATCTTCAAGCAGTATTCTGTGTGAGCAGAGGCCTAAGCTAACCCCTTTTAAATCTTCAATTGCGTATCCGAAAACTCCTTTAAACCTTGTTAAAACACTAAGAAGTTTGGTCATCTGGTCTTCAGGCAGCGAGGAGTTCACTATGACCGGCAGGGTCGAGTCCGTCCCCAAATATTCATACTTTAGTCCCGGGGGTAACTCTTTCATCTCAACTTCATGAGGCCCCGACGCATACCTCTCAAGCTGAGCATCCTCTAGCGAAAGGACTTCTTCGTGGATTTATTGAAAGCCGGCATTCGTAACCTCACTCCCAGCCGTGGTCTCGCATGGCAAAGTCTCGCAAGGTATCGTGGGGGTGACCAAGGAAGGCATTGGGTCCCTTTCAAGCTCATAATAATCATCCAGGAAGAAGGCTTCGAAGTGAAAACAGGTTTCAACAGTCGATGGTTCCCCACCACTGCTTCTAGCTTCCTCATTGTCCAAAGATTCGTGATGTTCGATAGAAGTCTGTAAGGAATAGATCGGTTCTGTCTAATGTAACTGACAGACTTAGCCTGATGGTTCTCCTGACAAAACTCTGCAAACAATTCTTCCTCACCAAACTCGGAACCAAACATGTCGGTATACGCCACTTCATCACGAGGAACAAGAGTTGTCGTGACGGGGTGCTGCTGCATATCGTGGTACCTCCTCTGATTTTCCACAGCGGCAGTCAGAAGGGATAGTACATTCGAAGCATTTAGGGACTCTGCCAAGCTTTGTGCCAAACACCAGATGTGGTGCGAGTGATCCCAAATATCACCCGAAACTGCACGCAACATCCTCGTCGTGGGGCAGAGAACCTATAAGAAAGGAGAGAGAGAACTGCACAAATAGCAAACACGTCAAAAGCACGGGTTGCATAAATGGGAGGCGAATGTAGCGACAGCAGCATGGCGACTCAGTCAATCAGTTCTATACAATTACTATTTACAATATGTACAAGTGAAATCAAAAAGTGTGGAGTGCGAAAATTATCGCAAGATAGGGACGAGAGATAGACACTGGGGTTCATGAAATCCTAAAATAACAAGCACGTTACCTCCCCGGTAACGGTGCCATAAACTTGACGTCCCCCGCTAATGTGTGCTAGATGTGTGCAATAATATGATTGGGGGCGTGAGATTTAAATATTTGTAACCGCAAGCACACGGTGTTGTAGTGTGGCTTGGGGGTCGAACTCAGGGAGGCGTGGATGTGCTTGTGTCAAAGAGGATCAAATTCACCCCATGGGCGAGCTAGCTCGGATCGAATGATGGGTTGTCACGGTAAATGGAATGCAAGGTATATACAATATAAAGGAAAACCCCGGGACTTTGGTTTCCACCCTATCGTGCGATTCTCGCCGATACGGCCTACAGGTAGGATAGGGATCGGAATTAGGGTCTATTGGTGAGACGTTGCCTATGAAAGTGGTACCGGCGTCCCATGGGCCCGATATTCCGGTGTGCCCAGGATGATACGCCGG
The DNA here is from genome assembly GCA_030789695.1 of Scilla litardierei. Classification (NCBI taxonomy): domain Eukaryota; kingdom Viridiplantae; phylum Streptophyta; class Magnoliopsida; order Asparagales; family Asparagaceae; genus Scilla; species Scilla litardierei. The sequence goes on along the minus strand of CM061134.1, from coordinate 71,571,743 downwards.
ACTTCCCGAGTTCGATCAGTGGGCACTCATGTCCATTAACACTGATCGACTCCGGGAGCACTAAGCTCGCAACGATAACTCCCAACGTCTCATCCTGTCGCTCCCGCACGCTAGGATTCGACGTCTACGCTAAGGGCGCGAGCTATGGCTAGGGAGTCAACCGCCAAGTTTATTCCCCCTTGGCCCGACGGTCAAAGGTGGTCTTTTTCCCGCCGATGACAATAAAACACCCCGTGTAACCGGTAGATTCCTAATCCCTATCGATTTCCTAGCCCTATGGATGCATCGGGGAGAACCCACGAAGGGGTTTCCACCAAAATCCCAGATTTGGGATCTACTCACACATATTTACTAAAAAGCGATCTAAACGAAAATGGACCGTCAAAATCATAATCAGACAATAGAAATGCAATGGTAGTAAAGCAATTAAGATAATACTAAAGTTTGACAAAGATCTGAAAACTTACAAAACTGGGAAATTATAGCCGTCACAAAATGAAGAAAACAATAAAAATAACTAACTCCCCGTTTCTAGAAAACCTAGGGGTTCTATATATAGAAAATGATATCACCCGATCGGTTAACAAGTCAACCGATCGGGTGATCTGCTTCACTCATTTACAGCGCAATGCGGGACTTCACCCGGTCATCTTCACCCAGTCGGTTGACATATGAATGTGACCGGTTCGATCTTGGTGCCGTCGGGTGAGGAGGCCAGTTGAGCTGACCGTGTCTTGGCTCTGGAGATTCGGCTACAGATGAACCGATCGGGTGAAGGTCACCCGATCGGTTGGCAATCACAATAAAAATCCAGAGACTTTGGGCATTTGAACCGGCCTATGAACTGACCGGGTGACTTCATGTGAGCTCCAAGCTGCGTCTGGGTGGTGCACGCATGCATCACCCGATCGGTTGAAGATGACCAACCGATCGGGTGAGGGGTTGAAAGATGATATCATCGTCATTTGACCCCCTGGATCATGCGTGACTCCTCCCGTTACTCCAGGGACTTGCGATATCGTCGTTTTATGTCCCATATGCCAGTAAACTCCTGCAAAATACAAAAAACACAGAAAAGTGAAAGAAAACAAGAAAACACGAGAAAACGAATATAAGACGGCGGTAAATAACGGAAAAACACGGAAGAAAACGTGCGCAAATATATGAAATATAAACGCACGTCAGTAAACTATGATTGTATTTGTGGAACATTACATGTACTACCCCAGCAGTGCACAGTGGAACTGCTTTGAGTTTTTGTACTTTTCCTCCGTAACACTCGTTGCTTTAGGAATACCTGGGATGGATACATACTTCCTGTGTATCCTATGGAGTGGGGCGATACACCTTGTGTGTCAGATTTCGAACCTGCTGACACTGTTGTCGATCATATGCTTGATGGTCATTGTCCAAATGCCTTCTACAGTGGTCCAGACATCTGGTACTTGAACTCCAGACATCTGGTCAAGTCAAGCCAAAATTACTGTGATCTATATTTCCAGAATCTGATTTCTGCAGTCAGTCTGTAATCAAACTACTGTAAATTTTTCTGTAGTTGTAATTTCTCATTCATTAAATGCTCATCTGATAGGACATCTTGTTAGCTTTCTAACGCATCTTGAATCACCTCAATCGGAGTTCATATGAAGCTGTCTAGCCAGACGCCTGATGACACGTCTCCAGACGTCTGGTCACTGTAAAATCTGTCCGTTTATATCCGTTGGGAGATATTTTCATGGATCCATTTTCTTGGCTTTTATGCAAGTTTGAGGGCCTATTTAAGTTCGGTTGAGAGGCGGCTTTTGGCACTGATGCTCATTGATTTAGAACTATTTTAGAGCCAAAAACTTAGAGCATTTCGCTCTCTATCATTTCTCTTTCACTTTGGTTAAAAGTGTTCATGCATTGAGATTGCATTAGTGAGAGTTTTACCAAGTGCATAAATCCACTATATAAAGCACTTGGTGTTTCAATCTTCATGCCTTCATACACATTGGTAAGATCTATCAAGGCATAGGTAAGATTGTTTCTTTTTCGATTATTTGGTTACAAAACCTAGTACTCGGGTTGTGAGTACATAATGGGGTTTACACCACTTGGAGAGTTCCTCTCTGGATCCTGGTTTAGGGATTGTAGTTGTAACAACCCGCTCTCGGGGCCCCGTTACTTATTGGATTTATTTGCAGGTCTGCAGATTACCAGTGAATTAAATATAGCCACGATGCAGAAACGTACAATAATACTCAAGCCAGCGTTCATTATTACAGTCCATAATTAAGATACAACACAAGTCAGCACTCTCTCACCAAATACATGAAAAGTAAAGAGGAAAGGAAATACATAGAAAGTACATCACACATACACTCCAAATATAAAAGTCGGCAATCTCAGAATTAAGCTATGGCTCTGCGAACTCGGAAGTGTCTATGTCAACCTGTGCGGTGCCACGAAGATGAAACCATAGGTAAGTCACAACAATTCTAGCAATAGAAATAGAGTAGTGCAAAAGTATGGAATATGCTATAGTAAATAAAAGATGGCCATGCAGGTGCAAAAAGTAAGGTAAGAACAGACATGCATGTAAGAGCGATAAGTAAAGTACTGGTGGCTGCTCAGGTGTCGTAAGTAAAGTGCATGTAATGCATAAAGTAAAGGTGAATGTGCAAGTGAAAAAGTAACGTGCAAGAGCAACAACTGTGGCATGGCATATGGTAGCAACAATATTTTAACCAGCAGGCAATGTGATGACAATAGCAGGATGACCAGGTAGATGTAGTAACAATAAAAAGGACAAGTAGGCAATAATAAAGCTAGAAACTGTGTGACTTGTATAGGAAAGTACAGTGTGCGACTATTGAGTCCATCTCCTGCCATGGGGGCGCTCACCCGAGTGGATCTCATTTCACTTTAGGCGGTACATTTCATTTTAGACGGTCGGTACGGTGCAATGTGCAGATGGCTCGCGGTCGCTCCTACACTTTATCTAATATAAGTTACCCAAAAAAACCCAGTGCGATGCCAACTACTTTCAAGAATTCAATTTCGATAAGATGTTTCAACAGTATGATGTCAACACTGTATGTCATTCAATCATTATGTTGCAATACAGTATGCCAATTCGTTGTTCGAAAGGTAAAGATGCTAATGGCGGTGGTGATAGACCAACTTACATACCAATACGGTCATACACAATGTTTTCACTCCAGAGATGTTCTAGGCATTAACAACACTCCACAGAGCTTCGCTTATTGAAAAGTCAAGGCAGAAACCTCAACAGAGAATTTCAGTTTTGAGCAATGTTTTGAAGTCCAACAACTAAGATACCGATCCCATGCTTTGAGCATGCGGTATTTCCATTAAGTACACTATCTAAATTTCTAAAGTTTGAATTCATTGTGACTTACGAGATTCGAGGTTTTTGTAGTGAGCCGGGACTAGATCTAGGACTTCAAAGGATTCTGGTGTACGATAATCAGTACCTGTAAACACAAGACACAATCGGTTAAAGAACACAGTATTTTCTATTTATTTAACTCGATCGTTTTGAATTTATAAACGATTGAAATGGTATCGAAAAGCGTTCTAAATTTTATATAGGCTAGATATGATGAAAGTAATTTTACTGAAGAAATAAATATTTTTCTGAAGCTTCTGGTAATTTTTATAATTTTTAAAAGTTCAAAATCAATTTAAAAACTCTTTTTAATTAGTTATCATATTTATTCAATAATATATTCTGGATGAAATATATATCAGAATGTAGAGAGATGATGCCCTCGAGGCAATTTATCTCTGTGTGAATAGCACAAACATCTTGTTCGAAATAACAGTAAGTTGTTTGGTATAGTTTTATCTAAGTTAATCAATAATGTAGTAAACATTAGATATTAACTTAGGTAAAATTCTGAGACTTTATGCAAGGTCAAACATGTATCGAGATAAGTATCTCGATCATAGAGAGATGCTTGACCGTCTGTAGCATAAGTTGGTCGGTCCTGAGTATACACCCAAAGAACGGTTGTAGTTTTACCGCAAGCGCACGGTGTAGCGGCGAGCGGGATATTGAACACAGGGAGGACGAATGACCGTGCTTGCTCCTAATCAACCTGGCTACTTAAGAGAGAAATTTGCCTTTGGCGATCCTGTCACAATCGTCAGACAAACTTGCAGAAATATCAAATCAAATAAAGAATGTCTAGGGAATGGGGAATCCCCACTACTCACCGTATTTCATAACTGTGGTTCGTCGGTATCAAAATTGCTTGAATAAAAATTTGGATGAACTAGTTGCAACTGAATGTAGAACCAAGCTCACGCTCTCGCGCTGTTGCCGGTCTATAGCTATCCTAGGTTTGGGTCCAATCTCTTGCAAACCCTAGCCTAGGGAAGCTAGCATTAGGATCAACATCATCGTCCAATCGCGCACCGAGCCCAATCTCTTGCAAACTCGGTCCGCGATCTAGATTGTGATAGTTCCTACCCGTCCAATCTCTTGCAAACGAGTATCGGCATGGAATTGCAACCGGAAATCCTAGTATCGGTCCAATCTCTTGCAAACCGATACTTCGAAAATCCGATTCCAACCCAATTCGGATTTCTAGGGCTTCCTATCAAATTGGGATCCAATCTCTTGCAAATCCCAATCGATATGAATACCTAGCCATCCGTAGTAAATTAATCACAATCTAATCTCTAGTTATTAATTCTAGCTCAATTTCCACCAATTCATCACAAATAGGAAATATGGCTTGTAGGGTTCATCCCCACGCCCCAAGACGTGGAGACTACTCACAAATCATAGCAATAGCACAAGAATAATCAATGAAATAAGCAATAGAATTCATCACAATATTGAGACAAGCAATAAAAATAGAATTTTTAAGGAAGAGAGATGCAAACCAATGGAGTTCTTCAATAGTTCCAACAAAAATCACAAATTTGTCTCTTCTCCAATCACAAGAATAAAGCTAAAAACTAATCTAAAAAGCTGCAAAAAATCTAAGAGAGAGGCTCTCTAAACTAGGGTAAAAACAGGGCTTAAATAGCCCTCAAAATCGTCCAAAAATCGTGACCAAAATACCCCTGCACAGCCTGTTTTCCGCAGTTTTCGCTACAGGCAGCGCATCGCACTCGGCCGAGTGACAAAAGTCGCTCGGCCGAGTGAAAACCCTGTCATTTTCCAGTAAGTCGGGGGCTTCAGTGGTCTTCAGTTCGGGGGCGGCTCGGCCGAGTGAGTTGTCGTCACTCGGCCGATGGCTTCAAGGCACTCGGACGGACGTAATAATCCACTCGGCCGAGTGGGTCTTCTGAAGTTCAGGCGGCCAAAAAAACAGTAACTTGGATGTTTTGGAAGGGCCTCGTCCGGGCGCCACTCGGGCGTACGCGATATCGTCACTCGGCCGATGCGGTCTCCGGTGCTCGGCCGAGTGCACATAGAAATCGTATCTGTTCAGGTCGGCCGAGCAGTGTCTCGCTGGTCGGCCGAGTGGCTCATCCACTCGGCCGAGTGGGACACAAAAAATGCCCAATCTGATTGTTTTGGCCTCCTCGTCGCTCCTGTGACGTCCATTCTTCTTCCGCTCCTCTCCAACAGCAAAATACCCCTCGGGGAGGTCGTCGGTGATCATCTAAAGTGAGCGCATCTCAAGATCACTCCAAATCGCGCCAAATCACCTGAAATGCGACAAAAACAACAAATCGTGAAAAGCATCGCAATATCGTCGATATATCGTGAAAAACATGATTTGGGCGATCTAAATGGCATGCAAACATGCGGAAAAAAGGTGTAAAATAAGGAGTGATCAAAATCCCCCAAGCTTGCCTCTTGCTCGTCCTCGAGGAAGATAAGTAAAAGGCGAAACCGGTGGATTCGGAAAACGGCGAAAAGAAACGAAAAATGAAAAACGAAGAAGAATGAAAACGAAATAGAATAAAGTAAGAAAGAAAGAAGCGAAGAGGTAGGATGCTAGATCATTTCCTCAGGACGTGGGTTTCACTTACTCATATAGCATGCTCTGAATGAAAAATACATGTCAAAGAATTTTATTTTGATATCATAGTATAATAGTGCAAGTAGAAATAGAAAACCCACGAACAACGATATAATCATGAAAAACGGAATAATTTTAGAATTAGCATCGTCTGAAACATTTAAAGCGGTATACAAATCACAGATCACACACTTTTCAATTGAACGCTTTCTATCTGGAGTATAAGAGTATCACACTATAGAATAGAGAGAATAGAAAAGTATGGATTTCATGAGATGAACGCTAGGCTTAGATTCCTGGATTTCGTAAAGCTAAAAACAATCTCATTGAGTATAGAATATTACTTAGCCTAGGTCGTCGTGCAATGTCAAGTAGTCACTCTCTCACACATCAATGGATCCCCTCCCCCAAGCGTATCTATAAGCGTGGTGGCATAAAAAATATTTACATCCCCATTTTTTTTATACATATAGCTCCAAAAGCGATGAAAAGAAAGAAGAAAGTGAGATGGGATCTTTTATTGAGGATTTTTCCTCTTTTTCTCTTTTTTCTCTTTTTTTTTGATATAGCATATATACAATGATCCCAACTCAAAGAGAGATAATGATATACAAGAATGTTTTTCCCTCTTATTTTTTTTATAGAATAAGAGACTTGGAGCTAGGAATTAATAGCGGGGGAAATGCCATAAAATAGGATCACTAAGGGGAGATTCACCAATGATTTTAAAAGTAGAGAAATGATGTTCAAGATTTTGTGGAGAAAGAAATAAATATAACTCTCGGTTCACTCTATAAGACATGCACGACAACTTCAGCAGGGTAATCTAATCTACTCAGTTTCGATCACAAAAAAGCTAACTAATCCAGATATATCATAGCTAACATCATCCAATCATCCTGAAGTGAAGTGTACAATTCATGCATATAGAAGTGATATAGGGAAAGAAATCAGTACTCCAGATATAGGCATTCAATGCGTGAATCTTGGTGTGTTTTTTGTGATAGCATACATATGAACATTCAGACTCAGCTAATAATAAAATTTCATCCATTTTCATGCGGAAAAAGGGGTGGGTTACTATTCTAAATGCAAAGCAAGTCATAGCATCTGATATCTGAAATAAAACCTAAGACATGACAAATATAGCATGCATATAGAATAAGCTAAATCCAACGTCATCATCATCACAGAAAAGTCATCTCTAGCATGAGATGAAAAAGAAATAAAGATAAAGGGAAAAATAGAACTATGCAATGCGGCACACAGGAAAATAAGAAAAACGTGATGCATGGCAAAATAAAAGAAAAATGATGAAAAATAAGTGCAAAAGCGGAAAAAATAAAAATAAAGGTGGCAAAAAGAAAAGGAACGTGAGAACTCACTCCCCCAAGCTAAATCGCACAGTGTCCTCAATGTGCAAAGTGTGGCACACCGAGAGACAAGAAAGTGAGGGGCAAGTGAGGATGCATGCATGGACAAGTGAAAAAAATAAAAAATAAAAATAAAGAAATGAAAATATGATGCGGACATGATACATGCACGGATAGGAGTGATACAGATATATAAGTGGCACCAAAAACTCTCCCTCTCTCCCAAAAAAGATATATATAGATATGATCAAAAATAGAATCCCAAAATAAGTGAGGGGAGGGGGTGGACAAAAGTGCATCAGGACCCAGCAGAAACGGGCAGCACAACGACAAGAAGAAACGATGGCATCAAGAGTGCCTAAGAAGGCGGTGCTGCGCCGTCTCCGTCCTGAGGCGGAGGTCGTGAGGGTGGTGCTGGCTGGACAGGCTGCTGAGCGGGGGTGGGCGTGGGAGTGGCAGCAGGCTGAGTGGGTGTGGAAGTGAGTGTGGGAACCTGCTGGGTGGGTGGGGGTACGCGTGGGAGACGCTCCAAGACCTGGGTGAGACAGTAGTGGATATGTGGTAGCAGGTCGAAGCGGCCAGCCATCGCAGTGACGGTGGCGGACAGGGTCCGGAGGTCGCCTCTGAGGCCACTCACCGCCCCCTCTAGAGCACGAATGCTCTGAAGTACTGTGTCAGGGGGAGGTGGTGCAGAGGGACGCACCTGGCGAGGCTGGGCAGGTCTGGGCTGGCGTACGCGAGTGGAGTATGTAACGGGCTCAGCAGGGAAGGGAACAAAAGGTGCTGCGCCTGGGTATGTGGGCCGGGCCTCAGTGTGAGGCCGGGGCGGGCGGTGAGAAGTGGAGGCGGCGGCAGCAAAAGAAGAGTACAAAAGTGGCTGCGAGGCGGCCAGAGAGGTCGATGGCACAGAAGTGTGGACAAACGCCACGACGCTCTCAGAAAATACAGCGGGGGTGGAGACAGAGGTGACTACCGCTGGGGCGGAAGTGTGTGGACCAAAAGGCACAACCCCAGCGGAGATCATGCTAGCCATGGTCTCCACGACCGCGGCAAACGAGGGCTCTCCACTCTCAACAAAGGTCTACGGGCGCTCGGGGAGTGCAGAGCATATAGGATCGACGGACAGAGGGCAGGTGGTGGGAGTGGGAGTGGTAGCGACAGCCTCGGAAGTGGTGGAGGTGGGCTCAGCTAAGGTGCTCCCGACACCAACAGAGGTGTCAGGAGCGACGGAAACGTCAGGTATGGGCTGAGGGGCCACTGGGTCTACAGGGTCGTCGGCGAGCTCGGCCGGCGGTGGCGGGCCGGGCGGCGGCGGTCGGCGCTGGTCGGGCGAGTGAGGGCGAGAGCGAGGGGGGTTCGGCCGAGGCAGCTGAAGAGGCGCGGGGGTTTTGGGGGTTTTTTGCGTTTCAAAATCCGCGCCCCCCCTGCCCTTATATAATAAAAGTTACGACTCGGCCGAGTGACGTGGTCACTCGGCCGAGCGGGACCAATGCAAACTTCCTCCCCGCTATCGCTTCGGCCGAGTGGCTTTGCAGCCTCGGCCGAGTGGATTAAGTCCATTCGGCCGAGTGACTCAAGCTACTCGGCATGACTCGCCCTAGGAGGGTATCCGTTTCACTCGGCCGAGTGAACAAATGTACTCGGCCGAGTAGCAGTTATATCGAAATCAAGAAAATAAACAGAGAGTTGGGTACAGCAGACTTCCCTCGTTCGTGAGCGGATCGGCCGGACGAACTTGTGTACTCGGCCGAGTGACTAGTGTACTCGGCCGAGCGAGCCTTGTGTTCTGCTGTTTGTCTTCGTTTTGGCTCTAAACTCCGTCTTTCTTCCTCCAGTCGATTTCATCCTCCTCCTAAGCGTCGAGTGCCTTCTTGGGGCGCTCCTCGTCGACTCGTTCATCCTCCTCATGATGGATCTACCTATCTCCTCTCCTGTCAAGAAAAATAGGACCCGTTATCACAAAATTTTTGGTCGAATGACTCAAAACACTAAAAATTTCTAAAACGAAAATAAAGGAAAAGTAAAATAAAGTAAAAACCGTCGGGTTGCCTCCCGACAAGCGCTCGTTTAAGGTCGTGAGCTCGACCCCCTATAATTTTCAATCAATGCGGGATGTTTGGTGCATATGAGATGCACCCATCAAACTTTCCGGGGAGCGCGCTTGGATTTGGATGTGGCGGCGGCGCGTTCTCTCTCGGTGGTCTCCTATCTCGAATAGTGTTGGGGGGAGGCTCCCCCAAGCTAGCATTTGCTCCGGTTAACGGCCTTGCCGGTGATGCCGATCTCCGTGCCGGCGGAGCTTTCTTTGGAGACTTCAGTTTTGAGAGCTTGCAGAGCTCTCGAATCCTTGCGACATCAGCGTCGCCTTCATTTTCTTCAGCGGAGAAGTCGGAGGAATCATCTTTATTCTCTTCATGGCCTAAATCCGGGCCTTCTTCAAATTCTTCATCAAAGAGAGAGCCAATTGAGTGGGGGATCGCCTCCTCTATCACCTCATCAAGGATGTCCATGTAGTCAAGTTCCTCGTGATAAGGCATATGCTTCATAGCCTTAGGAATGTGGAGCTCCACCTCGATGTTTCCAACGTTTAAGGTTAAGGTACCTTCGCGCACGTCGACGATGACTCCGGTGGTGGCGAGGAACGGGCGTCCAAGTATCAATGAGGTGTCTCCCTCCTCCTTAACGTCCATGATCACAAAGTCACATGGCAAGCATATTCCACCCGGGACTTGTAGCGGTATGTCTTCGGCGATCCCCACCAGCCTTGTTATCCGTCCATCGGCTAATTGAATGCGCATGTCGGTGGGTTTCAACTTTGTCCCGGTGTTTAGCTTTAAGAACATGGAGAGGGGCATGAGGCTCACACTAGCCCCAAGATCAACCAACGCCTTTTGAAGAGGTACGCCGCCCAAGGTGCAAGGAATTCGAAAACTCCCCGGATCTTTGAATTTTGCCGGCTCCTTCTCTCTCTTGGTTGTATCCGGGAGGCCTATATGGTGGAACTTGTTGCTTCGGTTGAAAGTTTTGTTGAGTAGGTCCCCTCGGTGGATAGTTTTGTTGTTGGGGTGGTGGTGGTCGAGCTTGTTGAGGCGGTGGTAGTGGCGGGTTCAAAGCTCTTTCATTGTTGGCGTAGGAGAATCCCGGATGATTTCTTGCGGCCGGATTGGACCAATACCCTTGGTTCCCCGCAACATATTGTACTTGCTCCAAGGATCCTTCTCCTTGCTCTCCTCCCGAGTACATGGCTTGAGATTGGTCTTGCCAATCACACATTTGGTTGGTTGGAGCGGAGGTGGAAGGGCTTCCTTGGGGCTCCGTGATGAACTTCTCCAATCTCTCCACCACCTTGTGGAGAGAATCGAATTTGCTCGTGAGCTCCGCTACGGCCTTCGCCTCGTAGATGCTAGTTGGCTTTAAGGAGGACGTGGAGTGTCCTCGCTCATCGCCCTATTGTTGGTTATTTGAGGCCATCTCCTCAATTAGGGCCGTAGCTTCCTCGGGAGTCTTTGACAAGATTGCACCATTCGCCGCGGCATCAATAATTTGTTTGGTCCCCGGTTGGAGACCATTGTAGAAGCTATGCACTAGCTCCCAATCTTCTATGCTGTGGTGCGGGCATTGATGCTGTAGATCCTTAAAACGCTCCCAAGCTTCATAGAGCGTCTCCTGTGGTCCTTGCTTGAAGGACATGAGAGCGCTCCGGATCTTCACCGTCTTGGATGGCGGATAGAATTTGTCAATAAATGCACTTGCCAACTCGTCCCAAGTAGTGAAGATACCCTCAGCTTGCGTCCTCAGCCAATAGAGTGCCTTGTCCTTTAGCGTGAAGGGGAAGAGGCGCAGTCTGATGGCATCAATGGAGACCCCCGTCATCTGAAATGTGGCGCACTTCGACAAGAATAGTTGGATGTGGTAGTGGGGGTTCTCATGTGCGTTCCCATGAAATGGGTCTTGTTGCATCAAAACCACCAATCCAGTCTTTAGCTCGAAGTTCTTATCGGCCGCCAACTGCGGCATGGCGATGGATGAGGTGGTAGAAGAAGTCTTAGGCCTAAGCCTATCGCGAATAGAAATTATTCTCGCCATCCTTGCCGCCAATTCTTCAGGAGTTTCCGGGTTGGTCATGAACCGCCCTTCCGGACCTTGTCTCCTTTCCGCTCTAAGTCTCCGCGCGGTACGTTCGATCTCAGGATCAAATAGTATAGCTTCAGGGTCCGTCGTAGATCTCGTGTTCATGCACAGAGAAAACAGAGTTTCAAAGAAATGATTAGAACCGTGGAAGGGTTAGGTAAGAAATAAAAAAAATAAAAATAATGAGAATAATAAAACAAAAAGAAATAGCTAGGGTGAGAAAGAATCAAACGCAATCGCCTCCCTGGCAACGGCGCCAAAAACTTGGTCGGTCCTGAGTATACACCCAAAGAACGGTTGTAGTTTTACCGCAAGCGCACGGTGTAGCGGCGAGCGGGATATCGAACACAGGGAGGACGAATGACCGTGCTTGCTCCTAATCAACCTGGCTACTTAAGAGAGAAATTTGCCTTTGGCGATCCTGTCACAATCGTCAGACAAACTTGCAGAAATATCAAATCAAATAAAGAACGTCTAGGGAATGGGGAATCCCCGCTACTCACCGTATTTCATAAATGTGGTTCGTCGGTATCAAAATTGCTTGAATAAAAATTTGGATGAACTAGTTGCAACTGAATGTAGAACCAAGCTCACGCTCTCGCGCTGTTGCCGGTCTATAGCTATCCTAGGTTTGGGTCCAATCTCTTGCAAACCCTAGCCTAGGGAAGCTAGCATTAGGATCAACATCATCGTCCAATCGCGCACCGAGCCCAATCTCTTGCAAACTCGGTCCGCGATCTAGATTGTGATAGTTCCTACCCGTCCAATCTCTTGCAAACGAGTATCGGCATGGAATTGCAACCGGAAATCCTAGTATCGGTCCAATCTCTTGCAAACCGATACTTCGAAAATCCGATTCCAACCCAATTCGGATTTCTAGGGCTTCCTATCAAATTGGGATCCAATCTCTTGCAAATCCCAATCGATATGAATACCTAGCCATCCGTAGTAAATTAATCACAATCTAATCTCTAGTTATTAATTCTAGCTCAATTTCCACCAATTCATCACAAATAGGAAATAGGGCTTGTAGGGTTCATCCCCACGCCCCAAGACATGGAGACTACTCACAAATCATAGCAATAGCACAAGAATAATCAATGAAATAAGCAATAGAATTCATCACAATATTGAGACAAGCAATAAAAATAGAATTTTTAAGGAAGAGAAATGCAAACCAATGGAGTTCTTCAATAGTTCCAACAAAAATCACAAATTTGTCTCTTCTCCAATCACAAGAATAAAGCTAAAAACTAATCTAAAAAGCTGCAAAAAATCTAAGAGAGAGGCTCTCTAAACTAGGGTAAAAACAGGGCTTAAATAGCCCTCAAAATCGTCCAAAAATCGTGACCAAAATACCCCTGCACAGCCTGTTTTCCGCAGTTTTCGCTACAGGCAGCGCATCGCACTCGGCCGAGTGACAAAAGTCGCTCGGCTGAGTGAAAACCCTGTCATTTTCCAGTAAGTCGGGGGCTTCAGGGGTCTTCAGTTCGGGGGCGGCTCGGCCGAGTGAGTTGTCGTCACTCGGCCGATGGCTTCAAGGCACTCGGACGGACGTAATAATCCACTCGGCCGAGTGGGTCTTCTGAAGTTCAGGCGGCCAAAAAACAGTAACTTGGATGTTTTGGAAGGGCCTCGTCCGGGCGCCACTCGGGCGGACGCGATATCGTCACTCGGCCGATGCGGTCTCCGGTGCTCGGCCGAGTGCACATAGAAATCGTATCTTAAGGGGTGATCATAAGTCTAAAAGGGTTTGTGGTCGTAGATGTTTCGAAGAAGGATATCAAAACATCGGATAGACCATTGTGTCTTAGTCTTCACCGTTTAGCGGTGGCGATGATCTCATGATCGTTTGACTTGGCGAAGTCGAAGACGTGACACAGGTGCTCATTAGAGAATGAGTTCACTGAATGATCCACAAGAGTTATCATATGGTTACATTGACCAATCTGTCAACGATAACTCTTAGTGATGATAGGCAAGTTGGTCTTTGACTTGAGGTCATTGTACGAACCTGTGCATGAACGGTGCCACTTAGACCACTGACCTAGCTTGGAGGCTAAGCCTGTCGAAAGGTCTTTGATTGGGTGTCACTTGAAGCATACGAGGAGAGTAATGACCAAGAGAGGATTCATCTCTCCCGGTCAATGGGAGTTAGTGTCGTTGAGTTAGTTTGGTCTTTAGTAAAATCTCTGATCAGAGTATGTTGTAAGAAGTCCAACATTAGTTGACTAAAGATCGATAGAAACTAATCGGATTCAAGTTATTGGGGGGTGATAGTTTGACTATAACCTAGACTTGATCTACACGACATAGTTTGGACGAATAGACTAAAACTGCGAAACTTATCACAGACACAGTCAGGATGGTCCCGATAATTCTCATGTCGATGAGTCAACCACTTAATTATGATTATGAAACAGGGACGGCAACTACTGCTAGTGGTCACTGCCGTATAGGGCGTCAAGCCCAACCTGCAGTAGGGTCAGGCTATAGGGTCACACACAGAGTGCGACCTTCGTCCAGTAATAGGTTGAAATTAGTTAGGGAGAAGAATTTGCATTTGATACAAGGGATGGAATATTGCATTTGATGCAATATAATAATTTAAGCTTAGTAGGGACTATTTTGCATTTGATGCAAACTGGATTAAAGGTGTCGTAAATAGTTTACGACAATATTTAATAAAATAAACGCAAGGAAAAGTTCACGGGTAAGACGGGAATGTCCCGGTCTAAACCTAGGTTCGAACGGCGCCCAAATCGAACGCCGAATGCCCGACTTACACCCAAAATAGCTTCATGGGTCAGAGCAGACCCAGGCCAGACCACCCGTGTCTGGCATGGGCGCCTGACCAGCCAAAGGCCAGCTCTAGGCCTGGGTGTAGGCACCCTGGGCCTGGGCCCGCACCCAGGCCCAGGCGCCCTGGGCACCTACCTAGACACCCAGGGCGGGCGCCCTGGGCCCGGGCTTGCTCAGTCACGGGCCCTGGCGCCCTGGGCGCCAGGGCCTGACGCCTGGCGCCTGGGGGCCTGGTGCCCAGTCAGCTGACTTTGAGCAGTGGGGCCCATATGCTGGGCAGTGCAGAACCCTAGGGGCTGTGTGTGTTTTTGACAGCTGATTTTGGACGAAAATCAAGCCTTGGGCTGATCCTTGTGCGATCAATTGGAGGGTCAAACGGACTCCGATTGATGTACCGTTTTTTCCTATGCGTTCACCGTTGAACACCCTTCGATTTGATAAGTTGTATCAATCATAAAGCTCAATGATGAGGGTGTTAAAATTCACGGAAGTTTGCCCTTTGTGAAAGGCAAACTAACTTGATTTAATTAACTCAAATTTAATAGTTCCACATCGGTTGTGGAGAAAAGGGAAGAGACTGCCACCTATATAAATAGGGGCCCTCCCCTTTCTCCAAATTCGTTCCAAGCTCAAGGTCCGAGCATCTCCCAAAAACGTTGGAGCATGTTTGGATCAAAGCTTAAATTAATTCCTCTTCTCCCTAAATTTCTGCCTTCCTCCTGAAGGGCTTTAGCGAAGCCACAAAGGAGTTTGGATTCGGATCCGAAATCTTGGCGAAGGCTTTCACTCGCATGAAACTTTCTTCGGCGTGTGGTTGGCTCGGCCACACGAGGATTGCTTGCCTCGGGATGCGGAGCGGTTCGAGGAGCGGTTCGGCGTGGGACAGGGACCGGCTCGGAAGACGGTGCGGTACACCTTGCCTGCCCAAGGGCAAGGTTTCGGGTATGTTTTTAGAAGCTTTCGTTTTAATTATTTGCAGTAGTTTAGATCCCTCTTAGGGTGGTCAGATCCGCCCCGAGTTGGCTGAGATCCTGGCTAAGGTTCTTGTTCCTTAGGGCTGCATGTTAATTAGATTAACATATTTTTTTGCTGCATTTTTGTTTCTGTGGTCCGTCCGACTTAGGACGAGCATGGATTTGTGCCCTAAGGGTTCCATAAAACCTAACAGTAGTATCAGAGCCAGGTCTATAAGCTGATCTAGGACTACGATTAATTAATTGAATGCTTTTAAATACAGTAAAATGTTTCTTTAAATTTATGCGATAAGTTTAAAATGATTTAGATGATTAAAAATTTTATATGATAAATATTTAAGCATGAAATTTTTTTTGATGTTTTAAATTTATGTGATATTTTTTAAAACTGATTTTAAAACTTTAAAACTTTATGCGATAAATGTTTTAGTAGCATGCATATCATATGATCCTTTTAAAACTATTATATTTTTATAAGATAAAAATTAAAATGTTTTAAATTCATTATTTTAAATGTTAAATGTTAAATTTAAGAAATGCATGCAAAATTGTTTATTAGATAAATAATTTTATATTTAATTGTTAAATGGTAGGACACTCTACACTCTTTTTATGCGTTAAAATTAGAAAAACTTTATGTTAATGGCTATGCATATGTTGTCACTTATTTGATAACACAAGACAACCCTCTTAGGTTAGCCATTAAGAACTCGTTAAAATTTATGAGATAAATTCTAATGACATACTATATTTTAATAAAACATTAACAACACTTTAAGACCTAATTCCTGATTAGGGTAGTCCCTTTAATGAATATGTTAATTCTAATTGTTATGAAATTAATTCTTATTAAAGGACTTCTCTTTTAGCGTTGTTAATAAATTTATTAAAATCCTAATAACGATTAGGATAGCACGTGAACCTTATAGTTGATAAGGATTTAATAAAAGGGATTAAACAAATCCTAAAATTTTGAATTTAAGGATTCAACTAGTTGATATGATTATTTAGTTGTTAATAAAATCATTTTAGTCTATAGCACGCATATAAAAATTACAAGCTTCATTCAATGGACCATGATCCAGTCAATGTGCTTGGCTAAGTTTGTTAGATCACCGTTGCTAGTCTAAGGGATAAGTGATCCTGGCCTAGTCAATTCCCAGGTTGTGTTCCGCTGGACCACAATGACGCGAATCATGATTATATGACACCCTAGACTATATCTAAGTCCAATACATTAATAATCTTCTTCAAGATTAGCCGTAGCCATCCTTGTTTTAGGGGGTTGGCAACTATAGGACCCGTGTTCCAGTTGTTGAGCTACACTCAAGCTATGACATGGTAATCTTATATAAACCAATTTCTTAAACACATATGATGTAGTCTAAGACCTGACCCAAACCAACGTGTCATGAATACACCGAGCACCGGGGCAAGTTGTTAGGCTCAGGGTGATTGGATCTCTTACACATTTATTTAATTCGATTAAATCGTTCATTGTTAAGACTTAAAATGATCGTAAAAATAGTGGGAGGATATAGATAGATGAAAGCCATTCTACCTATATTTAATATTGAACATATGCTAAACTAGGGCAAGACTATGTTTACCGATGGAATAAAAATATAATATTTTAATGGAATTAGTTAACTGGTTAAATAGGTTGATTAATGGAATGTCAAAGTTAAATTCTAATTGATAGAATAAACTATATTCCAGTTGACATTAAAATGACCTTCTAAAGGACAGACTTAAGAAATATGATTTCATTAAGTTCTGAGTCCAACAAAATAAATGCACGCCACATGTCACTCGCCTCTATATGGGGCAGCATGAACCTATACACATTCGAAGTTTGTTTCTCCCTACAAATTATTGAGTTACACTCAAGGTTGTATGGAAAAACAATTTTGATCCGTAAGGTTCGAGAATTCGATCAAACTGTTTGAGTCGAATGTAAGTGCATGAGCGGTGCAAGACTATGTACCCCAACCGGATCTTAAGACGAGCAACTTATTGAGCTACACTCAAGGTTGCAAAGCTCGAGCGTTTGGATACATGAGATGCTTGCATAGCTATTTATATATGTTGGGTTATTTAATATCTAAATGAAATTTAGAAAAGGAAGAAGGCACTTCGGAAAGTCAATTGAGAAAGTTAGTTATATTTATCATTAGTAAAGGCATAACTAGGAGGAAATTGAAATGTGACATATTTTGATGTCACGATTTCAGAATAATTGTTATACAAAAGACGTCTAACAGATTTTGACGAATGTTGTCACCTTGCTTCTGAAGAAATGTTTTGTGTTAGTAATTTGTATTAACTATAATATATTAAAAGTTAATATATATAATGCGCAAGGAAGTAAGAAACTTATATGTCAAACTAGACTAGGCCGTATCGAGAGACTAAGCTTCACAAGTCACATAAAGAGGGGTCTGACCTCTCGTATTATGAAGTCTACGGACATTTGTGAATCTTATTCTCTTAGATACAATGGACGAAACTCCTTCTGTAAGACAGTGGGAGAATGAGTTGTTGAACTCAGTCTCATACATATAGATGTATCCGGACTCAAGTCTAAATTAGCCATAATTGAGTTAGTCTCATTTATTACGACACGTGTTCTTGCTGAAACACAAGTCTAATAATATAGAGACAGAAGTATTTAAACGGATTCGATTAGATCGAATGGTCAATACTTAGCTGTATAAAAACTTGCGTAATAAAAACATGTTCTCTCAGGTTAAGTCTGTTAACACATCGGTCTGTTAAAAGGTATGAATCGCACTTAGTTAGACTTGGTGCGATCCATAGCAAGTGACTCTGAGTTAAGTCATCCCTCTGGGTTAAGTCCCAGATAGTAATGCCTAGGTTTTGATAATGTTCTATGAGGACATTATCAATAAGATATTCATTACATCAATCGTAAGGAAGTTGTATAATTACTCGAATCTCGTGAGACAAAGAGTCGAGTTAGACATCATAACTGATGATGACTTAGTCAACTTCCGGGATGATATTCGGAGTAGTAACTTCGATTAAAAACTTGATGCAGCTAGAATAGGTCCGAGCACGTGAGTAAAAGCATGGACTTTAGTTTACATGCCCAAGGAAATGTTTCCTCATTTTCTGCAAGAAAGTCTTCATGTTAGAAGATTGCAGAAGAAAGGAAAATAGTGAAGTACAATCATGTTAGTTGAGAACGGTTTTCATCCTAATTCCTATAAACGGATTATGTTAAAACCATCTCGCCAGCAGATGTGTATGATCTACTCAGATCGAACTCGATGTAAATGCTCATGATGACCATGAAAACTGGAACATTCGATTATATGTTCATTTTTCTAAATATGATTTAGACGAACCAACTTATGAATCACAAAGAGAGTTTCAAGGTCAGTGGGAGCAAATAAATTACATGCGAGACATCAACGGGATGAAACATATGTTTTGACAAAAGTAATCAAAGAGTTTGACACTTTATCAAAAATGATTATGAACCATCTTAAAATAACCGGTAACTAATTTAAAATTATTACCGTAAGGTACGATGAACTGGATTAGATCGAGGGAAATAAAATATTATGGATTCCGATAAACCAAGAGAATTATTTGAATGAGATTCAAATGGTTGGTCTAACATGAACATAGAAACCCCTTAAGTCTATACTGTAGACGGTTTTAGCAGATCCACTCACAAAGGCTCTACCACATGAAGTCGGGAAAACTTATGTGTAAAAACGGTATGATATATCGAGATAAATGGGACTGAGTGCAAGTGGGAGATGTAGAGAGATGGTGCCCTCGAGGCAATTTATCTCTGTGTGAATAGCACAAATATCTTGTTCGAAATAACAGTAAGCTGTTTGGTATAGTTTTATCTAAGTTAATCAATAATGTAGTAAACATTAGATATTAACTTAGGTAAAATCCTGAGACTTTATGCAAGGTCAAATATGTATCGAGATGAGTATCTCGATCATGGAGATATGCTTGATCGTCTGTAGCATAAGTCTAAAAGGGTTCGTGGTCGTAGATATTTCGAGACAAGGATATCGAAACATCTGATAGACCATGTGTCTTAGTCTTTACCGCTTAGCGGTGGCGATGATCTCATGATCGTTTGACTTGGTGAAGTCGAAGACGTGACACAGGTGCTCATTAGAGAATGAGTTCACTGATCCACAAGAGTTATCATATGGTTACACTGACCAATCTGTCAATGATAAATCTTAGTGATGATAGGCAAGTTGGTCTTTGACTTGAGGTCATTGTACGAACCTGTGTGTGAACGGTTCCACTTAGACCACTGACCTAGCTTCGAGGCTAGGCATGACGACAGGTCTTTGATTGGGTGTCACTTGAAGCGTACGAGGAGAGTAATGACCAAGAGAGGATTCGTCTCTCCTGGTCAATGGGAGTTAGTGTCGTTGAGTTAGTTTGGTCTTTAGTAAAATCTATGATCAGAGTATGTTGGAAGAACTCCAACATTAGTTGACTAAAGATCGTTAGAAACTAACCGGATTCAAGTTATTGGGGGTGACAGTTTGACCGTACCCAAGACTTGATCTACACGACATAGTTTAGACGATAGACTAAAATTGCGGAACTCATCACAGACACAGTCAGGGTGGTCCCGACAATTCTCATGTCGATGAGTCAACCACATAATTATGATTCTGAAACAGGGACGGCAACTACTGCTAGTGGTCACTGCCGTATAGGGCTTCGAGCCCAACCTGTAGTAGGGTCAGGCTGTAGGGTCACACACAGAGTGCGACCTTCGTCCAGTAATAGGTAGAAATTAGTTAGGGAGAAGAATTTACATTTGATGCAAAGGATAGAATATTGCAGTTGATGCAATATAATAATTTAAGCTTAGATAGGGACTATTTTGCATTTTAATGTAAACCGGATTAAAGGTGTCATAAATAGTTTACGACAATATTTAATAAAATAAACGTAAGGAAAATTTCACGGGTAAGACGTGAATGTCTCGGTCTAAACCCAGGTTCAAACGGCGTCCAAATCGGACGCCGAATGCCCGACTTACTCCCAAAATAGCTTCATGGGTCAGAGCAGACCCAGGCCAGACCACCGTGTCTGGCCTGGGCACCTGACCAGCCCTGGGCCAGCCCTGGCCATGGGTGCAGGCACCCTGGGCCTGGGCCCGTGCCCGGGCCCAGGCACCCTGGGCACCTGCACATGCACCCAGGGCGGGTGCCCTGGGCCCACGCCCGCGCCCGGGCCCACGCCCACGCCCGGGCCCAGGCGCCCAGTCAGCTGACTTTGAGCAGTGGGGCCCACATGCTGGGCCCCACAACTGGGTGCAGAACCCTAGGGGCTGTGTGTGTTTTTGACAGCTGATTTTGGACGAAAATCAAGCCTTGGGCAGATCCTTGGGTGATCAATTGGAGGGTTAAACGGACTTCGATTGACGTACCGTTTTTCGTATGCATTCACTATTGAACACCCTTCGATTTGATAGGTTGTATCAATATGAAGCTCAGCGGTGAGGGAGTTAAAATTCACGGAAGTTTGCCCTTTGTGAAAGGCAAAATAACTTGATTTAATTAACTCAAATTTAATAGTCACATATCGGTTGTGGAGAAAAGGGGAGAGACATCCGCCTATATAAATAGGGGCCTCCCCCTTTCTCCAAACTCGTCCTAAGCTCAAGATCTGAGCGTCTCCCAAAAACGTTGGAGCAAACTCGGATCAAAGCTTAAATTAATTCCTCTTCTCCCTAAATTTCTATCTTACTCCTGAAGGGCTCTAGTGAAGCCACAAAGGGGTTCGGATTCGGACCCGAAATCTTGAAGAAGGCTTTCACTCGCATGAAACTTTCTTCGGCACGTGGTTAGCCCACATGAGAATTGCTTGCCTCGGGATGCGGAGAGGTTCGAGAAGCGGTTCGAGGAGCGGTTCGACGTGGGACAGGGACTGGCTCGGTCCACGTGGTAAGTTACCGTTATGACTTCTCACCTACCCTTGCTGACTGTGCAACAGTCGACTGTGGTCTGTTCAACAGTCGACTGTCGCGAGTTCAGATTATATCCGTTGAGATTTTTCTCACGGATTTCGATTGGGTTTTTGCCTAAACTGTTTTGTGGATTTGAGAAAGCTATAAATAGAGCTTCTAATGTTTCATTGGAAGGTTACTCATTCATTGCAAAATCCTTCAAGCTTTCATTTCCAAAGATCAAAGCTTTCAAATCCAAAGCCCTAAGCATTTCCAAATCTGATTCTCTTGCTCTCCAACCTAGAACCAAAGATTGATCCTCTAGGCATTTGGTGCAGTCAAGAGAAAGGGCTTTACTCCTCTCTTCCAAAAGAGTTCATCAACACACATCACACTTCTCCTTCAAGTTCTACTTCAAGGCATAGGTGATTGTAAGTGTTGCTTTCAGATTTCATAACTTCATTATTTAAATTGTGCTCTCAGTTGTGAGAGTGGTTTTTGCTTGCTCCCTGGTTGTGGGAGTCAAGGACATCGATTGTTTCGATTGCACTTGTAGGGTTGCTACAAGTGGGTGTTTAAGGAAACCTCAAGTTAGGGTTCTAACTTGAGTATCCGGTGATATCCGGGTGGTAGGGACGTAGGATTACCGGGAACAAGTCGGGAGTTGACTTGGGTAATCCGAACCCTTGAAACATAATTGCGTTTGCGTGTGTTTCTCTTTGGGTTGTTTTCTTTTCCGCACTATTTGTTGGATTGCATTTCATTTGTGTAAATTCCTATTAAATTTGCATAAACACTATTCAACCCCCCTTCTAGTGTTTTCCCCATAGACTGGATCCTCACACGACGCCCTCCGGCCGACCCGAACTAGTGGCGGAGGAGGACGACATGAGGTGGAGCTCGAACAGGATTCAGTTAGACGAAAAGAGAAAGGAAAGGATGGGGGGATGAAGATCAAAAAAGCCAGACCCTCGCCCGAAGGATGGCGGCTCCCTTTTTATGCATCTTTCCCCCCAAAGACGACCCCTCGCACGGCGGAGATGAACGTACGGGGGCACGTGGCAGCATCTGGGAGCCGATGGGGCTTCGAAACCCGCACCTAGAGGGATTTGAATAGGCCGCCTCATGATGGCCTCCATTTAATGAACCGGCCTCGACTGGCACGCCTGTCAAAATTAGCGGAAGTCACATCGGTCGATCCGAGCCGGCTGGAGTGGATCGACACGACCGATGGGGGCAATTGATACGCCTACTTTAGAGAGGCCCCAGAACCGAGGGGCCCGAGCCCAACCTGAGGGTGGGAGGCCCACGAAGAAGATACAGCCCGACCGATAAGATCCACGGGAATCTCAGACCCAAATCATCCATGACCCAACATGCTCATGACCGGCCCACGATCGCCGGGGGTAACCACTCCTCCCAAAGCGCGAGGCCTTAATGTCCATTAAGGAGCCCCGTAATCGACTCCCCCATGACGCGAGCAGGCGCCATCGTGGGGACGGATCTCGGGAGCGTGAGGAGGCGGTCGGTGTGGGGACGTGGGTCAGGGGCAAAACGTGGGTGAAGCTCCATAAAATGGGAGGAAGGACAACCGGAAAGGGGATCGAATCCCAGGTATCCAGATCTGAGGTATTCCATCAACGACTTTGGCTTCCGCCATTTCTCTCACTCCCCCTGCTCGTGCCGAGGGTCAGCGTATCGATCTCCTCTCCAGTCGTACCTACCCCGCCGAGTACTCTTAAGACCTTGATTCGACTTAGACATCGGAGAGGATTCGGCCGAAACCAAGGTCCGGCCACACTGACGAGTTTCTCATCTATTCAGAAAGAAGCTGACCGAGGCGCCGAGGCTACCCCTCAACGTCAGACGATCACCCCCGCTGCTAGCAGGCGTGGCTACCGACCGAAGACCGAGCAGCAAACGAGGCGCCGAGACTACCCTTCGATGCACGTCCGACCGAGGCCGAGCCCATCTCACTGAGCCGAGGCTTCCCCTCCGCTCTGCTTCAGCCGAGGACCGACACTCTGCCTGAATCACACGCTCGACCTCGACTCCATCTCCGACCCACGTTGAGCGCACGTGTGCCTGGCGTGCCCAAGGGATCTCAACCGACCCCTTGACCACGTTGACCGTACTGTCCTCGGTCAACGATTCAATGGTGAGAAAAACACCCGTAAACACTACTTTTTCTCATGCCTTCGAAATTTTGCTATTTTAAGCTCCTATTACATCCTGAGGTGCAGGTAGTCCAAAGCTCATATGATATGTCCGAACCATTTGCATCCGTCCCATCCAGAAAGATCAAGCTTTTGATCAAGCTTGTTACAACTTCTCACGGGTTTTGCCCAAGAGAATTGCTATATACACCCCTATACATAGAAGTGTATATAATGATTGTATGCTTAAAAAGAAAATTATATCACATCTTCATATCACTTCATAGCTTCTCTTACTTGTTTCTTACTTGTTTCTTATTTTTATTGGCTAATAACAATTGCATGCACCCCTATGCTAGGAGTGCATGTAGTCTTGCTCTTGCCCAAACCCAAAGAGCTGGCCTTTGTCTTCAGCTGGGCCAAGAAAGATGGTTGGCAGTGCAATGACAAGGCTGAGAGAGGAGGTGAGGGCCTGTTCTTTTGCGTTTAAATTTGAGTTGGTTGAAGTTGTGAATAGTGTTGGTGAAAGTGAGTATTGTGTTTTTTTGAATGAAAGTGGTTGTGAATGTGGATGTTGGAATTTTTTGTGGGTCCCACACAACTTTATTGTGTATGTTTTGTGGCCACGTCAGCAACTTTCACAATCAAAGAAGCCAACTCAAAAGAACAGGATGAGTGAAAGTGAGGATGAGCATAAATGAATAGTTGGAGAAATAGTGGAATCTCTCACTTTCACACAAATTTAAACGCAAAAGAACAGGCCCTGAGCTTGCATTGGTCCAGCTCAAACTTGGTTCGGTTCCGGTTCCGGGTTCGACCGGAACCGGAACCGGCGGTTCGGAACCGGAACCGAACCGGAACCGAACCGCGGTCGGGTCTAGTCAGACTGGACGAATCTAGCGCACAGTAACGAAATAAAAGCAAATCTCTCGTCCTCCCGAAATTGATTTATTAATAAAAGCGGATGACGTTGACTCCTGCCCTCTGCCCCATTCGCAGAGATCTCCGGCGATCCGCTGGTTGTACCTTTCCTCGATCTCGACCGTCCAGCTCAGATCCGACGGCGGAAGGCGGCCCAAGGGCCCACGCCGCGCGTGCCCGTCGGCAGTGCTCCCGCGTGGGGGCCGCTCCTCTTGTTGCGGCCAGCGCCCGATGTCTGGATAATATACCTTTGATCTTAATCACGTGACGTGCTTCGATTTGTCGTTTTCCCCCGCTAAACGATGGGATGATCGGACCCCGAAGCGGCGCTTGGTTTGACCCGGTCGTCCATGGGGCCCAGGTTCAGTGCATCGTCAGCGACGGGCGGAGGTTTCGATCGATCGGTTTTCATCGTCATCGATGCATCACGTGATGAATAAAATATTAAAATAATCAAATAAAAAATGAGCAGAGAAACGGATTATTTTGTCGGGTTGGGTGGACGCATGGGAATAATATTATGCTCGCAGCCGGTGTTACTAAACAAAATAGAGAAGGACTCTATATACCTTTAATAGTGGTGTATGGGAATGACTATTTGTCAAAAATGAAAAGGAATTACGAGAAAGACAAGGAGGAATGACATATCATATGATATGATTTTTCTTTTCGTTTTTGACAAATAGTCGCATCTCTACATCCCAATTAAGATGTATATAGCAAATTTCACGGGTGGAAATAACGTACAATAAATAATATATTTGTGAGTGTGGTGTGTTCACATACGTGGTGATATAATATATTTTAAAATAATGGCAAGCAGGCAGTCTGCTTAAGGAATGGACGCCCATTTTAATTTTTTTAAAATATAATGTACACAACAAGTTCGTGCTACACAACTCTTTTTTAATCTAATTTAAAATTTTCTTAAATTCCATGTTAGGGGAGGCAAACGCGTCAGGTCGGGTCATATTTGATCCGACGCAGATTAAATCCTGATCAGCGTCAGGAAACCCATAACGGGTTCGGTGCCAATTACAAAAAAACACAAAAACTGTGTTACCGGCCACGAGAATCGAACCGCATATCACATTGAGGCATGAAGAAGTGCCAATCAACTGAGATATAAGGCTTGGTGATAATTAAAGACCATTATATTATTTATGTAAATTTAGAATTAAGATTTGAAATTAACCAAAGAAGTGATAATGTAAGGAATCAAACACAAGACATCTTAAAGAAGAGCGATACAAATTAAGCCCCATAACAAAAACTCTCAATTGCAGTTGGATTCCAATGTTGTTTTATAAAATAAATATAAATATAAAGTGAAGTGGTAGAATCCTGGTGAACCCGGGTTGGCGGGTCAAACTCGCATCTGACCTGAATTTTATCCGGGTCGGCTGGGTCAACCTGGATTTTGTCCGACCCGGTTAGACCTCTATCATACCCGGTTAAGGAGACCAGGGTCAGGTCCAATCATGTCAAGTTCGTTTTGCCACCCCTACTCCCTAAAAATACCCCCGCTCCCTCACACACATGCAAAACCCATCTCTCGCTCTCAAATACTTTATCTCTCTCTCTTTCTCTCTCTCAAATATATCATTATGTGTAGCTTTGATAATCAATTTGGTATTCTTCATCATCAACATCTCCTCAGTGGTCTGGGAAACTATAAAGTTATGATGCTCGTAATCTAAACTATTTAGATCATGTAGCGGAAGACAGAAAATTTAAACATTTTCTGTCTAGCAATAAAACAAAGGATCTACTGCTAATCTAGGAATTATATCGCTGAATAAGAAACCATAAAGGGCGTACCTTTGCGCGAGTATATTCAAGCAATACTTACAAATCCTTAATCTCTTTCGGTGAAGACCAGAAGCGCCGTGTTCCACTCCTCCAAGCAACGCCTTAGATCTCCTTTCTCTAATCCAGTACATTAGATGAATCACCAAATGAAGAACACCTCCATAAGTCACGAGTGTATAAACTCAAGATCTAGATTAATCATTAAGCAAGACCATGCAAATAATAATCTAGATGTATAACATGCGGAATCTTAAATCATTGACCTACTCGGATTTAGCGGAAGCGTACCTGAGTCCATCGCTAATAATCTGAAAGATCCTGACGATAGCACAGCGGACGATCTTCCAGAATAGCACGAATCAACCGTTGGAGAACCCCTTTAGTTTTCTCCTGGTTTCTCTCCTAGCGACGGGACGTAGAAAAGACGGCTCAACTTTATTCGTGTATTCCAGGGATCATGACCGCTAATATTTATAGGCTAGCCTCCATAGCCCTAGGGTTTCCAACTCGGCCCATCAACGAGTTGAAGCCCAATAGTCTCTACACATAAAGGCCCCACAACCTGTTTAACTCATTTAGCCCATTTAATTAATTAAAACCAGATCACTAATATATTGGGCTTAATACGACAGCGTAGCACTTATATAATTATTCACCGCATATTAGCCCAATGTTGGATTAAGATCCAACTTAGTTGGATAAGTTCCAACAATCTCCCACTTGGGCTATATGCTTAAACTTTATAATTATATTTCATAGTGCATACAACCAAATAAGATCTTAACCTGCTGTCATTTC
Source organism: Scilla litardierei (assembly GCA_030789695.1). NCBI lineage: Eukaryota > Viridiplantae > Streptophyta > Magnoliopsida > Asparagales > Asparagaceae > Scilla > Scilla litardierei. Next base: position 71,544,818 of record CM061134.1, on the reverse strand, counting down.
TTTAATGAGTCAAAAAACAATCCGGTCCATCAATTATATTAGCAAGGGATCAAAGAGATCTTCGCCGCAGCAATTGCAGCTCGACCCATCAGTGGTCACCGTGCTAATACAAAAGAATGACATGGATTATGAAGTGGATGTGTAGCGTGGAAATTACATGTAATGTGATCTAACATGTCTATTTCCAAATGATCCTCCTTAACCTTAGTGAGATCATAAACAAACAAAAATCGGAGTGAAGCCGAACTGAAACAAAAAACTTTATTTCTGATCAGAAAATAACCTCAAGCTTAAGCTGGAGACTTAACTTTGTCTATCATATGAGCACCCAAACGAACAAACTCCCACAAAACTGAATGTTCTTAATGAAATGATATCCATATGAGTAGCTAGCTCATAAAACCTTTTGGATGACATTTCCTTACTATAACGGATCTGTAATTACATGGTTTGTTCCGATGTGCTCATTAGACAATTATACACTCCTATTATTAACAAACTAGGAACTTGATCTCTGAATATCTAAACTTTGTCGAGTTCCTGTTGTTGCTGGAATATAAAACTGCAGACTTCATTGTCACTAAATAAACTGTGTGGTGTTTCAACATCATCCCTAATTTGCAGCATAGTGACAAAATATGCAGATATATTTCATGATTTGGATGTCACATAATGTGATATGCAATCTAAAGCCATGTCAGAAGAGACTATATAAAGGGACCATTTAGATCTCTTCTAGTAGATGGCGCCTAACATAGATTTTCATACATTCTTTACATCCAATAAATGATCAGAGTCAGTAAACCAAAATGATCTCAAACTCTTTTGACTACTGATCCTTGAACATGTAACCCATTTGTTCTCCATAAATACCGTAAGACACATTTGGCTGCTATCAAATGGTCAACTCCTGAACTTAACAATCTGCCCAACACACCTGTAATATATGCAATAACCAAATGCATATAAAACTGAGCATACTTTAGACTCCCTATTGGTGAGATATAGGAAATTTTCTGAAGATTATTCTCACGGCAATTATTGAGACTAAACTTGTCTCCCACAGAACCTAGCATTCATTACCACATAGATATTATATAAATTACATGCTCCCACAGAACTTAGATAACATCATTAAATATCATCTCAAAACCGAACGAGGTGATCACTTAATGAAATTTAATGTATCAGTAACGATATTGAAATGCTCTACTAATGCCATTATAAACCTTATAGAGTCTTTCATGAAAAGCCCAATAGAAAGTCTCTTTACACATTAATGCATTCTTTTCCGTATAAAGTCTTTGAGTGATACGCTTTAAATCTTTTCTTAATACCCTTTTGAATTCCCTTTTGATTGTAAAAGACTATTTACAATCAATAGGTTTCAAACCTTATGGCAATGAGAAAAAGATTTTAAGTATCATTTAAAGACTTTCTTAATTAATGCAATAATCAATTTTAGAGATGTAAAACTTTTATGACTTGATGTAAGTCGAACTTCCATCAGCCTAATGTCAACAGTGAGCTTGTCATCTCTTTAATGGATTTCCTGAATGGCAATTAGTGCTTTGAGGGTGCTAGAGTTTGTCCTTATGAACAATTTCCCGAGTAGGAGGAATTGCAACATTATCTTGAATTTATTGTGTCTTGAACAATGTCAGGAATACCATCCCGAACAATGCCAACAACACCTGTGTGGATATAATCCTCTTCAAGAGTCATGTCACTAACTAAATTTCCCCCCTCAAACTCAGCATCCTCAAATAGGTGTGCATTTCCTAATTCGTTAATTAACTTAATAGTGGGATTATGTAAAATCATACAAAATAATTCTTGGGGAATTGGCGGTCCCTTAGGGCACAAAAACTCTAGTCCCGTCCTAAGTCGGACAGAACATAGACACAAAAACATTTGCAGCGGAAGAAAAACTTATGTTAACTAATTAACATGCAGTTAAAAACAATTTTCTAACTTAGCCCTAAGGTCCAAGACCCTATGCCAAGATCTATGCCGACTTGGGATGGATCTGACCATCCCAAGAAGGATCTAGCCTACTGCGATTAAACTAAACTAATGCTAATAAACTACTTTAACCACATACCCGGAATCTCAGCCCTGGAGCAGGCGAGATGTTCCGCGCCGTCTTCCGAGCTGCTCCCGTCCCACGCCGAGCCGCTCCTTGAACCGCTCCCCGAACCGCTCCTCGAACCGCTCCGCATCCCGAGGCGATCAATCCCCGTGCCGCCGAGCCAACCACGCGCCGAAGAAAGTTTCACGCGAGTGAAACCTCCGCCTAGATTTCGGATCCGGAATCCGAACTCCTTTGTGGCTTTGCTAGAGCCCGCAGGAGTAAGGCAGAAATTTAGGGAGAAGAGAAATTATTAATTTAAGCTTAGATCCGAGCGTGCTCCAACATTTACGAGAGCCGCTCAGATCTAGAGCTTGGGACGAGTTTTGAGAAAGGGGGGAGACCCCTATTTATATAGGCGGCGGACTCTCCCCTTTTCTCAAAATCCGATGTGGGACTAAAAATTAGAGTTAATTAAATCAAGTTAGTTTGCACTTCACAAAGTGCAAACTTCCGTGAATTTTAACTCACTCACCGTTGAGCTTCAAGATTGATACAACCTATCAATTCGACAAGCGTTCAACGGTGAACGCATAGGAAAAAAACGGTTCGTCAATCGGAGTTCGTTTGACCCTCCAATTGAGTGTCCAAAGATCAGCCCTAGGCTAGTTTTTCACAAAAACTGAGCCGTCAAAAATGCCCATTAAACCTAGGGTTCCACACCCAAAGGTGGGACCCACAAATCTGACTGGGCGCCCAAACCCATACCTGGGCACGGGCGCCCAAGTCTGGGCGCGGGCGCCCAGGCGCCTGGCGCCTGGCGCGGGCGCCCAGGCGCCAGCCTGGCGCCTGGCGCCTGGCGCCAGGCGCCCAGGCGGGCGCCTGGGCCGGGCCAGGCGCCCGGCCCAGAACGCCTGGGCGCCCAGCGCCCAGGCGTCCTGGGCCGCCTGGGCCTGCGCCCAGGCGCCCGGGGCCATGGCCTGGGCCGGGCGCCCAGGCCCAGGCGGGTCTGGGCGCCCAGGCCCAGGCCGGCTTGGGCTTGACTGGGTCTGGCCAGCAGGCCAGACCAGGTTCAGACTGGGCTAGTCTGCCTGGTCTGGCCTGATCTGACCCTTTGGGCTGTTTTGGGCATAACTTGATCATCTGGCGTCCGATTTGGACGCCGTTCGAACCTGGGTCTAGACCGGGACATTCCCGTCTTACCCGTGAACTATTCCTTGCGTTTATTTTATTAAATATTGTATTAAACAATTTAATACACATTTAATCGCTTTTGCATCAAATGCAAAATAGTCCCTATCTAAGCTTAAATTACCATATTGCATCAAATGCAATTATTTCATCCCTTGCATTAAAAATGCAATTATTCTCCCTAACTAATTTCTACCTATTACTAGACGAAGCGTTGCACTCTGTGTGAGACCCTACAGCCTGACCCTTACAACAGGTTGGGCTCGAAGCCCTATACGGCAGTGACCACGAGCAGTGGTTGCCGTCCCTGCTTCAGGAATCATCATTATGTGGTTAACTCATTGACATGAGTATTTTCGGGACCACCTGACTGTTTCCGTGATGAATTCCGCAGTTATAGTCTCTTCGTCTTAAATATGTCGTGTAGGATCAAGTCTGGGGTACGGTCAAACTGTCAACCCCAATAACTTGACTCCGGTTAGTTTCTATCGATCTTTAGTCAATAAATATTGGACTTCTTCCAACATACTCTGCGCAGAGTTTTTACTAAAGACCGAACTAACTCTACGACACCAACTCCCATTGACCGGGAGAGACGAATCCTTTCTTGGTCATTACTCACCTCGTACGTTTCAAGTGACACCCAATCAAAAGACCTTTCGACAGGCCTTGCCTCGAAGCTAGGTCAGTTGATCTAAGTGGCACCGTTCACGCACAGGTCCGTCAAAATGACCTCAAGTCAAAAGACCAACTATCCTATCATCACTCAGAGTTATCACTGACAGATTGGTCAATATAACCATATGATAACTCTAGTGGATCGTTCAGTGAACTCATTCTAATGAGCACATGTGTCTCGTCTTTGATTTCGCCAAGTCAAGCGATCATGAGATCATCGCCACCGATAAACGGTGAAGACTAAGACACAATGGTCTATCCGATGTTTCGATATCCTTGTCTCGAAACATCTACGACCACGAACCATTTTAGAATTATGCTACAGACGGTCAAACGTTTCTCCATGATCGAGATACTCATCTCGATACCCGTTTGACCTTGCATAAAGTCTCAGGACTTTACCTAAGTTGATATCTAATGTTGACTACATTACAATATGACTTAGATAAATTATTACCAAACAGCTTACTGTTATTTCGAACAAGATGTTTGTGCTATTCACACAGGAATAAATGGCCTTGAGGGCATCATATTCCTACAATAATATCAACTTTAAAACTATTCAACAAAATTAGAAAATCATTAGCATTATGTCCTATTACTTTATTAGGCTTATAAAGCCTTACCTTAGTTGGACATCTCCAAACATGCAAGTGATTCATTTGTTGAAAGTTTATTAAGGATATAAGCTGCAATCAAAATATAACTGAATTCTAAACTGTTAATTCTTTCATTACAACACATGTACTTAAATGCAGGAATTCTGTAAATGAAGCAACATTTCCAAAGAAATGAAGATTATAATGATCTTTTAAAGAACTAGAATAAACTAATTTTGAATTAAGAGACAACCAACTTTTCCATTCAAAATTAAACACTTATAACCAAATTTGTTCAAAATAGAAATGGAAATCCAAATTCCGTTAAAAACGGTACATAATAGTCTCATAAAATTCAAATACAATCTAGCACTTAAACGAAATAATCTAAATTTAATGTGCCTCTACTTGAACCATCTTGCCATTGCCCATATCGATGTATCTTTCACCATCATTTGGCTTTTGGCATCTTAGGCAATCCTGCATAGACACAATGATATGAATGGTTACACCAAAATCTTTCCATCACGTGTCTATAAGTACCCAAGGTTGCATGAAAAGAAATTATGCTAGAATTAAACCAAATTTCGCAGCATACCTTTCTTATCTTTTAGTGGTAGAGATCATATGAGCACTTTCTGTCTTCCTTGCTCAAGCATGTTCTCTTCCTGGACACAGTGCAAGATGAGCTCATCCAGAGACCAAGTCTCATCCTTCAGATTGTAGCTCATCTTAAACTGGTTGAACTGTGATGGAAGAGATATCAAAACAAAATGCACTAGCAGAGCCTCAGAGAGGTCTGGCTGAAGTGCTTTCAACCTTGAAGCAACATTAGACATCTTCAATATGTGCTCCCTAATGTTTCCCGTACCCTTATACCACATTGAATTTAGAATTGTCAAGAGTGTACCAATTTCACCCCTTTCATTCTTGACAAATCTATTTTCAACATCAGAAAGGAATCCTTTAGCTGTAGTAATTTTATCTGAAATAGTGCCCCTGAGATTTTCTGGAATGGCAGAAAAATTTTCAGGAATAATAGCTGAAAAGAGAACAAGTAAAAACAATTTTAACATGTTCATATGAGTATTAAACAAAACAACACCAAATTCAAATTAATGCTATTTTCCCATCTCAAGACATCCCCCACTAGTCCAATATTTATCTTTGGATAATCTATTGACTAGTCACTGACATCTTGTTGTAGCAATCAGACAATGACAATAATAACATGCCAAAAATAAAACTTCCTTTGGGCCGAATTAAATTTGCATGCATTGAACTCACTAATCATCACCTTGTCTATTGCCACAGGTGCGCATGAAATGGTATAGAACGGTAATCTTCCTTTGGGCCGATTTAGCATTCTTACGCAAATCACGGGCACATTTGATTCTTTTTATATTCATGAAATGAAATAATGCAAATCAACAGAGCCCACTTTGGCAAGGTGATGATTGCACGAAATCATTTCAAAAATATATACCTTTGCAAAATTTGAATCTAAGTCGCAATTTAATACATGAATATACTTTAAGTGGAGATATTCAAGTCCACTTTTCTTCAAAATCAAATTTAAGGCAACCAAAATTTTCATACAAAAGTATGTATTTAACTTGTTATATTTCGAAAATGAAATTAATCTTCACAAGAAAACCCACTTTGGTGAGTTGATGATCCAATCAATCCATATTCGAAATATATATGATGAATTGTGCCAAAAATAAATGAATTCGAAACTAAACTGAATTTAACACAAAATGATTACATCAAGTGGAGATATAAATAATAACCATTTATTCCACCTTTCTAATCATTTATTTTGAGTTAAATAAAATCCATAGATTAACCACAAATTTTCTTCTTAAAATGGGGTATATTAGGTGTACTAATGTGTATATGAACATACATATAAAGTTATATATATAAATACACACCCTATCCCATTTTATATGTAACTTTAAAATGTGTCAAATTTCCTTAACGCCATTTGGTTGATGGTAAGTGCACAAAAAAAAAATTCTTTAAGGCCTTTTAAATTTATTCTTAAGGAGAAATATATGTTAAACCGTTTTATTTGCTCCCGAAGAAAACACCTGAATTTTGTGTTTTAATTTAAATCTAAATTTAGGCAAACTTAATTTTCATACCAAGGTATGAAGTCAACTTGTTATATACCGAAGTATATATATATATGGTTTTAAGCCTTAAACTTAGAATTTAAATTCATTTTGCACATTTAACACAAAATTTATCTTTGAGGAGGAATCTGCATTTAAACATCTTATTTCCTCCTTCAATCCAAATTAAATTCAATGTTGGGCAACCAATCATACAAAAGTATGTATTTTACCGTTTATGTTACGAAATAATAATAATTTAACAGTAAAGCCCACTTTGGTGGGATCCCGTAATAATTAAAATTATTTTGAAACATATAATCTAATGTGCCCAAAAATTGAATTCAAATTAAACTGAACTTAAATGTAAATATACATGAAAGCCTTTTATTTACTCTTTCGATCCGTTTAAAATTCATCCAGGCAACTGATCATACTGAGTATGTATTCTAATCCGTTTACATTCCGAAATAATAACAATTTTAATAGTAGAACCCACTATGGTGGAATTTTACAAAAATTGGAATTATTTCAAAAAAAATGTATATATGACTGAATTTTGCCTAAAGAATTAAAATTGGAATGAACTTAAGTTTAACACACAAAATTGGGCTTACAGGAAATATATATATACAACCATTTATTTCCTCCCTTTTAATAAATTTAAATTCAAGATTTTTAGGCACCAAATTTACATACAAAGCATGTTCGTAACTTTTTATATATCGAAATAAGAGCAATCGCCACGATAAAGCCCACTTTGGTGGGGATTTGATTTAATTACAATCATTTCGATATATATATGATGAAGCGTGCCAAAAATTGAATTTAAAATTCAAACTGAATTTTAACAAAAAATTTATACTTTAGGGATATATATATATATATATATATATATATATATATATATATATATATATATATATATATATATATGTCCACTTATTTCCCCTTTCATTAGTGTTAAAATAAATCCAAAACAACCCCAAATTTGTGTCCAAATGACCCAAAAATTGGGTCCAAAATTAGCCATGTGCCCAAAAAAACTGTTTTGCAATAAGCTCAAAAGAAGGCTAAAAACTGTTTTGCAATAATAGGCCCAAAAACACCCAAACAAGGCCCAAAACAGGCCCAGCCCAATCCTCCCCAAAAAAAAGGTTTTTTAGGGTTAGGGTTTTCTGATTGGGGGGGCGGCGACCGCCGCCGCCGCCCCCATCTTTGCTGTCGGGCGCCGGTAGGGGGGGCCGGCGCCCGTTTCTCCGGCGGGGGGCGGCTGGGCGCCGCCCCCCCTCAAGGTGCGACGGGGGCGGCAGGGATGCCGCCCCCTTGCAGATGCACGGCAGGCCCCTGATGCGGCCTGCTCTATTCCGTCGGGGGGCGGCTGGGCCACCGCCCCCCCTACGATCCCAACGGGGGCGGCGGAGGCCGCCCCCTCTGATGCTGAGGGGGGCGGCTTCCGCCGCTCCCTCTGATTCCGATGGGGGCGGCGGAAGCCGCCCCCTCCGACGCTGACGGGGGCGGCTTCGGCCGCCCCCCGCTGATCTCGACGGGGGCGGCGGAAGCCACCCCCCTTTGTCGCCGACGGGGGCGGATTCCGCCGCCCCCTTCTGATCTCGACGGGGGGCGACGGAAGCCGCCGCCCTCGTCGCCGACGGGGGCGGATTCCGCCGCCCCCCTCCTTTCCCCTTTTGCGATTCATCCTACAGGGGCGGCTTTGCTGCCCATTTCTTGTTCTGTGTCGACGCCGACGTGGCCGGCGTCGATCTTCCTATGGGGGCGGCCCTGCCGCCCCTCTTTTGCTGTGTCGGGCGGCGGCCGGCGGGCCGCCCCCGATCTAGGGTTTGATTAAAAAAAAATTTTTAAACAGGAAAAAACAATCAAAAAACCCCAATTTTCATAGATCTGAAACGTATAACTGATAAAAATCTAATTTTTATCAGATCCGAAACTTAAGACAGATTAAAAATCTGATTTTTTTAATCAGATCTACTACGAGCAGTCAAAAAAATTTAAGATCCAAGCATGGTGGCTCCGATACCACTTGTATAAACTCAAGATCTAGATTAATCATTAAGCAAGACCATGCAAATAATAATCTAGATGTATAACATGCGGAATCTTAAATCATTGACCTACTCGGATTTAGCGGAAGCGTACCTGAGTCCATCGCTAATAATCTGAAAGATCCTGACGATAGCACAGCGGACGATCTTCCAGAATAGCACGAATCAACCGTTGGAGAACCCCTTTAGTTTTCTCCTGGTTTCTCTCCTAGCGACGGGACGTAGAAAAGACGGCTCAACTTTGTTCGTGTATTCCGGGGATCATGACCGCTAATATTTATAGGCTAGCCTCCATAGCCCTAGGGTTTCCAACTCGGCCCATCAACGAGTTGAAGCCCAATAGTCTCTACACATAAAGGCCCCACAACCTGTTTAACTCATTTAGCCCATTTAATTAATTAAAACCAGATCACTAATATATTGGGCTTAATACGACAACGTAGCACTTATATAATTATTCACCGCATATTAGCCCAATGTTGGATTAAGATCCAACTTAGTTGGATAAGTTCCAACAACGAGTCCCAATAACAAGAACCGCCCTCCTCGCTTTGCTAGAGCGAATAAGGAGAAGGAAAAACTCTTATTTTTTTCTCAAGAGAGATTGGTGTATTCGTATGTGTCTCAAGAAAACTGGGATAAACCCCTTTATATAATGCTCGGGGGAGCCGAATCTGATTTGAATTAAGTGTTCATATGGAACACAACCACATCCCTAAACGCATAAAGAAGATTAAGCATCCTTAATGAGTTCTAATTGCATTAGAGGCATTGGATATGAATTAGATTTGATCTAGGGTTGATAACCAATCAAATCCTGCATCAAATTAGGAATTCTGCATCATGCCATGTCAGCATTAGTTGACTTGTCGACTGGTGACTGTAACTAGTTGACTAGTCAACTCTCTTTGATAATTTACAGTCTACCTAATCGGCTAATGCCTAAGCACTAGTCGACTAGTAGCTGATTAGTCGAATATTGCCTAAGTACTAGTCAACTAATTCATGCTGAGTGGATGTCTTCTTCTTTTCTAATCACAACCTCTTGTGATCTAATCCCTTGTATATTATATATACTCAAAGTTTCTTAATTCGCTTTTCGTGAGGATTTCATCATCAATGTGAGACTCTAATAACCATATTCCTACTTCAATAGTGAACACGATCACATCGTGTCATCGATCGGTACTAGCCCTAGATGAGCATGCTGACACTTGTTTCAAAACCGTCATTATCTGGTTTGGGAGACTGGAATATTGTTGGACATATATTTCCACCTATATTTTCTCCCTTTTCACGTGTTTTTCTTGGTTTCACTACAAAAAAGGCGTTTCTAGTGTCCAACAATTTCGACACTAAAAGGGCAAAAAACCGACACTATCGGGTTCTAGTGTCGATTTTTTTCTAGTGACGGACTGTCACCTAAAGGGGTGTCTCTAGAAGTAAAACCGGGTTTTAGTGTCGACATTGGGACCGACACAACAACATAGGTTTTTGTGACAGATTAAGTCGACACTAGAGTAACATTCTAATGACGGATAATGTCGACAGTAGAGTACTGTTCTAGTATCGAAATAAGTCGACGCTATAGTACTGTTTTAGTGACGGAACAAGTCGACACTAAAGCTAGGTTCTACTGATGGAAGAAGTCGACACTAGAGAGGTTCTAGTGACGAAACAAGTCAACCCTAGAGTAAGGTTCCAGTGACGTAACAAGTAGACACTAGAATAAGTATTCTTGTGTGGGAATAAATCGACACTAGAGCATATGCCATCTAGTGTCCACAAAAACCGACACAAAAAAATAGATTCGAGATAACTGATTATTGACACTAGTTCCCAGTTTGTCGACACAAAAAACCTGTTTACGCAAAAGCTAATTTCCAAAGTTAGGCAATGTCAAATTCATATTTTTTTCAAATCTATGTTCATAAATAAAAATGATACAATAAAATGGATAAATGAAAGTAGAGAGTATTCATTACTTGCATTATGCAAACATTCTCTTAATCAAAATAGTTCCAACATTATTTTTCAAAAAAAAATACAAGCATTCACCAAAAAGTATCTTCTTGCCCTTGTATTCACCAAAAAGTATCTTCAACCTTTAATGTATCATCTCTCCTTGCCCTTATATCACCAAAAAGTATCTTTAAGTTCTATGGAGCATCCTCTTGTTAAGCATATGTACCAAAAAGTATATCAAATCCTCTATAACTCTAACCCTACAAACAAACAAATTAAATGAAAATAAGTTAAAGAACACACATGTTATTATAAGAGTTCTAGTAACATGTCAAAAAACAGTAAATATGGAATATAAATATTAAATATGTACCTAGCGGTGGAGTTCTAGTAACATGTCACGAAGTTGTTGCATTTATAGATCCCTTACTAAATCTCGTTTTCGATTCTCCTCTATAATTTGTTTTTGTTCTTCCTCTCTTCGCCTATATTCCTCTTCTCTTCTCTGTTGTTCATCCTCTCTTCGCCTATATTCATCATCTCCTTTCTTCTGTTCCTCCTCTCTTCGCTAATATTCCTCATCTCTTTGCATATGTTCTTCCTCTCTTGCAAGTTCTCGTTGATGATATTCCTCTAATTGCATTTGCATGGACATGATTTGAGAGGATGTAGTTCCACTGGATTGTGTAGAAGTAGAACCAAAACGAGTCTTTGCTGTCATACCAGGTCCATAAGAACGTTGATGACCACTATGTTGTGGAGGCATCACCTGATTGTATGTCGCATCATCTATAGACGTGGGTAGGATTCCTCCATTCTTTTCTGTTGCCACCGCGCGCAGTTCATCCTGCATTTTAGACAAGCAATCATAATCCTGATGATATGCATATAAGAAAAATAGACAACTAAAGTTCAAAATATTTCTTACCATACAATCAACTCCTTCGCTTTTGGATCAGATGCCACATTATTGGAGCGTGAATGCAAATGGATGAACATATCTCCATCTGATGGTGCCACACCATTTGTCTTAGTCTATTCACAAAAAAACATAATAATTATTTCCATATGAAATGAAGTTAGAAATAAATGTAGTATATGCTTAATTAGATACCAGATTGTAGCGGTAGCAAGCTGCACTTTTAGTCCCTCCAATGTTTTTGATTTCTTGTTTACTTCGATTTATGGCATTTTTTTCAGATATAACCTACACAATACCAAAATATATATACAATAGTAAGCTACCTACCTCAACATGCAATTTTGGAAAAAAATGTTGATTTCTCTATCTATCTACCTCTATTGCTTTTAAGTGTTGGTATCATATATATCTACCTCTATTGCTTTCACAAATATATTGTATACCTGCGCCTCGGGAGTATCCCAAACTTGCATTAGAGCAACCCATTCATCCATTACACAATCTGGAGGTTTATTTCTTTTACGATCATCATCAGTGTTGTAGCATTTATAATGCTGGCACTTTCATCTTGCTTTTGTTTTCCTAAACTTTTCGCCCATATGTGTGTGAATAACAACTTCCTTCATATTCTCTTCAATTTCCAATCGATCCTATAAAAGGTTCAAAGCAAATAATAAGTAAATTGATATAGCAAATGTAAAAGGAAAATAAGAAATATATCAAACCTGGTTCATGTGTTTACCTTAATTGATTCCCAATCCAGTCCTTAATAAAGTCATCCACCAAATCCCAGTTCTTTTTAGACCAAGGAACCCTACCTGGTGTTCTCAAAATAATGCCATATGTATGTGAAAATGTAGATGCTTCTGTTCCCACAGGTAGACCATCTTCATCAAACTCGATCCGTGGTTTTGGTTCACCTTCTCTTCGGTTAAAGACACGAGCAAGACGAGTAGGACCACAACATTTCTTCTTACTTAAAGTTTCTCCACCTACAAAAGAATGAGAACCATAATCAATTCAACTCTAAACTCAAGAGAGTATTGAACATAATTCGTATCGTTTAATGTATCACTTACTAGATATAGCACCTCCATCGGTACTAGTTCCCCCACTATCTGAAGGTGAATAATCTGAAACCTCAGGTAGAGAGGTCGCTGCTCGCTCCAAATTTCGGGTTCTTTTCATGATGAGTTAACCTGCCCGTATGGAGAAAAAAATATTAAACATCAAGGAATAAAAAAACTTCACATAATAGTTATCATAAGAGAAGATTCAGGATTTTAATTACCAAAACTTAAAAATATTTCACATAATAGTTTAAAAATCACATTTTATAAGCAAAATCAAGGTGAACTTTTTTACATTAAACTTGGCACAATGAAGCATAACTGTATTGAATCAGTTTAAAAGCAATTGATAAGATATTCGCAATAGACAAATGGCAAAAAAAATCATCAGCCATAGCCTTCCAATCTAACTGGAATATGAAAACCATTGACAGGTTAAAATCACCAACATTTGCGTGATCATAATCAATAATTCCTCAAGGTTCAACAAATTCAACATCCCATAAACTTGAAAGCCCAACCAAGAGATAGATCACTTTGATCCCAAGTTCCCATCAAGGTGAAATTGGACCTAAGCAGGGCATGTGAGCCATCATCAGTTAGAAACTGTAATGCATAATACTACACCAAACTTCTTGTCTGGCACAAAGATAACATGTTCTTATGTTCCCATTCTCCAATGAAATATCTGGTGGGTATTTCACATAGACATGCTATCAAGAAGGAAAATGAATACGTGATCATATGTACCATTGAGTGTTCAAGAGCAACATGTAACATATGAGCTTAATTTTGTAAAATAGTATAAAAATAAACAAACATGAGCTACATTCAACCGTTCATGTTTTACTGTGCAAATGGAAGTGTAACGCCCCGCTTCCCATTATACTTGGGGCGAGGACGTGAGCGGGCCCGCTTAGGTTGGAGCGGTGAAGCTCGAACCTAATAAGCGTCTGTGAAAACACCTTTCGCAGGAACTTGCATGCAACTCAGAACAATAGAAATATTTAAGCCAACATCCAGATATAGTACACAATAATAGAAAGGGCCCCAAGCATGGCCTACAACGATAGCGATACAGATAAAGTGGGTACACACCCTACAAACAACAGCGGTGAAAGTAAATAGCTGCAGCGGTGATAATCAGCACTACTCCACGGTAGGGTGGACTTCAGGATCAGCAGAATCCTGGTCTATTGGATCACTCTGATCCAGCAACTCGTCCTCCAGATAACCTGTCTCGTAACCTGACATACATTCAAACAACATGAATGTATGTCAGCAAGGGTCTGCAAGTAGATGTCAGACGACCCAAGGCAAGATATATATAACAAGTTATATATATGGCAGTTTTACAGCAGTTAAAAGAATTTACACTAGCATGTATTTCAATGAACTGAAGCAGTTAAAATAATTATGAAAAGTTACACTAGCATGGTAATTAAAGCAACAAGTTACATTAGCATGGTAGTTAAAGCAACAAGTTACATTAGCATGGTAGTTCAGTTATAAAAATTAACATGGCAGTTGAGCAATGTAACATAAGTCTGTAATTAACTTTCTTTTTCAATTATTTAACTGTGTGTGCAAGTCCGTGAATAAGATTCCCGCCGTTAGACGAATAGTAAATAAATACACCTTCAAGTGCCCTCGAAGGCGACCCGTTTACTACCAGCTAGTGCACGGGAACCAACCCCACCCAAGTGTATTTTCCTGAATCACGTGCCAGGATGCTAATCCGTCATATACTGAAACACGAGTCCAGACTAGTCGCATGTGACGTAATCACATGTGACCGACGAGATTAACTAATAGCCAACGGCAGTAACATCTGGTAGCCAACGGCAACTGGTAGCCAACGACATGTAACATCGGTAGCCAACGGCATGTAACATCGGTAGCCAACGGCATTTAACTACGGGAGCCAGCGGCATTTAACATTCTATAAGTATCAACAGTTCTAAATTTAACCATACATGTCCAGAAACATTACCATTCACAAAGTGTGTTCACTGTGATTATTAAGGGGTCCATACACACACACACACACACACGAGTTTAAGTCTAGCAATTCTAAAAAAATGTGTTTGTGTCAGCAATTAAGTGTACAACATCAGATAGCACAAAAACATAAAATAACTGCACGCTTGCCTGACTGGGACAGTTTAGGTTGTCCGAGTAACGGTAGGAAGGTTCGCGACGTATCTGTGTCATTAAATAATAACATTTATTATAATTAACAAAAAGTGTTTAAAACGAGAATTAACAAATTAAATCTATTGCGAGTTATGCAACTATTAAGTTAACCCCTAAATTGGGTTCGTCTAATTTTTATGGGGTTCACTGACTAGGGTGGCGGTTATATTGGGTTATACAAACTGGGTACGCCTTATTTTATACAAATATTTATTACGCTAACATTATAAAAATTCTAACATACTGAATTTAAATAACACAAACAAATTAACATTTAAAATAACACTACTAATGTTAATTAACTTACTTAAGCTAATTACATGGGTTAACATGGCATTAAATATTACATCTACTACCACTAACTAAGTTTGACTTGAGTAAACATTTAACATGTTATAATTTAACATTATCAAATATAAAACCCTAACTTTATCTTACTATCATTTAGTACAACCCCATCTATTACTAGGTCTGTCTCCTAACCTTCTCTCTCTTACTCTCTTTCTCTTTTCCCCTGTCTCCTTGTCTCTCTTCTGTTCTCTCTTGTTTCTTTTTATTTTATTTTATTTTTTTTATTCTTATCAGCATACTAAAGTAACGCAAGGAGGGGGTTTTCACCTCGCGCGATGGGGAGGAAGGGCAGCGTACGGAGGCTCCTGGAGGCGGCGATTGCGGCTGCCCGGCGGGTCCCAGGTGGCGGCGGGCGGCGCAGGTGCGGCGGCGGGTGCTGGCCGGCGGCGAGCAGCTGGGTGCGCGCGCGTGGGTGGAGGAGGAGGGGAGGAAGAGGAAGAAGAAGTTTGAGGTTGAAGATGAAGAGGGTTTATTTGTAGGTTGTTGATTGTTTGTAAAGACCTGAACTTGATTTCAGATCTGAAATTTGGGTTTGGATTTTGATTTATGATGTTTTCAGATTTTGGATTTTGATTGCTGGTGGGTTTAGATTGTATGAAGATGATGGATTGTTGGGAAGGATTTGAATCTGTTGAATTTGTTTTGGGAAATCTGGTTTGTTTACGGGGTGATTAGCAGGGATGAAGATGATGCGTTGCAGATGAAGTATAGCCTTAAGAAGGAAATCATCAGGGAACAGTTTTAATGTGTTTAGGTGTTGGATTGGGATGGTTTTAATTGATGTTTGTTGACTTAAGCTAGAGGATTCATCTGGCTACGAATTGATTTCATCCCTATCACAAAACGTGAACGATTAAGATTGTTTGAATGGGTGTTTGTTGACTAACGAGGGAAGAGAACCATGCTAAAACTTCTCCTCCTACAATTTGAAACGTGTGTGTGAAAGAAGAGGAATTAATTAAATAATTAAGTAAGTTATAAAATGTAATTATCAAATTAACGAAAGTAATTAGTAAAAATAACAAGATGATTAACAAGATAATTAAATTAAAGTTTTTAATTAAACGTGATAATTAATTAACAACGATACGGTAAATACAGAAATACAGAGTCGCACATGCGCAACACGAAACATATGGACAAAAATAATCCAGATGTCCGAAAGAAAATACCGATACACTGGGACTAAAACACGGCTAAAAATACCGGCCGTTACATTCTACCCACCTTAAGAAAATTCCGTCCTCGGAATTCTATCAACTAAGGAGCAGGAAACAAATATGGATAACGCTCGTGTATCTCATCTTCCCGCTCCCAGGTAGATCCTCCTGGCGAGTCGCGACGCCACATCACTCTCACAAGATTGACAACCTTGTTCCTGAGTGCCTTCTGACGTCGGTCTAAGATCTCCACTGGTTGCTGTTCGTACGTCAAATCTGATCGAACTGTGATCTCTGAGTAGTCCACAGCGTGTTAGGGATCGCTAATATAACGACGCAGTTGGGACACATGAAAGACATCATGTACTCCAACTAAAGACGGTGGTAGTGCTAAGTGATAAGCTACCTCTCTAACTCGCTCTAGCACATCGAAAGGTCCAATGTATCTCGGACTAAGCTTGCCTCGCTTTCCAAAGCGAATCACTCCTCGATTCGGTGAGATCTTCAGAAACACATGATCTCCTGGCTGAAACTCCAGTGGACGCCGTTTAGCATCTGCCCAATGCTTGTAACGGTCCTGAGCAATCCGAAGCTTGTCTCTGATATCACGCACAACATCCACAGCCTCAACTATCATCTCTGGTCCCAGCAGTTCTCTATCACCAACGTCATCCCAACTCAGCGGGGATCGACATTTCCTTCCATAGAGAGCAGCAAATGGCGCCATGCCAATGCTCGCCTGGTAGCTGTTGTTGTAGGAGAACTCCACCAGATGTAGATGATCTTCCCACGAACCCTTGAGATCCAACATGCAAGCTCTCAACATGTCCTCCAATATCTGGATAGTGCGCTCTGACTGTCCATCAGTTTGCAGGTGATACGCAGTACTGAATTTCAGACTGGTACCCAGATTAGTCTGCAAACTCTTCCAGAATTGAGACGTGAATCTCGTGTCCCGGTCGGAGACGATACTCACAGGAACTCCATGTAATCGCACAATCTCCTGCACGATTATCGTTCACATCACGACGTATACTAGAAAGAAGCTATAAAGGTATAAGAAAGATTTTTACCTCCATATACTTCTTCGCAAGTATCTCCGTAGCTTGTCCTACTCGGAAAGGTATGAAATGCGCAGACTTGGTTAATCGGTCAACGATAACCCAAATCGCGTCATTCTGCTTGGTGCCCCGAGGTAGTCCAGTTACGAAGTCCATGGTGATGTGCTGCCACTTCCACTCCGGAATCGGCAGAGGTTGAAGTAATCCAGCAACGCGATGGTGTTCAGCCTTCACTTGCTGACACACAAGACATTTGGCGACGCTACGAGCTACGCTTCTCTTCATTCCGTGCCACCAAAAATTCAGACGGAGATCCTTGTACATCTTGGTACCGCCAGGATGAATGGAATAGGGAGAGCTATGAGCTTCATTCATCAACTCATCTCTAATATCACCAGAAGGTACGCAGATCATACTGCCGTATCTCAAGGAACCATCCTCATGAATGATAAAATCCGTCCGAAGTCCAGCTTCAACTTGTACTTGAATCTTCTGTAGTTTAGCATCTCCAGACTGTGCAGCTTTGATCCGATCCACTATCGTCGACTGAATCTGCATATTCATCAACGATGATATGACTCCAGGTAACACAACCTCTGTGCTCATCCCACACAGATCCTGTTGTAACCTCCACTGAACTGTGAGAGTCATAACCGCTGGAAGTCTGCTCAAAGCGTCAGGTACAACATTAACCTTCCCTGGATGATACTGAAGGTCGATGTCGTAATCAGCCATCAGCTCTAATCACCTGCGATGTCTCATATTCAACTCCTTTTGAGAGAAAATATATTTCAAACTTTTGTGATCAGTGAAAATCTTCACTTTCTCACTCAGTAAGAAATGTCTCCAAATCTTCAAAGCGAAGATAACAGCGGCTAATTCCAAGTCGTGAGTCGGGTAATTCTTCTCGTGAATCTTCAACTGTCGAGAAGCATACGCGACTACATGACCGTGCTGGTGTAGAACACATCCAAGACCTTTGCCTGAAGCATCACAAAATATCTCGAATCCTCCAGTCCTATCTGGAATAGCCAGAACTGGTGCAGATGTCAACTTTTCCTTCAAAGTCCCAAATGCTTGCTCGCAAGTGTCTGACCAAACATACTTGACGTCCTTCCTCGTCAGTCGAGTCATGGGCTCTGCTATCCTCGAGAAATCCTGAATGAATCGACGGTAGTAGCCCGCCAATCCTAGGAAACTCCGGATGTCTGATGCTGACCGAGGAGTAGGCCAATTCCTGACTGATGTAACCTTCTCTGGGTGAACTGAGATACCTTCGCCTGATACCACATGTCCAAGAAATGCAATCCGGTCTAACCAGAAATCGCATTTGCTGTACTTGGCATACAACTGATGACGGCGAAGTGTCTCCAAAACCATCCGTAGATGCTCAGCATGCTCCTTCTCGCTCTTCGAGTAGACCAATATGTCATCAATGAATATCACTACGAATTTATCCAGAAAATCATAAAATATGAGATTCATGAGATTCATGAAAACTGCAGGAGCGTTGGTCACACCGAATGGCATGACAACGAACTCGTAGTGTCCATATTTGGTCCAAAAAGCTGTCTTGTAGACATCCTCATTCTTGACCTTCACCTGATGATATCCACTCCTGAGGTCCAACTTCGAGAAAACTCGTGATCCACCGAGTTGATCGAAGATGTCATCAATGCGAGGTAACGGGTACTTATTCTTCACCGTGACATTGTTCAGCTCCCGATAATCCACGCACATCCTTCTCGATACGTCCTTCTTCTTGACCAGCAGTACAGGTGTACCCCAGGGAGACACGCTGGGATGAATGAATCCTTTCTGCAACAGATCATCCAACTGCTTCTGTAGCTCTTCGAGTTCTGCTGGAGCCATACGGTAAGGTGCCTTCGAGATTGGTTGAGTATTTGGCATCAGATCAATACTGAACTCCAAAGCTCGATCAGGCGGCAATCCAGAAATATCTTCTGGAAATACATCTTCGAAGTCTCGAACCACTGCAGGCTTCTCCAGTTCAACCTGTATAGTTGCGAGGATCGCTTCGTTCGGCTGAGCCCGAAATCTGATAGGCTCGAGCGAACGACTACCACTAATGAACTCGAACACCGGATGGTCTGGAATTTCAAATACTACTTTCTTCTTGTGACAGTCGATAGTAGCATAGAAAGTCCCTAACCAGTCCATGCCGAGAATAGCATCAAAGTTGGATGTATCCAGGACCATGAAGTCTGCATAAAGTTCATGTCCGCAAATCACTAAGGGACAGGATTTGCATCCCAAGGTAACACTCACTACGCCACCTCCGGTTGTGATATTCCATCTCTTGGGAAGTGGGTAGGTAGGAATCGAGTGTTTAACTACAAACTTCTGGGATATAACACACAGGGAAGCTCCAGAATCAAATAAAGTCAGGGTTGGGTAGGAGGCCACTAAGATAATACCTAAGACGAAAATAATAAACTTAGCAAGAGAACCTAACTAACAAGCATTAATATCTGGTAAAAGATAAATGCTAGGTATAAATGTTACCTGTGATCACGTCATCCTAAGTCTCAGCTTCCGCAGCTGTCATCGTGAACGCCTGGCGCTTCGGCTGATAGACCTGCTGATAAGCTCGATCCTGAGGGATCTGAGGTGGTCCACGTTGAGCAAGTCCGGGTGCTCCTCGCTGAACAGGTGCAGGCACTGCACGCTGAATAGGTGCAGGTACTCCAGTGGGTGGTCGACGGTCCTTGCCGTGAGGGCAGTCTCTCGCAGCATGTGCGGGTGATCCGCATACCAGACACTGGTTCAGCATCCTCCGGCAATCTTTCTTCTGGTGTCCAGTCCTACCGCAGAAGTAGCAAGTCAGATGCGATCGATCGGCAGAAGTGGATGGCCTCTTCAACGGTGTAGTCTGCGGAGGTCGGAAGTTTCCTTTAGGCACCATCCTAGGCGGCTCCATGGGACGCTTGCCTCCTCCAGTTGAAGGTCCTTCGGGGAGTTTCTCTACAAGCTCATGCTCACGTGCACAATCCAGAACATCCTGAAGTGTCGTCGGTCTCGCCGAGGTCATCGAGGCTTGGACCTTGCGATTCAGGCCCTTGCGAAACTGAAATGCACAATCTTCAGGGTCTTCTACCATATGAGGTGCAAAACGGCTAAGCATGGCAAATTCAGCCTCATACTCATCCACAGTCATATCTCCTTGGACCAAGTTAGCGAAACGTTGTTGAAGCTCTCTCTTGGCTGCCTTGGGAAAGTATTTAGCATCGAATCTTTCCCTAAACATACCCCAAAAGATCGGTCAGATCAGACGTTTCTCCTCCAGTTGCCACCAGCTCTTGGCATTGTCGGTCAGCTGTAGCTTTGCTACGTCAACCCATCCAGCCTGTGGGATACGTGCAACACTCAGTTTATCTTCAGTCGCTTGAACCCATTCATCAGCTCCTAGAGGCCCTTCTTTTCCAGAGAAGCTCTTGTAGTGACCCTGTGCTATGAGGAACAAACGCTAGAGGGGGGGTGAATAGTGTTTTATAGAATTATAAGGAAATTACGCCAAATAAAACCGAACTTAACCAACAAATGCGGAATACAATAAGTGAACAACAACACAAGCAATAATGCAATGCAAACAAGTAATCTACCCTGGTTCGGTGCCACCCAAGTCTTCCCAACTTGTTACCGGTGCCCTACTCCAGCAACACCCGGATCCCCTCCGGATACTCTAGCAAACCGCTAGAGATTTCCTTTAGCCCACTTGCGGAAACCCCACAAATGCAATCGACCTACAATCGATGTCCGTGTATCCCACAACCCGGGAACACGCAAAACCCCAAATCCCACAACTTGGGATTTAGGCAAACTCTCACAAACCGAGAGCAAAACTAAATCTTGACTCCCACAACTTGGGATCAAACCAACACTCTCATCAACCGAGAGTAAACAACAATATAAATGTATTGAAGATGAAATAAATAGCTTCTTACCACAAAATCCTATGCCTTGAGAAATACTTACCAATTTAGGGCAAGAATGGATTTTGAGGAAGATGAGATCACCAAACCCTAGCTACACCAAGATGAGCAGCAATAGATGGCTAGGGAGGAGTTGGTGACTTGGTTTCAAGCTCTTAGCTTGAGAAGCTCACAAGGAATGAGAATCTCTCTTGAGAAATTAGTGCTCAAAGAGTGAGAGAGAGATTCTAGTGAGATGAGAGAGCTTAGAATTGGAGTTGAATGGCTCTTCTCAATGGTGTGAAAATGTCTCTAATTTCAGCCTTGGATCCCTGGTTAGAAGCACACAAACTTATATAGGGAAGAGAGAAAACGGTCACAAAATTCGTGGCATTAAATGCCCAACGGATCTATTTCTGAAGCTGCTTAATCGGTCTAAGAAGGGTCATCAACCGACTAGATTGACAACTAGTCGGTCAGTGAACCTTCTTGGACCGATTAGATGGTAAACAGAGAAGATGGTGAAATCTGGGTAAGAACTAGTCGGTCTAAGAAGGATCATCAACCGACTAGATTGACAACTAGTCGGTCAGTGAACCTTCTTGGACCGACTAGATTTGAAACTAGTCGGTCTAAGAAGGATCATCAACCGACTAGATTTTCATTTAATGCATTAACCATCCTTCTTGAACCAACTAACTGGTCAACAGTGCAAAGGTCGAATTTCACAAGGAAAACTAGTCGGTCTGAGAAGAAACACCAACCGACTAGATCGTCATTTAGTCGGTCGGTGAGCCTTCTTGGACCGACTAATTGGTCAACAAATGGTCTTGAATTGATTAGGACAACTAGTCGGTCTGAGTAGGATTTCCAACCGACTAGATCGTCATCTAGTCGGTCGGTGAACCTTCTTGGACCGACTAATTGACCAACAGAGAATGGGCTGAATTAAGCAAGGATATCTAGTCGGTTCAAGAAGGATTTCCAACCGATTAGATCGTCATCTAGTCGGTTGGTTTTTCTTCTTGAACCAACTAAGATGCATATGAAGCCGTGAAATGAAATGATAGGCTATGGGAAAGTTTCTAATGGCTTCTAAGGCAATCCTAGAGATACGATATGAAAGATATGAAGATTTCTAGGCCATTACTACTCAAGGCTTAACATTCTACTAAACCGAAGCTAGAAGACAATATAAATAACATGACGAACCGTCTTCGAAGCTTCAACATAGAGAATCCGAATCCCTTGACTTCATGAATACTCCTTGAGCTTCAACAAAGCTCCAGGCACAACGATCACGCATTCTGAGGAAGTCTTGGGACGTCGCTTGAGATGAACAAATTACTTTGGCGGCGATCTCCATAAATCTTCATGGACTTGAGTCTTTTGGTTGAATGACTTGAATATCTTCAACGTCATGGTCTTCGAAGCTTTTGACTCATCCATTCCTTTCTTCTCTTTGGATTGAATCTCCATTCATTTGTTGATGCCATTGGCTTGAGGTTTGAAGTAGCCTTTGAGTTCTTCAAGCCAATGCTTCACCTTTGTTGATCTACCAAGTCCTCCACTTGAATCAACATGTGTAGTCACTTTTGATCTTCTTGAATCTAATTGGTGACTTTTTAGCTAACTGCAAACACAAGAGTTAGTCACAGCGATTTGTGTTTGATCATCATCAAAATCAAGGTGGAGATTTCAATACTCAACATTCTCCCCCTTTTTGATGATGACAAACCAAATATAAACAAAACAAATAATTGTGCATTAAATATACTTACTCCCCCTGCAATGATTCCAATCAAGTTAATATCAATAATCAATAGCATCATTCAGCAGTTAATAGTGTGTGTATCACATGTGGTTGTGTATATATTGCATGAATGACCAGAAATAATATGCATACACAATACAAATCATATAGGTGATACACATCATAAACATGAGCATGATTACATATATATATATATATATATATATATATATATATATATATATATATATATATAATGTAATCAATATAAACCAATGCTCCAATGCTCCCCCTGAATCATATACATGAACGATCATACTTAAAGTCTATATGATTCAAGGTAATGGTTAACACTCAACATTTAATAAGTACATTCTTTGTTTATTTCTCTCCCCCTTTGTCATAAACAAAAAGATATGGGGGTATAGAAACAACAAATGCAACAATAGAGTGGAAAACATAAAGCATATGTTAGAAAAGTGATATCAATTGTAGAGATATCAATTGTAAAGTTCTCTAATGTAAAGTTACCAATTGAAAACTAGATATCAAAATAAAGATATCAAATGTAAGAGCACATATCCAACAACAACTCAACCACCCTCAATTATCACAAAAAGATAAGCAAAAAGCATATGTGATAAAAGATTACAATAGATACTAATTGTAAAGAGTAGTGTGAGCAATGTTAGAAAAGTGACAATTGCAAAAATCATGATATCACTTGTGAAAGAAAAACAAGTGATCAAATAGTGTCAAATAACCAAACAAACTCAATTATCACAAAATTTATAACATTAAGCATAATGTGATAGACTGTCCTTGAGCAATGAGCATGACAAATGACATGAACATGATTAAATACATCATGGTGGAATCAAAATCATCATATTGACATAGTTAAATATTTTAGCAAATTGAGTGCATGGAAAACAATCTATGTTTTCATACAAACAAAGCTATCAAATCAATATAATCGTCGAGCGACGAAGTAAATATCAGATACCAATTGTGGAAATATCATTTATAACCATGTGTACAAAGTCATGTTATTAAATAATAACACAAATTAAGTAAAATGACATGAGATACAAATTGTAGTCATATCAAATCATCTCCAAAAGTATCTCCAGCCAAAATTTAAGTGAAGTGTGCGATGTGGGCATACACAAATATCTATATCATGCAAAGGTGTTATGTCAAATAGAGATAGAAACATCATAAAACGTATGGCATAAATAATTCTAGCACACTAGGATACTAATTGAAACAATGTTCAAAAGAACCATAGTACAAGCATGCATTCCAGAATAGATACTCACATAAAGAGTCAATGAAAAGCATGGAAATCCATGAGCATAAAGAAGATAAGCACTATATCATAAGCTCAAAACTAGCATCAAGCAAGATCATGAAAAGATGATATCCAATATCAATAGTCTAACAATTGTAAATATGATACTAAAAGTAGATATGATATGTAGAGATGATACCAAATGTAGCCTAAAAAAGTATGCAAAGCAGGCAAATAATGTCAAGATCATGATCTCACTTGAGAAGGAAACCAAGTGAACATAATTGAGACAAGATCACATCCTAGCTCAAATATCACAAAGAATTCAACATGAAGCATAATGTGACAAAACATCTTTTGAGCAAAAGCATGAAGATAGTCTACGAATAAAGTTATCATGAACATCGCAAGCATGCACACCAATTGTGCGAATAGAATAAAAACTTGAGTAAGCACAATATAGTCGAAGGTAGCATCAAAGAAGTCATAGTGCATCAAGATATATTCATGGAAGAATATCTATGACAGAATATACATATCATCAAACATAACTTATATGATCTTGTATAGCAAAAATTATCTCTAACGTATCATAAAAACATGAGTTTGAGATGAGAGATAATCAATGCGAAAAATATAGCATGAAGATCATTAACCAATATGCATGAGTGTTATGTCACTTGTGAAAATATCATACATGAGAGATTTATCTATAGACATGAAAGATCTCTTGAATAAAATTATAGCTAAACATCAGTCATGAAGTAATTAAAATGACAAGTAACATATATTGATCACCCCAAATCATATCAATACGTCTCATTAAGATAATCATACAAACTATGAGAAAAGTATGAGATGTGTGGTGATACAATGAACAAATACACATAAAGATCCTAAATCATTAATCTTATACATGGCATGAATTATGTATAACGTGATGAAGTATAGCATGCCATAAAGAAATGAGAGATTCTACTAGAATGGTATGACAGATCATGATATGGTCTAAATAATCCATGAATATCGTCATCAATGAGAATTAGGTACAAGTTGTAGAAGCAAAGTAGCAATGAATCTTAAGATCAACATACTTAAAATAATCTAATAAACAAACAAGCATGTCATACACATCAGTTATCATTACCATAATATTTAACAATCTTCACAAAGAAGCATGCATGTGAGGAAATGCGATGTGTAATGACAACGTGTTCCAAAGATATGAATATCAATAAACAACTAACCAATTCATTAACAAGGTAGTCACATAAACACACAATCTTCATGAGGGTGTGACAAGAATGAGCTAATGAAGAAGTATGCTATATTACACATATCGAATATATTAAACTACCAATTGAAAACATGGTAGTCAAAACCAATATATTAAAATACCAATTGTGCAAAACACATACTTACAACCATTTAGCTCTCCCTATATGTGTGCATCTCCAATGCACCATCCTTTCCTTTGAATTGATCCGTCATTTGTAAACCAAGGAATGTGTAGGGTAGGCATCTTGCACAACAATCTGTCAATTCAATAATTGGTGGTATCCAAAAACTTTTTGGATCCAAATAGGTTAATGAACAAAATCAAGTAGTCCAATAACCAATCATTTACCAATTGTAAATAACACTCATCAATAGAAATGCATGACATGCATTAATAAGAGTTATTATAATCATGAAAATCATACATATCAGGAATTAACAATTCTCAATCATTAGAAATTAGAAACACCTAGACTAATAATTCTTATGCATATGATTTAGTCAAAGTACATTATACAAGCAATCATCATTATGAATACACACATCTAATACAAAAGTGTGTGCAAGAAAGATTCCGCATTCAATATGCATATGTGCACAAAATAAACATTCACGTCACATGCATATTGGAGGAAGGCATGAAAAGTAATACCACAACGAGTGTGCATGAAAAACATAAAGTATTAAATTTCAAAACCAAATTTCTCTTTCCCTTTGGCATATCAACAAGATAGGAAGGTGCAAATTGATAATAAATCACCAAAGGTTAGAGAAATCAACCAATCTATATGCACAACATAATATGAATGAAATGCAATGACATATAGATGAACATAACATGATAGCAATCAAACATGTCATACTCCCACAAAATCATACAAACTATGCAAACTTGGGAGTAATGGACGAACTCACATATATATGGGTACAAAAAGTAATCATACAAGTATGGTACCCAAGCATGAAGTGCAATATGAGTGAGTAAGCAAGGTGGAAATCAAATAAAGATTAGAGTTTGATTTTCATATAAATAGTCGCATGAGAAAATGTCATTCCTAATATACGATTCCATATGTGTGTTCATACCATGCCTAGAAACAATCTTAGGAATCCAAAAGATAGTGATTTGGGATTCTTAAGAAGAGGTTGTGTAGAGGCATGAGTAGGAAGTTGGGATGCACGCTTGTGAAGTGGAACATAAATATAAGTGTGTCCCGTGTGTGAAACATGCAAATGAGCATTAGTTCTAACATGAAAATTTTTAAGCCACATGTTATAAATAATCCTCGAATAAACATATGAGTAAGGATTATGAATATACAATGCACATTAATCAAGAATTTGACACACGTGAAATACATAGACATGAATGACATATAAGACACACAATATGCAAACATAGGATATGCATGAGATATTCTCAAACACAAAGTGACATCTACATGCATTCAACACACATGGATACCAAATGTAAGAATATACTTACAACATTAAGCTCCCCCTATTTTGGTGCATCACTTAAGCACCAACAACTCCATTTGAATGAAAATCTTTGCAAATCAAGAAGTTGGTAGGGTTGGTATCCCAATGTGGATTGACCCTAGAAAACATAATTTTGGTATCCAAAAACCTTTTTGGATCCTATGGGTTAGTCAACAAGTTTAACAAACTAAATTCAAATTAGTATAACCCATATCTTAGTGTAATCATACACAATATTAATGAAACATGTAATCATGTTACAAGATAAATATTTAACCAAATACATGCATATACCAATTATACCAAAAATAAGTGTATATATATATATATATATATATATATATATATATATATATATATATATATATATAATCCAAACGCCTGACATGTATCACATGCAACAAAACATGAATATGAGCCAACGCATGTGTTGCAAGAAGAAATAATAAATATTCTAAATATGAGAATCATAAACACAATGATTTACAAATAATCATGCAATGGAAATTAAATTCAATATGAATTTACGTTTCTAATCACACATGAGCATGTAAGGCCAAAATGCAAACAAAAGAATAAATCAATTCTTAACACAAATGCTTTGGTACCCATAAAATGAATATAAACTTATGGTACCAAGTAATGAAGGGTCAACGAAAACTAACCCTTCGGAAACCAAGTCCAAGAGGACCGTGATTTCCCAACATAATCATCATTCAAAATAATATTATGAATATAAGATTGCACATACATATCCTTAGCATGAGTGCTAGTATTCTTAGGACCCCAAATAGTGTATGATTTGGGAATTCTCTTCCTAGTGGTTGCATGCACAAAAGGTTGATTTCTACGTGGTGCATGTGGCCTAGGAGCATGAGATCTAGCAAGAGCATGAGGAACATTGTGTTGTGCAAAAGCATGATGATGGGCATATGATCCATGGTGTGGTGTTGCATACATACGTGGATGAATATGAGGTGTGTATGCATGAGGATGATCATGAGAATAAGCATGCACATGTGGATGTGATGTGTGATCATAAGCATGTGAAGGTGCATGAGCATGAGTACGTGCATGAGAGTGTCTCAAATGAGTGTTTGCACGTGCTCGTGGGTGTGGAACATAAAAACCATCATTAGTAGAAATGTGAGGAGTGGATGCATTCCTACGTGTATTGGTGTACATGAAAGCATGTCCCTTCCTTTGATGTCCACCCAAAGTGGGTTTCTTTCCATAGGATGGAGGAATAGGAGTGGTGGTTTCCTTAGTAGTAGAACTACCCAAGTTGTTATAGACACCACTCGTGGATGCATGTGTGGTGAGTTCGTGCACTTGGGATTTGAGATTCTCATTCTCAATGCCCAAACAAGTGTTTTGAGATTGAAGATTTTCAATCTCAAGATCGTTACTATCCATAATGGAAACACGATCAAGTTGAGATTTGAGGGACTCCACCTCATTTCTCAACATGCCATTTTGAGTAAGCAAACTTGCTTTCTCAATAGCGAGTGTCTCAACAATGGTGTCATTGTTAGAGGTGCTACATGAAGATGTGTTAGAGAGACTAGCAATCTTATTCTTAGCATCACAATATTTATGCATAAGCTTTTGATATTTATCAAATAATTGCTTAAGTTCAATTTTAAGATCATCCGTTGTTACCTCTTCATCGTCGCTATCACTTTCACTTGAATCGCTTGATTCGTCACTAGAGTCGTCCTCTCGTGCCATCAAGCCCATGAATGAATCTCTTTCATCATTGGAGGAAGAACACTCCGAGGTGGACTCTTCTTGCTCCACTAACATGTGCCATATTTGATATGCCGTTGTTGCCTTGGACACACGCATAAGAATGTTATGAGATAAATACTCAAGCAAGATATCCATTACCTCTTGACGTTTCTTCACCAATTCTTTTTGCTTATTTGTCCATTCATGTTTGGAAGTGGTAGGTGCACGAAGGGGCTTCTCCACAAGCTTCCAATAATCCTCATCGATGGATTGAATATATGCCTTCATCTTCACACACCAACTTTGATAGTTGGGTCCAATGAGATATGGTGGAATAAGAATTTGTGTGATGTTGTTGTTGGTTGCCATAGCTATAACCTCGCTCTGATACCAATTGTAGTGACCCTGTGCTATGAGGAACAAACACTAGAGGGGGGGTGAATAGTGTTTTATAGAATTATAAGGAAATTACGCCAAATAAAACCCTACTTAACCAACAAATGCGGAATACAATAAGTGAACAACAACACAAGCAATAATGCAATGCAAACAAGTAATCTACCCTGGTTCGGTGCCACCCAAGTCTTCCCGACTTGTTACCGGTGCCCTACTCCAGCAACACCCGGATCCCCTCCGGATACTCTAGCAAACCGCTAGAGATTTCCTTTAGCCCACTTGCGGAAACCCCACAAGTGCAATCGACCTACAATCGATGTCCGTGTATCCCACAACCCGGGAACACGCAAAACCCCAAATCCCACAACTTGGGATTTAGGCAAACTCTCACAAACCGAGAGCAAAACTAAATCTTGACTCCCACAACTTGGGATCAAGCCAACACTCTCATCAACCGAGAGTAAACAACAATATAAATGTATTGAAGATGAAATAAATAGCTTCTTACCACAAAATCCTATGCCTTGAGAAATACTTACCAATTTAGGGCAAGAATGGATTTTGAGGAAGATGAGATCACCAAACCCTAGCTCCACCAAGATGAGCAGCAATAGATGGCTAGGGAGGAGTTGGTGACTTGGTTTCAAGCTCTTAGCTTGAGAAGCTCACAAGGAATGAGAATCTCTCTTGAGAAATTAGTGCTCAAAGAGTGAGAGAGAGATTCTAGTGAGATGAGAGAGCTTAGAATTGGAGTTGAATGGCTCTTCTCAATGGTGTGAAAATGTCTCTAATTTCAGCCTTGGATCCCTGGTTAGAAGCACACAAACTTATATAGGGAAGAGAGAAAACGGTCACAAAATTCGTGGCATTAAATGCCCAACGGATCTATTTCTGAAGCTGCTTAATCGGTCTAAGAAGGGTCATCAACCGACTAGATTGACAACTAGTCGGTCAGTGAACCTTCTTGGACCGACTAGATGGTAAACAGAGAAGATGGTGAAATCTGGGTAAGAACTAGTCGGTCTAAGAAGGATCATCAACCGACTAGATTGACAACTAGTCGGTCAGTGAACCTTCTTGGACCGACTAGATTTGAAACTAGTCGGTCTAAGAAGGATCATCAACCGACTAGATTTTCATTTAATACATTAACCATCCTTCTTGAACCAACTAACTGGTCAACAGTGCAAAGGTCGAATTTCACAAGGAAAACTAGTCGGTCTGAGAAGAAACACCAACCGACTAGATCGTCATTTAGTCGGTCGGTGAGCCTTCTTGGACCGACTAATTGGTCAACAAATGGTCATGAATTGATTAGGACAACTAGTCGGTCTGAGTAGGATTTCCAACCGACTAGATCGTCATCTAGTCGGTCGGTGAACCTTCTTGGACCGACTAATTGACCAACAGAGAATGAGCTGAATTAAGCAAGGATATCTAGTCGGTTTAAGAAGGATTTCCAACCGATTAGATCGTCATCTAGTCGGTTGGTTCTTCTTCTTGAACCAACTAAGATGCATATGAAACCGTGAAATGAAATGATAGGCTATGGGAAAGTTTCTAATGGCTTCTAAGGCAATCCTAGAGATACGATATGAAAGATATGAAGATTTCTAGGCCATTACTACTCAAGGCTTAACATTCTACTAAACCGAAGCTAGAAGACAATATAAATAACATGACGAACCGTCTTCGAAGCTTCAACATAGAGAATCCGAATCCCTTGACTTCATGAATACTCCTTGAGCTTCAACAAAGCTCCAGGCACAACGATCACGTATTCTGAGGAAGTCTTGGGACGTCGCTTGAGATGAACAAATTACTTTGGCGACGATCTCCATAAATCTTCATGGACTTGAGTCTTTTGGTTGAATGACTTGAATATCTTCAACGTCATGGTCTTCGAAGCTTTTGACTCATCCATTCCTTTCTTCTCTTTGGATTGAATCTCCATTCATTTGTTGATGCCATTGGCTTGAGGTTTGAGTAGCCTTTGAGTTCTTCAAGCCAATGCTTCACCTTTGTTGATCTACCAAGTCCTCCACTTGAATCAACATGTGTAGTCACTTTTGATCTTCTTGAATCTAATTGGTGACTTTTTAGCTAACTGCAAACACAAGAGTTAGTCACAGCAATTTGTGTTTGATCATCATCAAAATCAAGGTGGAGATTCCAATACTCAACAGCTCTTGGGCTGCAACTCATGGAACTGTCTAACTCCTGGTTCAGCTCGAGGGGGGTGGCGGTGGTGCATTCTGAGCAGGTTTCTGCCCTTGTTGAATCAGCTGTTGCTGAACTTCCAACATTCCCATGATAACTCCGAGGACTACATTGATATCAGCACTTCCGTTAGCTGCATTATCGTTCCCATTTCCATTTCTGGTGTGGTGTCCTCCTGCCATGCTGAGAAACGAACTTGGTTAAGTTGTGTACGAGATAAATCTAGATGTTTTTGGCCATTGATAGTATTTCCATTGTACTGAAGTTTCGCTAATGCAAGACCTGCATGGGCCACCACAAAAACCTGTCACGCCCCGCTTCCCATTATACTTAGGGCGAGGATGTGAGCGGGCCCGCTTAGGTTGGAGCGATGAAGCTCGAACCCAATAAGCGTCTGTGAAAACACCTTTCGCAGGAACTTGCATGCAACTCAGAACAATAGAAATATTTAATCCAACATCCAGATATAGTACACAATAATAGAAAGGGCCCCAAGCATGGCCTACAACGATAGCGATACAGATAAAGTGGGTACACACCCTACAAACAACAGCGGTGAAAGTAAATAGCTGCAGCGGTGATAATCAGCACTACTCCACGGTAGGGTGGACTTCAGGATCAGCAGAATCCTGGTCTATTGGATCACTCTGATCCAGCAACTCGTCCTCCAGATAACCTGTCTCGTA
Source organism: Scilla litardierei (assembly GCA_030789695.1). Classification (NCBI taxonomy): domain Eukaryota; kingdom Viridiplantae; phylum Streptophyta; class Magnoliopsida; order Asparagales; family Asparagaceae; genus Scilla; species Scilla litardierei. The sequence continues at coordinate 71,512,599 of CM061134.1, read as the reverse complement.
ACCTGACATACATTCAAACAACATGAATGTATGTCAGCAAGGGTCTGTAAGTAGATGTCAGACGACCCAAGGCAAGATATATATAACAAGTTATATATATGGCAGTTTTACAGCAGTTAAAAGAATTTACACTAGCATGTATTTCAATGAACTGAAGCAGTTAAAATAATTATGAAAAGTTACACTAGCATGGTAATTAAAGCAACAAGTTACATTAGCATGGTAGTTAAAGCAACAATTTACATTAGCATGGTAGTTCAGTTATAAAAATTAACATGGCAGTTGAGCAATGTAACATAAGTCTGTAATTAACTTTCTTTTTCAATTATTTAACTGTGTGTGCATGTCCGTGAATAAGATTCCCGCCGTTAGACGAATAGTAAATAAATACACCTTCAAGTGCCCTCGAAGGTGACCCGTTTACTACCGGCTAGTGCCCGGGAACCAACCCCACCCAAGTGTATTTTCCTGAATCACGTGCCAGGATGCTAATCCGTCATATACTGAAACACGAGTCCAGACTAGTCGCATGTGACGTAATCACATGTGACCGACGAGATTAACTAATAGCCAACGGCAGTAACATCTGGTAGCCAACGGCAACTGGTAGCCAACGGCATGTAGCATCGGTAGCCAACGGCATTTAACTATAGGAGCCAGCGGCATTTAACATTCTATAAGTATCAACAGTTCTAAATTTAACCATACATGTCCAGAAACATTACCATTCACAAAGTGTGTTCACTGTGATTATTAAGGGGTCCATACATACACACACGAGTTTAAGTCTAGCAATTCTAAAAAATGTGTTTGTGTCAGCAATTAAGTGTACAACATCAGATAGCACAAAAACATAAAATAACTGCACGCTTGCTTGACTGGGACAGTTTAGGTTGTCCGAGTAACGGTAGGAAGGTTCGCGACGTATCTGTGTCATTAAATAATAACATTTATTATAATTAACAAAAAGTGTTTAAAACGAGAATTAACAAATTAAATCTATTGCGAGTTACGCAACTATTAAGTTAACCCCTAAATTGGGTTCGTCTAATTTTTATGGGGTTCACTGACTAGGGTGGCGGTTATATTGGGTTATACAAACTGGGTATGCCTTATTTTATACAAATATTTATTACGCTAACATTATAAAAATTCTAACATACTGAATTTAAATAACACAAACAAATTAACATTTAAAATAACACTACTAATGTTAATTAACTTACTTAAGCTAATTACATGGGTTAACATGGCCTTAAATATTACATCTACTACCACTAACTAAGTTTGACTTGAGTAAACATTAAACATGTTATAATTTAACATTATCAAATATAAAACCCTAACTTTATCTTACTATCATTTAGTACAACCCCATCTATTACTATGTCTGTCTCCTAACCTTCTCTCTCTTACTCTCTTTCTCTTTTCCCCTGTCTCCTTGTCTCTCTTCTGTTCTCTCTTGTTTCTTTTTATTTTATTTTATTTTTTTTGTTTCTATTCTTATCAGCATACTAAAGTAACGCAAGGAGGGGGGTTTTCACCTCGCGCGATGGGGAGGAAGGGCAGCGTACGGCGGCTCCTGGAGGCGGCGACTGCGGCTGCCCGGCGGGTCCCAGGTGGCGGAGGGCGGCGCAGGTGCGGCGGCGGGTGCTGGCCGGCGGCGAGCAGCTGGGTGCACGCGCGTGGGTGGAGGAGGAGGGGAGGAAGAGGAAGAAGAAGTTTGAGGTTGAAGATGAAGAGGGTTTATTTGTAGGTTGTTGATTGTTTGTAAAGACCTGAACTTGATTTCAGATCTGAAATTTGGGTTTTGGTTTTGATTTTTGATGTTTTCAGATTTTGGATTTTGATTGCTGGTGGGTTTAGATTGTATGAAGATGATGGATTGTTGGGAAGGATTTGAATCTGTTGAATTTGTTTTGGGAAATCTGGTTTGTTTACGGGGTGATTAGCAGGGATGAAGATGATGCGTTGCAGATGAAGTATAACCTTAAGAAGGAAATCATCAGGGAACAGTTTTAATGTGTTTAGGTGTTGGATTGGGATGGTTTTAATTGATGTTTGTTGACTTAAGCTAGAGGATTCATCTGGCTACGAATTGATTTCATCCCTATCACAAAACGTGAACGATTAAGATTGTTTGAATGGGTGTTTGTTGACTAACGAGGGAAGAGAACCATGCTAAAACTTCTCCTCCTACAATTTGAAACGTGTGTGTGAAAGAAGAGGAATTAATTAAATAATTAAGTAAGTTATAAAATGTAATTATCAAATTAACGAAAGTAATTAGTAAAAATAACAAGATGATTAACAAGATAATTAAATTAAAGTTTTTAATTAAACGTGATAATTAATTAACAACGATACGGTAAATACAGAAATACAGAGTCGCACATGCGCAACACGAAACATATGGACAAAAATAATCCAGATGTCCGAAAGAAAATACCGATACACTGGGACTAAAACACGGCTAAAAATATCGGCCGTTACAGGAAGTTTAGCAAAAATGCAAATTGTACCAATTTGATTTAAATAGCTAAAAGTTCTATGCACCTCAATCTATCAGAGTAAGCTGGCCAGAACAATTCACTATTGTCTTACGCTAGAGGTGCAAGATGGACCAATCACATTTAGGAGCTCACATTGTAGAATATCCAGCTGTGTTTTCTAAAGAAGAATCAAATTAGCAATGAATCATCATCAAATCAGACCAAAGTAATCTCTCAAAACACACGGCTTAGGACGTCGTCTTGAATAAAGGTGGAAACAGGAAAAAAGATGTTAGCCAATCTCGCCTCCTCGACAAACATCTATGCCATTTAACTGGCTTTCGAAATTCCTAAACACAAAGTCGACATGCATGTAAATGCAAAGCATGCTAAACCATGTAGTACAGAAACTATCAGGATTGGCCAAACACAATAATTCAATTTGATCTTAAGAAGTTCCTAGATCAATTGACCTCACTGGTGAAACATTTAAAGACTACTAAAAGATTCCACCTTGAAAAATATTTGTTTCTACAGAAAAGCATTCTTTTCATCTCAAAAAATCCAAAAAATGTTTCTCCAAATTGGAGAAGTATCAAGAAAATATATATTTCAAAATGTACTACTATAAAACGTTCAACATTGTCGTCTCAAACCATGTACATTTCATAGTTATTCCAATAAGCAAGCTCGGGCTACCATGCAATGAAACCTTGCATATGATGCACATCATCAGGCACCCAGAATTCCTAATAAGTTATGCACGTAACCCTATTGTCCTGTAGAACCACAACTCACCCGGAATCATGTATCATCTCCAATATATTTGCATGAATGGTGCTTGTTAAATGGTGTTTCCTAAATGTATTGCAGATAAATCCAGACAAATACAGAGGTGATTTTCCAAAAGAAATCTCCTATAAATTTGGCAATATGGCAAAAGTAAATAAAACCAAAAAAAAGAAGTATAAAAGACATAAAAGACATAATTTAGTATGAAAACAAGCTGAATGAAGTCATGCATAGGAAACCAAATCACCAAAAATTGAATGTTTTTGTTATTAATTTACGCAGAATACCACTCATTTCCACTTTTTGCTTAAAACCCCCTCTCATGTCACTTTTTACCCACACATCATACACACACACCCACACTTATGCACTTCTTCCCTTCATTTTCGTGCCCCCCAAACAATAACTATATTTGCACAAGATACCGACCCTTTCTCTTTTTGCTTAAAAACCCTACCATTTCAATTTTTTTCCCCACTTTTTGGCCCGGATTAAATTTCTTTCCCCACACCCGAAGGTGCTCGCGCCGAATCTCGATTTTTGTTCGTTTAGATTTTGGAGGGAAATAATTTTTGGGAAGAACAGAGATTTTGAGGGAACCCTCTCATTTCACTTTTTACCCACACACCATACACACACCCCCCACAATTATGCACTTCTCCCCTTCATTTTCGTGCCCCCCAAATAATCACTACATTTGCGCAGAATACCGACCCTTTCTCTTTTTGCTAAAAAAACCCTACCATTTCATTTTTCCCCACTTTTTGGCCCGGATTAAATTTCTTTTCCCACACCCGAAGGCGCTCGCGTCGAAGCTCGATTTTTGTTCGTTTAGATTTTGGAGGGAGAAATAATTTTTGGGGAGAACAAAGATTTTGAGGGGATATCTTAAATGAACCGTGCCCGAGGATACGGGAACAAGGGTTATGTGCCAAAGGCACTCGCACCGTATCTAGATTTTTGTTCGTTTAGATTTTGGAGGAGGGAATAATTTTTGGGGCGAACAAAGATTTTGATGAGATAAATTAAATGAACCGTGCCCGAGGGCACAAGTTATGTGTCGAAACTAGATTTTTATTCGTTTAGATTTTGGAGGGGAAAATAATTTTTAGGGAGAACAAAGATTTTGAGAGGATATTTTAAATGAACCGTGCCCGAGGGCACGAGTTATGACTAGTTCAATTAATAAAATCTGAAGGTTCATTCCAGAACATTCGAGACTTTCGGGATTACAAAATTTCTTTCCAACACTTAACATGTTACATTTTCTATATAAATTTTTTTATAAGTTACTTATATTTTTACAACATATATAGATTTATTCCTTATTTATTATATTTTTAAAAAAATTTAATATGTTGCTTATTTATTTTGTAAGTTACTTATATTTTTCCATTACTTAACATGTTACATTTACAATATAAATTTATAAGTTACTTATTTATTTATAAGATACTTATTTTATAATTATCTATTTTCTAAGTTACTTATATTTTTCCAACACTTAACATGTTACATTTAATATATAAATTTTTTTAAGTTACTTATAATTTTTTAAGCTACTTATATTTTTACAACATGTATATGAATTTTTTAGATTTTTCTTATTTGTTATATAGTTTAAAAAAAAACTTACTCGTTATTATTATTTTTAAAAAAAAACATTTACCCGAGCCGGGCCGGCCTAGCTTGGTCGGGTTTGGGCCGATGGGTCGGGCTGGACGGGGGTTTCTCTCCGCTCGGGCCGGGCCGGGCCGGGTTTGGTCGCAGCCCGGCCTTTGGCCCGGTCAGGCTCGGGCCGGGCCGGTCCGGGTTGGCTTTTTTGACACCATGAAGACATTGTATTGGTCATGATTTAAATGATTAGTTAACGAACGCATACCTTTTGTTTTATACGGTGCATATAAGCAAACACCCTTAATTTTTAGTGGTAGTATCCCCTGAATTGACTAATATAGGATACATTGCACTTAACACACCCACACACACCCATCAACCCCAGGAAACTAAAATTTTAATGGTAATTCTAGGTATTTTAGTGGTAGTATCAAAAATTTAGAGATGTTTCGGTTACATACGCTTCAGAAAACTGGAGATATGTGTCCAATTAACACTAAATTATTTAATCGTCTACAAATTGTTTCCCCAATGCAATTCCATAATAAACAACCAGAATAGCTATTCAGCTTTCAAAAACAAATAGGCTAGATTAGCTTAAACACCATATGTACTTCCAATAAATCATGTTTAACACATGCATACTTTCATTTTTAAGGATAATCACATGGCTAATGGCCCCGTTAGATAATTTGTCAAAATGCAAACATGATTTTCAAGGAACCTAGTTTAACGTCCCATAAATTATTCAAAAATCTAGTTTAACACTTTTGAAATGGTCATGCACTAGAAATAACCCGTGCACACCGTGCACGTGTACCCCAAAGATTCTCCAAATGGAAGTTGATCAGTACGGGGGGCTGTCTAAGCACAAATATCTTCACAGCACACCATTGCCTCTTTGTAATCAAGCCATGCCTCCGTCCAAAAATGTCCATGTCATGAAGATTACAGTAAACTTATTCCCAGTGGATACGACAGCCCTCTAATGTTTCCAAGTCTCCCAATAATGCTTTGTTTATTTCCAATTGGGCAAAGTCTAATCTAGCATGTGACAGTACGTGTCAACTCGAGTGGCTGCAATATTAAAGACCAACATCCCCAAGTTTAATCCATTAATCTTTGTCTTCTTTTCAACGCGTAATGTTTGGAGCCACTTAAACCTACTGCAGCCTGTTGCGTCTGCCTTGCATAGGCTGTCGTCTCGTTCCTTCAATTATCAGGGTTTTATCTTGCATCTGATTGGGTGTCTGTTTTGCACTTAATTAGAATGTCGCAGTCATCAGTCACTAATTTAGCTTTAATCATTACAGGTATATGATACAATAATGATGGATAATTTTGATGACACTGTTAGGATGGACACACTCTCTCTATCGTCTCCATGAGGTGGGATATGCTCCTTGGACTATACCGAGTGAGGACGACGGAGCATGAGACTGGCAAGATGACAATGGAAATGACAATCAATTTATTATGGGAACGAATGATTCTCTTTTGTACTTCCTATTCTTCTTTGTCGTATATTCACATCTCTCATTTTGTGTCCTACTTGCACGGGGATCACTGAAAAAAATACACGCACAAGATGGGCGGCCTATGCTCAATTGACATGTTCTCAAGGTACAACTAGATATTAATGTATATTTTGACGACGAGGGAGCATATTATATGCTATTGATCTATAAGTTCAGGTATAAAATATGGCCACTGCTAATTGTAACGCATACAATGCGATGCAGGGTCTCTTCATATGCTGTTTTTGGACTAATAATTAAATCAGGTGTTTGTGATATGACAGTGGGCTTGAAATTTTTTCCGAAAAAGCAATGAAAGTACTATGCACCGCACTCATTGCGGTTCATTTAGCAATTGTCTAAAATATAATGAACATCAAAACTAAGTATAGCTAACCAAGGCTCAAGGAAAAAAGGAATCAAGACAAAGATGATGAACTTCAAAACTACATCAAAGAGCTTCATTGCAATAAGTAAAGTGGATGCAATTTTTATTTTTGTCTTGATTGGATTGTTAAAGCCTAGTTAAGCTTACACATACTTACACTGCTAAAAAAGATATTTTTTTGGCATTTTTAACGATTTCCTGCAATTAAAAAATGCCGACAAATGTTTTCCAGGCGTTAAGCGAAATGCCGCGAGGACACCAGCTAAAGGGGGTGCTGCTAAAAGAAAATGCAGGATTTTGGTGAAATGTTGGGAAATGCCCACTTTTGCTGGTGTTTCGATGAAACATTGGAAAATGCAAATGATATTTACTAGTGTTTCCGTCAAACGTTAGGAAATGCCAATTTATTATTAAACCATTTCTCTACCGCCGCCATCAAACATAGCAAAAGATTTTAAAATATTTTGAAAAAGTTTTTAAAAGATTTACTAGGTTTTTATGGTCAAAAACTTTGTTTTTATAGCTAACTAGGCAACTAAAACTGACCCCAGTCGACTAGGAACCTGAAAATCAAGGCATGTTAAAATGTCAGCATTACTCGACTAGAGTACTAGGATTATTCGACTAATCAAGGGACGAGTCAACTAATCTAATAACACTAGTCGACTATTAACAAACAGAGAGCAACTGCTTTTTGACATGACTGGCACTATTCGACCGGAGTTCACTTCCTAGTCGACTAGCTGAGACTTGTCGACTAGGATGACTACTCTAGTTGGCTAGGTACTAGCCATTAGCTCAAAACATGATTTCTGTACCAAGCCATTTTTGACTGTTTTGAGTGAGTTTTGGTAGATTGTTTTCACACATTTTTCATCATATATATTGAGGGTTGTTTGGAAGTTATTACCAAAAATTAAGATCAATGGTTTTAAAGAGAAAAATTATTTTTGTGCTCAAATTCTCTCAAAAGAAAACCCTCTTCTTGGCTATGTTCTTCAAAGTTTTCATTCTTTTTCTCGGCCAACTCTTGATCTCAAAAAGTTTAGTTTTGCTAGATTATTTAGAGATAACTCTACTATAGCCACACTTCATCAACACAAGCTTCAACATTGCTATCAGTAAAGGTGTATTTAAAGGCATTGTAAGTATCTCTCACTTTTGCGTGAGAAGATTTCCCTTTTGAGAAGAGGTCTTTGTTTCTCGAGCTTGTTCGAGGTGTTTTGATCCTTGCACTGAGGTGTGGTGTACAGAAGATCTTTTCTTCCTATTGGAAAGTGACAGTGGAAAGCCCAACAGAATCTTGGGGACTGGACTAGGTCAAGGGTGACCAACCAATGATACTTTGTGGTGTTTGAGATTATCTCTCTCTTTGTGTTGATTGAATTGTAATCTTGCAATTTCTTTAGCTTCCGCATATGGTATTATTTGCAACATTATTTTTTTGATTAAGAGACTTATTGGTAACTCAATTTGTTCTATTAGATAGAAACTTTAGAGTTTGCATTAAATTTCATAAAACACTATTCACACCCCTCTAGTGTTTCTGGTTCCATCGCAGGATCCCAGCAATTAATGCATCACTTGTACAAATAAAGGTTAAGTTCATTACAGATGAATGCATCTTTTGCTATTTGAACATTTCCTTATGATGAAGAACACAAGTAGCATGTGTTGGGATAAGTATGACATTAATGCAATTATTGTAATTAACACGTTTTGCACAAAATAAAAGTATGATATTTGTTACTCTTTATCTCTGTGATTTCTTGATATAAATTGTATATGTGTATCTAAATATATAATTGTGTGTGAGGAGATTAGGATGATAAAAAGATAATGATAATGAGACCTAACCGATTTGTTTAAGCATAATCTAGAATGTTCTTCATCTAGGAATATCAACATATGATATTGATGTTTCAGATAGACCATTGTGTCCTGATCTTTAACATTGAGATGGTAAAGGGTGGTCTCATAGCTATTTGATGTGAGGACATCACGAGACAATGCACATTTGTTTATTAGTGAACAAGTCACCAAGAAGCTTCTACGTAGTAGCATTATTACCAATAAAAGCTCTCAAGTGGTATCTGGTACACATTAGTCTTTTTACCTGAGATGTGCTAAAGAACATTACATGTGGGAGGATATTGGTTTTTACTGACCAACAATGACACATTCATTGCTATATACTTGCTGGGTTCAATCCAAAGCGTTCAAAATGAGGCGACAGTCAAGATGGAATTTATCTCCTCTGGTATAGATTGTTATTAGCATAGGAAGTTGGTATGGATCCACTGTAAATCCTTGGTTAAGATAGAATGGATAAACTTATTTGATTAATAAGTTTGATCCATGGTAACTATGGTATCACATCCTCGATATAAAACATTAAGATATTATTAGGTATTGACAAATTTTCATACATTAGACATCTTAGCCATATGGTTAAGATGAAAAGACCAGGCTACATGGTAGTGTTGAGTATTAGACTTCTCCCTACTTGGTGTTAATGATGAGCAAACATAAATACTTGTGACTAATCCCCTATTTTGTAATTAATCCATTGCCTAAGCTATTTATGAAGATCTTCTAGCAATGGATGACTCTCAAAGTTCATTGAAGGCAAATGAAAATGGATTGGGTGATTGTAGATGTTGACTGAAGCTCCATGAAGACTTCAAGCTCATGCGATGGATAGAAGAGAGATTTCGTGAATGTAATATTCTTTTATCTCTTCTAGTATGTAGCTTAGAAGTAGAACTTTGATGGAGCACTCACACACATCTTCATTTCAGTCTTAGGACTTCATTAGATCAATTGTCCTTTGATCCCAATTCATTTATTAGTGTTTGTGCTTGGATTGTTTATAACATTATACTACTGAACATTTTACAGTCGTCTGTCTCAAAACAGTCTACTGTGTTTTGTTCTACAGTCTCCTGTTATGTACAAACTTTTGTAATCTAGTTTTGGGCCTTTCTGTATATCTCGCACATGACACTGATGAACGATTCACAGGCGCCTGTCCTAGTGACAGTCGACTGTGTTTTGTAAATCAGTCGCATGTCTATCCTTCTGTCCATACAATGTTGATCTGACTTTTACGGCCAGTCGACTAATGTTGAATATACAGTCGATTGTCCCTTGGATCAGTCGACTGTGTATGCTGCAACAGTCGTATGTCTGTGAGCCAATTTATTGATTCAGCCCTCTGGAAATTCTCAGGGTATTTGACAGTCGTCTGTATAAGAATTTACAGTCGCCTGTTCTGATTTACAGTCGCATGTATTATCCTCATCAGTCGTCTGTCCTGTTATCTTACAGGATTTCCAGATTTCTTCAACTTATCTTTCTTTCGGCCAGTCGCCTGTAGAAGTAATTACAATCGCCTGTTGGTTTAACAGTCGATTGTCTTTGATTCATCAGTCGACTTTCCACATGGTAAGTTACCGTTATGAATTCTTACCTACCCATGCTGACTGTGCAATAGTCGACTGAGATTTCTTCAACAGTCGACTGTTGCGGGTTCAGTTACCGTCTATCCGTTGAGAATTTTCTCACGGATTCCAAAAGTGTTTTTGCCTAAACTGTTTTGTGGATTTGAGAAACCTATAAATGGGGCTTCTACTGTTCCATTGAGAGATGACCAATTCTTCCAAGTTTTCATTCTAAGCTTTGATTCTAAAGTTTAAAGCTCTCAAATCCAAAGCCCTAAGAATTCCAAATCTTTGATCTCTTGCTCTCCAACCTAGAACCAAAGAGTGATCATCTAGGTATTTGGTGCAGTCAAGAGAAATGGCTTTCTCATCTCTTCCAAGAGAGTCTACAACACACATCACACTTCTCCTTCAAGTTCTACTTCAAGGTATAGGTGATTGTAAGTGTTGCTATCAGATTTCATTACTTTCGTAAATTGAATTTGCTCTCGGGTTGTGAGAGCGGTTTGCTTGCTCCCAAGTTTTGGGATTCAAGGACATCGATTGTATTCGATTTCACTTGTAGGGTTGCTACAAGTGGGTTTTAAGGAATCCTTAAGTTAGGGTTCTAACTTGAGTATCCGGAGGTATCCGGGTGGAAGGGACGTAGGATTACTGGGAACAAGTCGGGAGTGACTTGGGTAATCCGAACCCTAGAAACATAATTGTGTTTGCATTTGTTTCTTATTTGGGTTTAATTCTAATTCTGCACCTTATTGTTGGTTAGCATTTTAATTTGGTGTAACTATCATTTTAAATTGCTTAAACACTATTCAACCCCCCTTCTAGTGTTTCTCCATAGACCGGATCCTTACAATTGGTATCAGAGCGCAAGGTTATAGCTATGGCATCCAACAACAACAACGTTCATCCGCCGACTTCGTACAACAATCACGACCGTGATGGAGCGTCCACACTTTTCGAAGGTCAATCAACGGTGCGTTCTCCATGTTTCAATGGCACTTGGCTATTGGAAGTGTAGGATGGAGACATTCCTAAGGAGCGCTTAGCTTTGGAGAACCGTCCACAAGGAATACGTCGAGCCCACCGAAGAGGATTTCGAAAAATGGAAGTCTTCCGAGAAGTCCGTTGAAGTCAACAACACTAAAGCAATGAACGCTCTTCATTGTACGTTGGACCCGAATGAGTTCAACAAGATATGCACATGTAAGAGTGCATATCAAATTTGGAACCATCTCATCGTTACCCATGAGAAAATGAACAAGGTAAAACTTTCAAAGTTATATGTTGCCATGCAAAACTTCGATTTGTTTCATATACCGGAAAATGAGAGCATTGCATCGATGTACGGACGTTTTACCGACATAACATATGAATTGGAAGCCCTTGGCCAAATATATACCGAAGCTAAAAAGATAAGGAAGATCATCATGGGAATGACCTCCAAATGGGAAAGGAGAGCGATCGCCATCGAGGATGTCAATGATTTGAATAATTACACAGTTGTGAATCTTATCGGGACTCTCATGTCTTATGAGGTAAGACAAGAGAACCGATTAAAGATTCGAGCTATGATAAACCCTTCGGAGGCCAAGAAGAAGGCTTTGGCATTCAACGCCAATTCATCATCCTCCGATAGCGAAGATTCAGAAGATGAGATGGATTTGGGTGAAATGGTCCAAATGGCGAAGAAGTTCCAACGCTTCTTTCGCAAAGGTAAATTTTCCTCCAACAAATGTTTTGAGTCTACTAATGTTACTTCCTCTCTTTGCTTTAAGTGTAATAAGCCAGGGCACATCAAAAGGGATTGCCCAATGCTAAAGAACAAAGAGAAGGGGAAGGCTCCGAAGTACCACAAGTCCGACAAGAACAAGAGAGACAAGAAGAAAGGACTCGTAGGTACATTCTATGACCCAAGTGAAGAATCATCAAGTGATTCCGATGATGAAAAGGGTGAGAGCGACCACATGTGTTTCATGGCACGAGAAGACCCACTCTCCGATGAGAGTGACTCCGACAAGGATGAAACCGAGGTAACAATGGATGAAATTCGTATTGCAAATGAATAATTATTTGCTAAATATCAATCTTTAATGCTTAGATATACTAGCTTAAAGAAATCTAATGTTAGCAAGTCATCCATTCAATGCATTATCAACAATGACACCATTGTTGATACTTTAACTCTTAAGAAAGCAAATTTAGCTTCTCAAAATGTCACTTTAAGAGATGAGGTGAATAACCTCAAATCTCAACTAGATCAAACACATCCCAAGGATAATAGTGATCTAGTTACACGACACACACAATTGTGTTTAGAGAATGATTCTCTTAAAACCCAAGTGCACGAGCTCAAAGCACGGGTGTCCACCTTGGATACCAACATTTCTTCTCTAAAGGAGAAATATGAGCTCATGTCCTCCCGTATTGTGAGATTCAATAAGGGAAAAGGAAAATTGGATGATTTTCTTGCAAACCAATTTCCGACCACACATCGTGTTGGTCTTGGGTTTGTGAATGTGAATGCATCCAATGCTCGCACCTCCTATAGTGGTGTGATCGCGTCCGAGTGTACACCCGAAAAACGACTTGTAGTTTTACCACAAGCGCACGGTGTAGCGGCGAGAGGGTATCGAACTCAGAGAGGAACAAATGACAGTGTCTCTTTCCAATCACCTAGCTATCAAGAGAATCGAGAATAGTTTGGGGTATAACAACCACAATCGTTCAAATATCAAGAGAAATATCAATTTAATAAACGTCTAGGGAAGGGAATCCCCACTACGGACCTTCTCTCATCATTGTGATTCATAAGTTTCATTATTGCTAAACTTGAATGTGGGTGAACTAGTCGTAACTAAATGTAGAACCAAGCTCACGCTCTCACGCTATTGCTGGTCTATAGCAAACCTAGGATAGGGCCCACTCTCGTGCAAACCCTAGCCTAAGCCGCTAGCGTGAAGAACGACATCATTGTTTAATCGTGTCTCGAGTCCACTCTTGTGCAAACTCGAGCTACGACCTAGGTTGTGATAGTTCCTATCCATCCAATCTCTTGCAAATGGATATGGGTATAGAATCACAATTAAAAATCCTAGCTTTGGTCCAATCTCTTGCAAACCAAGTCTAGAGAAATCCAATTGTCAATCTAAATCGAATATATAGGCATTCCTATCAATTGGGATCCAATCTCTTGCAAATCCCAATCGATATGAATCCCTAGCTATCCGTAATTTATCAATCTTAACCTAACCCTAATCAATTCTAGCAACAATTCCACAAATTCATCACAAATTAGAAATAGGGTCCATAGGGTTCATCCACATGTCCTAGAACATCAAATCTACTCACTAAACATCATGAAAATCTCAAAAAAAAATCAACAATAATATTGGCACAATTCATTGCAACAGAGAAATAATGCATAAAAATAGAGTTTTCAATCGAAATTGACAAACCAATATAGATGGCAATGATTTCCAGCTGAAAATTTCCCAAAGAGTAGCCCTCAAATCCCTAAAAGAAAGTCTAAAAATTAATGTTCAAAAGCTGCCTAAACTATGGCAAAAACTAGGTTTAAATACCCTCTAAAATCGCCCAAAAAATCGTGACCAAACTGCCCCTGCGCAGCCCATAAATCGCAACCCTAGCAGCAGGCGGAGCGGTTCACTCGGCCGAGTGGCATTGTCACTCGGCCGAGTGACAAACACTGTAAGAAAACAGTTAGTTAGGGGGGTCTCAGGGTTTGCCTTCAAAGGTGACTCGGCCGAGGGGCTTTATTCACTCGACCGAGTGGCATTGTCACTCGGCCGAGTGGGACCTCTAAGAATGTCTGACAGATTACAGTAACTCTGGCCTCTCTCTGGACGAATTTCCCGTTCCACTCAGGCGAGTGAACATTCCTACTCGGCCGAGTGGGCTGTCGTCACGCGGCCGAGTACACGCTGATTCTCTCTTGTGCGTGTCCGCTTTGGTCGGCCGAGTGGGCTTCCTTGCTCGGCCGAGTTAGTGCTCCACTCGGCCGAGTGGCATGTTGTAAATGCCCAATCTTCTCCGGTTCTCCTCCTCGTCGCTCTTACGAAGTTCCTTCTTCTTCCACTCATCCTCCATCACTGAATGGCCCTCAAACGAGCCGTGGGTGACACTCCTTAGCGCTTGCAAACCCCGCGATCTCAAAATTGCTCCAAATCGCTCCATATTTTCTAAAATACGACAAAAACAAGAAATAGTGAAAAGCATCGCAATATTGTCGAATAATCATGAAAATGCGATATGGACGACCAAAACGGCATGCAAACATGCAGAAAAAAGGTGTAAAATATGGAGTGATCAAAATCCCCCAAGCTTACCTCTTAGTCGTCCTCGAGGAAGATAAGTAAAAGGCGAACCCGACCGGAAAAATAATAAAAAGAGAAAACAGAAGAGATAGAAAATAAAGTAAGAACGCAAAGAGAGAGATGCTAGATCATTTTCTCAGGACGTGGGCCTTGCTTACTCATATAGCATACGGCGAATATAAAACACATGCCAAAGATTTTCACTTCGATATCACAATCAAATGGATGCATTCAAAATAGAAAACCCGAGAATAGCGAAATAGTATGAAATATGGAATTGTTCTAGAATTAATATCGTCTGAAGCATCTAAAGCGGTATACATAATCATAGACCACACACTTTTCAATTGGATGCTTTCTATTTGGAGTATAAGAGAGATATCACACAATATGGATCAATTAGAATAGAAGGGTATGGTTTTCATGAAGTGCTAAGTATCAATTCCGGGATTTCGTAAAACTTTTAGTAATCTCACAGAGTATAGAAAATTACCTAGCTTAGGTTGTCATGCACAGTCAAGTAGTCACTCTCTCACACATCATTGGATCCTCTCCCCCAAGCTTATCTATAAGCGTGGTGGCATAAGATAAATCAATAAATATATTCCCCATTTTGAAGCTTCATGATAGAATAAAAACAAAAGAGTGAAGAAAGAGAGAAAGAGTATGAGATGGGATCATGTATAAACTTCTTTTCTCTTTTCTTTTCTTTTTCTCATTTTTTTTTCAAAAGATTCATATATACAACTGTGATCCCAAATCAAAAGATAGAAAGATATACATGTATTTTTCTTTTTTATTTTGGGGGTAGTGGAGCATGGACTTTATAAAGCGGGGGAATTGCCAATATAGGATCCGCTAAAGGAAGATTCACCAATGAATATAAGTAGAGAATTAATGCTCAAGATATGTGAAGAAAGAAATAAATGTAACACTCGGTTCACTCTATAGGACATGCACAACAACTTTCAGCAGAGTAATGTAATCTACTCAGTTTAATCTCAGAAGGTAAACTAGTCCAGTTATATCACCCTAACATACATTCATTCAACCTGAAAGTGAGGCGTACAATTTTCATGCAATAAGAAGTGATATAAGAAAGGAAAGTAGTACTCCAGATATAAGCAATCAATGCGTGAAGCTTGGCGTGTTTTCTACGAAGAGCATACATATGAATTATCAGACTTCAGCTAATAACAGAAATTCATCCATATTCATACAGGAAAAGGTGGGTTACTATCTCAAATGCATAGCAAGACACAGCATATGATATCTGAAATAAAAACTACGGAATGACAAAATAGTATGCAAACAGAGATAAGCTAATCACCACGTCATCATCATCACAGAAAAGTCATCTCTAGCAAAAGATGAAAGAAATAAGGATAAAAGAAAATAGAAACTACTACGAAATGCAGCACACTCAAAAAGGTAAGAAAACGTGATTCATGATAAAAAACGAAAAGGTGGGTGAAAATGAGTGCAAAGGCGGAAAATGTGAGAAAAGAAAAAATAAAAGGATGACAAAAAGCAAAATCGTGAGAACTCACTCCCCCAAGCTAAAGTGCACAATGTCCTCAATGTGCGAAGTGTGGCACACCGAGAGACGTGAAATGGGTGGGGTGGGTGAGGATGCATGCATGATGAAAATAAAAGAAAAGGAAATGATATGGTAATGCAGGTGATGCATGCAGAGGTCAAAATGATGCAGAATATCAGTGTCCCCAAAAATAAGCTCCCTCACTCCCAAAGAGATATAAACAGATATAACCAAGAAGGTACCAAAACAGTGTGTGGAGGAGGGGATCAAAAATCACCAGGCTAAAAAACAACCAGCAAAAACAACAGAAATATAGAAGGCATCCAGTGTGTGCCTAGGCTGGTGGTGGTGCATCAGCACCGTCCTGTGGCGGAGGTGGTGGGCGTGGTAGCTACTGTGTGGGTGTCGGTGGTGGAGGCAGACGTGCCAGAATCTGGTTCAGGCAAGCCTGAATACTGGAAAGAATGGCGACGCGGGTCTGCACAGCATTGACTGTGGCGGAGAGAGCCCTGAAATTCCCTCTCAGTCCACTAACATCCCCCTCAAGAGCACGAATGCTCTGAACTAGAGTGTCAGGTGGTGGTGGAGCAGAGGGACGCACAGGTCTAACTGGTGAAGTGCGGGGCTGTCTCATGCAGGCAGTGTAGTGGATAGGTCCAACAGGAAAGTGGGGTAGTGGTGATGTGCTCACTAAGTGATGCCCAGCCTCTGTAAGAGGCTGGGACGTAGGAAAGGTCGAAGTGGAAGCAGCAGCGGAAGTGGAAGTGAAAACAGACGACGAGGCGGTGTGAGGGGTCAGTGACGCAGACGTGGGGACAGATGTCACGACACTCTCAGAAAAGACAGCGACAGTGGAGACCGAGAAGTCGACGGCTGGGGAGGCCGTGAAGGTAACAAAAGATGGCTCCCCAAGAGTCGAGAACAACAATCGGGATAGGGTCTCTACTGCGTAGGTGAAAGAGGACTCGCCGCTCTCAATAATGGTAGGGGGACGCTCGGGATTCAGAGTGGTAATGGGCTCGGCAGAAATATGCATAGTGGTGGTGGTGGTGGAGGGCTCAGCTAAAGTGCTCCCGACACTAATAGACGTGTGGACAGAGGTGTCGGGAGGTGCAGACAGGGCAGGAGCAGGCTGAGGGATCACGGAGTCGACGGGTGGAACGAGGGGCTCCTGCTGAGCACCCTCGGGCTCAAGCACGTAGGCAGCAGGGATAAGGAGATCCATCGCTGGAATCCAGTCTCCGCCGTCTGGTCCAATATGTGTTTGAGCAGGGCTCGAGAGAACAATGTAATCCACGTTGAAGGGACCGTGCAGCCACACCCAGCGCTGACGAACATGGGGACGAATCATCTTCATCAAGGCCATAACATCTATAGAAAGTGTAGTGGGGCCCAGAGGTCGACGCAGGTCATCAGGAAGGTCAACGCCGGTCATAAGGGCCAAGAGGGTGATCAGATCGCCGCAACAGATAGGTGAGCGAGCACTCATAGAAATAATGATGTGGTCCAAAAACCAACTGGTAATATCGATCTCGACGGCGGGGACCATAACATCACTACCCCTATCTAGAACCCTAAGGCGTGTCATCGCATAGAGCATGTAGAGCTCTGGCGTAGATAGCGTCCCGGGCTCGTACCTCGTAAGAAAAGTAGTCGCCATAAGGCGCTGTGCAATGCAGAGGCAGGGGTGGACAATAGCTTATGCATTGGCCCTACTAGGGTCAAAGGCGAGTGGTGATCCCGTGATCCGTGTCCAGAAGGCGTGAGTGTCGAACGACGGGGGTGGAATGTGCGTGGGAGCGTAGGCGCTGTCTGGGACCAGGACGGACGGGCCACTGGAAAAATGCTCTAAGCATGTCGAGAGTGATCTCGTAATCTCAATCCATCAAACGGAAGGAGCATCCTCCAGGGGTCCGGTCAATGGAACTAAGTGTAGGAATATGATGCCCTCAAGGCCATTTATTCCTGTGTGAATAGCACAAACATCTTGTTCGAAATAACAGTAAGCTGTTTGGTAATAATTTATCTAAGTTATATTGTAATGTAGTCAACATTAGATATCAACTTAGGTAAAGTCCTGAGACTTTATGCAAGGTCAAACGGGTATCGAAATGAGTATCTCGATCATGGAGAAATGTTTGACCGTCTGTAGCATAAGTTTGAAATGGTTCGTGGTCGTAGATGGTCTGAGACAAGGATATCGAAACATCGGATAGACCATTGTGTCTTAGTCTTCACCGTTTAGCAGTGGCGATGATCTCATGATCGCTTGACTTGGCGAAGTCGAAGACGAGACACAGGTGCTCATTAGAATGAGTTCACTGAACGATCCACTAGAGTTATCATATGGTTACATTGACCAATCTGTCAGTGATAACTCTGAGTGATGATAGGATAGTTGGTCTTTTGACTTGAGGTCATTTTGACGGACCTGTGCGTGAACGG
This sequence comes from Scilla litardierei, assembly GCA_030789695.1. Lineage (NCBI taxonomy): Eukaryota > Viridiplantae > Streptophyta > Magnoliopsida > Asparagales > Asparagaceae > Scilla > Scilla litardierei. Next base: position 71,494,028 of record CM061134.1, on the reverse strand, counting down.
TGCCACTTAGATCAATTGACCTAGCTTCGAGGCAAGGCCTGTCGAAAGGTCTTTTGATTGGGTGTCACTTGAAACGTACGAGGCGAGTAATGACCAAGATAGGATTCGTCTCTCCCGGTCAATGGGAGTTAGTGTCGTAGAGTTAGTTCGGTCTTTAGTAAAAACTCTGCGCAGAGTATGTTGGAAGAATTCCAATACTTATTGACTAAAGATTGATAGAAACTAACCTGAGTCAAGTTATTGGGGTTGACAGTTTGACCGTACCCCAGACTTGATCCGAACGACATATTTAAGACGAAGAGACTATAATTACGGAATTCATCACGGAAACAGTCAGGTGGTCCCGACAATACTCATGTCAATGAGTTAACCACATAATGATGATTCCTGAAGCAGGGACGGCAACCACTGCTCGTGGTCACTGCCGTATAGGGCTTCGAGCCCAACCTGTTGTAAGGATCAGGCTGTAGGGTCTCACACAGAGTGCAACGCTTCGTCTAGTAATAGGTAGAAATTAGTTAGGGAGAATATTTGCATTTGATGCAAAAGGGATGAAATAATTGCATTTGATGCAATATGATAATTTAAGCTTAGATAGGGACTATTTTGCATTTGATGCAAAAGCGATTAAATGTGTATTAAATTGTTTAATACAATATTTAATAATATAAACGCGAGGAAAAGTTCACGGGTAAGACGGGAATGTCCAGGTCTAGACCCAGGTTCGAACGACGTCCAAATCGGACACCAGATGATCAAGTTATGCTCAAAACAGCCCATAGGATCAGACCGGGTCAGACCAGGCTAACCCAGACCAGACTAAGTCTGGCCTGGGCGCCTGGCCAGACCTGGCTGAGCCAGGTCGCCAGCCCAGGCGCCTGGGCTCAGGCCCAGGCGCTGGGCGCCTGGGCCAGGCCCAGGCGGGCCGCCCAGGCGCCCTGGGCGCCTGGGCGCTGGCCCAGGCGGGCCGCCCAGGCGCCCTGGGCGCCTGGGCGCCTGGCCCAGGCCCGGGCCAGGCGCCCTGGTCTGGGCCAGGCGCCCAGACTGGGTGCACCAGCCTGGGTGCGCCCAGACCAGGCGTCCAGCCTGGTCTGGGCTCACCCAGTTGGTCTGGTGGGTCCCGCTTGTGCAGAAATTCTGCCCTAGGGCAGAACAGATTTGACGGCTCAGTTTTTATGAAAAACTAGCCGTGGGTTGATCTTTGGACGATCAATTGGAGGGTCAAACGAACTCCGATTGACGAACGGTTTTTTCCTATGCGTTCACCGTTGAACGCTTGTCGTATTGATAGGTTGTATCAATCTTGAAGCTCAACGGTGAGTGAGTTAAAATTCACGGAAGTTTGCACTTTGTGAAGTGCAAACTAACTTGATTTAATTAACTCTAAATTTTAGTCCCACATCGGATTTTGAGAAAGGGGGAGAGTCCGCCGCCTATATAAATAGGGGTCTACCCCCTTCCTCAAAACTCGTCCCAAGCTCTAAATCTGAGCGGCTCTCGTAAATGTTGGAGCACGCTCGGATCTAAGCTTAAATAAATATTTCTCTATCTCCCTAAATTTCTACCTTACTCCTGCGGGCTCTAGCAAAGCCACAAAGGAGTTCGGATTCTGGATTTGAAATCTTGGCGGAGGTTTCACTCGCGTGAAACTTTCTTCGGCGCGTGGTTGGCTCGGCGGCACGGGGATTGATCGCCTCGGGATGCGGAGCGATTCGAGGAGCGGTTCAAAGGAGCGGCTCGGCGTGGGACGGGAGCAGCTCGGAAGACGGCGCGGAACATCTCGCCTGCTCCAGGGCTGAGATTCCGGGTATGTGGTTAAAGTAGTTTATTAGCATTTAGTTTAGTTTAATCGCAGTAGGCTAGATCCTTCTTGGGATGGTCAGACCCATCCCAAGTCGGCATAGATCTTGGCATAGGGTCTTGGACCTTAGGGCCAAGTTAAAATTGTTTTAACTTGCATGTTAATTTAGATTAACATAGGTTTTCTTCCGCTGCTTTTGATTTTTCGTGTCTATGTTCCGTCCGACTTAGGACGGGACTAGAATTTTTGTGCCCTAAGGGACCGCCCAATTTCCCTACAGTGGTATCGGAGCCTAGGTTTGCGTAGCGATCTAGGTACTGCGATTTGATTAAACGTGTTAATGCTTTTAAATACTTTCAAAAGTTTTTAAAGTTATGAGATAATATTTTAAAAATGTTTTAGATGTTCAAAAATTCTTTTTGATAAATTTTGAACATGGAAATTTTTTAAAATGACATTTTAAAATTTATGTGATAATTTTTAAAACCAATTTTAAATCTTTTAAAAAATTATGCGATAAGTTTAAATTGCCTAAAATTTTATTTGATAAATTTTTAAGCTTGAAAGTTTTAAAATGATGTTTTAATTTTATGAGATAATTTTAAAACTGATTTTAAAGATTAAAATTTTTATGCGATAAATTTTTTTTTAAGTAGCATGCAAATTTATGATTTTAAAATTAAGTTTTTATGAGATAAAAAATAAAATAATTTCAAAATCGTATTTTAAATTTAATTGTTAAATTTATGTTTGCATGCAAAAATTGTTTATGCGATAAACTTAGTATATTTAAATGTTAAATAGTTATGCACTATCTTTATGTGATAAATTAGTGTAGCTTTATTTTAATGGCTTGACATCTTGTCCCTTATTTGATAACACAAGACAACCCTTTAGGTTAGCCATTAAAAATGATTAAAATTTATTACTTGAATTTTAATGACATGCTATGTTTTAATAAATCATTAACAACAATATTAAGACCTAATTCCTGATTAGGGTAGTCCTTTAAATGAATTTTCAATTCTAATTGTTATAATTAATTTTCATTAAAGGACTTCGCTTCTAGCGTTGTTAATAAAATTTATTAAAATCCTAATAACGATTAGGGTAGCACGTGAACCTTATAGTTGATAAGGACTTAATAAAAGTTATTAAACAAATCCTAAAAATTTTGAATTTAAGGATTCAACTAGTTGATAGGATTAATTAGTTGTTAATAAAAGCTGTTTAGTCTATGGCATACATACAAAAATGACAAGCTTCATTCAATGGACCATGATCCAGTCAATGTGCTTGGCTAAGAGTTCTGGGTCAACCCTTGCTAGTCCAAGGGGTAGTGATCCTGGCTTAGTCAATTCCCTGGCTGAGTTCCGCTGGACCGCAATGTCGCGAATCATGATTGTATGACACCCTGGACTATATCTAAGTCAAATACGTTAATGATCTTTTTCAAGATTAGCCGTAGCCCTCCTTGTTTTAGGGGTTAGCAACTATAGGGCCCGTGTTATAGTTGTTGAGATACACTCAAGCTGTGACACGGCAACCCTGTAGAAACTAACTCCTTAAATACATAAGATGAAATCTTGACTAACCCTAACCGTCGTCTCGTACCCCGAGCGCCGGCGTAAGTTAAGTCAACGATGTAGTCTGACTAGATGTAGTCTAAGACCTGACCCAAACCGACGTGTCGTGCATACACCGAGCTGAGGGGCAAGTCAGGCTAGACATGAAAACAAGGGTCCGACTAGACTAGACATGGTGATTTGGATGAGCACACTCATGATCACGAATGGCTAGGGGAAAAAACCGATTAAGAGAGTCATATCCGATATGATCGATGAAGAGTCATCTTCCGATCGCAGAGTCAATCAACTTGTTGAGCTACACTCAAGGTTGTTTAGACTCAAGGTGATTGGAACTCTTACCCATTAATTTTTAATTCGATTAAATCGTTCGTTATTAAGCTTTAAAACGATCGTAAAAATAGTGGGAGGGTATAGATAGATAAAAGCCAATCTACCTATATTTAATATTGAACATATGCTAAAACTAGGGCAAGACTATGTTTATCGTAGGAATTAAAATATAATATTTTAATAAGTTAATTGGTCAATAAGTTGATTAATTGAATATCGAGTTAAATTCTAATTGATAGAATTAAAACTATATTCTCATTGACATTAAATGACCTTCTAAAGAACAGACTTAAGAAATATGATTTCATTAAGTTCTGGGTCCAACAAATAAATTAAAAGCTACATGTCACTCGTCTCTATATGAGGCAGCTTGAACATATAGGACATTCAAAGTATGTTTCTCCCTACAACTTGTCGAGCTACCCTCAAGGTTGTATGGACAAACAATTTTGATCCGCAAAGTTCGAAAATTCGATCAAACCGTTTGACTCGAATACGAGTGCATGAGCGGTGCAAGACTATGTAACCCAACCGGATCTTGAGACTAGCAACTTCTTGAGCTACACTCAAGATTGCAAAGCTCAAGCGTTTGGATACATAAGTTGCTTGCAAAGCTATTTATTTATGTTGATATCTAAATATGATTTAGAAAAGGAAGAAGGCACTTCGGAAAGTCAATTGAGAAAGTTAGTTTAATTTATCATTAGTACAGGCATAAGTAGGAGGAAATGAAAATGTGACATATTTTGATGTCACGATTTCAGAATGAATTGTTATACAAAAGACGTTTAACACATTTTGACGAATGTCGTCACATTGCTTCTGAAGTAATGTTTTGCGTTAAGTAATTTGTAAATAACTAAATATATATTAAATGTTAATATATAAATACACAAGATAGTAGCAAACTTATATGGTAAAATTAGACTAGGCCGTATCTAGAGATTAAGCTTCACAAGTCACATAAAGAGGGGTCTGACCTCTCGTATTATGAAGTCTACGGACACTTGTGAGTCTTAGCCTCTTAGATACAATGGCCGAAACCCATCTGTGAGACAGTGGGAGAATGAGTTGTCGAACTCAGTCTCGTACATACCGATGTACCGGAGTCTAGATTAACCAAAATAAGTTATTCGTATATTTTATTAAGACACGTGTTCTTGATGAAACGCAAGTCTGATAAAATAAAGAACGAAATGACTAAAGTATTTAAACTGATTCGATTAGATCGAATGGTCAAATACTTAGCTAAATAAAATCTTGTGTAATTAAAAGAAAATGTGATTTTCTCTCAGATCAAGTCTGTTAACACATCGGAGTGTTAAAAGGTATGAATCACACTTAGTTAGACTTGGTGCGATCCACTGTAAGTGACTCTGAGTTAAATCCTCCATCTGGGTTAAGTCCCAGATAGTAATGCCTAGGTTTTAATAATGTTCTATGAGGACATTATCAATAATATATTCAATAAATCAATCGTAAGGAAGTTGTAAAAATACTCGAATCTCGTGAGACGAATTGTCGAGTCAGACATCATAACTAATGATGACTTAGTCAACCTCTAGGATGAAATTCGGAGTAGTAACTCCGATTTAAAACTTGATGAAGGTCCGTGTGCGTAAATAAATTTGAGAATTTAGTTTACGTACCCAAGGAAAATGTTTCCTCACTTACTGCAAGTAAATCTTTAAGTTGAAAGATTGGTGCAGAAAAGAAAATAGTGAAGTACAATAATGTTGGACGGGAACGGTTTTCATCCTAATTTCTTTAAAACGGATTATGATGAAACCGGTTCCGCCAACAGATGTGTACAGATCTACTCGGACCAAAGCCGATGTAAAACGCTTAAGTTGACCGTGAAAATTGGAGCAGTCACTTATAAGTTCGTTTTTCTAAATATGATTTAGACGGACCAACTTATATGAATTGGCTAGAGAATTTTCAAGGTCAGTGGGAGCGTGTAAATTACATGCGAGACATCAAAGAGATGGAACATATATTTTGATTAAGTAATCAAAGAGTTTGATTATTTATCAGAAATGAATATGAACCATTTGAAATGACCAATAACTAATTTGAAATTATTATCGTAAGATACGATGAACTGGATAAGATCCAGGGAAATAAAATATTATGGATTCCGACAGACCAAATGAATTATTTGAATGAGATTCAAATAGTTGGTCTGACATTAACATAGAAACCCCTTAAGTCTATAGAGTAGACGGCTTTAGCAGATCCGCTCACGAAGGCTCTATCACATGAAGTCGGGAAAACTTGTGTGTAAAAACGATATTAGATATCGAGATAAATGGGCCTGAGTGCAAGTGGGAGATGTAGGAATATGATGCCCTCAAGGCCATTTATTCCTGTGTGAATAGCACAAACATCTTGTTCGAAATAACAGTAAGCTGTTTGGTAATAATTTATCTAAGTTATATTGTAATGTAGTCAACATTAGATATCAACTTAGGTAAAGTCCTGAGACTTTATGCAAGGTCAAACGGGTATCGAAATGAGTATCTCGATCATGGAGAAACGTTTGACCGTCTGTAGCATAAGTCTGAAATGGTTCGTGGTCGTAGATGGTCCGAGACAAGGATATCGAAACATCGGATAGACCATTGTGTCTTAGTCTTCACCGTTTAGCGGTGGCGATGATCTCATGATCACTTGACTTGGCGAAGTCGAAGACGAGACACAGGTGCTCATTAGAATGAGTTCACTGAACGATCCACTAGAGTTATCATATGGTTACATTGACCAATCTGTCAGTGATAACTCTGAGTGATGATAGGATAGTTGGTCTTTTGACTTGAGGTCATTTTGACGGACCTGTGCGTGAACGGTGCCACTTAGATCAATTGACCTAGCTTCGAGGCAAGGCCTGTCGAAAGGTCTTTTGATTGGGTGTCACTTGAAACGTACGAGGCGAGTAATGACCAAGATAGGATTCGTCTCTCCCGGTCAATGGGAGTTAGTGTCGTAGAGTTAGTTCGGTCTTTAGTAAAAACTCTGCGCAGAGTATGTTGGAAGAAGTCCAATACTTATTGACTAAAGATTGATAGAAACTAACCTGAGTCAAGTTATTGGGGTTGACAGTTTGACCGTACCCCAGACTTGATCCGAACGACATATTTAAGACGAAGAGACTATAACTGCGGAATTCATCACGGAAACAGTCAGGTGGTCCCGACAATACTCATGTCAATGAGTTAACCACATAATGATGATTCCTGAAGCAGGGACGGCAACCACTGCTCGTGGTCACTGCCGTATAGGGCTTCGAGCCCAACCTGTTGTAAGGATCAGGCTGTAGGGTCTCACACAGAGTGCAACGCTTCGTCTAGTAATAGGTAGAAATTAGTTAGGGAGAATATTTGCATTTGATGCAAAAGGGATGAAATAATTGCATTTGATGCAATATGATAATTTAAGCTTAGATAGGGACTATTTTGCATTTGATGCAAAAGCGATTAAATGTGTATTAAATTGTTTAATACAATATTTAATAATATAAACGCGAGGAAAAGTTTACGGGTAAGACGGGAATGTCCAGGTCTAGACCCAGGTTCGAACGACGTCCAAATCGGACACCAGATGATCAAGTTATGCTCAAAACAGCCCATAGGATCAGACCGGGTCAGACCAGGCTAACCCAGACCAGACTAAGTCTGGCCTGGGTGCCTGGCCAGACCTGGCTGAGCCAGGTCGCCAGCCCAGGCGCCTGGGCTCAGGCCCAGGCGCTGGGCGCCTGGGCCAGGCCCAGGCGGGCCCGCCCAGGCGCCCTGGGCGCCTGGGCGCCTGGCCCAGGCCCGGGCCAGGCGCCCTGGTCTGGGCCAGGCGCCCAGACTGGGTGCACCAGCCTGGGTGCGCCCAGACCAGGCGTCCAGCCTGGTCTGGGCTCACCCAGTTGGTCTGGTGGGTCCCGCTTGTGCAGAAATTCTGCCCTAGGGCAGAACAGATTTGACGGCTCAGTTTTTATGAAAAACTAGCCGTGGGTTGATCTTTGGACGATCAATTGGAGGGTCAAACGAACTCCGATTGACGAACGGTTTTTTCCTATGCGTTCACCGTTGAACGCTTGTCGTATTGATAGGTTGTATCAATCTTGAAGCTCAACGGTGAGTGAGTTAAAATTCACGGAAGTTTGCACTTTGTGAAGTGCAAACTAACTTGATTTAATTAACTCTAAATTTTAGTCCCACATCGGATTTTGAGAAAGGGGGAGAGTCCGCCGCCTATATAAATAGGGGTCTCCCCCCTTCCTCAAAACTCGTCCCAAGCTCTAGATCTGAGCGGCTCTCGTAAATGTTGGAGCACGCTCGGATCTAAGCTTAAATAAATATTTCTCTATCTCCCTAAATTTCTGCCTTACTCCTGCGGGCTCTAGCAAAGCCACAAAGGAGTTCGGATTCTGGATCTGAAATCTTGGCGGAGGTTTCACTCGCGTGAAACTTTCTTCGGCGCGTGGTTGGCTCGGCGGCACGGGGATTGATCGCCTCGGGATGCGGAGCGATTCGAGGAGCGGTTCGGGGAGCGGTTCAAAGGAGCGGCTCGGCGTGGGACGGGAGCAGCTCGGAAGACGGCGCGGAACATCTCGCCTGCTCCAGGGCTGAGATTCCGGGTATGTGGTTAAAGTAGTTTATTAGCATTTAGTTTAGTTTAATCGCAGTAGGCTAGATCCTTCTTGGGATGGTCAGACCCATCCCAAGTCGGCATAGATCTTGGCATAGGGTCTTGGACCTTAGGGCCAAGTTAAAATTGTTTTAACTTGCATGTTAATTTAGATTAACATAGGTTTTCTTCCGCTGCTTTTGATTTTTCGTGTCTATGTTCCGTCCGACTTAGGACGGGACTAGAATTTTTGTGCCCTAAGGGACCGCCCAATTTCCCTACACTAAGGACCTCTAGTGTCGGATGGATGTAAGTATCTGCCGACATCGACAGAAAGTCGCGCCATCCCACGTTACCGTACAACGTGAGAAGCCCCTCAAGTACCCCTAGGCAGTCTAGGTGTTGAGTATTGGACTCTCCACCTTGATTTTGATGATGATCAATGACAAATCATTGTGATTAACTCATGTGTTTGCAGTTAGCTAAAAAGTCACCAATTAGATTCAAGAAGATCAAAAGTGACTACACGTGTTGATTCAAGTGGAGGACTTGGTAGATCAACAAAGGTGAAGCATTGGCTTGAAGAACTCAAAGGCTACCTCAAACCTCAAGCCAATGGCATCAACAAATGAATGGAGATTCAATCCAAAGAGAAGATATGAATGGATGATTCAAAAGCTTCAAAGAACACCTTGAGGATCAAAGACGTTGTGCTTGGAGACAATCAAGACATATAACTAAAAGACTCAATACCATGAAGAATTATGGAGATCGTCGCCAAATTACTTTGTACATCTCAAGCGACGTCCCAAGACTTCCTCAGAACGCGTGATCGTTGTGCCTGGAGATTTGTTGAAGCTCAAGGAGTTATTCATAAAGTCAAGGGATTCGGATTCTCCATGTTGAATCTTTGAAGATGGTTCGTCATGTTATTTATATTGTCTTCTAGCTTCATCTCATAGAATGTTAAGCCTTGAGTAGTACTTGCCTAGAAATCTTCATAACTATCATATCTTATCTCTAGGATTATCTTAGAAGCCATTAGAAAGTTTCCCGTAGCTTATCGCTTCTTTTCATGGCTTCATATGCATATTAGTTGGTTCAAGTAGAAGAACCAACTGACTAGATGACGATATAGTCGGTTGGAGATCCTTCTTAGACCGACTAGCCATAATTGTTAATTCAAGCCTATTTGTTGACCAATTAGTCGGTCTAAGAAGGTTCACCGACCGACTAGTTGTCCAACTAGTCGGTTGGCAATTCTTCGTAGACCGACTAGTTTTCCTTGTGAAATTCAGCTCAGTTACTGTTGACTAATTAGTCGGTCCAAGAAGGTTCACCGACCAACTAGTTGTCAAACTAGTCGGTTGGTGTTTCTTCTTAGACCGACTAGTTCTATTTCTTCAGCATTTCACTATCTTTGCTGTCATCAATCTAGTCGGTCCAAGAAGGTTCACCGACCGATTAGTTGCAAAACTAATCGGTCAGTGATCCTTCTTAGACCGATTAAGCAGCTTCAGAAATAGATCCGTTAGGCATTTAATGCCACGATTTTTGTGACCGTTTTGTCTCTTCCTATATAAGTTTGAGTTGCTTCAAACCAGAGAACCAAGGCTGATATTATAGACATTTCACATCTAAGAGAAGAGCCATTCAACTCCATTTCTAAGTTCTCTCATCTCACAAAAATCTCTCCCTTACTCTTTGAGCCCTAATTCCTCAAGAGAGATTCTCATTCCTTGTGAGCTACTCAAGCTAAGAGCTTGAATCAAAGTCACCAACTTCACCCTAGCCATCTATTGCTGTCCATCTTGGTGGAGCTAGGGTTTGGTGCTATCTACTTCCTCAAAATCCATTCTTGCCATATATTGGTAAGTATTTCTCAAGGCATATGATTTTGTGGTAAGAGCTTTACATTTCATTCTCTATACATATAAATTGTTGTATACTCCCGGTTGTTGAGAGGGTTGGCTTGATCCCAAGTTGTGGGAGTCCAGATATAGAGTTTGCTCTCGGTTTGTGAGAGTGTGCTTAGTCCCTAGTTGTGGGATTAAGGTTTTGCGTGTTCCCGCGTTGTGGGATACACAGATATCGATTGTAGGTCGATTGTACTTATGGGGTTTTCCACAAGTGGGCTAAAGGAAAGCTCTAGTGATTCTACTAGAGTATCCGGAGAGGATCTGGGTGTTGCTGGATTAGGGCACCGGGAACAAGTCGGGGAGACTTGGGTGGCACTGAACCAGGATAGATTGCATGTTTGCATTGCATTCTTCCTTGCGTTGTTTATCACTTCTTTCATTCCGCATTTGTTGGTTAATTAGGGTTTTATTTGGTGTAAATTCCTTATAATTCAATAAAACACTATTCACACCCCCCTCTAGTGTTTATTCCTCATAGCACAGGGTCACTACAATTGGTATCAGAGCGAGGTTATAGCTATGGCAACCAACAACAACATCACACGAAGTCCTTTTCCACCATATCTCATTGGACCCAACTATCAAATTTGGTGTGTAAAGATGAATGCTTATATTCAATCCATTGACGATGATTATTGGAAGCTTGTGGAGAAGCCCCTTCATGCACCTACCACTTCCGAACATGAATGGACAAATGAGCAAAAATAATTGGTGGAGAAACATCAAGAGGTAATGGATATCTTGCTTGAGTATTTATCTTATAACATTCTTATGCGTGTGTCCAAGGCAACAACGGCATATCAAAGATGGCACATGCTAGCGGAGCAAGAAGAGTCCACCTCGGAGTGTTCTTCCTCCAATGATGAAAGGGATTCACTCATGGGTTTGATGGAACGAGAGGATGCCACTAAGGGTGACTCTAGTGACGAATCAAGTGATTCAAGTGAAAGTGATAGCGACAATGAAGAGGTAACAATGGAAGATCTTGGAGTTGCATTTAGATAATTATTTGATAAATATCAAAAGCTTACGCATAAATATTGTGATGCTAAGAATAAGATTGCTAGTCTCACTAACACTACTTGTAGCACCTCAAACAATGACACCATTGTTGAGACACTCGCTATTGAGAAAGCAAGTTTGCTTACTCAAAATGGCATGTTGAGAAATGAGGTGGAGTCCCTCAAATCTACACTTGATCATGTTTCCATTGTGGATAGTAACGATCTTGAGATTGAAAATCTTTAATCTCAAAACACTAGCTTGGGCATTGAGAATGAGGATCTCAAATCCCAAGTGCACGAGCTCATCACACATGCATCCACCTTGAATGCCAATATTTCTTCAATTTCGAAGAAATATGAGCTCATGTCCTCCATTGTTGAGAGATTCAATAAGGGAAAGGACAATTTGGATGATTTGCTAAAGAATCAACTATCGGCAAACCATCGTGTTGGCCTTGGTTATTCTAAGGCAAGTGCATCCAATGCACGCACCTCCTATAGTGAAGTAACTATAGATTTTGTGAGGCCATCCTCCGGTGCATCCACGAGTGGTGTCTATAACAACTTATGTAGTTCTACTACTAAGGAAACCACCGCTCCTATTCCTCCCTCCTTTGCAAAGAAACCCACCAAGGTGGACATCAAAGGAAGGGACATGCATTCATGTACACCAATACTCATAGGAATGCCTCCACTCCTCACATTCCTACATATGAGAGTTTTTATGTTCCACACCCACGAGCACGTACAAACACTCATTTGAGACACTCTCATGCACGTACTCATGCTCATGCACCTTCACATGCTTATGATCACACATCACATCCACATGTGCATGCTTATTCTCATGATCATCCTCATGCATACACACATCATATTAATCCACGTATGTATGCAACACCACACCATGGATCATATGCACATCATCATGCTTTATCACAACACAATGGTCCATACACATATCCTCATACTCTTGCTAGATCTCATGTTCCTAGTCCACATGCACCACGTAGAGATCAACCTTTTGTGCATGCAACCACTAGGAAGAGGATACCCAAATCATACACTATTTGGGGTCCTAAGAACACTAGTAATCATGCTAAGGATATGTATGTGTAATCTTATATTCATGATATTATTTTGAATGATGATTATGTTGGGAAATCACGTTCCTCTTGGACTTGGTTTCCAAAGTGTTAGTTTCCGTTAACCCAACTTGCTTGGTACCAAAAGTTTATATTCATTTTATAGGTACCAAAGCATTTGTGTTAAGAATTGGTTTATTCTTTTGTTTGCATATTGGTCTTAGATGTTCATGTTTGTTAGAAACTTAAATTCATATTGAATTTGATTTCTATTGTTTGATTATTAGTAAATCACTGTGTTTAGGATTTTCATGTGTAGAATATCTAATACTTTTTCATGCAACACATGCTTTGGTTCATACTTATGTTTTGTTGCATGTGATGCATGCCATGCTTTTGGATTAATATACATATTTACTTTTGGTACATTTGGTACATGCATGTATATGGTTTTATATTTATCTAGTAACATGATTACATGTTTCATTAATATTGTGTATGATTACATTAGGATATGGGTTACAACTATTTGAATTTAATATTTTAAATTTGTTGCCTAACCCATAGGATCCAAAAAGGTTTTTGGATATATGTTTTCTAGGTTCAATCCACATTGGGATACCAACTCTACCAACTCCTTGATTTGCAAAGACTTTCATTCAAATGGAGTTGATGGTGCTTAATTGATGCACCAAAGTAGGGGGAGCTTAATGTTGTAAGTATATTCTTACATTAGGTATCCATGTGTGTTGGATGCATGTAGATGTCACTTTGTGTTTGAGACTATCTCATGCATATCCTATGTTTGCATATTATGTGTCTTGTATGTCATTCATGTCTATGTATTTCATTTGTGTCAAATACTTGACTCATGTGCATTGTGTATTCATAATCCATACTCATATGTTTATTCAAGGATTATTTATAACATGTGGCTTAAAAATTTTCATGTTAGAATTAATGCTCATTTGCATGCTTCATGTACGGGACACGCTTATATTTATGTTCCACTTCACAAGCGTGCATCCTAACTTCCTACTCATGTCACTACACAACCTCTACTTAAGAATCCCAAATCACTATCTTTTGGATTCTTAAGATTGTTTCTAGGCATGGTATGAACACACATATAGAATCGTATATTAGGAATGACATATTCTCATGCGACTATATATAAAAAATCGAACTCAGTCTTTATTTGATTTCCACCTTACTTACTCACTCATATTGCACTTCATTGCTTGGGTACCATGCTTGTATGATTACTTTTTGTACCCATATATATATATGTGTGAGTTCGTCCACTACTCCCAAGTTTGCATTGTTTGTATGACATGTGTGGGAGTATGACATTTTCATTTATATGTTATTGCATTTCATTCATATTATGTTGTGCATATAGATCAGTTGAGTTCTCTGACCCTTGGTGATTTATTATCAATTTGCACCTTCCTATCTTGTTGATATGCCAAAGGGAAAGAGAAATTTGGTTTTGAAAATTAATACTTTATGCTTTTCATGCACACTCTTTGTGGTATTACTTTTCATGCCTTCCTTCAATATGTGTTGTGCCGTGAATGTTTATTTTGTGCACATATGCATATTGAACGAGGAATCTTTCTAGCACACACTATTGTATTAGATGTGTGTATTCATAATGATGTTGCTTGACTAAATCATATGCATAGGAATTATTAGTATAGGTGTATCTAATTTCTAATGGTTGAGAATTGTTAATTCCTTATATGTATGATTTTTGTGATTATAATAACTCCTATTAATGCATGTCATGCATTTCTATTGATGAGTGTTATTTATAATTGGTAAATGATTGGTTATTGGACTACTTGATTTTGTTCCTTAACCTATTTGATCCAAAAAGTTTTTGGATACCACCAATTGTTGAATTGTCAGATTGTTGTGCAAGATGCCTACTCTACACACTCCTTGGTTTACAAATGATGGATCAATTCAAAGGAAAGGATGGTGCAATGGAGATGCACACATATAGGGAGAGCTAAATGGTTGTAAGTATGTATTTTGTACAATTGGTATTTTAATATATTGGTTTTGACTACCATGTTTACAATTGGTATTTTAATATATTCGATTTGTGTAATATATCATACTTCTTCATTAGCTCATTCTTGTCACACCCTCATGAAGATTGTTTGTTTATGTGACTACCTTGTTCATGTATGTCATATATGTCTTATTACGACTCATGTACCATGGTAGCTATAACATTCATATAATGAATTGGTTAGTTGCTTATTGATGTTCATATCTTTTTCATGCCATGAATAAGATTAATGATTTAGGATCTTTATGCATATTTGTTCATTGTATCACCACACATCTCATACTTTTCTTATAGTTTGTATGATTATCTTTATGAGACGTATTGATATGATTTGGGGTGATCAATGTATGCTACTTGTTATTTTAATTACTTCATGACTGATGTTTAGCTATTATTTTATTCAAGAGATCTTTCATGTCTATAGCTAAATCTTTCATGTATGATATTTTCACAAGTGACATAACACTCATTCATATTAGTTAGTGATCTTCAAGCTATATTTCTCACTGTGTCATCTCTCATCTCTTGCTCATATTTTATGCTATTTTTATGAGATGTTAGAGATAACTTGTGCTATACACGATCATACAAGCTTTATATTGTGTTTGATGATAAGTATATTCTGTCAGAGATATTCTTACATGAATATATCTTGATGCACTATGACTTCTTTGATGCTACCTCCGATTATATTGTGCTTACACAAGCTTTTTATTTTATTCGCACAATTGGTATGCATGCATGCGTTGTTCATGATAACTTTATTCATTTATGTCCTACCTTGTGACTTTGAACGTACACTATCTTCATGCCTTTGCTCAAAAGATGTTTTGTCACATTATGCCTCATGTTGAATCCTTTGTGATAATTGAGCTAGGATGAGATCATGTCTCTATTTGTTCACTTGGTTTCCTTCTCAAGTGATGTCATGATCTTGACATTATTTACCTTCTTTGCACACTGTGTTAGACTATTTATATTGGATATCATCTTTACATGCTCTTGCTTGATGCTAGTTTTGAGCTTGTGATATAGTGCTTATCTTCCTTATGCTCATGGCATTCCATGCTTATCATTGACTCATTATGTGAGTATCTATTCTGGAATGCATGCTAGTACTATGGTTCTTTTGAACGTTGTTTCAATTAGTATCCTAGTGTGCTAGAATTGTGTATGCCATACGTTTTATGATGTTTCTATCTCTATTTGGCATAACACTTTTGCATGATATAGATATTTGTGTATGCTCACATCGCACACTTCACTTAGATTTGGTATGCTTACTTTTGGAGATGCTTTGTAGAGTTCAGCACATGCCATTAGAATTTATTTTGAGTTATTATTTCATAACATAACTTTGTACACATGGTTAAAAATTTCCATAGTCATGTTTGTTGCATTTTTTATGTTTGACTTAGATCTCAGTTTATTGATATTATTTGTTGATCTATGTCATTGTGATGATTTTGATTCCACCATTATGTATTTAATCATGTTCATGTCATATGTCATGCCCTTGCTCAAGGACAGTCTATCACATTATGCTTAATGTTATAAATTTTGTGATAATTGAGTTTGTTTGTGTATTTGACACTATTTGATCACTTGTTTTTCTTTCACAAACGATGTCATGATTTTTGCATTGTTATCCGTATTCTTTATCATATTTATAGCTAGTAGCTACTGCTAACTATGCTATTGTCACTTTTCTAACACTGCTCACACTACTCTTTACAATTAGTATCTATTGTAATCTTTTATCACATAACTTATTGCTTATCTTATTGTGATAATTGAGGGTAATTGAGTTATTGTTGGATATTTGCTCTTGCAATTGATATCTTTATTTTGATATCTTGTTTTAAATTGGTAGCTTATCTAGTTTACATTAGATATACCTTTTAGTTTTCCACTCTATTTTTGCTTTTGTTGTTTCTATACCCCCATGTCTTTTGGATAATGCCAAAGGGGGAGAGAAATAAACAAAGGATGTGCTTATTAAATGTTGAGTGTTAAACAATAAATTGAATCATATAGACTTTATGTATGATCGTTCATGTATATGATTCAGGGGGAGCATTGGTGATTACCTTGGTTTATATTGATTACATTATATATATATATATATATATATATATATATATATATATATATATATATATATATATAGGTAATCATTCTTATGTTTATGATGTGTATCACATATACGATTTGTATTGTGTACGCATATTATTTCTGGTCATTCATACGATATATACACAAGCTCATGTGATACACACACTATTAACTGCTGAATGATGCTATTGATTATTGATATTAACTTGATTGGCATCATTGCAGGGGGAGTAAGTATATTTAATGCACAATTATTTATTTTGTTTATATTTGGTTTGTCATCATCAAAAAGGGGGAGAATGTTGAGTATGGACTCTCCACCTTGATTTTGATGATGATCAATCACAAATCATTGTGATTAACTCATGTGTTTGCAGTTAGCTAAAAAGTCACCAATTAGATTCAAGAAGATCAAAAGTGACTACACGTGTTGATTCAAGTGGAGGACTTGGTAGATCAACAAAGGTGAAGCATTGGCTTGAAGAACTCAAAGGCTACCTCAAACCTCAAGCCAATGGCATCAAAAAATGAATGGAGATTCAATCCAAAGAGAAGATAGGAATGGATGATTCAAAAGCTTCAAAGAACACCTTGAGGATCAAAGACGTTGTGCTTGGAGACATTTAAGACATACAACTAAAAGACTTAAGACCATGAAGAATTATGGAGATCGTCGCCAAATTACTTTGTACATCTCAAGCGACGTCCCAAGACTTCTTCAGAACGCGTGATCATTGTGCATGGAGCTTCGTTGAAGCTCAAGAAGTTATTCATGTTGAGTATTGATTCCCCGGATTTGGTTTTGGATGATGAGCAAACATAAATATAGTGAACTAACTCTTTGTGAGCGCAGTTATGGAGATCGTCGTCAAACACTACGTACATCAAAAGCGACGTCTCAAGACTTCTCAATACGCGTGATCGTGTGCCTGAAGCTTCGTTGAAGCTCAAGGAGTTTTATTGAAGTCAAGAGTGAAGATTGAAGCTTTGAAGACGGTTCGTCATGTTTAATTTAATGTCTTCTAGCTTCATAGAATAGAATGTTAAGCCTTGAGTAGGACTTACATTATAATCTTCATTTCGCTCATATCTTAGAGCTAGGATTATCATAGAAGCCATTAGAAACTTTTCCGAAGCTTATCGCTTCTTCCCTCGGCTTCTAGTGCATCTTAGTTGGTTCAAGTAGAAGTACCAACCGACTAGATGACGATCTAGTCGGTCGGCAACTCTTCGTGAACCGACTAAATTTCCATGCTCATTTCAGCCCAGGCCCTGTTGATCAATTAGTCGGTCAAAGAAGGTTCACCGACCGACTAGATGACGATCTAGTCGGTTAAGAATCCTTCTCAGACCGACTAGTTATCATTGCCTGATTTCAGCCTGAGCTACTGTTTACAGTTAGTCGGTCAAAGAACAACGACCGACCGACTAGTTATGAAACTAGTCGGTTGAAACTTGTTCTTAAACCGACTAGCTGTCTTTGAATCCAGCCTATACTATTTCAACTCTTAGTCGGTCAAAGAACACTCACCGACTGACTAGTTGGCAAACTAGTCGGTTGGCAAGTCTTCTTAGACCGACTAGTTCATATCGCCTGGAATTCTCTTTATTGGCTGTTCAGATGTTAGTCGGTTCATGTTGAATCACCGACCGACTAGTTGAGAAACTAGTCGGTCAGTGATCCTTCTTTGACCGACTAGTCTGCTTCAGAATAGAGCCGTTGGGAACTTTTTCAACACGATTTTTCTTGCCTCTATAAATACAAACCTGATTCGTTTGAGGCAAAACTAGAGGTCCATTATCAAAGTTATTTCAGACCTAAGAGAGGAGTTTTCTCAAGCTATTTTCAAGCTCTCTCTTCTCACCAAGAATCTCTCTCTCACTTCTTGAGCCCTAATTCCTCAAGAGAGATTCTTTCTATTGTGAGCCTCTCAAGCTAAGAGCTTGATCCAAGGTCACCAACTCAACCCTAGGCTTCCATTGCTGGTCAATGGTCGGTCCTGAGTATACACCCAAAGAACGGTTGTAGTTTTACCGCAAGCGCACGGTGTAGCAGCGAGCGGGATATCGAACACAGGGAGGACGAATGACCGTGCTTGTTCCTAATCAACCTGGCTATTCAAGAAGAGAGATTTGCCTTTGGCGATCCTGTCACAATCGTCAGACAAATGTGCGAAATATCAAATCAAATAAAGAACGTCTAGGGAATGGGGAATTCCCGCTACTCACCGTATTTCATAAATGTGGTTCGTCGGTATCAAAAGTGCTAGAATGAGAATTCGGATGAACTAGTTGCAACTAAATGTGGAACCAAGCTCACGCTCTCGCGCTGTTGCCGGTCTATAGCTATCCTAGGTTTGGGTCCAATCTCTTGCAAACCCTAGCCTAGGAAAGCTAGCATTAGGATCAACATCATCGTCCAATTGCGCACCGAGCCCAATCTCTTGCAAACTCGATCCACAATCTAAATTAGGATAGTTCCTACCCGTCCAATCTCTTGCAAACGGGTATTGGCATGGAATGGCAATCGGAAATCCTGGTATCGGTCCAATCTCTTGCAAACCGATACTTCGAAAATCCGACTCCAACCCAATTCGGATTTCTAGGGCTTCCTATCAAATTGGGATCCAATCTCTTGCAAATCCCAATTGATATGAATTCCTAGCTATCCGTAGTAAATTGATTCCAATCTAACCCCTAATAGCAATTCTAGCTCAATTTCTACCAATTCAACACAAATAGGAAATAGGGCTTGTAGGGTTCATCCCCACGCCCCAAGACGTGGAGACTACTCACAAATCATAGCAATAGCACAAAAATAATCAATGAAATAAGCAATAGAATTCATCACAAATATTGAGATAAACAATAAAAATAGGATTTTTAGGGAAGAGAGATGCAAACCAATTGAGTTCTTCAATTAATCCAACAAAAATCCAAGTTTTTCCTCTTCTCCAATCACAATAATAAAGCTAAAAAGTAATCTAAAAAGCTGCAAAAAATCTAAGAGAGAGCTCCCCAAACTAGGGTAAAAACAGGGCTTAAATAGCCCCAAAAATCGTCCAAAAATCGTGACCAAAATACCCCTGCACAGCCTGTTTTCCGCAGTTTTCGCAACAGGCAGCGCAACGCACTCGGCCGAGTGACAAAAGTCGCTCGGCCGAGTGAAAACCCTGCAATTTTCCAGTAAGTCGGGGCTTTCAGGGGTCTTCAGTTCGGGGGCGGCTCGGCCGAGTGAGTTGTCGTCACTCGGCCGATGGCTTCACTGCACTCGGGCGGACGGGATTTACCACTCGGCCGAGTGGGTCTTCTAAAGCTCAGGCAGCCGAAAACAGTAACTTCGATGTTTTGGAAGGGCTTCGTCTGGGCGCCACTCGGGTGGACGCGATATCGTCACTCGGCCGATGTGGTCTTCGGTGCTCGGCCGAGTGCACTGGTAACTCGTGTCTGAACTGGTCGGCCGAGCAGTGTCTCGCTGGTCGGCCGAGTGGCTCCTCCACTCGGCCGAGTGGGACACAAAAAATGCCCAATCTGATTGTTCTGGCCTCCTCGTCGCTCTTGCGACGTCCATTCTTCTTCCGCTCCTCTCCAACAGTAAAATACCCCTCGGGGAGGTCGTCGGTGACCGTCTAGAGTAAGCGCATCTCGAGATCACTCCAAATCGCGCCAAATCACCTGAAATGCGACAAAAACAACAAATCGTGAAAAGCATCGCAATATCGTCGATATATCGTGAAAAACATGATTTGGGCGATCTAAATGGCATGCAAACATGCGGAAAAAAGGTGTAAAATAAGGAGTGATCAAAATCCCCCAAGCTTGCCTCTTACTCGTCCTCGAGGAAGATAAGTAAAAGGCGAACCCGGTGGATTCGGAAAACGAAAACGGCGAAAAATGAAAGAATGAGAAACGAAGAAGAATGAAAACGAAATGAAAATAAAGAAAGAAAGAAAGAAAGAAAGAAAGAAAGAAGCGAAGAGGTAGGATGCTAGATCATTTTCTCAGGACGTGGGTTTCACTTACTCTTATAGCATGCACCGAATGAGAAATACATGTCAAAGAATTTTATTTTGATATCATAGTATAATAGTGCAAATAGAAATAGAAAACCCACGAACAATGGTATAATCATGAAAAACGGAATAATTTTAAAATTAACGTCGTCTGAATCATTTAAAGCAGTATACAAATCACAGATCACACACTTTTCAATTGAACGCTTTCTATCAGGAGTATAAGAGTATCACACTATAGAATAGAGAGAATAGAAAAGTATGGATTTCATGAAATGAACGCTAGGCTTAGATTTCTGGATTTCGTAAAGCTAAAAATAATCTCACCGAGTATAGAATATTACTTAGCCTAGGTCGTCGTGCAATGTCAAGTAGTCACTCTCTCACACATCAATGGATCCCCTCCCCCAAGCTTATCTATAAGCGTGGTGGCATAAAAAATATTTACATCCCCATTTTTTTATACATATAGCTCCAAAAGCAATGAAAAGAAAGAAGAAAGAAAGAAAGTGAGATGGGATCTTTTATTGAGGATTTTTCCTCTTTTTTTTCTCCTTTTTTTTCTTTTTTTTCTTTGCAATAAGCAATATATACACAACGATCCCAACTCAGAGAGAGATAATGATATACAAGAATGTTTTTCTCTCTTTTATTTATTTATTTATTTTTTTATAGAATAAGAGACTTGGAGCTAGGAATTAATAGCGGGGGAAATGCCATAAAATAGAATCACTAAGGGGAGATTCACCAATGATTTTAAAAGAAGAGAAATGATGTTCAAGATTTGTGGAGAAAGAAATAAATATAACTCTCGGTTCACTCTATAAGACATGCACGACAACTTCAGCAGGGTAATCTAATCTACTCAGTTTCGATCACAAAAAAGCTAACTAATCCAGATTTATCATAGCTAACATCATTCAATCATCCTGAAGTGAAGTGTACAATTCATGCATATAGAAGTGATATAGGAAAAGAAATCAGTACTCCAGATATAGGCATTCAATGCGTGAATCTTGGTGTGTTTTCTGTGATAGCATACATATGAATATTCAGACTCAGCTAATAATAAAATTTCATCCATTTTCATGTGGAAAAAGTGTGGGTTACTATCTCTAAATGCAAAGCAAGTCATAGCATATGATATCAGAAATAAAATCTAAGAGATGACAAATATAGCATGCATATAGAGTAAGCTAAACCCACGTAGTCATCATCACAGAAAAGTCATCTCTAGCATGAGATGAAAAAAAAGAGAAATAAAGATAAAGGAAAATAGAGCTATTCACAATGCGGCACACAGAAAAAATAAGAAAAACGTGATGCATGGTAAAATAAAAGAAAAATAATGAAAAATGAGTGCAAAAGTGAAAAACGGTGTGAAAAACTGAAAATAAAGGTGGCAAATCGAAAAAGAACGTGAGAACTCACTCCCCCAAGCTAAATGGCACAGTGTCCTCAATGTGCAAAGTGTGGCACACCGAGAGACAAGAAATGTGAGGGGATGGTGAGGATGCATGCATGGAAAAATGAAGATAAAAAGAAAAAAAAAGAGAAATGAAAATATGATGCGGACATGATGCATGCACAGATAGGAGTGAAACAGATATAAAAGTGGCACCAAAAACTCTCCCTCTCTCCCAAAAAAGATATATAAAGATATGATCAAAAAGAGACTCCCAAAATGAGTGAGGGGAGGGGGGTGGACAAAAGGCGTCAGGACCCAGCAGAAACGGGCAGCACAACGGTAATAAGAATCGATGGCATCAAGGGTGCCTAGGAAGGTGGTGCTGCGCCGTCTCCGTCCTGAGGCGGAGGTCGTGTGGGTGGTGCTGGCTGGACAGGCTGCTGAGCGGGGGTGGGTGTGGGAGTGGCAGCAGGTCGGGTGTGTGTGGAGGTGTGGGCAGGGACCTGCTGGGTGGGTGGGGGTACGCGCGGGAGACGCTCCAGAACCTGGGTGAGGTAGTAGTGGATCTGCGGTAGCAGCTTGAAGCGGCCAGCCATCGCAGAGACGGTGGCGGACAGGGTCCGGAGGTCGCCTCTGAGGCCACTCACCGCCCCCTCTAGAGCACGAATGCTCTGAAGTACTATGTCAGGGGGAGGTGGTGCAGAGGGACGCACCTGGCGGGGCTGGGCAGGTCTGGGCTGGCGAACTCGGGTCGCGTAGGTGACTGGCTCAGCGGGGAAAGGAACAAAAGGGGCTGCGCCTGCGAATGTGGGCCTGGCCTCAGTGTGAGGCCGGGGCGGGCGGTGAGAAGTGGAGGCGGCAGCAGCGAAAGAAGAGTGCAAAAGTGGCAGCGAGGCGGCTAGAGAGGTCGATGGCACAGAAGTGTGGACAGACGCCACGATGCTCTCAGAAAATACAGCAGGGGTGGAGACAGAGGTGAATACCGCTGGGGTGGAAGTGTGTGGTCCAAAGGGAGCAACCCCAGCGGAGATCATGCTAGCCATGGTCTCCACGACCGCGGCAAAAGAGGGCTCTCCACTCCCAACAAAGGTCTGCGGGCGCTCGGGGAGAGCGGAGCAAAGAGGATCGACGGACAGAGGGCCTGTGGTGGTGGTGGTGGGAGTGGTGGTAACAGCCTCAGAAGTGGTGGAGGTGGTGGAAGTGGGCTCAGCAGAGGTACTCGTGACACTGACAGAAGTGTCAGGAGCAGCGGAATCATCAGGTACGGGCTGAGGGGCCACAGGGTCAACAGGCTCGGCAGCAGGCTCGGCAGGGTGTGCAACAGGGTCAACAGGGGCAGCGTGGGCCTGCTCGGCCTCCTCGGCCTCGAGCACGTAAGCAGCGAGGATGAGGACATCCATCGCAGGGAGCCAGTCAACGTGGGCCGGTGCAATCAGAGTCCGAGCAGGGCTCGGGAGAATCATGTAATCGGCACCGAAAGGGCCGTGCAACCAGACCCAGTGACGCTCGCCGTGCGGATGAAGCATCTTCATCCGGGCCATAACATCTATCGAAAGAGAAGTGGGGCCTGGGACGCGTCGCAAGTCGTCGGGGAAGTCCTCGCCGGTCATAAGAGCAAGCAAGGTAATCAGGCCGCCGCAGCATATCGGTGAGCGAGCGCCCACCGATACAATGATGCGGTCTAAAAACCAAGCCGCGATATCGATCACAATGGCGGGGACAAGCTCATCGCCATCCCTAGATAGAGCTCTGGGACGTGTCATCGCGTAGAGCATGTAGAGCTCTGGCGTAGACATCGTGCCCGGCTCATATCTGGCCAAAAATGTCGTCGCCATAAGGCGCTGAGCAATGCGGAGGCAGGGATGGACAATGGCCGAGGCTTTGGCCCTACTAGGGTCAAAGGCAGCGTGAAGACCCGTGATACGTGCCCAGAAGGCACCGGCATCAAAGGAAGGTGGTGGGATATAGGTAGGACCGTAACCGCGATCGGCACCGGGGACAGCGGGCCACGAGAAGAACGCTCTCATCATATCGAGAGTGACCTGGCACTCTCGATCCATGAACCGAAACGAGCATCCCTCGTCGGTCCGGGCGATCGAACTCAAAACCTCAAGTGTCGGGTGGGTAAAAGTATCCGCCGACACCTGGAAAAAATCTCGCCAGCCCACGTTGTCGTACAACGTGAGCATCCCCTCAAGTACCCCCAGGCGTCCTAGGTCAGCGAGGTGTGCAAACCTGGAGGGTACGATCGAGCGCTGGGAGATACGCTCGAAGATGGCGCGGTGTGCGTCGTCTCGGAACGTAATCCCGAGTGGCCCGACCAGTGGAGCCGGAGGTGGTGGCTGTGCAGCGGCGGGGAGTGGCTGTGCGGGCTGTGGGTGCACTGCAGGCTGTGCGGGGTGTGCGGGGCCTGCAGGCTGTGCTGGGTGGATGGCGTGTGTGGGAGAAGGAGGAGGAGAGTCCTCCACATCGTGGAAGGGGCCGGCATCGTCCGACCGCTTCCGCTTAGCGGAAGGTCTCCTCGTCCGCGGCCGTGTCCGGGGCGGCATATCGGCCCCGAGCGCGCGCCGAAAAACGTGAAAAGTGCAGCGTGTGCAAAAAGAATGGAAAGAGTATACCCAAACACGCCGCAAGTGCTGAGCAGTGGAAGCGTGCGAAGTCCGTGCCTCCACGAAGTCCAAAACAGCCCGTAGAAGCTCCCCTGAGCTCCCCTAAGCTCCAAAAAGCAACCTGCGCATGAAAAAGCGATATCAGCGAGTAATAATCAAAATGTATGGAGCAATAGGGGTATAATGGATAGATATAGAAATTGATTTGGGTTAGGCGGGCGTTTAGCACATGGATCCTCAAGAAATACACGAAAAGAGGAGAAAACGGCGAAAACAGGGGTACCGGAGGTGATCGGACGGGCGGCCGCCGCCGGCGACTCGGGCGAGGCGTCGGCGGTGCTCGGCCGGCGGTGGCGGGCTGAGCGGCGGCGGGGCGGCACTGGTCGGGCGAGTGAGGGGTCGGGCGAAGCGATCGGGCGAGGGAAGTCGAGGGGTCGGGCTCGTTTGGGGGATTTGAGATTTCGAAAACTGTGCCCCCCTCGCCCCTTATATATAAAAAAAGTTACGACTCGGCCGAGTGACGTGACACTCGGCCTAGCGTTACCAATGAAAATTTCCTCCCCGCCATCGCTTCGGCCAAGTGGCTTTGCCAGACTCGGCCGAGTGGAGTAAGTCCATTCGGCCGAGTGACTCAAGCTACTCGGCAAGACTCGCCCTAGGAGGGTATCCGTTTTACTCGGCCGAGTGACAATATATACTCGGCCGAGTAGCAGTTATATTGAAATGAGGAAAATAAACAGAGAGTTGGGTACAGCAGACTTCCCTCGTTCGTGAGCGGCTCGGCCGGACGAACTTGTGTACTCGGCCGAGTGACTAGTATACTCGGCCGAGTGAGCCTTGTGTTCTGCTGTTTGTCTTCGTTTTGGCTCTAAACTCCGTCTTTCTTCCTCCAGTCGATTTCATCTTCCTCCTAAGCGTCGAGCGCCTTCTTGGGGCGCTCCTCGTCGTCTCGTTCCTACTCCTCATGATGGATCTACCTATCTCCTCTCCTGTCAATAAAAATAGGACCCGTCATCACAAAATTTTTGGGCGAATGACTCAAAACACTAAAAATTTCTAAAACGAAAATAAAGGAAAAGTAAAAATAAAGCAAAAACCGTCGGGTTTCCTCCCGACAAGCGCTCGTTTAAGGTCGTGAGCTCGACCCCCTATAATTTTCAATCAATGCGGGATGTTTGGTGCATACGAGATGCACCCATCGAACTTTCCGGGGAGCGCGCTTGGATTTGGATGTGGCGGCGGCGCGTTCTCCCTCGGTGGTCTCCTATCTCGAATTGTGTTGGGGGGGCTCCCCCAAGCTAGCATTTGCTCCGGTCAACGGCTTTGCCGGTGATGCCGGTTTCCGTGCCGGCGGAGCTTTCTTCGGAGACTTTAATTTCGAGAGCTTGCAGAGCTCTCGAATCCTTGCGACATCAGCGTCGCCTTCATCTTCTTCAGCGGAGAGGTCGGGGGAATCATCTTTATTCTCTTCATGGCCTAAATCCGGGCCTTCCTCGAAATCTTCATCAAAAAGAGAGCCAATTGAGTGAGGAATTGCCTCCTCTATCACCTCATCAAGGAGGTCCATGTAGTCAAGTTCCTCGTGATAAGGTATGTGCTTCATAGCCTTAGGAATGTGGATCTCCACCTCGATGTTTCCGACGTTTAAGGTTAAGGTACCTTCGCGCACGTCGACGATGACTCCGGCGGTGGCAAGGAATGGGCGTCCAAGTATCAATGAGGTGTCTCCCTCCTCCTTAACGTCCATGATCAAGAAGTCACATGGCAAGCATATTCCACCCGGGACTTGTAGCGGTATGTCTTCGGTGATCCCCACCGGCCTTGTTATCCGTCCATCGGCTAATTGAATGCGCATGTCGGTGGGTTTCAACTTTGTCCCGGTGTTTAGCCTTAAGAACATGGAGAGGGGCATGAGGCTCACACTAGCCCCAAGATCAACCAACGCCTTTTGAAGAGGAACGCCGCCCAAGGTGCAAGGAATCCGAAAACTCCCCGGATCTTTAAATTTTGCCGGATCCTTCTCTCTCTTGGTGAACCAAGAGCCCTCCTCGGCTAGCATGATCTTCTCCTTCCTTTTCCTCCCCGAAATCAAGTCCTTCAAAAATTTAGCATACGTGGGGATCTCGACGATGGCGTCAAGGAAGGGGATGTTAAGGCTAACTCCTCTTAGGTACTCGAGAAATTTTGTTAGCCTTTTCTCCATTTTCTCTCTAGCGAGCCTTTGGGGGAATGGGACCGGTGGCATGAAGCGCCTTTCCTCAATTAATTGCTCCGCCCTAGATTTCTCCTTGTCTTGTGGCTCCTTCTCCTTTTCAACTTCAACTATCGGCTCAATCGGCTCCAAGCTTTCCTCCACGGCCTCCTCGGTAGGAATCATAGCGGGGGTGGTGTCCTTCCCGCCTCTAGTAGTAACGGCAACTACGGCGTTGATGTGGCCGGTGTTGCCCCGTGGGTTTTGCTCCGGTTGTGCCGGCAATCGTTGAGTGTTCCGATTGAGCAACGCTAATTGCTCCGATATTTGAGCCACTACGGTATTAAGAGAGTCTTGCCCCGCCTTCAAATTAGCATTCACCTTATTTTGCTCGACCATGAATGCCTCCACTCTAGCTTCGAAGTCGGATCGTTGTGGAGCTTGTGGCGGATTTTGATTTTGGTTCCTCCACCCTTGGTTGTATCCGGGAGGCCTATATGGTGGAACTTGTTGCTTCGGTTGAAAGTTTTGTTGAGTAGGCCCCCTCGGTGGATAGTTTTGTTGTTAGGGTGGTGGTGGTCGAGCTTGTTGAGGCGGTGGTTGTGGCGGGTTCAAAGCTCCTTCATTGTTGGCGTAGGAGAATCCCGGATGATTTCTTGCGGCCGGATTGGACCAATACCCTTGGTTCCCCGCAACATATTGTACTTGCTCCAAGGATCCTTCTCCTTGCTCTCCTCCCGAGTACATGGCTTGAGATTGGTCTTGCCAATCACACATTTGGTTGGTTGGAGCGGAGGTGGAAGGGCTTCCTTGGGGCTCCGTGATAAACTTCTCCAATCTCTCCACCACCTTGTGGAGAGAATCAAATTTGCTCGTGAGCTCCGCTACGGCCTTCGCCTCGTAGATGCTAGTTGACTTTAAGGAGGATGTGTAGTGTCCTCGCTCATCGCCCCATTGTTGATTATTTGAGGCCATCTCCTCAATTAGGGCCGTAGCTTCCTCAGGAGTCTTTGACAAGATAGCACCATTCGCCGCGACATCAATAATTTGTTTGGTCCCCGGTTGGAGACCGTTGTAGAAGCTATGCACTAACTCCCAATCTTCTATGCTGTGGTGTGGGCATTGATGCTGCAAATCCTTAAAACGCTCACAAGCCTCATAGAGCGTCTCCTGTGGTCCTTGCTTGAAGGACATGAGAGCGCTCCAGATCTTCACCGTCTTGGATGGCGGGTAGAATTTGTCAATGAATGCACTTGCCAACTCGTCCCAAGTGGTGAAAACTCCGTCAGCATGCATCCTTAACCAATAGAGTGCCTTGTCCTTTAGCGTGAAAGGGAAGCGACGTAGTCTGATGGCATCGATGGAGACCCCCGTCATCTGAAATGTGGCACACTTCGACAAGAATAGTTGGATGTGGTAGTGGGGGTTCTCATGTGCGTTCCCATGAAATGGGTCTTGTTGCATCAAAACCACCAATCCAGTCTTTAGCTCGAAGTTCTTGTCAGCCGCCAACTGCGGCATGGCAATGGATGAGGTGGTAGAAGAAGTCTTAGGCCGAAGCCTATCGCGAATAGAAATCAACCTTGCCATCCTTGCCGCCAATTGTTCTGCAGTTTCCGGGTTGGTCATGAACCGCCCTTCCGGATTTTGTCTCCTTTCGGCTCTAAGTCTCCGCGCGGTACGTTCGATCTCGGGATCAAATAAGATATCTGCAGGGTCCGCCGTAGATCTCGTGTACATGCACAGGGAAAATCAGAGTTTCAAAGAAATGATTAGTACCGTGGAAGGGTTAGGTAAGAATAGTAATGGAAATAATAATGATAATAATAATAATAAATAAAAATAAAAGAAAGAAGTAGCTAGGGTGAGAAAGAATCAAACGCAATCGCCTCCCCGGCAACGGCGCCAAAAACTTGGTCGGTCCTGAGTATACACCCAAAGAACGGTTGTAGTTTTACCGCAAGCGCACGGTGTAGCAGCGAGCGGGATATCGAACACAGGGAGGACGAATGACCGTGCTTGTTCCTAATCAACCTGGCTATTCAAGAAGAGAGATTTGCCTTTGGCGATCCTGTCACAATCGTCAGACAAATGTGCGAAATATCAAATCAAATAAAGAACGTCTAGGGAATGGGGAATTCCCGCTACTCACCGTATTTCATAAATGTGGTTCGTCGGTATCAAAATTGCTAGAATGAGAATTCGGATGAACTAGTTGCAACTAAATGTGGAACCAAGCTCACGCTCTCGCGCTGTTGCCGGTCTATAGCTATCCTAGGTTTGGGTCCAATCTCTGCAAACCCTAGCCTAGGAAAGCTAGCATTAGGATCAACATCATCGTCCAATTGCGCACCGAGCCCAATCTCTTGCAAACTCGATCCACAATCTAAATTAGGATAGTTCCTACCCGTCCAATATCTTGCAAACGTGTATTGGCATGGAATGGCAATCGGAAATCCTGGTATCGGTCCAATCTCTTGCAAACCGATACTTCGAAAATCCGACTCCAACCCAATTCGGATTTCTAGGGCTTCCTATCAAATTGGGATCCAATCTCTTGCAAATCCCAATTGATATGAATTCCTAGCTATCCGTAGTAAATTGATCCCAATCTAACCCCTAATAGCAATTCTAGCTCAATTTCTACCAATTCAACACAAATAGGAAATAGGGCTTGTAGGGTTCATCCCCACACCCCAAGACGTGGAGACTACTCACAAATCATAGCAATAGCACAAAAATAATCAATGAAATAAGCAATAGAATTCATCACAAATATTGAGATAAACAATAAAAATAGGATTTTTAGGGAAGAGAGATGCAAACCAATTGAGTTCTTCAATTAATCCAACAAAAATCCAAGTTTTTCCTCTTCTCCGATCACAATAATAAAGCTAAAAAGTAATCTAAAAAGCTGCAAAAAATCTAAGAGAGAGCTCCCCAAACTAGGGTAAAAACAGGGCTTAAATAGCCCCAAAAATCGTCCAAAAATCGTGACCAAAATACCCCTGCACAGCCTGTTTTCCGCAGTTTTCGCAACAGGCAGCGCAACGCACTCGGCCGAGTGACAAAAGTCGCTCGGCCGAGTGAAAACCCTGCAATTTTCCAGTAAGTCGGGGCTTTCAGGGGTCTTCAGTTCGGGGGCGGCTCGGCCGAGTGAGTTGTCGTCACTCGGCCGATGGCTTCACTGCACTCGGGCGGACGGGATTTACCACTCGGCCGAGTGGGTCTTCTGAAGCTCAGGCAGCCGAAAAACAGTAACTTCGATGTTTTGGAAGGGCTTCTGTCACGCCCCGCTTCCCAAAAACATGGAGGCGAAGCGTGAGAAGGTCCGCTCAGACTTGAAGCTACAAAGCTGCAAGTCCGATAAGCGTCAATCAAATTTAAAACTGCAGGTCCTTGCAACGCGAGCGAAACAAGATAATAATAATGAAATGAGACAAAAGAATAATCTCAGAATATCCATAAATATAATTCCAACATCGCAGAAAAGCCACCAGGCTAAAAGAAAAAGAGACTAAAGGCCCAAACATGGCCAACAAAAGTACAAAGTACAAAACAACGGTGCTACGCACCAACAACTAACAAAAGGCCTAAAGCAAAATAAAGCTCAACAAGGACTCAAAGAATGGTCACCGGTGTCCACCAAAATCCTCCTGTGCAATCATGGACTCAGACTCAGCGTCAGTAAAACATCACGTACTCGGCAACGGTCTCTGGCTCAGGGTCTAACATGTGACACCCAAAAGAGCAAGGGGCACATGTCAGCAAGTCTGGAAGACTTGTGCAAGTGAAACTGAAAGTACAAGTAAGAGCAACCTAAAAGTTCTAGCATGATGCAATGACATGGCAGTTAAAGTAATGAGTGCAACGGGTAAAGTAAAGTAAAGTAAAGTACGAGCATGGCATGGCATTCACAAGACAAGTACAAGACAAGAAAAGTAAGCACCTCGTGCACAGAGATTCCGTCTTTTGGCTAGAGGGCTGATCAGGCCACTCCTAAGCTCAAGCGACCGTTTATCCCTACCCCTCCACGTGTGTCGAGCCAGGGCCTTACCCCCGAACATGGAATGCTCGCTTCTGGACCACGAGCCAGGAAGTGTGTAAACAAGTATGGCGTAGGGGTGCACCTAGCCGGACAAGTAGTACGAGGACAAGTATTGTAGCGTGTGCTTCGATGCAACAATCAATGCATGGATGACATGGCATGACAAGTGGTAAAGCGTACAAGTAAGAAAAGTAAACGTGACAGTTTAGCATGCATGAATGACAAGTTTAAGGGTTGGATCTAGCTTCGTTGTCAAGCTAGATCAATTAGGTGACGGATCTAGTTTCGTTGTCAAACTAGATCAAGTAGGCGTCTAGCCAGCTATCATTTCACTGACTAGTCTCTTTTACGCTAGGAACAAGAAAGTGGCCTAAAAACATGGCCCTACACAAGAATTGGCAAGTTTCACTTGCCTGCAAGTATCACGTCAAGAAAACACTGTCCAACGAGTCCAAAGTCACGATTCCTACGTGCACAAGTCCACCGGCCTAAAGTCCATATTATTAATCTTGATTAGTGAATTTAAAACATTTAAAATTCTTTAAAATACTGATTTTTAATCTTGATTAGCATGTAATTGGGTTGGGGGTCCTAGGGGTGCAAAACGTTACCTCAACACGACGCGAAAGCTACACCGGCGTCGGGTAGCGACACCGGGGGTTGGAATAATAGATCGCGCTCCAAGTCCTGATTCCAATATATATTCCTCGCTGGAAGGTTCAGAGCAATCGACCGGGGCGACGATTCCA
The DNA here is from genome assembly GCA_030789695.1 of Scilla litardierei. Classification (NCBI taxonomy): domain Eukaryota; kingdom Viridiplantae; phylum Streptophyta; class Magnoliopsida; order Asparagales; family Asparagaceae; genus Scilla; species Scilla litardierei. Next base: position 71,462,467 of record CM061134.1, on the reverse strand, counting down.
GATTCCAAAGCTCGCACGTGCGACGACGGGCTACGACGTGCGACGACGTCGTACGCGGCAAGTCGTCGAAGATAACGCACCTAGGTGGGGCCCACAGTAGTCCTAGGGACCTTTGGGGGACCCACAATAACTCTGGAGAACTTGGGGGGCCCACGGTGGCAAGCGGTGCGACGGGTGCGGGGTTGCGACAAGTGACTCTCGGTCGTACTCAGCCAAATGCGGGAGATTGGCTCGGTCAGACACTGGGGAACGGGGCTTGGTGCAGCGCTGCGGGGGTTGCAACTTGGTTCTCTCGGTCGCTGCGGAGCAATCGATCGGTCGGTGCGGGCGGACGAGCGTTGCAACGTTGCAACGTTGCAACGTCGGTCGGTGCGGGCGAGGCCTTCGGTCGGGCACGGTGCGGAGCGGGGGAACGAAGCGGCGACGGTGCGGGGTCGATGCGGAGCGGGGATGCGGGCCAAGCCCTCGGTCAGACCGAGGGCTCCTCTCGGTCGGAGCGGGAGGACGGGGCTAGCGGCAGCAGCGGGTGCGGACGGGGCTTGGTGCGGAGCGGGCGACCGGTCTGAGCGGGGGAACGGAGCTGATTCCGTCGGTCGTGCGGCAGCCGAACGTCGCAATGTTGCGACGAATCGTCGCAACGTCCAATTTGAGTTTTGGAAGAGGCTAGGGCTAATTTCTTGCGAAAATAGGTCTTCCTAGGGGTTGCTTATATAGTATAGATGGGTTGACTTGGTCTAGGGCTAAATCTAATAGGATTAGAATATTAAAATAATTTAAAATTTGAATTCCAACTACTCCAACTCACCCAAGGATTTGACTTGGTCCAAATGAGCTGGAAATTGGCTCAAAAATTCTTTAAAACGTTTAAAACTTAAATAAATTTTTATTTGGCCGAAAATAATTTATAAATTATTTATTAAAAATAATATAAAACTTGTTAAAAATATAAAAGTGGTCAAATAAACTCCAAAAATTATAAAATAAATATTGGGGTGATCGTGGCGACGAATGTGAGCTAACTAAGAAGACGGATATCAAATTCGACGTCGGACGACGAAACTAAAAATAGAAACGTCTCCCGTCAAGAGTGAGAATCGTCACGTCTCATCGAATAAGTGTAAATTGTGGAAAAACGACTGGAGAAGTGTCGTTCCAAGATAGTGCCACTATTTAATACTCTCAGAGACGTTCACAACGACATATCACACTAAAGTGTTCACAGACGAACAACGTCTAAAACAAACACGTGCACGGCCAAAGCACGTGCACGAACAACGTACGACGAAAAGTGGTCGTTACATCCTCCCCACCTTAGAATAAAGTCCGTCCTCGGACTTTCTAATATAGCTAGTCGCCCTAGTAACTACCCCAATCAAGTCATATAATAATTCACCGGGTATAGTCATTACAAGTGCTTATATATGCACTAGGTAGTCAAACATTAACACTACTAACACGTATATATATACATTCACGTATGTATACACTTATACCTATTATAGTCAGTCAACTTATACACGTATTTCAATCATATATATAAGCATGCATCCCTTATATAACTACTACCTACCTAATCACAAAACAATATTTCAGACACTTAAATAAAGATAGTTTCACGCTTAGCCAATACAATCATCGCTCTACCTATATGTAGCTACCTATGCACAGACATCAAGTGTATACCACCCTCTAATAATCCCTAGTATTCATCCAACACCAAGCACATCCACACATGTAGTCACACCATACCATTATTAGATCAAGTTTTACTATATATATATATATATATTCACCACCACTATAGTTTCACGATATATAGTCATTCAAATACATGCAAATAGTTCACCAAATATTCACATCACGTACGGTCCTATAACTATATTTACGACACGCCACATATACCATAGTCATCCATTCCTATAACTAAACACATACTTACCCGTGCATGGTGCACTCCCATACACGCTAACATTCCATTTTCATTCGCCAATCATACCATTATATAACTAGCACACATTCATACCTAGTTTTAGCTAGTACACATATGTTCATATAACAGGTCCTCAGTAATTAGCTATACTACAGGACCAACACCTATAACTATATACCGGCGTAGCGACCCACAATCATGTGCGTAGCACAACCAGGCACAAACACTCCTATCACTATACATACATCAAACATCGTTATATTCAAACTACAAACATACATTCAATATACTTAGAGTATACCCACTCAAGCTTGAGTGAGACTCAATACACATATCAGACTATTCTATATACGTAACACGGCATTCATACCTATACCAATATCACTCCAATATATATATGTCTACCAATACAACCATATACATACCATAGTCAATCACACTTAATATTAGTCAGGCAATACTCACGTAGTTCAATCATTCTATATACCATAATAATAATACAGACATTAGCACACGTATATTTATAATACACTCCTTCTTACATGCATACGTATACATCGTATAATCACACACATGTAACATATATATTCACACCATAGCCTACTACCTATAATTAGTATACTAACACATCCACACATACATAATTAGGATGTGCAATAGTCGTGTATACCTCACGGTATGCACACGTGCAACATCCTGCAAGGGCTAGCAATATCAATCAAAATTATAACCCTACTACCTATATATATATCACCTATATACTCAGGCAACAAAACATAACTACTTACGTATAAGCACATATATATCTACCTACGAGCACATACTCATACGTAATAATATATGGGTCACTCAATAGGCCTACTTACTTAACTATACGTACACTTATTATTATCACACCTAGCACACACATATCTTTACCAATCATTTTATTTCAACCATTATAAGTATCTCTTACTACATACACAACTTAGATATTCCAACGCTAATTCAAATATACACAAGCATCCCTAGTATAGTATATCTAACCACTCACAAGTCTATACATTCTAGCACACAAACAACTTCATAATATCACGAATAACTCCAAGTACATATATATATCACACAGTAGGCAAGCATCAATATACTATGGGGGTACACTCATTCAAGCCCACGTACACAACTTAGGTACGTGCACAACGACACCTCACAAGGGTCCAAGGGTCTACTAACAACTAAGGGTTGACACAGACATTGACGGTCCCTAAGGCCTAAGCAATAAAGAGAGACCGAGGGCGAGACGAGGGAAGGATCGATAAGCACGAGTTCAGATAGGACGAATACGAGGAGACGGCTTGGTTGGACGAAACATTGACTCAAAGGTGAGGTTTAGGTTGAGGGAAAAAGGAGATGTAGTGATGCTTTATAGAGGGGGAAAAGAAATAGGGTAAATAGCATAAGCTAAAATACGCGGAGTTTGAAAACTGTTTGTACTTCAAAAGTTAAAATCCTCGCCTGTAAAGAAATATTTGGAGATCGATAAAACGAGTTGTTCAAAATGAATTTGAGTCTAATATTCATAATAAAAGAAAATGGTCTATTGGTTTTTAAATTTTTAAAAGGAAGTAAAATCATTTACACGAATATTAAGGACATGGTTTAGAAAATTCTTTCCGTCTGTAATTTAATATAATGTTGTCAAAAGTTTTGGAAAGTCGAAGAATGAAATCGAGTAGCGGAAGAATTTAAACTCATGTTAATGCTTTCAAAACTTTTAGGCTATGGAAAATTTAAAATGATCAATTTGAAACTACTTTTAGAGAACCAAGGTTTGCCAAAAATGAGAAACAGAGTTACACAAGGTTCTTAATATACGAGCACAACAAGTTTGGTACGGATATAAAAATATTTGAAAGTATGTATGGTGCACGGAAAATAATATTAACTTAGTAGTAGAATTATCGAAATCGAATAGCAAGTCTTAAAAATCAAATCAGGGAGGGTCTAAAGCAGGAAGAGGTTATGAAAATAGTAATTTTGCAAAAATCTGAACTAGTGAGAGCGACGAGCAAAAACCAACTTGCTAAAATCTGAAATTCCATGTGACTTGAAAAGTATATTAAAAGTAAACACGATGTATCATTCAAATGGCATAAATAAGAGAGAAAATTATAAATCAAACTGAGCAAAATAAAAGTACGGTTTAGAATAAAATTAATATATGAAGGGACGACACATTTGCATAGGTGCGAAAAACATAGGCTGGAAAAATATTATAAGCTAGAGTTCAAAAATTTCCGCCAAAAGTTTTAAGAATTTAAATCAACGAAGGAGTATGAAATGTGAGAAAATAATTGAGCAAATTTAAACTTAGGGAAAAAGGAATCCGAGAAATACCTTCAGAAGATTTCAAAACTTGTAACGGAGAGATTTGAAAATTGGCGATGATCGTCATGAGGCGATCTCGTGAATCGAGGCAAGGAAATTGGTCGGATGATCAAAACATTCGTACGCCTAGGATATGAATCAGAAAAGTCTACGGAAACTCCTACGGTTGACCAACTAAAGATTTGAAACTAAGCACTAAGACTTTCTAAGGGCTAGACGGAAACGAAATATGTTCAGCTTGGTCCGAAATCGTTGAACCCAGGTGAACGACAAAAGGAAATTTTAGAGGTCTAATATGGTCAGGGTTAGGCAATAACCACTAAGGTAACTCCTACGACAATTAAATCAATTACTGACAGGGAGTCCAACTAACAAACAGAGGCCTCTATCTAACAAGCACAGGCGTCTAACTGAGTCTTCTTATCACCTAGTGTCCTAAGAAAACGACTAGACTCGGGCTTATGACTCGGATGTTGCAATTTATTTAATGGACATTCCGTTATTATCGTTGTTTCGTTGATTCGAAATTGCAAGATCGGACCTGCATGTGCCACCAACAAAACCTGTCACGCCCCGCTTCCCAAAAACGTGGAGGCGAAGCGTGAGAAGGTCCGCTCAGACTTGAAGCTACAAAGCTGCAAGTCCGATAAGCGTCAATCAAATTTAAAACTGCAGGTCCTTGCAACGCGAGCGAAACAAGATAATAATAATGAAATGAGACAAAAGAATAATCTCAGAATATCCATAAATATAATTCCAACATCGCAGAAAAGCCACCAGGCTAAAAGAAAAAGAGACTAAAGGCCCAAACATGGCCAACAAAAGTACAAAGTACAAAACAACGGTGCTACGCACCAACAACTAACAAAAGGCCTAAAGCAAAATAAAGCTCAACAAGGACTCAAAGAATGGTCACCGGTGTCCACCAAAATCCTCCTGTGCAATCATGGACTCAGACTCAGCGTCAGCAAAACATCACGTACTCGGCAACGGTCTCTGGCTCAGGGTCTAACATGTAACACCCAAAAGAGCAAGGGGCACATGTCAGCAAGTCTGGAAGACTTGTGCAAGTGAAACTGAAAGTACAAGTAAGAGCAACCTAAAAGTTCTAGCATGATGCAATGACATGGCAGTTAAAGTAATGAGTGCAACGGGTAAAGTAAAGTAAAGTAAAGTACGAGCATGGCATGGCATTCACAAGACAAGTACAAGACAAGAAAAGTAAGCACCTCGTGCACAGAGATTCCGTCTTTTGGCTAGAGGGCTGATCAGGCCACTCCTAAGCTCAAGCGACCATTTATCCCTACCCCTCCACGTGTGTCGAGCCAGGGCCTTACCCCCGAACATGGAATGCTCGCTTCTGGACCACGAGCCAGGAAGTGTGTAAACAAGTATGGCGTAGGGGTGCACCTAGCCGGACAAGTAGTACGAGGACAAGTATTGTAGCGTGTGCTACGATGCAACAATCAATGCATGGATGACATGGCATGACAAGTGGTAAAGCGTACAAGTAAGAAAAGTAAACGTGATAGTTTAGCATGCATGAATGACAAGTTTAAGGGTTGGATCTAGCTTCGTTGTCAAGCTAGATCAATTAGGTGACGGATCTAGTTTCGTTGTCAAACTAGATCAAGTAGGCGTCTAGCCAGCTATCATTTCACTGACTAGTCTCTTTTACGCTATGAACAAGAAAGTGGCCTAAAAACATGGCCATACACAAGAATTGGCAAGTTTCACTTGCCTGCAAGTATCACGTCAAGAAAACACTGTCCAACGAGTCCAAAGTCACGATTCCTACGTGCACAAGTCCACCGGCCTAAAGTCCATATTATTAATCTTGATTAGTGAATTTAAAACATTTAAAATTCTTTAAAATACTGATTTTTAATCTTGATTAGCATGCAATTGGGTTGGGGGTCCTAGGGGTGCAAAACGTTACCTCAACACGACGCGAAAGCTACACCGGCGTCGGGTAGCGACACCGGGGGTTGGAATAATAGATCGCGCTCCAAGTCCTGATTCCAATATATATTCCTCGCTGGAAGGTTCAGAGCAATCGACCGGGGCGACGATTCCAGATTCCAAAGCTCGCACGTGCGACGACGGGCTACGACGTGCGACGACGTCGTACGCGGCAAGTCGTCGAAGAGAACGCACCTAGGTGGGGCCCACAGTAGTCCTAGGGACCTTTGGGGGACCCACAATAACTCTGGAGAACTTGGGGGGCCCACGGTGGCAAGCGGTGCGACGGGTGCGGGGTTGCGACAAGTGACTCTCGGTCGTACTCAGCCAAATGCGGGAGATTGGCTCGGTCAGACACTGGGGAACGGGGCTTGGTGCAGCGCTGCGGGGGTTGCAACTTGGTTCTCTCGGTCGCTGCGGAGCAATCGATCGGTCGGTGTGGGCGGACGAGCGTTGCAACGTTGCAACGTTGCAACGTCGGTCGGTGCGGGCGAGGACTTCGGTCGGGCACGGTGCGGAGCGGGGGAACGAAGCGGGGGAACGAAGCGGCGACGGTGCGGGGTCGATGCGGAGCGGGGATGCGGGCCAAGCCCTCGGTCAGACCGAGGGCTCCTCTCGGTCGGAGCGGGAGGACGGGGCTAGCGGCAGCAGCGGGTGCGGACGGGGCTTGGTGCGGAGCGGGCGACCGGTCTGAGCGGGGGAACGGAGCTGATTCCGTCGGTCGTGCGGCAGCCGAACGTCGCAACGTTGCGACGAATCGTCGCAACGTCCAATTTGAGTTTTGGAAGAGGCTAGGGCTAATTTCTTGCGAAAATAGGTCTTCCTAGGGGTTGCTTATATAGTATAGATGGGTTGACTTGGTCTAGGGCTAAATCTAATAGGATTAGAATATTAAAATAATTTAAAATTTGAATTCCAACTACTCCAACTCACCCAAGGATTTGACTTGGTCCAAATGAGCTGGAAATTGGCTCAAAAATTCTTTAAAACGTTTAAAACTTAAATAAATTTTTATTTGGCCGAAAATAATTTATAAATTAATTATTAAAAATAATATAAAACTTGTTAAAAATATAAAAGTGGTCAAATAAACTCCAAAAATTATAAAATAAATATTGGGGTGATCGTGGCGACGAATGTGAGCTAACTAAGAAGACGGATATCAAATTCGACGTCGGACGACGAAACTAAAAATAGAAACGTCTCCCGTCAAGAGTGAGAATCGTCACGTCTCATCGATTAAGTGTAAATTGTGGAAAAACGACTCGAGAAGTGTCGTTCCAAGATAGTGCCACTATTTAATACTCTCAAAGACGTTCACAACGACATATCACACTAAAGTGTTCACAGACGAACAACGTCTAAAACAAACACGTGCACGGCCAAAGCACGTGCACGAACAACGTACGACGAAAAGTGGTCGTTACAGCTTCGTCTGGGCGCCACTCGGGCGGACGCGATACCGTCACTCGGCCGATGTGGTCTTCGGTGCTCGGCCGAGTGCACTGGTAACTCATGTCTGAACTGGTCGGCCGAGCAGTGTCTCGCTGGTCGGCCGAGTGGCTCCTCCACTCGGCCGAGTGGGACACAAAAAATGCCTAATCTGATTGTTCTGGCCTCCTCGTCGCTCTTGCGACGTCCATTCTTCTTCCGCTCCTCTCCAACAGCAAAATACCCCTCGGGGAGGTCGTCGGTGACCGTCTAGAGTAAGCGCATCTCGAGATCACTCCAAATCGCGCCAAATCACCTGAAATGCGACAAAAACAACAAATCGTGAAAAGCATCGCAATATCATCGATATATCGTGAAACACATGATTTGGGCGATCTAAATGGCATGCAAACATGCGGAAAAAAGGTGTAAAATAAGGAGTGATCAGTCAACTTCTTGGAGCTAGGGTTTGGTGACATCTTCTTCCTCAAAATCCATTATTGCCCTAATTTGGTAAGTATACTCAAGGCATAGGATTTTGTGGCAAGTGTTTCATTATTTCATCTCATTTGTTATTTGAGTTTGTCTCTCGGCTGTGAGAGAGTTTGTGATCCCGGGTTGTGGGAGTCACATTTACATTGTGTATGATTTGGTCTTGTAGAGGTTTTTCTACAAGAATTTCATAGCGCAAAATCTTGTGTTAGTGGTTTCTAACTCAAGTATCCGGAGTGGATCCGGAATGTTGGGACGTAGGATCACCAGGAACAAGTCGGGGAGACTTGGGTGGATCCGAACCCATTACATCGTTTTGTTTGCGATTGTCTATTCTTGTTGTTTGTAGTCTATTCCGCTTTGTTGTTTGTGTGTTTGCACAATAATTAGGTATAACTCTCTTGATTATTTTAAAGTACTATTCACCCCCCTCTAGTACATGTGCAGTAGCTTCACAGGGCATAACAATTCATGAAGTCAAGAGATTCGGATTCTCCATGTTGAAGCTTTGAAGATGGTTCGTCATGTTATTTATATTATCTTCTAGCTTCATCTCATAGAATGTTAAGCCTTGAGTAGTACTTGCCTAGAAATCTTCATAACTATAATATCTTATCTCTAGGATTGCCTTAGAAGCCATTAAAAAGTTTCTCGTAGCTTATCGCTTCTTTTCATGGCTTCATATGCATATTAGTTGGTTCAAGTAGAAGAACCAACCGATTAGATGACGATCTAGTCGGTTGGAGATCCTTCTTAGACCGACTAGCCATAATTGTTAATTCAAGCCTATTTGTTGACCAATTAGTCGGTCCAAGAAGGTTCACCGACCGACTAGTTGTCCAACTAGTCGGTTGGCAATCCTTCGTAGACCGACTAGTTTTCCTTGTGAAATTCAGCTCAGTTACTGTTGACTAATTAGTCGGTCCAAGAAGGTTCACCGATCGACTAGTTGTCAAACTAGTCGGTTGGTGTTTCTTCTTAGACCGACTAGTTCTATTTCTTCAGCATTTCACTATCTTTGTTGTCATCAATCTAGTCGGTCCAAGAAGTTTCACCGACCGACTAGTTGCAAAACTAATCGGTCAGTGATCCTTCTTAGATCGATTAAGCAGCTTCAGAAATAGATCCGTTAGGCATTTAATGCCACGATTTTTGTGACCGTTTTGTCTCTTCCTATATAAGTTTGAGTTGCTTCAAACCAGAGAACCAAGGCTGATACTAGAGACATTTTCACATCCAAGAGAAGAGCCATTCACCTCCATTTCTAAGCTCTCTCATCTCACAAGAATCTCTCCCTTACTCTTTGAGCCCTAATTCCTCAAGAGAGATTCTCATTCCTTGTGAGCTACTCAAGCTAAGAGCTTGAATCAAAGTCACCAACTTCACCCTAGCCATCTATTGTTGTCCATCTTGGTGGAGCTAGGGTTTGGTATTATCTACTTCCTCAAAATCCATTCTTGCCCTATATTGGTAACTATTTCTCAAGGCATATGATTTTGTGGTAAGAGCTTTACATTTCATTCTCTATACATATAAATTGTTGTATACTCTCGGTTGTTGAGAGGGTTGGCTTGATCCCAAGTTGTGGGAGTCCAGATATAGAGTTTGCTCTCGGTTTGTGAGAGTGTGCTTAGTCCCTAGTTGTGGGATTAAGGTTTTACGTGTTCTCGGGTTGTGGGATACACGGACATCGATTGTAGGTAGATTGCACTTGTGGGATTTTCCACAAGTGAGCTAAAGGAAAGCTCTAGTGGTTCTACTAGTGTATCTGGAGGGGATCCGGGTGTTGCTGGATTAGGGCACCGGGAACAAGTCGGGGAGACTTGGGTGGCACCGAACCAGGATAGATTGCATGTTTGCATTGCATTCTTCCTTGCATTGTTGATCACTTCTTTCATTCCGCATTTGTTGGTTAATTAGGGTTTTATTTGGCGTAAATTCCTTATAATTCAATAAAACATTATTCACCCCCTAGTGTTTATTCCTCATAGCACAGGGTCACTACATAGGTCGGCTAGGTGTGCAAACCTAGAGGGTACTATCGAACGATGGCAGATACGCTCGAATCTGGCGCGGTGTGCGTCATCTCGAAACGTAATCCCTATCGGCCCGACGGCGGGAGCGGGTGGTGCCTGTGTGGGGATGGGATTGGTAGGAGGCGGCTGTGTAGGTGGGGGTGGACTAGGTGGCGGGGACTCCGCCCTAGCGGAAGAGGGACCAGGATCATCTGATCTCTTCCGCTTGGAAGCGGAAGCCCGAGTACGTGGCCTAAGGCGCGGCGGCATGTGTGCCGCGAGACGTGCCCCCTAAAAATTGAAATGCGACACGCTAAATAATGAAACGAGTATACCTGAGCACGCCGCGAGAGCAATCAGTAATGTGTGCGAAGATACGCCTCCTCCGCAAGGCTCCGTATACGTCAAAAAGCTCCCCAAAGCTCCCCCAAGCTAGCCTGAAACACAAACGATAAAATCAGCCAATAATAATCAATATATATGGGGAAGATAAGGGGTAACAGATATATATAGGAGTTGATTTGAATTTGGGGCGCAACGGGCGTACAAATCGGGAGAAATGGGGAGAAATGAGGAATTTGGGCGAAATAGGGTGACCGGCGGTCGGCCGGCGACTGGGAGGCGGCGCTGGTGAGTCACGGCAGCGGGGCCACGTCGGTGACCTGCGGGGATGCTCGGTCAGCAGCGGCAGGACCTGCTCGGGCAGCAGAGGGCAGGAATCGGGCGAGGGGAGAGGAAACAGCAGCAGCGGCTCGGGCGAATTTGGGAAAGTGGCATTTCGAAATCCGCGTCGCTGCCGCCCGCTTATATATAAGATGGTTACGACTCGGCCGAGTAGAAGTGTCACTCGGCTGAGTGAAGTCGATTTCAAATTATACTACGTAACTTACGACTCGGCCGAGTGGCTTTGCTTCACTCGGCCGAGTACAAATGTCTCACTCGGTCGAGTGGCTCGGCCACTCAGCAATTTTTGAGCACTGGAGGGTATCTGATTCACTCGGTCGAGTGGTAATTAAGACTAAAATTCAAAGAAAATGATAGAGAGTCGGTCTGCAGAAACTTCCCTGATTGGTACTCCACTCAGCCGAGTGGAGTCTTTGCTCGGCCGAGTGACATATGTTACTCGACCGAGTGGCACCCTGTTTTCTGCAACGGCTCTCCGTTTTTGCTCCATTCTCTGTTTTTCTTCCTTTAGTCAGTCCCTTCCTTCTCTTGAGGCCTGAGCGTGTTCCTGAAGCGCTCTCCCTTGCCTTGGTCATCCTCCATATGAATAATCCCTCGTTCTCCATCTCCTGTCATGAAAATTAGGACCCGTTGTCACGATTTTTTGTAGACACTAGACTCTAAACACTAAGAAAAGTCTAAAAGAAAAACAAAGTTCAAACTAAAACAATATGAAACCGTCGGGTTGCCTTCCGACAAGCACTCGTTTAAGATCATGAGCTCAACCCCTTATGATATTCGATTAGCGCGTGATGTTGGGTGCATGCGAGATACGCCCATCAAATTTGCCGGGAAGGCCACTTGGATTTGGTTGTTGGTGCTCGTTGGCCTTCCTCGGCGTCCCCTCATCATGGGTAGTGTTGGGGGATAAGTCCCCCAAGCTTAAGCTAGAATCAGTCTTCTTCCTCACCGGTGACACTGGCCTTCGGTCCGGCGGTGCTTTCTTCGAATTGTTGGCCGTTGAGAGCTTGCAAAGCTCCCTTATCCTTGCGACATCAGCGTTATCTTCATCATCGGATGTGGAGCTATCCGGAGGGTGTTGGATATGGACGACATGAATACACCCATGAGGGGATGTATGAGGGTAAACGGACCTCAGATGTCGCGTGCACGAAGGCGTGCATGAAGGGAATCTTTTCTCGTGTGAAAAGGACCACTCGATAAGTGGAAAAAGCCACTCGATAAGTGAAAAAAGTCACTTTATAAGTGCATAAAGGCACTTGATAAGTGAATGAAGAAGAGGATAAATGAATGTGCTAATATAGGCTAATAAGCTTATAATTGGTTATTTCCTACAATAACCACCCCTAAAGCCTATAAATAGGACCCAAGGGTAAGGCATTCATTCCACACTTTCCATGCCATAAGTTTGCATAAGGCATCTTATGTTCTTCTTCTCCCTTCCATTAAAATCCTCTTCTAGTTAGAGATTTAGGCGGTGAAACTCTGCTTCGATCCTCCGTGACGAAGTATCGACCGTTGTGGCGAATCCGAGGGCGAAGTCCCGAGATTACGGTGCCGCGTACGCAAGCGTAAGTCTCGACTTTATTATTCGATCCTAACATCCTTGTTTTGTCAAGATCCTACATTGGTATCAGAGCCATACAGGTTCGCCTTGGTCAAACCGCCGCCACATTGAACCGATGAACGAGGCGTTGTCTTTTTCACGAATGGGTATCCTATCATTATGGATATGGTAGGAACGCTTCGTGATGGAGAGAACGCAGCGGTTGCTCTTTTCTTGTTTGGGTCTTCTGTCATTACGGATATGGCAGGAACTCTCCGTGACGGGAAGAACCGACCGTTCATATCGTCAAGCTCGCACTATTCATGGATGCTGAGTCTCCATTCATAGGGAATGTGAACTCTCTTCATGTGGAATGTGTAGTTTACGAACTTTAAAGTATGTTATTTCTTCATTTTGGCACACGGCCATTAGAGAATAACTACTTTCTCGACGAACGGGTGCTTCCTCGAAGAAGACGACGGTGGTTATTCCCATCGGAGAAGATGACTTTTGGTGCATGATCACCATGGCCAAATGGGCTATGGAGGCAATGCATCCCCCTCCCCATTCGGAGAGGGTTGGCTACGGCCAATAACCACCACGGCCACCCCTCCGGCGGGGTGTGCGGCCAACCCTATGCAAGGGGGTGGCCGGCCATGGCCATATGGGCCATGGCCGGCCATGGCCAAAGTGCCATGGCCGGCCATGGCCAGGCCGGCACTGGCCGACCACGGCCAGGGCCAAGGAGCCCTGGCCGGCCTCGGCCAGGCCAGAGCCGGCCTCTGGCCGAGGCCTGGCCAGGGCCAGAGGGCCCCGGCCGGTCTCGGCCAGGACTGGCCGGCCTCTGGCCGAGGCCAGGCCAGTGCCAGGGGGGCCCTGGCCGGCCTCTGGCCGAGGCCTGGCCGGCCCTGGCAGAGGCCAGGGCCGGTGCCCTGGCCGGCCTCGGCCAGGGCAGAGACCCTGGCCGAGGGGCCAGGGCCCCTGGCCGGCCAGTGCAGAGGCCCTGGCCGGCCCTTGGCCAGCCTCGGCCAAGGCAAAGGCCCTGGCCGGGAGAGGTTTCAGATCATTGGTATTGGTCGACCAATCCGGGAGTTTTGGTCGACCAATTCGGCAAAAGGCCTTGGTCGAACACGAACATGCCGACTAGCCCATACGGGGCCAACGACAGTCGTCTGCGGTAAAATTCTCCCATACGGGGAGAAGCGCCTGGATCCAAACGGGAGCCGGCGACAATGGCTTGCAGAAAAATCCCCTCAGGGGGAATCCGGCCTTGGCACGGATACGGCTCATCCCCGGCAAATGGCCAGGAAGTGTCGAATATTTCACTAGTATCATAAGGGTACTAGGTTGAAATATACAATTTTGAAAAATACATTTTTCGTACGTTTTGAAAAAATACTTTTTTAGAAACGGTTTTCCGCTGCAAAGTACTATAAGAGTACTTTTATTTGATAAAGTGATGGGGAAATATTGAAAGTTACTCTAGATGGTGATTGGAAACATAGTGACCTTTCCGATTCTAGAGTAACATCTTCAATATTTTTCGAAAGTAACTTATCAAATTATAAATATCATTCCAAGTGGGAGTTGAAATTAGAACTATCCAAATGGGATATTCTATTATCATTTCAAATGGGAATTATATTTTAAATTTTCAATGCAATGTTTTTGATCAAACCTTCGGTTTTGTGTCTTTTGTAGCATTTTAAAAGTAAAATGTATTCCGCTTCAAAGAATATCGTCGCTGAGTTAAACAGAGGTGAAAAACTCAACGGCGATAATTACAAACTTTGGTCCATCAAGATACAATACGTTTTAGAGGAGCAAGAAGTGCTTGAAACTTTAAAGAACGTAATGATTGAACCCGAGTTGGGCACTATGGCCCAACACAGACGAGACTAGGAAGCTTTTGATGCTTGGTCTCGGAAGAATAAGATAGCCCGCATTACGTTATTGAGCAGTATGGCCGATGACATAATGCGCATCTTCCGAGAGCATGACCTTGCCATGGACATATGGTCCAAGCTAGAGGAGAAGTTTAGTGGCACATCGGTGTCCAAACTTCGTGCCTTAACTATAAGATTTGATTCATACAAGAAACGTCCAGATCATTCCATTGGGAAACATCTGCGACATATGGCAAATCTAATCTCAGAGTTAAAGGATGCAGGTCATGTGCTCACTGATGAGCAACAAATCCAAGCAGTCATACGTTCCCTACCAAATGGGTGGGACTAAATAAAGATGCATCTCATTCACAATGAGAGCATCAAGACTTTCAGCGATGTTTCTAAGCACCTCGAATTAGAGGAAGAGCGGCTTGCGGCTGCCAAGCCAAGTGCAGAAGTGCACATGGTTGCTAGTTCCTCACACGGGGGAAAGAAACGGAAAGATCGTTCGAAGTTCACTAATGAACGTAATAAGCAACCTGAGTCTACCAAGAAACCCAAACATAAGGGTGGGCACAAGAAATGGCACAAGAAGAAAGACTTGAAGAGGATCAAGTGCTTCAAGTGCAACAAGCTCGGTCACTATGCTCGTACGTGTACGAGTGGAGGCGACGAGGTAAATTGTAAATATACTAGTTACATATGTGTTTCTAGTTCAATATTTCTTGTGGAATCTAATCCATTTTGGATAATTGATTCAGGTGCCACCGACCACATAGCAAGGGACAGACGGTCCTTCTTGGAGTATCACCGGATACCCCAAGGAACGAAGTGGATCTATGTAGGAAACAACACACGTGTTGAAGTGAAAGGCGTTGGGACTTGCAAGCTAGTCTTGGACAACGGCCGCACTCTCCTACTTCATGATGTTCTCTTCGCTCCAGATATTCGAAGGAATATAATATCTGTGGTCGTGTTAATGGGTATTGGTTATAGCTGGTTCTTTCAAAATTGTAAAGTGGACTTGTGTTGTAATAATTCCTTAATTGGCACTGGGTATGTATTTAAAGGATTTATTGTATTAAATACAATGTATGACTCTTCATATTGTAATGAAAATTTCCTTGTTGCAAATTCATCAACTTATGAGTCTGATATAATTTGTTGGCATGCAAGGCTTGGTCACATTGGACCAACACGAATGGATAGACTTGCCAAACGTGGCCTTCTATCCAATGTTTCAAAGGTTGAAATGTCGACCTGCGAATATTGCCTTGTAGGGAAATCTTGTCGCAAGCCGTTTGAAACCGGCACAAGGGCCGAGGTTCCATTACAGCTCATCCATTCGGACATATGTGGTCCGATGAATGTCAAGACAAGGCGCGGGAAGTCCTATTTCATCACGTTTATTGATGATTTCACCCGATTCGGACATATCTATTTGATATCCCACAAAAGTGAAGCATTAACCTGCTTTAAAAACTATATGAGTTTAGTGGAGAATCAATTAGATCGCAAGATTAAGGTCAGGCGAACCGATAGGGGCGGTGAATATCAATCAACAAGTTTTAAGGAATTTTGTGATGAAAAAGGCATAATACATCAGGTAGCTATGCCTTATACTCCTCAACAAAATGGTGTTGCTGAAAGGAGAAATAGGACTTTAATGGAAATGGTCCGTTCAATGATGGCGCAAGCTAACTTGCCAATCACCTTTTGGGGTGATGCATTATTAACGGCCACTTTCATTTTGAACCGCGTACCCTCGAAATCAGTTAGCTCCACTCCTTATGAGTTGTGGAACTAAAAGTCTCCTGACTTAAACATTTTAAAACCTTGGGGATGTGCATCCTACGCACATATTTCCTCCCATAAGTATGGCAAACTTGGGCAAAGGGGAAGGAAATATATCTTTATACGATACGCAGAAAACTACAAAGGTTATGTTTTCATTAGTCAAGAAGACAATGGAGGTCTAATTGAATTTGAGTCGAGGGATGTCACTTTCTTGGAAAACGAGTTTCCAAGACAGGGCGAGATAAGTCAGGACTTATCTCTATTTGAGATTAATGATCAAGAAGGATTACCTCATTCGAGTGGAAGAATTTTTGGTGAAGACGAAAATACGTTTCAAACTTCACCAATGGATGATACGAATGACATTAATCCTATTTCATACTTGCTTTATGCTATCAAGGAGATGCCTTGAGGCTCGAAGGCTACACTGATGCTGATTGGGCGGGTGATCTCGATGAGCGACGATCGACCTCAGGATATGTTTTTCTACTCGGATCTGGTGCAATATCCTGGAGTAGCAAGAAACAATCCTGCATCGCACTTTCAACTATGGAAGCCGAGTTTGTAGCATTTAGCATGGCAGTCCAAGAGGCTGTTTGGCTTAGGAAGTTCTTAGACAGGCTAATTGATGCAAGTGACTCAGGTGTTGTACCAATACACAGCGACAGTCAAGCATCTATAGCTTATGTCAAAGATCCTAAATTCCATTGTAAGACCAAACACATTGAAATCCGCTACAAATTTGCAAAAGACTATGATAAGACCAAGAAGGTGGACATAAGGTACATATCTACGCATGAGATGATAGCGGATCCGCTTACGAAGGCGATCCCCAGAGATGTGTTTTACAAACACTTATCATCTCAAGGATTGCTTAAGAGCTGAGTTGTACCAATGTAAATTCCCATGTCTGCAAATGATAAAATTTAATAAAAGAATAAGGTCTTTTCAACATTGCATATGAATATTCTTAAGAAATGTTTGTGTACATTTTTGAAATCTCAGCTGAATTTTAGTATGTCGGACAGATTAAGGTTGGCTCTCTCACATGAGCAACCGACTTTATTTTTATCAGACGAGTAAAATAAAGATGAGACCTGTTTAAATTCAAAATCGTCAGACGGACGATTTAGAGTCATGACTTAAACAAAATGGTCGTATGAAAGATCTGCATCATATGGATGTTTTTCAAAAGATCTAAGAGGATTTTGAAATCCTATCTGTCTTACGCGGGATGTGAGTCCAGAAGATTATTTGAGTAGTAAAAGGGACTCAAAGTCAGACATTGTGGTGTCTGGTCATCATCCTTACAACATCATTAAGACATACGCTCCCTGGGAAAGGAGTGATGTTGTAATACGTATTCATACTACGTATGCATTTTGACCATTGGGTTAGAATAGTAATTGTGTTTACTATTATGTGAGACCCAAAGACCACATGGGTCTTAACTCGTTACCCTTATGGACTCTAATTGGTTCCTTAAGATTTGACTGGGTGATTGCTATCTTAGCATGTTGCTTATGGACTATGGTTAATTCGGTCCGGCGGGGCATGTTAGAAAAGCGAGTCAAGTCAAGATCAAAAGGATCGCAAGAAGAGGAAGATTAATTTCATATTCACATTTGGAATTTAGAGATTCAAAGCTGGCCAGCCAATTGTAATCCAGATGGGATTCAATTGTTGAATATAAAGTATAAGAAATGTGAAGAAATAATCTAGGGTAAAGCATGCGTTGATCTACTCAACTTTGCACCTCGAGGGGTGTTGTGTATCTCTAACAAGTGCACAACAGCGGACTCTATGCGCATGACGGTCACACGGCCTATTTCTCGGTATGATAAACAGAAGAGTTAAAAGGAAAGATGTTTCCTTACAATCCCCTCCAGTGTGAGTGGGAGATGTTGGATATGGACGACATGAATACACCCATGAGGGGATGTATGAGAATAAACGGACCTCAGATGTCGCGTGCACGAAGGCGTGCACGAAGGGAATCTTTTCTCGTGTGAAAAGGACCACTCGATAAGTGGAAAAAGCCACTCGATAAGTGGAAAAAGTCACTTTATAAGTGCATAAAGGCACTTGATAAGTGAATGAAGAAGAGGATAAATGAATGTGCTAATATAGGCTAATAAGCTTATAATTGGTTATTTCCTACAATAACTACCCCTAAAGCCTATAAATAGGACCCAAGGGTAAGGCATTCATTCCACACTTTCCATGCCATAAGTTTGCATAAGGCATCTTATGTTCTTCTTCTCCCTTCCATTAAAATCCTCTTCTAGTTAGAGATTTAGGCGGTGAAACTCTGCTTCGATCCTCCGTGACGAAGTATCGACCGTTGTGGCGAATCCGAGGTCGAAGTTCCGAGATTACGGTGCCGCGTACGCAAGCATAAGTCTCGACTTTATTATTCGATCCTAACATCCTTGTTTTGTCAGGATCCTACAGAGGGTCATCCAACTTTTCTTCAATGCTAGAAATTTGGCCTTCTTCAAGGCCATCATCATGGAGAACGCCGATGGAGTGCGGAATGGCTTCATCGATTACCTCATCAAGGAGGTCCACATAGTCCAACTCCTCTTGGTAGGGCATATGCTTCATGGCTTTGGGTATGTGGAACTCAACCTCAATGTTCCCGACATTCAAGGATAATGTGCCTTCTCTCACATCGACTATAACACCGGCGGTGGCTAAGAACGGGCGTCCAAGTATAAGTGAAGTGTCGCCCTCCTCCTTGATGTCCATAACGACAAAGTCGCAAGGCAAACATATCCCTCCCAGAACTTGAAGCGGGATGTCCTCCGCAATCCCCACCGGCCTAGTAACCTGACCATCCGCTAGTTGTATTCTCATGTCGGTTGGCTTTAAGTCGGTCCCCGTATTCAATTTCCGGAACATGCTAAGGGGCATTAGGCTCACACTTGCTCCCAAGTCAACTAAGGCCTTTTGCAATGGGACTCCTCCAAGTGCGCATGGGACGCGAAAGCTTCCGGGATCCTTAAACTTTGCGGGCTCCTTTTCCCTCCGGGTGAACCAAGTTCCTTGTTCGGCAAGCATTATTTTCTCCTTCCTTTTCTTTCTCGAAATTAAGTCCTTTAAGAACTTTGCATACGACGGGATCTCCACTATAGCATCCAAGAAAGGTATGTTAAGGCTTACTCCCCTCAAATATTCAAGGAACTTGGCGAGCCTCTTCTCAATTTTGGCTCTCGCCAACCGTTGTGGAAAGGGCACCGGCGGCATGTAGGTGCGCTCCTCATCAGGCTTCTTCATTTCAGAATTTCCTACTTCTTGCGGCTCTTTTGTGCTCTCCTCTTCAATAGCCGGCTCTTTCTCGTTCAAAATCTCTTCCACGGGCTTCTTGGTTTGGACCATGGTGGGAGTAGTATCCTTCCCGTCTCTAGTTGTGACCGCCACTACCGCATTTATGTGGCCGGTATTGCTCCGTGGATTGGGCTCCGGTTGAGCCGGCAATTGTTGAGTGTTTTTGTTTAGCAACACAAGTTGCTCTCCAAGTTGCGCGACGACGGTATTTAGCGAATCTTGTTGCGCCGTCAACCTAGCATTGATTTTTCTTTGCTCCACCATGAATTCCTCCACCCTAGCTTCATAATCCGATCGTGGTTGAACTTGTGGTGGGTTGGAAGCTCTCCAACCTTGGTTATAACCGGGCGGCCTATACGGTCCCGCTTGTTGCCTAGGCGGGTAATTTTGTTGCGGTGGCCCGCTTGGTTGATATTGAGGTTGTGGAGGAGGAGGCCTAGCTTGAGTTTGTTGCGGCGGTGGTGGGTTTAAAGATCCTTCATTATTTGCATACGAAAATCCCGGATGGTTCCTTGCGGCCGGGTTGGTCCAATAACCGGAGTTTTCCGCAACATATTGCACTTGCTCCAAGGCTCCCTCTCCATGCTCTCCTCCTACGAACATGACTTGAGATTGGTCTTGCCAATCACTCATATTGCTTCCCATCGTAGGTGTGGAGGGAGCTCCATGTGGCTCGGTGATATATTTCTCCAATCTCTCAACTACCTTGTGGAGAGAGTCAAATTTATTCGAAAGCTTCAAGGAGGTAGAAGATTGACATCGCTCATCACCCCATTGTTGGTTATTAGAGGCCATCTCCTCTAATAGGGCCGTAGCTTCATCCAGTGTTTTGGAAAGAATGGCTCCGTTGGCGGTTGCATCTATGATTTTCTTAGTGCCCGGTTGGAGTCCATTATAAAAGCTGTGAACTAGCTCCCATGCCTCTACGCTGTGATGGGGGCACTGATGCTGCAGATCCTTAAAGCGCTCACATGCCTCGTATAGGGTCTCCTGCGGTCCTTACTTGAAGGACATGAGTGCACTTCTAATCTTCACCGTCTTAGATGGCGGGTAGAATTTATCAACAAAAGCGCTAGCCAATTCATCTCAAGTAGTGAATATACCTTCTTCCTGCGTCCTCGGCCAATATAGAGCTTTGTCTCTGAGGGTGAAGGGGAAGAGTCTCAAACGGATCGCATCGGGGGAGACACCCGGCATTTGAAAGGTGGCGCACTTGGACAAGAAGAGCTGGATGTGATAATGTGGATTCTCATGGGAGTTCCTATGGAATGGGTCTTGTTGCATTAAGACCACTAATCCCGACTTGAGCTCAAAATTCTTATCCGCCGCCAACTCCAGCATAGCGATGGAAGAAGTAGTGGAGGAAGTCTTAGGCTGAAGCCTATCTCTGATGGATATAATCCTCGCCATACGTGCCGCTAGTTCTTTCGATGTCTCCGGGTGGTTCATTCAAGTATCCTCTATATATAGCCTTTTCTCGGCTCTGAGCCTCCTCTCAGTACGTTCGATCTCCGGATCAAATATAATATCCTCTGGATCGGCCGTCGATCTCGTGTACAAGCAAAAGAAAAACAGACTTACGATGGAATTGTTAGCACGATAGAGGAGTAAAAATAAAAAAAGAAATAAAACAAAAAGAAATAGCTAAGTAGCGAAAATAAAACAATGTCGCCTCCCCGGCAACGGCACCAAAAACTTGATCGCGTCCGAGTGTACACCCGAAAAACAACTTGTAGTTTTACCGCAAGCGCACGGTGTAGCGGCGAGCGGGTATCGAACTCAGGGAGGAACAAATGACCGTGTCTCTTTCCAATCACCTAGCTATCAAGAGAATCGAGAATAGTTTGGGGTATAACATCCACAATCGTTCAAATATCAAGAGAAATATCAATTTAATAAAACGTCTAGGGATGGGGAATCCCCACTACGGACATTATCTCATCATTGTGATTCATAAGTTTCATTATTGCTAAACTTGAATGTGGGTGAACTAGTCGCAACTAAATGTAGAACCAAGCTCACGCTCTCTCGCTATTGCCGGTCTATAGCAAACCTAGGATATGGACCACTCTCGTGCAAACCCTAGCCTAAGCCGCTAGTGTGAAGAACGACATCATTGTTTAATCGTGTCTCGAGTCCACTCTCATGCAAACTCGAGCTACGACCTTGGTTGTGATAGTTCCTATCCGTCCAATCTCTTGCAAACGGATATGGGTATAGAATCACAATTAAAAATCCTAGCTTTGGTCCAATCTCTTGCAAACCAAGTCTAGAGAAATCCAATTGTTAATCTAAATCGAATATCTAGGCCTTCCTATCAATTGGGATCCAATCTCTTGCAAATCACAATCGATATGAATCCCTAGATATCCGTAATTTATCAATCTCAACCTAACCCTAATCAATTCTAGCAACAATTCCACAAATTCATCACAAATTAGAAATAGGGTCCATAGGATTCATCCACATGCCCTAGAACATCAAATCTACTCACTAAACATCATGCAAATCTCAGAAAAATCAACAATAATAGCGGCACAATTCATTGCAAAAGAGAAATAATGCATAAAAATAGATTTTTCAATAGGAATTGACAAACCAATGTAGATGGCGATGATTTCCAGCTGAAAATTCCCCAAAGAGTAGC
Source organism: Scilla litardierei (assembly GCA_030789695.1). NCBI lineage: Eukaryota > Viridiplantae > Streptophyta > Magnoliopsida > Asparagales > Asparagaceae > Scilla > Scilla litardierei. Next base: position 71,440,377 of record CM061134.1, on the reverse strand, counting down.
CCTCAAATCCCTAAAAGAAATTCTAAAAATTAATGTTCAAAAGCTCCCTAAACTAGGGCAAAAACTGGGTTTAAATACCCTCTAAAATCGCCCAAAAAAATCGTGACCAAACTGTCCCTGCGCAGCCCAGAAATCGCAACCCTAGCAGCAGGCGGAGCGGTTCACTCGGCCGAGTGGCATTATCACTCGGCCGAGTGACAAACCCTGTAAGAAAACAGTACGTTAGGGGGGTCTCAGGGCCTACCTTCGGAGGTGACTCGGCCAAGGGGCTTTATTCACTCGGTCGAGTGGCATTGTCACTCGACCGAGTGGGACCTCTAAGAATATCTGACAGATTCCAGTAACTCTGGCCTCTCTCTTGACGAATTTCCTGTGCCACTCGGGCGAGTGAACATTCCTACTCGGCTGAGTGGGTTGTCGTCACTCGGCCGAGTACACGCTGATTCTCTCTTGTGCGTGTCCGCTTTGGTCGACCGAGTGGGCTTCCTTGCTCGGCCGAGTGAGTGCTCCACTCGGCCGAGTAGCATGCTGTAAATGCCCAAACTTCTCCGTTTCTCCTCCTCGTCGCTCTTACGAAGTTCCTTCTTCTTCCACTCATCCTCCATCGCTTAATGGCCCTCATAAGTTTCATTATTTCTAAACTTGAATGTGGGTGAACTAGTCACAACTAAATGTAGAACCAAGCTCACACTCTCGCGCTATTGCCGGTCTATAGCAAACCTAGGATAGGGCTCATTCTCGTGCAAACCCTAGCCTAAGCCGCTAGCGTGAAGAACGACATCATTGTTTAATCGTGTCTCGAGTCCACTCTCGTGCAAACTCGAGCTACGACCTAGGTTGTGATAGTTCCTATCCGTCCAATCTCTTGCAAACGGATATGGGTATAGAATCACAATTAAAAATCCTATCTTTGGTCCAATCTCTTGCAAACCAATTCTAGAGAAATCCAATTGTCAATCTAAATCGAATATTTAGGCCTTTATATCAATTGGGATCCAATCTCTTGCAAATCCCAATTGATATGAATCCCTAGCTATCCATAATTTATCAATCTCAACCTAACTCTAATCAATTCTAGCAACAATTCCACAAATTCATCACAAATTAGAAACTGGGTCCATAGGGTTCATCCCCATGCCCTAGAACATCAAATCTACTCACTAAACATCATGCAAATCTCAGAAAAATCAACAATAATATCGGCACAATTCATTGTAAAAGAGAAATAATGCATAAAAATAGAGTTTTCAATAGGAATTGACAAACCAATGTAGATGGCAATGATTTCCATCTGAAAATTTCCCAAAGAGTAGCCCTCAAATCCTTAAAAGAAAGTCTAAAAATTAATGTTCAAAAGCTCCCTAAACTAGGGCAAAAACTGGGTTTAAATACCCTCTAAAATCGCCCAAAAAATCGTGACCAAACTGCCCCTGCGCAACCCAAAAATCGCAACCCTAGCAGCAGGCGGAGCGATTCACTCGGCCGAGTGGCATTGTCACTCGGCCGAGTGACAACCCCTGTAAGAAAACAGTAAGTTAGGGGGGTCTCAGGGTCTGCCTTCGGAGGTGACTCGGCCGAGGGACTTTATTCACTCGGCCGAGTGGAATTGTCACTCGGCCGAGTGGGACCTCTAAGAATGTCTGATAGATTCCAGTAACTCTGGCCTCTCTCTGGACGAATTTCTCGTGCCACTCGGGCGAGTGAACATTCCTACTCGGCAGAGTGGGCTGTCGTCACTCGATCGAGTACACCTGATTCTCTCTTGTGCGTGTCCGCTTTGGTCGGTCGAGTGGGCTTCCTTGCTCGGCCGAGTGAGTGCTCCACTCGGCCAAGTGGCATGCTGTAAATGCCCAATCTTCTCTGTTTCTCCTCCTCGTCGCTCTTACGAAGTTCCTTCTTCTTCCACTCATCCTCCATCGCTAAATGGCCCTCAAACGAGCCGTGGATGACACTCCTTAGCGCTTGCAAACCCCTCGATCTCAAAATCGCTCCAAATCGCTCCATATTTCCTGAAATGCGACAAAAACAAGAAATAGTGAACATCATCGCATTATTGTCGAATAATCGTGAAAAACGCGATATGGGCGATCAAAACGGCATGCAAACATGCAGGAAAAAAGGTGTAAAATATGGAGTGATCATGGTGTCACTATAGACTTTGTGATGCCTTCCTCCGGTGCATCCACAAGTGGTGTCAAAGACACTATAAGTAGCAAACCTACCAAGAAAGTCACCACTTCACCTTCTCTTCCTTTTGGCAAGAAACCCACTAATGGTGGAAACCAAAAGCAAGGCCATGCTTACATGTACACTAACACTCATCCACGTAGGAAACCTCCTACTTCACAAATGGATAATCATGGCATTTTTTATGCTCCACACCCACGGACACATACAAATCCACGCAAGAGAAATTCTCATGTACGTGCTCCTATACACACATATGTTCATACCATCATTTCTACATGTATGCACATCCTCCTCATGACATGCATAATCAATATGTTCCATATAACATGCATGTTCCTAAGCATACATATCACTCTCGTATGTCATATGCATATCCACCACCTCATGTTTATGCTAGAAACCATGTTCCTAAGAAGCATGCACCACATAGAAATTCAATAAGTATGCATGCAACTAGGAAAAGGACTCCCAAGATTTACACTATTTGGGGTCCTAAGAACACTAGCCTAAATGATAGGAATGCTTATGTTGATTCCTATTTCCATGATGTTATTAGAAATAGTAATTATGTTGGGAAGCGGAAGTCCACTTAGACTTGGTTTCCAAAGGGCTAATCCCCTTGGACCCAACAAACATTGGGTACCATGAGCTTATGGTATATTATATAGGTACCCAAGAGAAAGAAGAAGAGCAATAAATGTCATATTAGCTCTAAAGGGAAAGGATGGATTCTCGATAATGGTTGCTCCAAACATATGACGGGAGATCCCTCTTTGCTCTCCAATGTGATTAGCATCAAGGATGGTGCAACAGTCACTTTTGGAGGTAATCAAAAGGGAACCATCATTGGAGTAGGTATCGTTGGTAATCCTTCAAAACCCTTAATTACTAATGTATTTCTAGTTAGTGGTTTGTGTCACAATCTCATTTCCATTAGTCAACTTTGTGACAAAGGTTACAAGGTTAACTTTGGGGAAGGATTGTGTACAATTGTTGATTGTGATTCAAATGTTTTATTTTCCGGTATTAGGCGGAAAAATATTTATTATTTGAGCTTGCCTAAAACCGTAGAACATTGCTTAGTTGCTAACACAAGTGAACAACTATTATGGCATCGCCGTTTTGGTCATGTTCTCTTCAAGCACTTATATAAGTTAGCTAAGCATGATCTAGTCAAAGGTTTTCCTAAAATAGCTTTTAATAAGAAAAACGTTTGTGATTCTTGTCAAATAGGTAAACTTAGTAAATCTTCCTTTAAGCTTAAAGAAGGGATTACTTCTAAGAGTCCCCTAGAACTTCTTCATTTAGATTTGTTTGGGCCAACTAGAGCCGCTTCTTTAGAAATGCTCATTACGGATTAGTTGTCGTTGACGACTTCCCTAGATTTACTTGGGTTTCATTCTTAACTAATAAAAATGAAGCTTATGAAGAGTTTACCAAATTTGCAAAGAAGATTCAGAATCTCTTAGGATCCATCATTATCACTATCCGTAGTGATCATGGAGGAGAATTTGAGAATGAATCTTTTACTAAGTTTTGTGATGACACCGGGATAACTCATAATTTTTCATTCCCTCGGGCACCACCACAAAATGGTGTTGTAGAGAGAGAATAGGACTCTTATTGAGTGTGCACGTACTATGCTCCATGATAGTCATTTAGGACTACAATTTTGGGCAGAGGCGGTGTACACGGCATGTCATGTGCTCAATAGGATCCTAGTGAGACCCCGAACGAACAAAACTTGTTTTGAATTGTTTTATGACAAAAAGCCTCAAGTAAAATATTTTCGTGTTTTTGGTTCAAAATATTTTATCAAGAACACTTTCGGTAATCTAGATAAATTTGAGCCAAGATCCGATGAAGGAATTTTTGTTGGATATTCCATACGTAGCAAAGCCTACCGGATATACAACAAAACTTCTTCAACGATTGAGGAATCACTTCACGTATCATTTAATGAAGATTTTGATTTTCCTCGTGTTGATGATGATAGTGTAGATATTTTGTGTGATCATCTTAGTAGTGTTATGATTAATGATTCGATTATTGATATTAACCCCACTAACGAAATTGTTGACGATGTTCCTAGTGATGCAAGAATACACAAAGCTTATCCGACCGTTCGTAACCATCCCTATAACCAAATTATTGGTGATATTAGTGTGGGTGTTCGAACGAGGTCGAGAATTGAAGAATTCTCTCATTGCGCTTTTGTATCTACCATTGAGCCAAAGAACATCCTAGAAGCTTGTGAGGATAGCTCTTGGATAGTGGCAATGGAAGAAGAACTAATGCAATTCGAGAGAAATAAAGTTTGGGAGCTTGTTCCTATTCCAAGTGGTCACCAAAGTCATTGGGACCAAATGGATCTTCAAGAACAAGACGGATGAGAACGAGGTGATCACAAGGAACAAAGCAATGTTAGTAGCTCAAGGCTACCGGCAAGAGGAAGAATTTTCTAAGTCAATGAAGGAAGAATTCGAGATGAGCCACATGGGAGAGCTCACGTATTTCCTTGGACTGCAAATTCAACAAATGGAGAGTGGCACCTTCATACATTAGATAAAGTACACATGGGAGCTTACCAAGCGATTCGGGATGGAATCGTCTTCAAGCAAAAGGACTCACATGAGTACTACTACCCATCTACACAAGGATGAAAGCAGAAAAGATGTAGACATTCGTCTATATCGAGATCGGTAGCTTACTTTACTTAACCGCTAGTAGGCCCGATATCATGTTTTCCGTATGCTTGTGTGGTAGATATCAAGCTAGACCTAAGGAGTCACACTTGATTGCGGTTAAACGAATATTTCGTTATCTCAATCAGTCTCTAGATTATGGGTTACTTTACCCTAAATCTAGCAAATATGAGCAAATCTCATATAGTGATGCCGACTTTGCCGGATGCAAGTCCGACAGGAAAAGTAATAGTGGCACTTGCCTTTTCCTATGAAATTCCTTAGTTTCTTGGGTTTCTAAGAAACAGAATTCGGTGTCATTGTCCACGACTGAAGCGGAATATATTGTCGCGAGTCTTGCATGTGCACAAGTTCTTTGGATGAGACACACTCTTATGGACTATGGTGTCAACTGTGATACTTACCCAATCATGGTTGATAACCAAAGTGCCATATGTCTTTCCAAGAATCCGGTACACCACTCCCGTACCAAACATATAGACGTGAGACACCATTTTATAAATGATCTTGTAGCTAAGAAGGACATCATCTTAGAGTACATTGAAACCCAAAAACAAATTGCTGGCATCTTCACAAAATCTCTTAAAGAAGATTCATTTGTGAGGTTGTGTGGAGAATTAGGAATTATGGGTGAATCTGAAATCTAGATGCTCAATTTTCATGTTATAACACCTTTTGAGCTCATGTCATCATGTTGCCTTTCTTCTTTTGATATATGATATATATGTGTTTAAGAAAGGCCTTTGAGATTTATGTGATTTCATGTATTCTTTGAGATTGTTTTTGGAGATGTGTGTTACAATTGATTTATCATATTACATTGTTTTTATGATGAGTTTGTGATTAGAGTATAGGTCCTAGGGTGAGTGTTCTTATTCTCTGGATTTCTATCTCACTGTGAATTTTTGGACCAGGACAGACGACTGTCTTTCCTTCGACAGTCGACTGTCCTACTCTATCTCCTCAGTCTAAGAATTTGTATCTTTCTCACAGCCGACTGTTGACTGTTTTCTAGTCGACTGTTATTTTAACAGGCGACTGAATTTTAGTCATCAGGAGACTGTTCTCTCTGTCATCTTTTCTACAGAGATCTCTGTATTTTTGATGAAGTTTATTGATTCCCGGTCAGTCGACTGCTGTGTTAAGTTCAGTCGACTGTCCATCGGACATGCGACTGTATGTAATCCTGTAACAGTCGACTGTCTGTCTTCCTGAAATTAATTCTTATCACTTCATCCAGTCGACTGAGTTTCGTTCATCAGTCGACTGTCTCCTGTTTGTGACGGTTCACTGCTTTGATCTGAACCGTCGATTCTTTGATCCAACGGCTCAGATTTATTCCCTCTTTCATATATTCTTCGAGACGATTCATTTCCCCTCGTCGTTTATCTCTCCTCCGATTGAACCGCTTCGTCTTCCTGCTTGTTTCTTCAGACATTGTCGTCGATCTCCTCCTCCTCGCAAGTCGATCGTTTCGTCGTTGCTTCTTCGTGTCTCCTCGACTTGGTTTGTCTTTCTTTTTCGAGTCTATCGTTCGATTTTTGCTTACTTGCCCTAATCGACCGTTCGAGTAAGTTCATGGATCCTTTCAGTCATCTGTTTCCTAAAGGATCCTTCGATTTCCTCGATGATCCGACTCCTTCTGCTCAACCCGCTGATCCGGTTCCGACCTCGCCTCCATATTCTGGAGAATTTCTTCATATCACTGTCGGTGACCCCATCCCCTCTGAGAATGCTGCTAAACACACTTCTCAGCCAGCTGATCATCCTCCTCGTTCTCCACCGTCTGTTCCCCTTGAGGATTTTCTTCTTGGTCGGCTGAGTGATCGTGTCACCGCTCTAGAGAAACTTTCCACTTATTTGGACGAGAAGCTCAACCTTCTGTTGGAGCTTCAGTACAAATCGTTTTTACTTCATGGATTTCCCATCCCCGCCGAGCTTCAGGCTCTGTTTGCGAGATCTGAGGACACTGTCCCTGTTCGTGTTCCTCCACCTCCAGGCTTTGTGCCGATTTCTTCTGTTGTTCCGACCCCTGTTGCCCAGACTCCTGTTCATGATCGTGCGGAATCTTCTGCTGTTCGTGCTTCGTCTTCCAAGAGGAAGACTCCAGCTTTTCCTACACGTCGCACTGCACGGCTCATATTCCGATCTTCTGGTCGCCCGTCGGACCCCTCTGTCATTCATATTGACTGAGGCTGCTGCAGTTGTTTTTGTTCACTCACCCGAAGACCTAGATTTTGTTTGTGGTCTGTTGATGTTTGGGTTGAGTGATTCATCTATATGATGTTGTTTTCTTTGTTATATGTATCTGATGATGTATGATGGTATCATGATGTATTTTTTGTGTGATCATGATATATATTTTTGTTGGACATGTTGATGTCCGTTTGCCATGTACTCATTTTTTGATATATCTATTCTATAAAACTTGAAGAATTTGAATTTTGTCCCAGTAGGACAAGATGACTAGGATATATGCTGACTAGGACATGGTGACTGGGACAAATTAAATGGGGGGAGACTTTTGTATTTTGGGAGGAGGGAAATCCTTTGGTTTTAAAATCAAAAACTTGAAATTTGGAGGGAACCATCTCTTTCTAAAATAATTGCAGCTATATCTCTCTCCGATCATTTCACATCCCAGGGGCCAAAACAAAATTCTCAAATAATACCTTCTTCTCCTCTCACTAACCTATGCCCCAAAGCCACAGGGACGGTGTTTTTCCAACGCAGTGCTACCCCAACCCTTCACAATCACCATGCTCTACCTCCACTCCAGCCCCAATCCTGGCCGCTCAAAAAAACGACGACTGATTGAACTCAAATCCATTAATCGAGATGCTGGAGACACTGTCGGTACAACAATCTCGCTGGCACTGGATGTACTCTCCAATACCTGACGATGCCCCTCCATATATACATTCTGTCATCACAAGTTCCATCGAGGCTCGCTTCTCCTCCGAATATTCGATCCTCTCTCGATTTGTATCGAGATAAATTTTTTCATCCAAACCCCACAAAACCTAAAAAGGTATACTTTTTATCACCCTTCTTTGTTTTTCATTCTGCCAATTTTAGTCTCTCATGGTAATTTGTTGTTGTTGATGCAGCAAGCTGAGATTCTGCCCTAGCTCATGGTATTTTGAATATTAAACTCTCACATTTTGTGACTATTTTTTCAGCATTGTGGCTTTGTTTTCTTTCTATTGAGGGGAATACATAGGAAGTTGTAACTGTGTTTAAGCACAAAATTTTAAATTTATGTCTCTTGACAGTCGTTCTTCTTTCTTTTTGGGGTTTTGTTAATCCAAAGTATGCAGCAAGTTTGGATGATGAGAGTTATATTTTGGTTCAACAGAAATGACATGTTTTAAGAAGGCAAGAGAAGAAATTATGTATACCAAGTGTTTGTTGTTTTGTTTCAATGAAAAATTCTAACATTTGGATAAAGCATTATCATTTAATTTTATGTTTAAATGTTGACTTCTTATGGTTGGTTATCCTACAGTGCAAGTCATAGAAATGAACATAGTCTTAAACACATTAGCTTAAAAACCATGAGGATAAGCACATCAAAATGGCTCTTAACATCAAATTTAGATACAGATTAAGCAAACAAGCACTCACTGCTCATGGATGGCATAGAAACATGCAGTAAATTTCAATACTGTTTACATCGTATTTTTGGAACTACAGTAACAATAGTTATTATGACTGCAATATATAGGTAATTTTTGGTGATTCTATAATTTTTGGTATTGGTGTTGTATATGGTAGGTTCCAACTTTAAATACTGACATATATATCATGATTATTATTGGTGTTATCTTTAAAAACTGCCATATATAGTTATTATGATTTTGGGGATTCAATTCTAAGATAATTTTTGGTAATTCTGCAAAAAAAATTTGGCTGTCATGATATAGTTATCTTTGGTGTTGGTGATAAAATTATCAGGACTGCCATATATAGATAATTTTTGGTGCTTCTCTAATTTTTGGTGTTGGTGTTGTATATGGTAGGAACCAACTTTAAATACAGCCATATATATCAGGACTATTTTTGGTGTTAACGTTGTTGTTTCAATTCCAAGATAATTTTTGGTGATTCTGCAAAATATTTTGGCAGACATGATGATTGTTGTCTTTGGTGTTGGTTTTTTAGTTATTAGGCCTGCCATATTTATTTTTGGTGTTGTACATGGTAGGTTCCAACTTTAAATACTGACATATATATCAGGGCTGTTTTTGGTGTTAACTTTAAATAGTGTGAAATATATATGGACTGCCATATATAGTTATTACGGTTTTGGTGATTCAAATAATTGTATTATTGTTCAAATCTAAATATTGTTGTCCCTCATGATTTTATTACACAACTAAAAGTGCATGCCATACTGATTCTGCAAACAAACTTTTGATTATAGAGTGTTGATGTCAAACTTTGGTTATATATGTTTTGATGATTCTAAAAAGGGATATATATATGTTCTGGTGACATCAAAAAAGGTATATAAGTTCTGCAAACCAAAGTTTCTGCAAAACCAAACTCTATAACCAAAACCAAAGTTTGTAGAATCACCAAAAAATTATATCCCTTTTTGGTATCCTGGTGATTCTACTTTACTACCTTTTTAGGCGGGACACTTTGGTTTTGATTATGGCACGACACATTTAATTAGAGAGTAGTTGCATTTAACCAAACTTTATAGCAGGACTGACAAATTAAAAAAAATTTAGCTTCTTAGCAAGAAAAGCTTTTTATGTTTCACATAGTTTATGGTTTTGGTTATTCAAATAAAAAGATTTTGGCAGCCCTGATATAGTTATCTTTGGTGTTGGTACCATGTGACTGCAATTTTTATACTGCATCTTACGCAATTTTTGATACCAAAAGAACTTTCTTTAATGTACTACATAATTTTTGGTACTATATTAACATTAGTTATCTGGACTGCCATATATAGATAATTTTTGGTAAATGTGTAATTTTTGGAGTTGGTGTTGTATATGGTAGGTTACAACTTTAAATACAGACATATATATAGCAGGACTATTTTTGGTGTTAACGTTAAATACTGCCATATACAGTTATTATGGTTTTGGTGATTCAATTCTAAGATAATTTTTGGTGATTCTGCAAAAAATTTTGGCAGTCATGATAGAGTTATCTTTGGTGTCGATGATATGGTTATCAGGGCTGCCATATATAGATAATTTTTGGTTCTTCTGTAATTTTTGGTGTTGGTGTTGAATATGGTCAATTCCAACTTTAAATACTGCCATATATATGAGGACCATTTGGTGTTAACTTTGGTGATTCAATTCCAAGATAATTTCTGGTGATTCTACCAAAGATTTTGGTAGTCATGATATAGTTATGTTTGGTGTTAGTGTTATAGTTATCAGGACTACCATATTTGTGGTTGGTGTTGTAAATGGTAGGTTCCAACTTTAGATACTGCCATATATATTAGGAGTGTTTTTGGTGTTAGCTTTAAATACTACGAAATATAGCATGACTGCCATATATAATTATTATAGTTTTGGTTATTCAAATAATTGTTTTATTGTTGAAATCTTAATATTGTTGTCACTCATGGTTTTATTTCACAACTAAAAGTGTCCTGCCATATTGATTCTGCAAATAAATTTTTTGATTATGGAGTGTTGATGTCAAACTTTGGTTCTGCAAAAAAATTATATATATGATTCTAAAAAGGGATATATATGTTCTGTTGACATTAAAAGGTATATAAGTTATGCAAACTAAAGTTTCTACAAAACCAAACTCTCTAATCATAACCAAAGTTTGCAGAATCACCAAAAAATTATATCCCTTTTTTGGTGTCATAGTGATTCTGCTATAATCTATTTTTTGGCAGGACACTTTGGTTTTGATTATGGTAGGACACTTTTAATTAGAGAGTAACCGGATTTAACCAAAACAGAAAAAATTTAGCTTCTTAGCAAGAATAGATTATTATGTTTCAGATAGTTTATGGTTTTGGTGATTCAAATAAAAATATTTTTGCAGCCCTGATATGGTTATCTTTGGTGTTAGTACCATTTGACTGCAATTTTTTGGTACTACATCTTAGGCAATTTTTGGTACCAAAATAACTTTCTTTAACTGTACTACATAATTTTTGGTACTACAATAACCATAGTTATCGGGACTGCCATATTTAACCGTCCTACTATAATTTTTGGTGATTTTGTAATTTTTTGGTGTTGGTGTTGTATATGGTAGATTCCAACCTTAAATACTGACATATATACCAGGATTGTTTTTGATGTTAACTTTAAATACTGCCTTATATAGTTATTACGGTTTTGGTGATTAAATTCTAAGCTAATTTTTGATGATTATGCAAAAGATTTTGTTGGTGATATAGTTATCTTTGGTGTTGGTGGATGTAGTTATCAGGATTACCATAAATAGATAATTTTTGGTGCTTCTGTGATTTTTGGTATTGGTGTTGTATATGGTAAGGTCCAACTTTAAATACTGCCATAAATATCAGGACTTTTTTGGTGTTACCTTTGGTGATTCAACCTACCTTATTTTGGCAGACATGATATATTATCTTTCGTGTTAGTGTTATAGTTATCAAGACTGCCATATTTGTTATTGGGTTGTATATGGTAGGTTCCAATTTTAAATACTGCCATATATATCAGGACTGTTTTTGGTGTTAGATTTAAATACTATGAAATATATCATGACTGCCATGAATAATTATTATGGTTTTGGTTATTCAAATAATTGTTTTTTGTTGAAATCGTAATATTATTGTCACTCACGGTTTACTTACACAACTAAAAGTGTCATGCCATGTTAATTCTGCAAATAGAACTGTTGATTATAGAGTGTTGATGGAAAACTTTGGTTCTACAAACAAATTATATACATGATTCTAAAAGGGATATAAATGTTCTGGCGGCATCAAAAAAAGTATATAAATTCTGCAAAACCAAATTTTCTGCAAAACTAAACTCTATAATCAAAACCAAAGTTTGCAGAATCACCAAAAAATTATTTCCCTTTTTTGTTGTCTCCTTGATTCTGCTATTAACCCTTTTTGGTAGGACACTTTGGTTTTGATTATGGTAGAACACATTCAATTAAAGACTTGCTGCATTTAACCCAGCATTATATTAGGACTGTTAATTAAAATTTAGCTTCTTAGCAAGACAAGATTTTTATTTTTCACATAGTTTATGGTTCTGGTGATTCAAATAATTGTTTTATTGTTGAAATCGTAATATTGTTACCACTCATGGTTTCTTATACAACAAAAAGTGTCCTGCCATATATGAAAAAACCATTTTTTGGTGATTCTGCAAACCAAACTTTTGATTATAGAGTTTTGATATCAAACTTTGGTTCTGTAGAAAAACTATATATGTTCTGTTGATTCTAATAAGGGATATATATGTTTTTGGTGATTCTAAAAAAAATTATATAAGCTTCAGGTTGCTTCAAGCTTCACAATACAGCCAAAGTATCCAAAGTATCCAGGTTTTTGTGTGGAGCCTCCAGTGCACAAGTACACATACTCCAGTACACAAGTTCTAAAAATGTGCATTAGCTTGAGCCACCTACCTGAGAGGGGGGAAACACTTGAATCAAGAACCTTGAAAAATCTGTTTTAGGATATAACTAAGTAGCCAAGTAAGTGTATTATGTCATACTTCATGTCATAGTTTCAGATTTTCCACTTCAAAATACCTGATATGCAAAAAAACTGATCTGAAGAATGCACATCCTTGAGCCATAGTTGAGCCATATCTGACATGTAAAATGCACATACTTGAGCCATAATTAAGCCATATCTTACCGGTAAAATGCACATACTTGAGCAACATACATGATTTCAAGCACAAACAGAATGCACAAAAAATAATGCACAAAAAAATTCAAGCTTCAATGTTGTAGTAGCTTCAAGAGAAGCACAAAATTTTTGATATGAAGAACAATTGCATTTAATATCAGTTCCAAACACTAATATGAAGAACAAATCAGTTCCAAAAAACTGATAAAAATAGATTCTGTGTTTGATTGTAATTGATTTGTTTCATATGAGGAGCTTGAGCAAAGAGGAGTTTGTTCACATCCTTTGACGGCGAAGAACTGGGTTTTCAAGGGACAACTCGAAATACTAGGGGTGACTCTCCACAAATGCGGTCGATGGTAAGCTCGAAAGGTCAATTCCTCAGCAAAAAAGTATGAATCGTTCTCGATGTTTCTCTTCGTGTTTTTACTCCATTGAAGAAATGTGTTATATGTTTATGGTTGTTGACTGTATTTATTGAATCACATGAGACTGTGAATGAGTGATAATAATAAGTAGAGTAAAGCTCATGGTTGTGGGTGTGTGAAGAGAAAGAGAGAGGTTTTGTAAACCCAGTTTTTACCGATGAGAACCTTATGCTTACATGCAGTACATATATCTTGGTTATTCGACATCGAAATAGAAGCTACAAGGTGTCCTACAAGAGATTTGGATTTATTTTGTTGTTGCTTTGAATTTTTTTAAAGAGAAACTTGGTTAAAAATGATTGCTTCCGATATAAATTTTGTGTTGTGAACCTCAGGGCTTCCGATATATCTTATGATGCATGTGGAAGGAACCAAGCAAATGAGTTAATGCATGGTTAGATTTATATTTCAGTATTACTTCACATTATAGGGAAATTGTTGGTGCCAAGGAAGATGTCCAATTCAAAATTTAACAAGCCCAATAATGTTTCCCTTTCTTTCACAGCATGATGGCAAAAGGTGTAATATTCTTTTACATCATGAAAGCAAAGAAGTAATAGTGGGCAAATACATGGAAAGATATTCTGTTGGGAATTCTGCTTTGTTGTCAAGACTTCAATAGGGAACATAATGGAAGAACGTTCAAAATATATGTATGATTTGTGTTATCATATGAATAGTTAGCTTAACTGCTTGCTTAGAATTAAACTTTCATTCAATTTGTATGTATGGTACTTATAATTATCATTTAGTAAATGAGGTCTGTTTGTAGTTATTGTTTTGCTTCTTATGCTTTTTTCTACTTCTACTAGCTATGAATGCGTTCATAATGGATCCATCATTGTTGAGAAGCATGGTCCATATCTTATACTTTACCTAATTGTTAATTAACTCATGAATTATGGGTCTATTTTTAAATTCTGTTGTTTTGTTCTTGGGGACAGTATTCAGATGAGAAGTTCATTGCTTACTAACGATGTATATTAATTTTTTTTGGACTGCATCAAATTTCTATAAGGCTATAAATATTACTGTGCTATAATGTTAATATTGACAACTTTTGTCATGTAGATTTCGATTATTTGAAGCTAAATTCAATTTATTCAATATTTCTCATTTATAAAGAGTTTGTATAGCAAAAGCCATTTGTTTGTATTCCTCAGGTTTTGAGCTTACATCATATATTGAAAATCTTTGGTTACCAATATCAAGCATTTGCCACTTAAAGATGATGTAACAAATAGCAATGTTGTTGATGTGTATTTATGTTTTAGTTCTATGAGATAATAGTTCTAGGTAGGGATGTAAATAATTCGGAACTTCGGGATTTTCTTTGAATAAGAATTGAGTCTACTTTAAATCAAATGGTGAGGTCTGAGATTTTTTGAGCAGGAAGAAAACAGTTGAAGCATTTAGCAAAAGTGTAAATTTTTAGCTATATATAAACTGATTTGGAGATTTCAATTCTTTTTTTCTCGATGCTTTGGAAAATAGAGATTTCAATTCTTTGATATACCAAAAATATGCATAAGCTGTATGTCAGCCACGAACATGTATGTTGTGTTCATTAGGACTTGGTTTAGTGTGGCATTAGTCCATCCTTTTTTATCTTCTATAGAAAAACCTCGGTTGCATATGGTTTTAAAGCACATTCGAGATTTGAATATTTTCCCTAGAATTTTACCACGACTATCTTTTTTTCATGGGAGCTATGCAAAATTTCTGAGATTTTATGTATCATTCATTGCACTGTTCATCGATATTTATACATGTCCACAATTTACCCATGTTGTGTTAAGCTTCCTGTCATTACATGTAACATATGAATTGTGACCAGTTTATATTGCTTTCTGTCTAATTGTGTTCCATATCTGCGTGCACATGTGCGCAGATAAGTACCCCCATAGCTCCTCCATTTCCACAATATCTGTCAGATTAATTTCCTTCTTTGTTCGGAGCTCATTTTTGGACACGAATTGTGTGTTATAACCTGGAAGTTGACAGATGTTCTTGCAAGGATGTTGACAACGAATTCATCCACCTTCATTGGAAACTTAATTGTCTGAATAGTTGGAATAAACTTCTGGAACTTAATGTTTTTAGCCTGTGCAGCCAGAACATGTAAGTCATAACGTGTGAAAGCTCTTGCATAAGAATTGTTAACAAAAGAATTATGTCGGGATAAAGATGAACACTTCCGTTCATTTCCTTGCACCCTGAATGAACTGGTTAACAGCCTTGATCCATATCCCCTTCTTTTGGTGATATCTTCTTCTACCCCAGGAATATAGAAATTTGAATGAGAGTTTCTTGCCAACAAAATTTGAACTTGAAAAATTACCTTCTTAGAATTAAACTCCCAACACCATACAATCCACCAGGGGTCAAATTGTGCTTGGTATAATAGATTGTATCAAATATTGGTCAAATTTTCTTGACCTTATTATCTTCACTGCAACTTAGTTTAGTAGGTACTTATTTTTTTGCTTATGCTTGCTGCAAATATTTTATTTCATTGGGTCGAATTTTCTTCTTAGCATAACTGCACCAAGCTCAAACTATCCCGTGTCAGTGGCATCACTGCTTTGAACCTACTTCTGAAAGATAAAAATTGGGCAATTCAAAATATGGGAGTGCTCATTTTGATCTGATGAGTTATTTTTGTAGCAATATATACTTGGATTTGTAGACTGCGCCATAGATTCTTGGTATTACACTGTTAAATGACAAGGCAAGTACGCTGTTTATCCTTTTAAGTATTACTTCATATAAATTATTCCTTCTCAAGTTTTAATTTTAATGCATGCAGCTTGGAATAATATGCCATGATATACTTAAAGACAAGTTGAGTCCAACTTTGCAGATTCGAACGGTATGCTAAGGGAATATATATGATTTTTTCTGTTCTACATCCAACGTAATAATTAAAGAAGAAGGATTCTTCTGCATAAAGTGTATACCAAGGAACAAAATTTTGTTAAATCTTTAATAATTGTAAAATGATTGGTTTGAATTCTGTTACCAATCAAGTTAATGAATTTCAAGACATGTTGATGAACAAATGCAAACATGTCCTTAATTTCATGTATTCTCTAATTATTTCTCTACTGGGTCATGTATATATGTGTGTGATTATGCAAAAATTCTGATTTTTCTGTGGTTATCAGCTAATTTCATTTTTTGATTGAGATTCCGTAGATTTGAATAGGGATGCTTGGCACACGAGCATAGCAGATCATGTAATTTTGCCGATTGTTGTACTTGATGTCATATTGGAAAATTTCTTTACTATCACAGGGCAATGGCCGGTTTTTTTTGAATTTTCACCAATCTGATCATTTTAAGATCAATCTTTCTGGTAGATGAGCTGGTTTTTTTTTCATATTATCAGCTGTATGTTGGTGAAATGAAGAACATGACATCCCATGATGCCAATTTGTAGTTCTGTAAAAATATCAAGAATGGTGCTTAAACAACGTTGTTAATAATTGGAGGACTTAGGCAAAACATAATGTTCTTAATATTGTAGTTACGAGTATGTGTTAACTTGATTATAAGATTAACTTAGTTGCCATTCATTCAATATGCTACCCTCCATTACATGTTTTCTTTCGGTCCATTTTTGATGGGTAATTAGCACCGTGGATTTCTGTTAAGGTATTTTGTCTGAAGTTTTGTTCCATTTAGCTTTGTTTTTCAAATGTCAGTTCTCGGTTTACAAACATTGAAGATAAATTTGGAAATGTGAAGTAGAATCCTTAAACAAACTACTCTGACTGAATGCAACATTAGCATCAAGTTAACTGCTCATGCTCATTCAACAGAGCTCTAATCACATGCAGAGGGAACATCTAGGGGACAAGTAGAAGCTGAAGAAACCAAAAGGCCCTGTGGACACAACATTAGATAAGCAACTGTTTGGTTTTGAAGCAATTTTATTTTAGGAAGTTTGTGTGTGCATGCTTACTCATTCAGTATTTAGAGGATCAAATGGAGCATGATTTGCATTTATTTTGAAAGGCAAGGAAGTAGAAGATGGGTTAAAATGGATCATGGTTCATAAGCATCATAATATCAACTTGAGAACATGAAGTATTTAGAGGATGAAATGGAGCATTATTTGCATTTATTATGAAAGGAAAGGAAGTAGAAGATGGGTTAAAATGGATCATGGTTCATGGGTATCATAATATCAATTTGAGAACATGAAATGTACAATAGCTGGAGTGCTTGAAATAATTATTGCTTGTGAGTTTGGTCATCATATGATTTTTTTAAAGAAAATGTTAAGAGTATGACGGTATGCATATAATGTTTGTCATATAATGATTAATTTGGGCTCATCAACTTCTTAAATTGGTGATAAAAGGCATATATTTTATATTAAGATTCAATATGTCGAGAAGATCAGTTTAGGTGAAAAATGATGAGTGAAAAACTATAAGACATGGGATATAAATGAGTTATTTAGAGGAATCTATGGCGAGCTTCAGTTGAGGATAAGATGAGGGAGACATATTTAAGTTGGTATGTGATTGAATCTTGAAAAATCAAGAGTTGAGATTAAAACTTTTGAAAAATTTCAGAGGGAAAACCCTAGAAGACCGGGATGGTATTAAACCTCGAGAAAGTAAAATTTTAGGGGGAAACTAAATTCTATGGTGGGAACTAAATTTTGGGAGGTGCATAACATTTGGGGGGAACAAAATAATAATATTATGTTTTAATTATTGTTCGTTTAAAATTAGGGAATCCAAGATTTTGAGGACGAAATATTTTAAATGAATTGTGCCATTAGGTCACATTATAAATCGGTAAGGAAAACTACATTCTTGGGGAACTAAATTTTTGTGGGGAACTGAATTCATTGTGTTGAACAAATATTTTAGGGAAATAAAAATTTTCAGTGGAATTAAATAACACTAATTTAATTATTGATTCATTTAAAGTTAGGCGATCTAAGATTTTGAGGGAGGTGAATATCTTAAATGAACCGTGCCCTACGGGGACGTGTTATGACATTTGGTTGATTCGTGTCATAATATTTTGCAGTGACATTTGGTATTTTGTGAAATCTTGCAGGTAGGCGGAGCGATGTTAGAGGTCAAGCTCAGGGGCAAGCAGTAGCAAGTGTGTTTAGTACATATGAATGTGGCAAACAAATTATAAATTTGTTTTCAAGTTTGTTTAGTAGCTTTTCGTGTGTGAATTTGAAATGAACTGAATATTGGGGGGACTAAAAATTTTGGCGTGGGCTAACATTTTTATTTAGAATTAAATAAACAATGTCGAAACTAAATTCTTTGGTGGGACCTAAAATTTGGTGAAATAAGATTTTGAGGGGGTCATAATAATTATTGCGCTTTAATTATTTTTGTTCGCTTAAAATTAGGGTGTCTAATAGTTTGATAGGGTGATATTTAAATGATCTGTGCCCTTGGGCACGGGTATATACTAGTGTATATATATATATATATATATATATATATATATATATATATATATATATATATATATATATATATATATATATATGATGTTGCTATTGAATCTCATATGCCACACCAAATATAATTGATTATCTTATCTGTGTGATGGTTGCCTCATTGTCTCCTTGAATGATTTATTCTCTTCTGATGTTTTGTTGGGACAATGTGGATTTGATATTGGATATTTCATGCTATCTCTGATGTGATGCAGTTTTGAAATTATTTTCGTTTCATCTATCTATAATGTTGAGATTGGACTTTAATTCCTCTATTCACATACGTTTGAATAATGCCATATGGGGAGTTCATTTCGTCTATCTATAATGCTTTTATGAGTTTTTGATTCTCTATATCTTATACTCCTTGATTATTGTTAGTTCGTATTTAGCACGATTATTGTTGTTGTTATTTACTCCCCACCTTTTTGGATAATGCAATAGGGGGAGAGAAATAAACATACACGATCCATAATGGATGTGCTAAGTATGTTCTAACACTTTGAATCTAAGATTGAAGTTGCCTTAGATTCAGGGGGAGTAAGATTACAATGAATATGGATTTTAATTCCTAGATTTCTTGAATTAAATTCTTGCGTATCTTACTCGTTTGCTTCAATTGATATATAGATGCCCGATTATTTGTTGACTAACTTGATCTGCATCTATGTAGGGGGAGTAAGTTTTGTACGCACAATTATTTATCTTTTTGTTTATGTTTGTTTGTTATCATCAAAAGGGGGAGAATGTTGAGTATTGGACTTCTCCCTACTTGGTGTTAATGATGAGCAAACATAAATACTTGTTACTAATCCCCTATTTTGTAGTTAATCCATTGCCTAAGCTATTTATGAAGATCTTCTAGCAATGGATGACTCTCAAAGTTCATTGAAGGCAAATGAAAATGGATTGGGTGATTGTAGATGTTGATTGAAGCTCCATGAAGACTTCAAGCTCATGTGATGGATAGAAGAGAGATTTCGTGAATGTAATATTCTTTTATCTCTTCTAGTATGTAGCTTAGAAGTAGAAATTTGATGGAGCACTCACACACATTTTCATTTCAGTCTTAGGACTTCATTAGACCAATTGTCCTTTGATCCCAATTCATTTCTTAGTGTTTATGCTTGGATTGTTTATAACAGTCGACTGCTGAAAATTTTACATTTGTCTATCTCAATAACTGTCGACTGTGTTTTGTTCTACAGTCACCTGTTATGCACAAACTTTTGCAATCTAGTTTTGGGCCTTTCTGTTTATCTCGCACAGGCCACTGATGAACGATTCACAGGCGCCTGTCCTAGTGACAGTCAACTGTGTTTTGTAAATCAGTCGCCTGTCTATCCTTTTGCCCAAACAATGTTGATCTGACTTTTACAGCCAGTCCACTAATATTGAATATTCAGTCGACTATCCCTTGGATCAATCGACTGTGTATGCTGCAACAGTCGTCTGTCTGTGAGCTAATTTATTGACTCAGATCTCTGGAAATTCTCAGGGTATTTTACAGTCGTCTGTATAAGGATTTACAGTCGCCTGTTCTGATTTACATTCGTCGGTATTATCCTCATCAGTCGTCTGTCTTGTTATCTTACATGATTTCCAGATTTCTTCAACTTACCTTTCTTTCGGCCAGTCGCCTGTAGAAGTAATTACAGTCGCCTGTTGGTTTAACAGTCGATTGTCTTTGTTTCATCAGTCAACTATCCACATGGTAAGTTACCGTTATGAATTCTTACCTACCCATGCCGACTGTGCAAAAGTCGACTGAGGTTTCTTCAATAGTCGACTATTGTAGGTTCAGTTTCTATCCGTTGAGAATTTTCTCACGGATTCCAAAAGTGTTTTTGCTTAAACTGTTTTGTGGATTTGAGAAACCTATAAATGGAGCTTCTACTGTTCCATTGAGAGGTGACCGATTCTTCCAAGTTTTCATTCTAAGCTTTGATTCTAAAGTTTAAAGCTCTCAAATCCAAAGCCCTAGAATTCCAAATCTTTGATCTCTTGCTCTCCAACCTAGAACCACAGAGTGATCATTTAGGTATTTGGTGCATTCAAGAGAAAGGGCTTTCTCCTCTCTTCCAAGAGAGTCTACAACACACATCACACTTCTCCTTCAAGTTCTACTTCAAGGTAAAGGTGATTGTAAATGTTGCTTTCAGATTTCATTACTTTCGTAAATTGAATTTGCTCTCGGGTTGTAAGAGCGGTTTGCTTGCTCCCAAGTTGTGGGAGTCAAGGACATCGATTGTATTCGATTTCACTTGTAGGGTTGCTACAAGTGGGTTTTATGGAAACATCAAATTAGGGTTCTAACTTGAGTATCCGAAGGTATTCGGGTGGAAGGGACGTATGATTACCAGGAACAAGTCGGGAGTGACTTGGGTAATCCGAACACTAGAAACATAATTGTGTTCGCATTTGTTTCTTATTTGGGTTTAATTCTAATTCCGCATCTTATTGTTGGTTAGCATTTTAATTTGGTGTAACTATCGTTTTAAATTGCTTAAACACTATTCAACCCCCCTTCTAGTGTTTTCTCCATAGACGGGATCCTTACATGTAGTTGATAATGATATGCAAATATTTGCATTGGAGGAGAGTCCAATCTCACACCAACCAGATAATTATGATTCTAAAATGGATGGTCTTCATACATAGCGAGCACAACTTTTCTACATGTGACTTACTCATACAGTACGATGAGTCATTACCGAAGTAGGAATCGAGTTTTTAGAATCTCACAAAGATAATAGAATTGTCATGTTAAATGAAAGAGAAAATTAAAATGTATATGAGATATTACTAAGTCAAGCAATCACAAGGAGTTTTGATCACTTTGACTAACAGATACGAACTTATCACAAAGTGTTGTGAAGGAAACACAAAGTGTTCCTAAAGAGTTACAAATACTCAAACTAAAGAAGAGTAAAATAAAAGCACCATAAAACTAAAACTGTCAAACTAAAACTAAGTCTGAACCATAGCTTGCAATGCATTGGCATCATCGGATGTCAGAGGGTCGGCTGCCGACTGGCTGCTGGCTAACCATCGGTCACTAGCTGATGGTGGCTACCAATCGACCAACCAACCATCAACTAGCTAGCTAAGCCATCCAGAAGTTGGCAATCGGCTAACTATAGATAGCAACCATCGGTGATCACCATTTGGCAAGGGCTTCAATGACAATTGCCACCTAAGATTGGTTCATATTAATTGAAGTTTTGGACCGAGTTTGGTTTTAGTTTGGGTTGGTTTAGATCCAATAGTTGGATTATGAATTAAATCAAAGTTAGAGTTTAACTAGACTTCTTAAAGATAAGAGAATTTATTAGGAACTCTTATTTTACTCATACATCTAATATGATTAGAGAACTCTAGAAATTCTAGCACTATATAAAAGCTCTCTGTCATCTTCTCAAAAGCATCAAAAAAATTTATAGATATAAATAACCTGAAAGCTTTGGCTCTAAGGTAGAATTTAACTATTCAAGTAAAATTTTTTTTCTTCTTCTCTTTATCTCAATAGCTAACAATGTTTTAGACCGAGTTCTGGGTTACATTTGTCGACTTGTCGATCATGATGAGTTTCACTATCATGGTAAAACTTCTATCATATTGGTTGGTGAGGAGATCTGTCATCTTCATCGATTTTTCAAAGAGTGGATATCACGGAAGAATATCCATGCACAAGTATGGGTTTAGTTTATCAATTTAAATATTTCGTAGTTCATGGATATTTGTAATTATTAAAATTTTCTGCTTACTCTATTCTAATTATATTAGAATTCCAAGCTATATAGACTTACACCATATACTAAAGGATGGTGCTGGTCTTCAAAATATAGAAATAGATAACCATGGCTGAGAATATGCTACTAAAGTTTGAAGCCAAAGCCATGCATGTGATGGATTTGGATGAGATTTTTGGAGTATCGTAGAAACAACGTATATGTTTAAAACCAAAGAAGCTTCTTTGTTGTGACATCATGTAAGATTTTGAGTTTCATGATTACATGCAGTTGAATAGAAGCCAAACTATGAAGGCCTTATAACACCACTATATATACAAATCTTGAACAGGCGAATCACCATCCTCAGTCGCTTATTCTCTAAGTTAGCTGAAAAGGTGTTGCCCTTCTTCTGCGCCATTAGAGATGTTTGTTGAGTATTGACTTCTTCCTACTTGGTTTTGATAATGAGCAAACATAAATAATTATGACAAACACCCTCCATGCAGTTAAGTCATTGCCAAATCTAATCATGAAGATCAATTGTAATGAATGACAATCAAGCTCAATCAAGATCAATCAAAGCTCAAAGAGATGATTGAGTGTTCAAGACAAAGAGTGAGGACTCAAAGATTTCAAGTTCAATCAAGAGAAAGAAAAGAAGCGTAATTCATTGTAAATATTTTTTGTTCTTTTATTTCTTTCTCTTAAATTGTAGCGTTGAAGTAAAGTTTACTTGGAGCACACACACTTCACTCACTTTAACGTAGGAATCCCTTAGAAACATTTTCCTAGGACATTAGATCATAGATCATAAAACCCTTCTTGGGCATTTTGGGTGTTTGACAGGCGACTGCCGAACATTATTTGAATAGTCAGAGCATGAAAAGAATGGTTGAGGGTTTTAACCACCCTTTGAGGGTGAATGATTGTTTGAATAGATGATTTATCTAAATACCCTAGAGTTAGGGTAATGTCCTAAGATTTGGATGCAAGGGAGAGAAAGAGTGCAGGTGTTGAGGACATCAGTAGGATTACTCAATTGCTCTGCTAAATGCTAATTCCATTATAACACGATCACTCATCCATTTCAAGGTATGAGGCTCGGGAAATAAATCAATTAAGCACAAATGGGGTGCACCAAAGGTAATTGCTAATTGGGTTCTTCTCCTAATTTAAAGCTCATGAATCACTCCCACACCCATTTCAAGGTATGTGGGGATAATGCAAATAGGTTGTGTTGCGGATCACACAACTACCGTTCTGTGGCCCCTTTCGGGTAATGCACGATTCGATAAATGGGTTCCAACCCAATTAAGAATTTGGGTTATTGGGTGAATTAAACTTCTAAACTATGAAATATGGATTGAAGGATCTTGCATTCATTTTAAGATATGCAATACACATTGGATACATAGGTGCAACAATTACGAAGCACCACCGTTCTTCGGCTCCTCCATGGATAGTATCAAATCCAACTAATCATAGGCATATTTCACCCAACAACATGGATTAACAAATGGTGCTGGAAATTAACATTACCAAGGCAATCAAAACATCCTACATCAATCCAAAACACCCACACAATGAATTTAGCCTAACATATCAAGAATAGAAAAAGCATTCATAGAAATAGACATAGTTCAATACAAGAAATGAAAGCATTAGTATAATAGTAAGGGGGTTGGAGATTTTTCACCAAATACTAGCTTCCTCAATCATCAATCAATCTCAGCAACAGCAAAAACGAGATCAATAAACTTAAAACTCTCCAACCCCCTAATCTCATTCTTAAGGAAGAAGATGACCTAAAATAGTAAAAGATTAAGCTCTATATTTATTACATCTGAATAGTAGTGTTTTATACCCCCTAGGGGTTGCATCTCATTCATCCAAAATGTCATCCAACGGCCCACAGTGACTGGAGAGAAATCGGGTTAAGAAAAACCAGTTTCTCGCAACCCAGAATTTGGGCGAAAAACCCCGATCAGTCGACTGCTGAACAAACACCAGTTGCCTGATGACAGGCGACTGTCGTTGGTCAAACAGTCACCTAGCAGGTAGGCAGCGTAGCTTCCAAATGAAGGCAGTCGACTATCTTGAATATTACAGTCGTCTGTGTGATCCACTGACGACTGTCTTTTGTGCTTCAGGTGCCTGCTGCAGAAGTGTTAAATTAACAATAACTTGGATCTTTTGGCTCCCTCAGGCATCTGGGAAATCAGGCGACTGCTGCGAAAATGGTAGGCGATTGTAAAATATCCAGTCGACTGTCAATCCTCTTGCAGGCGCCTGTCATTGTGCTTCACTTTCTCCAGCTCTAGCTCTTCTAAGGCAGGCAAAGCTGTTGTCTGGGCAATCGCCTGTTTGGTTGCCCGGCGCCTGTCATTTCTTCTACAGGCGCCTGTTATGCACTCCTCTTCTTAAGTTGATTTAGTCCCCTTCGGGACACCTGAAAAATCCAGAAAAAATCCCTAAAAATATAGTAGACATTTATTATGCTTTGGGAAGTGAAATTGTGCCAAAATAAAACCATATGCTCACAAACAATGAATTAACGTAAATGTAGTTAAGAGAGCATGATTTCATGGATTATATGCATAAAAAGAGATGCTTATGATGTTAGGATATGCAATATTTAGTCATAATCACACACCCCAACCAGTGTTTTGCTAGTCCCTAGAAAAATAAGTGACCAATCCCAAAGGACAATGTTGACTCCATTCATGGATTATTGGCAACACTAAAGGGTGTTGAAATTATATTTATAAGGGAAAAGTTCTCAAGTCTATACACTCTTCCATATGACTATAATCTCATTCCTCTTACGCACTCCACCATCCACAACTAAGCTTAGTATATCCCTTAATATGTCGCAATCTCCTGATGTAAGATCCTTAGGAACTCTCGAGCTTATGGGATATAACACTTACTCCCTCAAAAGATCATGGAAATGAGTTGTGGTTCAAAGTTCATGCATTTACTCAAATTTCATGGCAATTTTTGTCTTATTCAAAGTACCATGGCAAAAGTTTATGGCTTATTCAAATGTGCACAAGTGCACTTATTAATGTAACATTTGATAACATTCATTTAAGCAACTCCAAATTCCAATTCAATATCTTAGGATCCATGAATATAAACCAAGCCGAATTTTTAAAATTCCTAAGGCTTAATCAACTGATCGTTGATACACAGGTTTCTACATCACTATAGGGTTTCAAATGGATGGTAATTGTTATGAGCTTCAAGCTAAAGAGCCAAGTGTAAGCATGTAGAGAGACAATTAATTGTCCTTAGTACATAAAGATACAACACACCCTAATTTGTCAAAATCCACTTCAAGAGTACATTTTTACCAAAGTTGGGAAGGATCACCACATTTAATCAATGCGTCTAACAAAAAGCTATAAGTTGCAGAAATGTTGGAGATAGACGGAATTTTTTTTATTTCATTCAATTTATTCATAAAAAGATGAAAATAGTAAAAAGATGCTCAAGAAGTTTCTATATCCTAGTCTACACCCTCAACTAAAAATAAACATGGTCCTCAATGTTTGAAAGGTGAGATGAAATATATATATTAAAAATGGGTAAACTAGGATAAGCAAGCTTGAGCAAGAGTTATTCATTACTACATACTACTAGATAGAGAAGTTTTGGAACGAACACACCTAGTTGGTTCCACCCGGCGGTAGTTCCGTAAGCTCCATGGTGTCCTCGTCTCTACTCCACGGCTCTTGGTAATGCTTTAAGCGTTGGCCATTCACCTTGAATTCATTGCCGTTGTATGGGTTGGCAATGGTCACCACGCCATGTGGAAACACCTCCCGAACAATGAAAGGTCCAATCCACTTCGAACGAAGTTTTCCGGGGAAGAGATGAAGTCTTGAGTTGTAGAGTAGCACTTTCTCCCACGGGGTGAATTCTCTCCTCAAAATGATTCGATCATGGGCGCACTAAGCATCTCCTTCACAAGCTTGGAATTGTTGTATGCCTCCATCCTTATCTCTTCGAGCTCCACTAACTTCAATTTACGAGAAGAGTGGTCAATTCCACAATTAAACTTTTTAATTGCCCAAAAAGATTTGTGTTCAAGTTCAATAGGCAAGTGGCAAAATTTTCCAAAAATTAAACGATATGGGGACATCGCTAAAACCGTTTTATAGGTGGTACGGTATGCCCACAATGACTCGAAAAGATGCATGCTTCAATACTTCCTTGATGGATTCACCGTCTTTTGGAATATGTTTTTGATCTCCCTATTTGCCAACTCCGCTTGTCCATTGGTTTGGGGGTGGTATGGTGTAGAAACCTTGTGTTTCACCCCAAACTTCTTCATTAAGCTTGTGAAGAGGCGGTTGTAGAAATGCGACCCTCCGTCGCTTAGCATAGCCTTTGGCATTCCAAATCGTGCGAAAATGTTTTCTTTCATGAATGTAAGCACGATAGCCGCATCATTGGTCCTACAATGAATAGCCTCCACCCATTTAGGTACATAATCTATAGCAAGCAAAATATATGTGTACCCAAAGGATAGAAAAAATAGCCCCATAAAATCAATGCCCCAACAATCGAAAATTTCTAATTCAAGAATAGGGTGTAACAGCATCATATTTCTTTTAGTGATCCCCCCACTTTTGGCAAGCTAAGCATGACTTACAATATGTATAAGTGTCCTTAAACATGCTAGGCCAATAAAAACCACATTGTAGAATTTTTGCTACGGTCTTTTGGGCGGAAAAATGATCACCACACACACCCTCATGGCAAAAATGCAAAACACTATCAAACTCATGGTCGAGTATGCATCTCCTTACTATTTGGTCATTACAATACTTGTAAAGGTAAGGGTCATCGAAAAAGAAAGATTTTACCTCAAAGATGAACCTTTTGTAATCTTGGCGAGACCAAGTGTAGGGAGTCTTACCGGTGACCAAATAATTTACGATGTCGGCATACCATGGTAGTGTGTGGGAGATCGTAAAAAGATGGTCGTCAGGGAACGAATCCTTCATGGGATGGTTGCCTGCTCCAGGCTCATCGTTAACCGTGAAAGGTGATCGGCAACATGATTTTCCACTCCCTTCTTGTCCTTAACGGTGATGTTGAATTCCTGCAATAGCAAAATCCAACGGATTAGTCTAGGCTTGGCGTCTTTCTTGGAAAGGAGATATTTCAGAGCAGCATGGTCGGTAAAGATTGTAATTGGGAATCCCAATATGTAGCTCCTAAATTTCTCCAACGAAAAGACAACGGCTAAAAGCTCCTTCTCCGTGGTGGTGTAGTTTCGTTGAGCTTCATCCAAGCTTTTGCTCCTATAATAAATCACCATGGGGACATTGTCCTTGCGTTGTCCAAGCACGGCACCAACTGCATAGTCACTAGTATCGCACTGATCGGTCCATATTTTACACCTTTTTTCTACATATTTGCATGCCATTTCGGTTGCTCATATTACGATTTTCACGATTATTCGATGATATTGTGTTACTTTTCACTATTTCTTGTTTTTGTCGGATTTCAGGAAATATGGAGCGATCGGGAGCAAAAATGAGCTTTAGGGACTTGCACCCACTCCGGAGCGTCACCCAAGGCTCTTTTGAGGGCTATTCGGTGATGGGAGACAGGTGGAAGAAGAAGGAACTCCGTAGGAGCGACGAGGAGGAGAAACGGAGAAGATTGGGCATTTTAGCATGCCACTCGGCCGAGTGAAGGAGTCATTCGGCTGAGCAAAGAAGCCCGCTCGGTCGGCCAGATCGGACACGCAGCAGATTGAGTATCAGCGTGCACTCGGCCGAGCATCGCCAGCCCACTCGGTCGAGCACGGAGACAACACTTGCCCGAGTGGCATCAAGACGACGGCAAGTAAAAATCTCAGACTTACTGGAATCCGTCAGGCGATTGAGGGTTCCGACTCGGCCGAGTACCGATTGCCCCGCGGCCGAATGAGTAAAGCCACTCGGCCGAGTCACCTCCGAAGACAGACCCCCCAAGACCCCAGACTTACTGGAATTTTACAGGTTCTATCACTTGGCCGAGTAGAGAAGCCCACTCGACCGAGTACAGAAGTCAACTCGGCCGAGTGACGCCGAGGACACGCAGCGCCCAGATTTTCAGATAGCCTCTCACTCTTTTGAAATCTGCTATCATTTCAGCAATCAAAGTATTTTTATCATATTTTTTATGGATAGTAGACTTCATGACGGTTCCAACGCCGCCAAGAACGCGCAAATCGGAGGTCGGATGAAATCTGGGAAATTTCTGCAAGTTAATGCTGCAGTGCTGGAATTTCCACTCGGCCGGGTCACATATTCCACTCGGCCGAGTGCGGCCTGGGCCCAGATTTTAAGTTGCGGTTTGAGCTGTTTTTGGGCACGAATTTGAAGGGTTTTCTAGGGTTTCTTGCTATGGTTTTGGGGGAGTATTTAAGGGTTTTGTAGCCACCATTAGAGGGGGATCCCATTATGTTTTCTTAGCCCCCATATGTTTTTCTTAGGATTATTTTAGAGGTTAGGCCATGCCCTAGGCCCCCTCTTGGATCTAAAAGCTTGTATTTTGGATTGAAGATCTTCATCAAGCTAAGTATTTTCTTCTTTTTATTTGAATCTTTGTTTTTTCTATCTTTTTGTATGCAAGCAATGATTTCTATTGATTCTCATATCCTTATTGCTATGCTAGAGTAGATTTGTTGTTCTAGGGTTTGGGGATGAACCCTATGGATCTAATTTCATATTTGTGAAGAATGAATTCTAAATTGCTAGAATTGCTAGGAGGTTAGGTTGTGATTGATTTCCTACGGATAGCTAGGGATTTCCATCGATTTGGGATTTGCAAGAGATTGGATTCTAATCGATGGGAAGGCCTAGATATTCGATTTAGGTTTACAATTGGGTTTCTCTAGATTTGGTTTGCAAGAGATTGGACCAAAGCTAGGATTTTTAATTGTAAATCTATACACATATTCGTTTGCAAGAGATTGGACGAATACGAACTATCACAACCTAGATCGTAACTCGAGTTTGCACGAGAGTGGGCTCGAGGGGCGATTGAACGATGATGTCGATCCTCATGCTAGTGGCTTAGGTTAGGGTTTGCAAGAGATTGGGCCCTAACCTAGGTTTGCTATAGACCGGCAATAGCGCGAGAGCGTGAGCTTGGTTCTACATTAAGTTGCGACTAGTTCACCTCAACGCAAGTCTAGTAATATTGAGATTCACTATTAACAATGATGCATGACGGTCCGTAGTGGGGATTCCCTAGCCCTAAACGTCTTTATTTGATTTTATATCCCCATACTTTGCCCGACGATTGTGACAGGATCGCCGCAAGGCAAATTTCCTCTTTTATTATATTGTATTTGAATCGATACTCGACCAACATTTTTATCACCGACACCAACATCCACCACCATTGCCATTACATCATACCATAGCCATCTCCACCAATAAAACATTCGTAGTCAAACCAACCTAGGATAGATTGGAGCCAACACCACCTCCTCGTGTTCGATACCCGCTCGCCACTTGACCGTGCGCTTGCGGTAAAACTACAATCGTCGCTCCGGGACGTGTATCCGGGGCGCGATCAAGTTTTTGGCGCCGTTGCCGGGGAGGTGAGAGATTTTTTTCTCACTCTTAGTACCACTGACGTCTTTTCCAGGTTGTTTACTTTGATTGATCAGGTACAGTTGTTGCAGCGATGGTGCTTCCAAAGAAAATGCGAGCGGGCTCTATACAATCCTACATATATCTCGCTGCATTCTATCAGGCTGATGGAGAATCCTTCGGGGAAGCCTTGTATAGGTTTGAAGGAATGTTAGAAATGTTCCAGACGGAGTCAGACCATGAGTGGAATGACTCCACGCTATTTGATATCTTCACTAGAAGGCTAAAGGGACCCTCACGTGAGTTTTTGAAGAGGATGCAAGTGGGGAAGTTCAGTGATCTACAGTTGGCAGTAGCCTTGGAGCAAATGATAGATGATGCTCGATCTACCGGTTCACTAACCGTTACGGTAAGTAAACCATACGACCAAGTATTCATTGATTTTGTTATGGCTAATGTCTCTAGTGTAGGTACTATCATAGATGGAGTGTATGCTTCACTTGAAGGTGATCATATCCACCTTTATCAGTTCGAAATTCCGGTGTCTATGCTCTAGTTGAGGGGCACAAGACCCACTTTTATACCGCGGTCAAGATACATGAGCCCATAGAGCCACCTGCACCTACTCTTGAGGAGGCCAAGCCATGCAAACGGGTGCCTCGAGCTCCAGGACAGAAACAAAGAAGGAGGCATGAAAAGGAGATGATAGTCGCTCCCCCTTGACCGAGGAGGTCGTGCATTGGGACGAGGACACAGCCATTCATGAGGATCCCAAGCATTACCCTCCTCCTTTCAAGCTACCGCAGCCATCCCCACCTTCTACAAAGGCTGAGCATCCCTCAGATGACCACGCTTCCACTGATGCTGAGGACAATCCCACAGAGCTTATGGCTCCCCTTCAGGGAGATCTCTTTACTCCCTCATCTCCTACATTTGATTCTCCTCCCATGTATGATGTTTTTTATGATTCAAATTTTGGCGACTCATCGTGCCTTTTGCAGGATTCATGTACATACGATCAAGAGGTACGATGGGACGTATACGAGGAGGAGAGCGAGGAGTTAGCACCCATGGATGCTATTGAATATGATCAGGAGGTGCGATGGGATAAGTCTGACGATGATGAGGAGCTGCCTGATGAGACCTACGCTTATATGCCCAAGCTACCTGAACAACCTGAGGTGAACAATGAGGAGTTGATCGACGTGGTATACGAGAGTAGAGATTTATTTCCAGGGAAGTGTTGTCACCCGTCTTTATTTTTATATACTTATGTTGATGACCCTCTTTGGAATACATTCATTTTGGGAAAGAATTATCCACATCAGATTGATGCAGCTTATCTCTTGCAGGGAACAGGTGGAGTCCTTGGAGAGGTGCTGGGAGCCGCATTGCTGGAGTCTGATGGAGTCCGTGGACACATGCACCTAGCGGAGCCACGGAAAGAGCAGTTGGAGCAGTTGCCTGCACCGGCAAAGATACTGGATCCGCCTTTTGCTATAGGTGATATCAATCCAGTAGTGTAGAAATTTTTATGCTTTGAATAAACACGAATCCTCTCGATAGCGAGAGGACCGTATAGATTTTCTTGAATAAATATCACCTCATATGACGGCCACAATAATCATTTACGTTCAAGTGAAACCTTACATTTTCATTCACCCCATTATTATTATCGTTGTTCCTCATATTCTTTCATTATGATCACATTGAGGACAATGTGAAGTTTAAGCTTGGGGGAGAGTGCATTTCCATGCCATTTAGATGCATTAGTTGCATTTTTACTTTATTTTAGGGTTTTTTAAAAAAATTTCAAAATTTTTGCATCATCTTTTTGATTTTTCCATATTATTTTCCTTTTATGTGTGTTCATGCATCATATTGTGTGCTTGATCTTCTTTCTTTCCTCTCTTTTATTTTATTTTCTTTATTTCCTTTCTCTTCTTTTGCTAGATTTGCTCCTTATGATGATATCTCTTATTGCTTTAGCAACCATCACGATGCTTATTATTCCTTGCCATGCTACTTAGAGTATTCCATAGTCTTGCTATTCACATGTGCTTGCAAATCTATTTCTCTTGATGACCCCTCTAAGTGATCGCAAGATATTAATTGAAGCTGAATGTATGGATTAGTGTTTAGTATGCTTTTGTTGGAAATGCACCAAGATTCACGCATCATTAGTATATCTGAAGCATCAGTTTTATTGTCTTATTCACCTTCTGTTGCATGCCTGATATGGTTGTAAACTTTACTGCTTGACTTCACTATTTATTGATATGATTGAGAATATCCATGCTTACATATGAGCTTTAGTTGAAGTATTATTTTGTTGAACCGTTCGTGCACATCTTAGAGTGAACCGAGTGCTACATTATTTCCTTCTCCACATATATCTTTTTATTCTCTACATGTCACTTGAGCTCACCTCCTAAAGCTACTTATATCGCATCTATTTCCCAAAAATCCCCACAAAAGAAAAAGTTAGCTCCAAAAAGTCCAAAAAACCAAAAAGGAGCCAAAAGCCAAAAATACAAATCATATAGCTCCTACAAAAATCCAAAAAGAAAAATGAGAAACAAAAAGTTCAAAAAAAAAAAGAAAAATACATTTCTCTATCTCATTCTTGGAGCCACAAAATACTTGGGAAAACCAAGGCAAAAATCTCATTTTCCACTATCAGATTCCTTTAGATGTGATGCCTCAAGCTAAGCTTGGGGGGGTGAATTCATTTGACCATATGAGTGAGTGCGACATTAGAGTGGAGAGGTGCACGAATGGGGAAGTTTGATAATGCTGAAACTTAGCAAAATACCTTAGTTATGAAAATTTCTTATGAATCGATATAAATACGTGAATTCCATGATTTATTCCATTCTCTATTGCATGCTTGGTGTGATTCTTATATGCTTCAGTTATAACTCTTGATTGAAAAGTGCATTGCCAACATTTGTATATTAAATCCTATGAAATGCGTGACGTGGATATGAATTGATTGTATGAATTTAGAGAATCCCTTTAGTTGTTCTTAAAAACTTGCAAGAACCATGTTTATGTAAGATATGAAATCCTTATAGCATGTGATTCGTATTTTCCAAGTTGTCGTGATGTGTAGCTTATGGCTTGAGATCTGAAAGTATAATCTAGCGACCCCTTCCACTTCGTATTATTTTATTTCATTTCCCTTATTTTTCATCTCCCGAGTTCGTCTTTTTACTTATCTTCCTCGAGGACGAGTAAGAGGTAAGCTTGGTGGATTTTGATCGGTCCATATTTTACACCTTTTTTCTACATATTTGCATGCCATTTCGGTTGCTCATATTGCAATTTTCACGATTATTCGATGATATTGTGTTACTTTTCACTATTTCTTGTTTTTGTCGGATTTCAGGAAATATGGAGCGATCGGGAGCAAAAATGAGCTTTAGGGACTTGCACCCACTCCGGAGCGTCACCCAAGGCTCTTTTGAGGGCTATTCGGCGATGGGAGACAGGTGGAAGAAGAAGGAACTCCGTAGGAGCGACGAGGAGGAGAAACAGAGAAGATTGGGCATTTTAGCATGCCACTCGGCCGAGTGAAGGAGTCACTCGGCCGAGCAAAGAAGCCCGCTCGGTCGGCCAGATCGGACACGCAGCAGATTGAGTATCAGCGTGCACTCGGCCGAGCATCGTCAGCCCACTCGGCCGAGCACGGAGACACCACTTGCCCGAGTGGCATCAAGACGACGGCAAGCAAAAATCTCAGACTTACTAGAATCCGTCAGGCGATTGAGGGTTCCGACTCGGCCGAGTACCGATTGCCCCGCGGCCGAATGAGTAAAGCCACTCGGCCGAGTCACCTCCGAAGACAGACCCCCCAAGACCCCAGACTTACTGGAATTTTACAGGGTCTATCACTCGGCCAAGTAGAGAAGCCCACTCGACCGAGTACAGAAGTCAACTCGGCCGAGTGACGCCGAGGACACGCAGCGCCCAGATTTTCAGACAGCCTCTCACTCTTTTGAAATCTGCTATCATTTCAGCAATCAAAGTATTTTTATCATATTTTTTATGGATAGTAGACTTCATGACGGTTCCAACGCCGCCAAGAACGCGCAAATCGGAGGTCGGATGAAATCTGGGGAATTTCTGCAAGTTAATGCTGCAGTGCTGGAATTTCCACTCGGCCGGGTCACATATTCCACTCGGCCGAGTGCGGCCTGGGCCCAGATTTTAAGTTGCGGTTTGAGCTGTTTTTGGGCACGAATTTGAAGGGTTTTCTAGGGTTTCTTGCTATGGTTTTGGGGGAGTATTTAAGGGTTTTGTAGCCACCATTAGAGGTGGATCCCATTATGTTTTCTTAGCCCCCATATGTTTTTCTTAGGATTATTTTAGAGGTTAGGCCATGCCCTAGGCCCCCTCTTGGATCTAAAAGCTTGTATTTTGGATTGAAGATCTTCATCAAGCTAAGTATTTTCTTCTTTTTATTTGAATCTTTGTTTTTTCTATCTTTTTGTATGCAAGCAATGATTTCTATTGATTCTCATATCCTTATTGCTATGCTAGAGTAGATTTGTTGTTCTAGGGTTTGGGGATGAACCCTATGGATCTAATTTCATATTTGTGAAGAATGAATTCTAAATTGCTAGAATTGCTAGGAGGTTAGGTTGTGATTGATTTCCTACGGATAGCTAGGGATTTCCATCGATTTGGGATTTGCAAGAGATTGGATTCTAATCGATGGGAAGGCCTAGATATTCGATTTAGGTTTACAATTGGGTTTCTCTAGATTTGGTTTGCAAGAGATTGGACCAAAGCTAGGATTTTTAATTGTAAATCTATACACATATTCGTTTGCAAGAGATTGGACGAATACGAACTATCACAACCTAGATCGTAACTCGAGTTTGCACGAGAGTGGGCTCGAGGGGCGATTGAACGATGATGTCGATCCTCATGCTAGTGGCTTAGGTTAGGGTTTGCAAGAGATTGGGCCCTAACCTAGGTTTGCTATAGACCGGCAATAGCGCGAGAGCGTGAGCTTGGTTCTACATTAAGTTGCGACTAGTTCACCTCAACGCAAGTCTAGTAATATTGAGATTCACTATTAACAATGATGCATGACGGTCCGTAGTGGGGATTCCCTAGCCCTAGACGTCTTTATTTGATTTTATATCCCCATACTTTGCCCGACGATTGTGACAGGATCGTCGCAAGGCAAATTTCCTCTTTTATTATATTGTATTTGAATCGATACTCGACCAACATTTTTATCACCGACACCAACATCCACCACCATTGCCATTACATCATACCATAGCCATATCCACCAATAAAACATTCGTAGTCAAACCAACCTAGGATAGATTGGAGCCAACACCACCTCCTCGTGTTCGATACCCGCTCGCCACTTGACCCTGCGCTTGCGGTAAAACTACAATCGTCGCTCCGGGACGTGTATCCGGGGCGCGATCACGCACATAATTTATCAAACATAGTTTGGTGTGCACACCTACATCTGCGGGGCCACGCCCAGAAAAAGATACTACACTATTTTCAAAACTGATTACAATCACTAATGTTACAGTTCCATTATGAGAACACCCTCCCCCTCAATACAACCACAATAGGTGATTCCAATCAACACAATAGCAAGATCCCCTTGTAACGAAAAACTGACCTGAATCAAACTCCCTTTGATCCCTACATTCATAGCCGTCAGCCTCATTCATCAGAATGATGTAGTAATCCCAGCAAGATCCCCTTGCAAAAACTGACCTGAATCAAACTCCCTTTGATACCTACTTTCGTAGCCGTCAGCCTCCTTCCCAGGATGATGAACCAATCTCTGAAAGATTAACCCGAGTCGAAAATGCTTGAGAGCCTTTTGTATCGAGCTCCACTAATCAAGGAACTGTTTCAGGTAAACAGTTCTATAATATCTTAAGCAGATTTTTCGCCCATAAATTAAGGAAATATTTCAGGTAAATAGTCCTATAAAATCTCAAGCGGATATTCACGCCCATCAA
The DNA here is from genome assembly GCA_030789695.1 of Scilla litardierei. NCBI lineage: Eukaryota > Viridiplantae > Streptophyta > Magnoliopsida > Asparagales > Asparagaceae > Scilla > Scilla litardierei. The sequence continues at coordinate 71,404,386 of CM061134.1, read as the reverse complement.
TCAAGGATCTATTTTGGGTAAATATAACCAATTAATCTCAGCAATTATTTCCTTCAACAATTTAGGCAACAACCATATTCTGTGCGATATTCTGGGTGGCAATAGGAAATAATAGATTCTGGACGCAATATTGGGCGGCAATATAAATCTGGAAAATCTACACCAAAGATCTTGCAGTCGAATCCATCTGGAAATTCTGAAACAAAGATCCTACAGTCGAATCATGCATGTCATGAATAATGTCATATAACATAACTCCTAACATGGCCTCACAAACTGTGCAAAAATAGTTTAGACTCCACAATCAGAACAACCCAGACCTAGTGCCACTAATGCTAACATATAGCAACAGAAAATCAACTCAACAATACCCCCTTTGGTTTTATGTGGTACAACCAAGGCACGGGCAAAAGTTCTTACCATAACAATACTCCCCCTTTAAGCCACAATAAGTCAAAGGATACCTCAAGAAGACGTAGCCGAGGCCGGAGCAATATCAGAGGTGCATGTGGACGAAAGGACGCCAAATTCCCCTTAGAGCTTGAGCTCTACAATCAAATGTAGTCTTTTGAGCTTGTAAAATGGCAATCTGACGAGCAATGTCTTTGGATGCTGCTTCATAAATAGCAATGTCAGCTCGAAAGTGTGAAGCAGATGTAGGCACTGAGTTAAATAGAGGATGCTCAGAACTAGAAATAGCTGGAGCAACAACACGTGGAGTATAAACGAATGTCGTGTCCTGTGTCACAACATGATACATAACATGAGCATCAAGAGGATCTGAGCTATCCTGAGGTGTCGGCTCTTGTGTCATAACATCGTCTGTAACATGATGATTATGGATCTGAGAAATCTGTACCATCTTTCTGATGTGCATAGACACCATCAGCTACAGACTTGGAATAATCTGAGTCATCAAGATGATAATCTCAGTCAACACCATAGAGGAAGATCGGGGACCAGACTCAGTGGTCCAATAAAAGTGTGTCCTCATCGATAAAGCTAATACTTTCTAGCTGCTCTCCAATATAATCCAAGTACACATCTCCAATAATCAATCCAGAAAAATCAAACCGAGAAATATCAAGAAGCTCCCCTGAATGTCTCATTCGACAAAATAAAGTAAATAGATCCTCAGACGCAGAGGAATTAAGAGATGAAGATGATACCTCACTCCTGATAGTGGTCTGTCAAAAAGGAACAATAGCCATTGAAGTAATTTAGCTCTAAGAGGTAGAAATTGTAGACATCGGCGGTGGAACCAGTGTAGAAGCAGGTGAATTTTGGGGGAAATCCACCAGAATGGACGAAGAGGCCGACAAAGCTGGATCAACAGCAGAGCGCCATGCTCGGGGAGAGACAGAAGAAGATCCGACGGCACTGGTTGAGGAAGAGCGACGAGAAGAGCAACGACCACCGTGAGTTCGAGCCATAAGGAAGAGGAGAATGAAAACTAAGAAGAATCCTCTTTTTACCGAGAAGTGAAATGGTAAAAAAATAAAGGCTGCCCCTTTATATTTATTATTTATTATTATTATTTAAAAAACAAACTGTCGCAACTCTTCAAATACATCAGATCTCCAATGTTTGCCGCGACTCTTCAAATCTCCCAGAGTCTACAGGTTTTGTAAAGATGTCTTCCAATTGTCTTGATGTCAGAACATAGTCCATGACAATAACTTTCTGCTCCACTAATTCTCTGATAATTCTGGAGGAAGATTCATGAGAATTTGTAGCAGGTTGCTCACATTGATTGTTGAGAGGAGATGTCGATTCTGATGTCATAACATTTGCAGCAACATCGTTTTGTGTCGTATCCAATGTTATAATATCAGTCACAACATGAGGTGTTTTGTCTGAAGCGGGAGTGTTTACATCTTCATTCATAACATGCTCTTCTTCAATATTTTCTTCATGTCTCTGACTTCTTTCATCTGTGGATGTATCTCCTTGCTGTTGAATATCATCGACAACGACATTTATGGATTCCATCATGGTTCTCAGACAAGTACTATAGTCTTGTAGCAGATAGCAGTTGTCAGCAGACCTCTTGCCCCATCAGTGTACACTCTTCATCAGCATTAAGGACAAGGCATTTCTACTTAGTGAATCTCACAAACAATCCTTGATCACACAGTTGACTGATGCTTATTAGATTGGCTTTGAGATCTTCATCATGAAGAACATTCTTAAGCTTCGAAAGTTCAAATACATTCAGATTACCTTTATCAACAACTCTGCTACTTTGACCATCACCAAATGTCATACATCCCTGTGTCCTGACTTTGTGGTCATCAAGAAACTTCTTGTTGACTGTTATGTGTAGTGAGCATCCACTGTCAAAATACCATATGTTATCTGAAGATGCTCTTAAGGATGTATGAGCCATCATGCTATATAACTCAGTCTTCTTGACACACTGCCTTTTCACTCTTCTGCCGATAGAACTAACTGTTCTTCCATTCATAAAGTGACGCATACGACTGAAACACTTCCTCTTAGAATGACCAATCATCCTGCAACATTCACACGCTGTACTGCTCCCTCTGACATTTATGGTCAACTTATTGTTATCATCATTAACTCTGTGCTGGCTGATTTTCTTAACCTCCCTCGTGATCTGCACCCCTTTTGTAGTAAGACTGTTAGAATTGGATCCTCTATGATAGCTCACTCCACGACGATCTCCTGCAGCTTTACTCATGCTCAAGATGTCATCCAGTTTTGCTTTTCCTGAATTTAGCTTATTTAATGTGGACTCAGCTTTCTCTACTTAGAGAAGAGTATTCCTGAAACTGCTGTCCAGCTTTATGAAGTTTTCCTCAACATTCAGGTAATTGCTCTTGACTTCTTCCTTTTCTTTATTCAACTTTTCATTTTCTTCTTTCAACACTTTGTTAATGCTACAGATCTGCATCCACTTTTCAAAAATCATCTGATATGCGGCCCGGATATCTTCTTCACTTACTTTCTCATCGATGTTAACTTCGGAATCTAATTCAGCTGTAGATGTCATGGACGATGTCGTAACACTGGATCTGACATTGTCTAATTTGTTGACAGATGTCATGACTGAAGTTGTAACATCAGATCTGACATGACTGCCAGTGTTGTAATCAGATCGCTTCTTCAGAGAGGCCGCAAAGGCAACATAGTTACTGGTGATTTCCTCATCTTCAGCACTGCCCTCTGACTCATCTTCACACCAGGTACTAGTCAAAGACTTTTCTTTTTGTTTCTTCAGAGTGTTTGCACATTCTGCCTGAATATGCCCATACCCCTCACACTCTCTACATTGTATCCATTTTCATCTCTTCTTTTGATCATACATCGGATTTCGGTTGAAAGTTTTTCCAGTAGAAGTATCACCAGGCCGAAGCATATTGTTTTCAGTCCTGAAGTTCTGCCATTCACTTCCAATATTCTTGAGCATGCTGCTGAAATTTTTAGTCAGCTGAACAATATCCTCATCTAACCAGATTCATCATCGTCTTTAGGAACATTTGCAGCATCAACCTTCAAGGCCACTCCTTTGTCTTTTTTGTTATGCTTCTGATTCATCTCATAGGTATGAAAAGATCCCATTAGCTCATCAAGTCTCATAGTACAAATATCTCTCGCTTCCTCAATAGCTGAAACTTAGCCGAGAACCGTTCAGGAAGAGATCTTAAAGCCTTTCGCACTAACTTAAACTTGGACTATTTCTTACCAAGTTGATATGCCTTATTTGCAATATCCCTCAGTTTTTCATTAAACACAGCAATGGTCTCATCGTCATTCATTCTCAATTCTTCACATTATGAAGCAAGCATTTGAAGTTTAGAAACTCTCACCGAATTGGTTCCTTCATGATCATTTTGAAAAATATTCCATGCCTCTTAGGCTGATTCACATGTATAGATGAGTTTAAATAGTTCTTCGTCCACTGCAGTGAAGATATCATTCATAGCCCTAGAATTTCCAAGAGCTGCACGTTCTTCATTCTGACTCTAATCCTTTGCCTACTTGAATGATTCATTCCCATCTTTGTCAACTTGAATAGGTGGAGACCATCATTCAACAACTGCACTCCAAACCTTTTCATCAAGAGATTTGATAAAGGCACTCATCCTCGCTTTCCAATATGCGTATTTGGTTCCCTCAAGCAAAGGAGGGTGAATAACAGAAGCAGCTTCTCGAGTATTCATGATTGACGTAATGATAAGCCAAGATCACATCCTCTTTGACAACAAAGCAACACGGATGACTCGCTCTGATACCAATTGTTAGGTCAGTAACTAGGATTCAATCACATAGAATATGAAAACAATATGGAAAGCACAAAGAACATACATCAGTTGGTAACGTAGTTCGGTGTGCACACCTACATCTGCGGGGCCAAGCCCAAAAAAAGATACTCCACTATTTTAAAAAACGATTACAATCACTAATGTTGCAGTTCCATTATGAGAACACCATCCCCCTCAATACAACCACAATAGGTGATTCCAATCAACACATTAGCAAGATCCCCTTGCAACGAAAAACTGACCTGAATCAAACTCCCTTTGATATCTACCTTCGTTGCCGTCAGCCTCATTCACCAGAATGAGAACGTGGAGTATTTCCAGCAAGATCCCCTTGCAAAAACTAGAATCAAACTCCCTTTGATCCCTATTTTTGTAGCCGTCAGCCTCCTTCCCAGGATGATGAACCAATCTCTGAATGTTTAACTTAGCCGAAACTGCTTGAGAGCCTTTTGTATCGAGCTCCACCAATCAAGGAACTGTTTCGGGTAAACAGTTCTATAATATCTCAAGCAGATTTTCCGCCCATAAATTAAGGAACTATTTCGGGTAAATAGTCCTATAAAATCTCAAGCGAATATTCTCGCCCATCAATCAAGGATCTATTTCGAGTAAATATAACCAATTAATCTCAGCAATTATTTCCTTCCAACAAATTAGGCAACATCTAGATTCTGGGCTAGATTCTGGGTGGCAATAGGAAATAACAGATTCTCGGTGCGACACTGGGTGATAATATAAATCTGGAAAATCTACACCAAAGATCTTGCAGTCGAATCCATCTGGAAATTCTGAAACACAGATCCTGCAGTCGAATCCCGCATGTCATGAATGATGTCATATAACATGACTCATAACATGGCCTCACAAACTGTGCAAAAACAGTTCAGACTCCACAACCAGAACAACCCAGACCTAGTGCCACTAATGCCAACATATAGCAACAGAAAATCAACTAGTGCCACTAATGTGACTAATGCCAATTTTGACAAGTGATCATTACATACATCATTTACGAAGTGTATATAGTCCTTGCCATAGAATTAACCAAAGAGTAAACCTAAGTTGAGGTGTGTGGATGTGATATCTTGCTAAAATTAGCAAAATAAATCACAACGTAGGTCTTCTCTATCTCCCGTTCAATTTCTATGTCAAATTTGGCAAAGTATCTTGTCCATACACATCATTTTAAAGTGTATATAGTGTTGGTGAAGTTGTGAATAGTGTTGGTGAAATGTGTATTGTGTTTTTTTGGGTGAAAGTGGGTTGTGAATGCGGATGTTGGAATTTTTTGTGGGTCCCACACAACTTTATTGTGTGTGTTTTGTGGCCACGTCAGCAACTTTCATAGGCAAAGAAGCCAAGACAAAAGAACAGGACGAGTGAAAATGAGGGTGAGAATGAGTGAATAATGAGAGGAATAGTGGAATCTCCCACTTTCACAACCTTTTAAACACAAAAGAACATGCCCTTTAGGGCCTGTTCGTTTGTGTGTATATGCCCAAGATTCTAAAAAAAAACACTGTTTTGGACACTGTTTATGCAAAATGACAGAGAAAGAAGCTCGGTCTGTTCGTTTGTTGTTGGGTTGAAATTGCCAAGCTGGCAAATTCTTTTGGCAAACCACAATCCCCGCAAAAAGCGGGGATTACGGGTTGAAGTCGGATGAAGTGGGACCCGCCTCATGATATCTCTTTGAATTTCGCACGAACACGCTGCGTTTCAAAAAAAAAAAAATTTAATGCGCCTGGGGCCCGTCTCTCCCTCTCGCAGGTCGCAGCTCACTTGAGTTTCAAAAAAAAATTTGCTGTGCGCGTGAATTTGTGCTGTATGCACACATTTTGTACTATTTTGATTTTTTAAATATTTAATTCGTGGAGCCTACATCCAACTATCACAACAACAATCACAACCCACGTTCAATCAAAAAAAAAACACAATAAACTTGTCTGGGACCCACAAAAAATTCCAACATCCACATTCACAACCCACTTGCACTCAAAAAAACACAATACTCACTTTCACCAACACTATTCACAACTTCAACAAACAACCCATATCAACACAACACAAAAGAACAGGTCCTTAGCCAAATCACACAGTTGATGCTCCCTCCTGATCCCCCAAATCATCTGCCCCCCCCCCCCCCCCCCGCGCCGAAACGTCGACTCGTAGCTCCTCTTCGCTACTGCACTGCAACCCTCCTCGCTCACCGTCTAGCAGCCCTCGTAATAACAACACCAACAACTGCACGCAACACAACAAACAGGAACACAGGTTGTTGCTGTTGGTAACAGTAACATAAGAAAAAAAAACCCAAAATCAAAGTTTGAACGTATTTCTCGGTCTTCACAGCTCTGTTCCATGCTTGGGACCAGAGTTTGTCAGCAGACCATAAACTTTGTTTTCTTTTTCCCAGGAAAAAAAAAAACCTGATTGGACCTGTGAAATTACCAAAACACTCTTCTCAAACAAACAAAGGCAGACTCATTACTCATTAATAACAGATACACACATAAACACACTCTCTCTCTTCCCTCAGACAAAAGCCGCTTCCACTTTCAAGCCTCTCACTTCTCCCTTGCAGTTGCAGGGAAAAAAATAGTCATAAAGAAATTAAAAAACCCCAGAAAACAGAGAGGGTGAAAAATGCTGGAAGAGGAGAACGGAGTCGACCCAAGACTGCAAGAGATCTCAGCTGCCATCAGAGTTGTTCCCCACTTCCCAAAACCAGGTTCTTTCTCTATCCATCTCTCTCTTCTGGGTTCTCTTTATTTTAGCTCTTGGTTATGATTTTGATTGCTTTTTTTTCTCTCCTCTTTTTTTTATGTTTTAATTTTGGGCAGGGATCATGTTTAATGACATCACAACTCTGCTGCTCCACCCAAAGGCATTCAAGGATGCTGTAGAAATCTTTGTTGATCGATACAGGGACATGGGCATCTCCGCTGTTGCTGGTATGCTTACTGTTTTATCAGGAATTAGTCTGATATGAGATTTTTTTCTTTCTGTTTTTGGAAAAGATAAATTTGATGTGTTTTTTAATGGGGTGGGTTTTTTTCTTGATTCTGTGGCATCAAAAGCTGAGAGTATATCACTGAGGATATCTTGCTTTTTTTTTTGGGGTTCAGTAATTTATTGGATTCTCTGGGGGCGATAGAAGTACTGAAGTGTTGTCCAGCTAGCAGCTGGCATCTCGGTTCAGAGAGCAGGAGCAGAAACACTGCTTTTTTAAGGCCGAGTTGACTCACTGAGTTGGGTCACGTTGGCCATGGGAAACCGATCTCAGTTAAATAATTGAAAGTTAGCCGCTAAATTTATAATTTTTTGTTTAAGTAAATTACATGGTTCCCAATGTAATCATATATCTTTATGAAATTAAAACAAATAAAACAAAGCAACCATGAAATTTGTGTTGGTATCTTAAAAAAGAGAAACGAAGATGTGTACGTATGTGATGTATAAGGAAATTTAAGGTTTCATATACGATTTTGTGAATTAATGGACAATTAACTGATGTTGGTTTTGATATGTGCACTATTTAGGCTGAGTTTGGTGAATATGTTCTATGTTCTGTTATAGTATTTTTTAAAATGACTGTTTTGCCCATTTCATTGTAGTAGTATCTTCTTCCAAATCTCATGGACGAACCTAAAAATTCTGATACACAGAAATTTTGATTCTATTCTTTGAGGGTCATCCACAAGCTTTTGGAGAAGATGCCGCTACAATGACGGGGCAAAACATTATTTTTTCGGGAAAAAAACTATTTGGGGGGTTTCATGACAAAAAAAGCATTTGGGGGGTTTAGTGTGAACCGGCCAAAGTGTGGGGGGTTTAGCAAAATTAACTCATGTGTTTAAATAAAATTTTAGCTTCTAATGCATTGAATCAGGGGCCCCAGACAGGTACCTGAGTTGGGCATTTGCACCTGTAGCCATAACCTATGTATTTTGGTAGTATGTGTTGTGGGACATGGCTGATTTTGTTTGTTGCAGAGTAGAGGCTGCATAGCTGTTAGCTCTACCATGTTTCGTGAATTTTCTTTGGTCCCAATCAAGGAGGAGGTTGATTTTGTTTTTTCCTTTGTTCTTTGGTGGACGGCTATCTCGCTGTGAATAGAACATAAATTTTTGAGAAATTCGAAGCGGGTATGCTGATGCATTTGCTCACCCTCACTTTCGTTCGTTAAAAAGAAAGAAAGCCACATTTTTAACTTATGCTAAACACTTCCTTTTCGCTAGAAGTATATGAGGCTGATCATTACCAAGTACACCAGATTCCCAAGTAGATAACGACAGTATGATTGATTCCCAAGTAGATACCGATAGTATGATTTCCAGCATTTCCCCCCTCATTTATTAGTGCCCGTAGTTAGTATGCATATGAAATTCTAAGATTTTGACAGTCTTTTGTGAGAGTAATGTATATACTTGATTTATACAAGGAATTGAAGCAAGAGGATTCATATTTGGCCCTTCAATTGCTTTAGCCATTGGTGCAAAGTTTGTACCGCTACGTAAGCCTAAGAAATTGCCAGGTATTCTCACATATTCTTCTAAATTTTGATTATCAGCATTGGAAGAAACATTTAATCTTATTGAGTTCCATATGCATCCTTGTTGTCACTATATTGCTCTTCTCAAATGATAATCACAATTAGTTACAGCTTATTTAAAGTAGGTAATGAATTTGAGTATCTGTTGGAAGTTAATTTTCGTTCCAGTTTTTTTTCCTGAAGCACATTAAGACTATCCTGGTTGCCACTTCATAGGTAATCTCTACTATATCTACATTTAAATAAGCAGATTTTAAAGCAGTGATATTTAACTTAAGGGCAGTGATATTGCTACATCTGTTGTTTAAAGTTTTGTTAATTGTTATGCAACGGTTATATTTCTCGGTAATAAATTAGGTTGCAGTAACATAGCCATTGGAATTTGTTTATTAATTTTTGATGTGTTGATGTGTTGCTTTAAACTAATGTTTGAAATCTCAACCCATGTCAATACACATCGCTCGTATCGTATTGGATTTCAAGCGTGCCGATACGATGTCAAGCTTCGCTTCCCACATGGAAGGGAAATGGTACATGTCAAGGCGTAGTGTAGTCTAAACTATGGGAGAGATAACTGGAAATATGTATGCATGTATATCCTTGGGTTCAACATACACTACGCGTAACAATAAGCAGATGTTGCAAATCACTTGAGAACGATCCAGATGTACACAATGATACCAAGAACAACTCAATTTATAACTGGAAATATGTATGCATGTATATTCTTGGGTTCAACATTACCCTACGCGTAACAATAAGCAGATGTTGCAAATCACTTGAGAACGATCCAGATGTACACAATGATACCAAGAACAACTCAATTTAAAATTACATTAAAACTACTTGTCTAAAGTACAAGAAGTAAAATTGTAATGTCTAGGCATACTATTTTTACAATTATTAAATATCGAAATGCCTGAAAATAAAATTGTTGCTGGGACCTATCTAGTTAATCTTCATATCATACTCCAAAAACTTTTGGTCCTCTAAACTTGCTTTTTTAGGAAACCCGTTCACCACACCTGATGGTCAACAAAGCAACTGATAGAGCAGGCTTGTAGATTCCTACAAATTATGAACTAACTCATAAGCTGTGTATAAAAATATAATGATCATGTAATAGAAGAATCAGTAATAGTGTAATACATGGCATCTGGCAAGATCCATGGCATAAATAATAATAGCATGCTAACAATGAAACACTAGAACTCTAATTAGTTTATGTCAGCAGTGAATTGATACAGCAGTTAATTGATACACGTATGGTGATCATACTATAGTGAGGTGATTTATTCTTGAGGGTATAATATGCAATATACGAGCTTACCCTTATTGTATGGTGCTTACATGGTCAAATTTAGTCAAGTATAATAAACAAATTCAGTTAAATAAACAAATTCAGTTAAGTCAGTTAAGTACAGTATCAGAGTCTATTATGAACAGTAAAGAGGTGATTCTAGAGTCTATTATGAACAGTAAAGAGGCGATTCTAGTTGTTCCCACATCCTCGGTAACATGAGTTTTCCCGATCCCAGTAATCTAGTATAAGTTCTATGATCATGTATTAAACAACGTCAGGTTTCAATTTTCAGTTTACAGATTTATTATCAGTTGCAATATTCAATTTTAGTTTAATCATCAAGTACAGGTACATTAATTTCATGTTGAGCATTATCAGGTATGTTATCATGTATATGTAATTAGTGATATGCTGTTATCAAGTGCAATCCCAATGAAATAAGTATAAAAACAAAATATAGCAAGCTTAGTGAACCATATTTAATCATGTGATAATTTCATGGTTATAACTATTTATTTTGTGAGAGCATGTCTTACATATAATAGATACAAGACAGAGTCTCTATGTTTAATCCAAGATGGGTATAAATTATGTGAATCTTTATGGTTGTGAATTGGGCATATGATTAACGGATTGTAACCGTATATAACATACTAACTTATAAGAATAATCGAACCAATAACCACCATCAAATATTATCAAGGACGAATCACCAATATAACTAACATAACCAGTGAGGCAATACTAGCATGGCCCAAAGCACAACTATAAGGGATTGACTTGAAAATCAGGTATACTATCTAATCATCTATGCATATATCCCATAGTTTCAATTTAAACATATGCCCATGGGTTTCATATTTTATTTTTTTACCAATAATATGGATATCATTCTCAGATATGGAATCATGGAATCATTATTTCATCACTGAATATGAGTTATACATCCTTATTAGCATGCAACTCAATAATCCATTTTTTTCCAACTTGTATTTTAAGGCTATTATCTGAATATAGGGGTCGGCATCAACATAGCAGCATTTGAAGCAAGTAGCAGTAAAGCATAGTTTCATGGTTAAAATAAACCCAAAACAGAGGCTTTTTGGGTCAAAACAGACTCGAAGAGCAACATGCAAAGCAGGCAGCAGCAGAGAATAGAATCAGGGTCAAAGCAGAAGCAGAAGTCGTCTGTGTTAAAGTAGATCCGAATAGCAACATGCAAAGCAAGCAGCAGTAGAGCACAATTTCAAGGTTGAAACAGAGATTTTTTGGGTCAAAGCAGACCCGAATAGCAACATGTAAAAGCACAGCATAGTTGCAAGGTCAAAACAGACCCTGAACAGAGATATTCTAGGTTTAAACAAACCCAAACATCAACATGCAAAGTAAATAGTAGCAGAACATAATTTCAGGATCAACAATCCCGAAACATCCCCTTATGGCTAGAAACGGTAGCCGAACAAGCATCTAAGGGCACACAGTCTCACAACACACTATACCCATTCCAAATTCACCCATTTGAGACTAAATATCAAGTGGTTCAAGATCATAAAAATAGTTAGTGGAACTTGTTGTCGTAGATTAAAGGGAAGAGAAAATGCGTCATTGTCGTCAAAATCTCGTCACTTCAACAAAATTAACTGACTGCTCGAATAGATGAATGGTAGACAAATCTCCAAGTAAAAATCAGATCCGAACATAAGATGGAGAATGTGGTAATGAAGATGGGTAAATAGAGGAGAAAATTGTAGAATCTTGAGGAAAATGGTTGGCAGTTACGTGTGAGGGTGAGAAGCCCGCCAGGACCTTGTGGAAGAGGAGAGTTGTCACGATAAGAATAAGATGAGAGAAAAATGAGAAAAATGATTAGGTTAGGGGTTTAATTTTATGTTTAAATAGGGGTTTGGGTTATTGAGTTATCATATCAGATGGAACATGAGATGGTTTCGTTAAGTTGAAATATAATTTTGGGTTTGGATATTTATAAAAGGATAGTTTTTGGATTATTAAGAAATGAGTTTAATAAAATGGGTTGCTGGTTTGAGCTTAAATGAGCCCCAAAAAATACAAAAATTTAGAAAATAATTATTTTAATATTTTAAAACATTTTACTTATTAAAAAACATGAATACAAAAATCAAGATCATTACATCCTACACTCCTTACAAAAATATTATCCTCGAAAGTTCTTTAAGCTAGGATACATCAAATACGTGTGTAACATTCACACATCTCATCCTCTCGTCTCCCAGATAAACTCATTGGGTGAGTCACAATGTCATCATTTCACAGTCACAAAATTGCTTACTTGCTCCAGAGGTTCTTCAGTTATTGACCAATAATCTACTCCAGTTGCTTATATGTTATGTCCGATCGTATTGTGATCTTCGAATAATCAACTACATGATTAGGACCTTTCATGTATCTTTGTAACTGAGAGAGATGGAATACATCATGCATACCTTCTAAAAATGGAGGCAATGTGAGATGATACACCATCCCTCCCATTTGTTTTAATACATCAAAATGTTCAATATAGCGCGGATTAAGCTTTCCTCTCTGGCTGGGAACGGATGTCACCATAGGTGACAATATCTTTAGGAAGACATGATCTTCCTATTGGACCCTAAATGTTGATGATTTGCATTTGCCTAATGCTTGTCCTAATGCTTGTCCTGATCCTGCGCAATACATCACTTCAGATGCTTTGCACTACCACATCCACAGCTTACATGATCAGTTCTTGTCCCACGAGCTCATGATCATCATCATCATCCTAACTTAGGAGAGAGCTACATTTCCTTTTATATAATGTCACAGATGGTGTCATATCAATACTGGCATGTCAGTTATATGCAAACCCCATTAGATTCAAGTGATCTTTCTAAGATCCATTAGTGTTCAACATATAAGCTCACATCATATTTTTTATATCTAGATGGTATGCTCAGATTGCATATTCGTCTGTCGGTGATATGCAATGTTGAAACTTAAACTGGTATCCACGCTAGCTGAAGGTTCATGCAGAAATGAGACATGAACTAGGTATCTATGACACAATGCAATCTTATAATTCACATCACAAATAATTCAAGGAGTAAAAATCATAAAGATTGATTTAACCTTCAAATATTTCGCAAGAATTTCGATGGACTGACTCAAAACGGGGTGAAATGCACTGAATTGGTTAACCGATCAACGATCACCCAAATAACGTCATTTTGCTTAGTGCTCCACGGAAGTCCAGTCATGAAGTTCATGGTAATATGCTATTATTTTTAGTCTAGAATAGGTAGAAGTAAGCCAACAATTTGATGGTACTTGGCTTCACTTGTTGACATACCAAGCACTTGGTAACATTCTGAGCCACGCTTCTTTTCATACGATATGATCAAAAATTCTATCAGAGTTCCTTGTACATCTTGGTGCTTTTTAGATGAATCGAATACGTGAAAATATGAGATTTCTTCAGCAACTCTTTTCGGATATCATTTGATGGCACACAAATCCTGCTATCATTGCCATCATATCTCAAGGATATGTCCTCGTGGATAATGAGGACATGCTTCCATGTGTTAAATAATCTTTTCAAGCCTTACATCGTCAATCTGGATAGCCTTAATTCGGTAGATAAGTGTTTACTGAATTTCCATGTTTATCTTGTGATCCAATATAAATGACCTTCATTCTTATCTTACGAATCGCCTGATGAAGTCTCCACTGAGCTGTGGGAGTCAACATTATTGGAAGTTAATTCAATGCACTAGGTACGATATTAATCTTTCTAGGATGGTACTGAAGGTTGATGTTATAGTTTGTCATGAATTCCAACCATGTGTTGCCTCATATTGAGCTTCTTTTGCGTAAAAATATATTTCAGACTCTTACGGTTCTTGAATATGTTTACATGATCATCCAACAAGAAGTGCTTTCAAATTTTCAGTGCAAAGATAATTGTCGTTAACTCTAAATCATGAGTAGGGCAGTCTTCTCATGAGTCTTCAACTAATGTGAAAGCCATGACTCGATCATGCAGATGAAGTATGCATTCGAATCCCTTGCCAAAGGCATCGAAAAACACTTTGAAGAATCCTGCCCGATTTGAAATAGTCAGGATTGGTGTCGATGTCAACTTCACTTTCAGTTCCCTTAAAGCTTGGTCACATGCTTTTGACAAATGAATACAACATCCTTTTCATAATTCGCGGCATAGGTTCCGTGATTTTAGAGAAATTTTGGATGAATATCTAGTAATAACTGTCAATCCCAGAAAGCTTTGGATCTTCTAATCTGATCAAGGAATTGGTTAATTCTGAACAACTGCAATCTGCTCTGGATCCGTCGATATATCTTCTCTAGACACACACATGTCCCAAGTCACCTTATCTAACCAAAACTTGCACTTATTGAACTTGACATATAACTGATGTCGCCTGAAGGTTTCTAATATTTTGTGTTCATGAGTGCTCTTCGAGTATATCAGGATATCATCAATGAAGATGATCACGAACTTGCCCACTGTTTGTAGAAGACTTGATTCATTAGATTCATGAACATCGCTAGTATTGGTCACACGTATAGTATAATCAGCTCTTCAGAATGCTCGTATTTGGTCCAAAAAGTAGTCTTGTATGTCATCATTCTTGACTTTCACTTGTTAATATCTGCTCATGAGATCCAGTTGTGAAAAAATTCTCGATCCTCCAAGCTGGTTGAAGATGTCATTGATGTGCGGTAGTGGATACTTGTTCTTTACAATCAATTTGTTTAGCTCCGTGTGGCATATGCACATCTTCCTTGATCCGTTCTTATTAACTAACATCGGTGCACCCCAAGAAGACACGTTGGGGGCATATCTACTCTTTTTGTAAGAGACCACCCAATTTTGCCTGAAGTTGTTCTAGCCTAGGTGGGACATTCAATAAGAGGCCTTGCAAATAGGTTGCGTTAGACGGTAGCTCTATTGAGAATTCAAGAGCACGAGCCATGTGTAATTTAGTAAATCATTCGGAAACACATCTTCGAACTCTCGAACCACATTAGGTCTTTTCGGCTTTGCATTCATATAAGAAACTTTTGCTTAGTAAGCTTAGCTCGAAATTGAATTGGTCTAGTTGATCGGCTCTAGCTGGTAAATTCAAACTTTGGATGGTTCGGAATCTCAAAAACTATACTCCTTCGATGACATTCGATGGTAGTGTAAAGGGTTCTCGACTAGTCCATCATAAAGACACCATCAAAGCTTGACATGATGATGATCATGAGGTTCATGAAAAGTTTCCATCCATAAATCATTACAGGTCTATGTAGACATCCGTTGGAAGATCTCAACATGTCACTGTCCATATTGATATTCCAACTTGAGGTGAATGGTTCTATGAGATAGAATGTATTGTTACAAAGTGATTAGATAGGAAGCAATGGGAGGGTCGAAAAGTGTAAAGGTTTGTCTGCCATCAGAACTATGCCTAAGTTATGCATAGGGTGTCTCAATATAATATGCTAGTAAGCATCACTCATACTACTATAATGTAAGAAAGGTTAAAACATACATGTGATCACTTGACCAGTCGCTTCTGCAACCTCGGCTATCATAGTAGAAGCTTACGCTTAGGTTGATTAGGCTTTGCCTGTTGGAAAGCATTCTACTGAGCGGTGAGCGGTAGTTTGCATTGAGTATCGGTATTAGTTTGAGCTGAAGCAGCTAGTCTGTTGGTCATCTGAGTGTCGTCCCTGACGGTGTGCCCCAGTGCTTCGTATGTTATGCATTGATTGAGAAGGATCATGCTTTCCTACTTGGTAACCCCAGCTTGCGACGTAGTGGCACACCACTTAGGGTCGATTATTTTTATGGGTTCTCGGTTTCCTGATTTTACTGAGTTCCCGGTTGAAGCGCCTTTTGAAGATAGCCCAAGAGATTGCCACCAATTTCTTGCATTATTTGTGAACTGGAGCTTGATAAGTTCCACCCACGAGTTGTTTGCAATGCAAGCGCCCTTAAGTTGTCTTACATGTTACGGAACCACTCCGCAGTCTGGAGAGGTTTTTTCTTTCCAGAGAGTTTGTGGCCAAGGCGTTCAAAATTGATGAACTACTGGATCAGCGTGTGACTCTTGCTGCAATGCCTGATGGTGAATGTTCAGCAGTCCTTGCAGCATGTTCCAGTTCCAGGATTGGTCACATCTTCATCGTTTCCATTCCTGGTTCGTGTTCTTGTTCGTTGCAATGGATGTGTCACGCCTTGCAACCCTGGGTCGCATCATGTTTTGCAAAGGATAGCGGGTCCTGCAGTTAACCAGTGAAAACAATCTAGACACAAGCAGAGATGCATCAAAATGCTTAACAAAACTTCCATTTATATATGAACGAGTTTACAAAAGATGTACATCATGCCAAAAACATGCATTACAAAAGGTTATACATCGTGCTATAAACATGCACAACAAAAGTACATCTGCTACTATCACGAGAATACATATTCTACCTCTAATCAAAAGTCGGCTTGGTCAACAAATTCTGGTGCCTCCTCTATCTCTGGATCAACACCTGGTGGTACAATAACAATGAAGACACACCAAGATAAATCATAATGATTCTAAAAACTTTGGAATTTAAATATGTGAATATGGAAAAGATTAATTAGAAAACGATAACTGAAAACAAATGATAGATTAATGAATATTGCATTGGCATTTAAGACAAACCTGCAACTCAGTTAACAATTACAAGAGATAATATCATAGTTCTACTTCTATCATTCTATGCCGAATCTAGGCCGTGAATCGTAATCATATTGGAGAGTACAGAACAACCAATGAGTCCACCTCAGTACCCAGGGGGCGCTCACCTGGACCAGGCCCAAAGCAGGGACGGTAGGGGCCATGAGTCAACAGTGAGGAACTCAGTAATTAAGTCCAACGGTACAATAGGGGTCAGATCCCGATTCAATGATGTGACCCAGGTCGGAACTATCTGATGCGGTCAAGTCAATAGGAGCGTGGCTCCAGTTGCTCCCGCACTCTCACTAATATGATTTACCCCAAAACCCGTGAGTCTTGAAGTGCCAAGTGTATAATTGTGTACATCTCTCAGTGCCTCATGATATAGTCCAAGTGTTATTCTACATAAATGTTTTAAGCATGATTTTCCAGGACGAATTAAATTCTAAAGCAACATTAAACTCAATTCGTATATTGGTGTGCTATGCTATTCTGGTTCCATTCACATTCTCATTCATTCTAAACATATATATAGTCGATTGAATTTCAAATCATTGTTTCCATAGCACACCTAATGTACTAATTAGTCCAATGTCATGGGTCACTAGTAATACCATAGCAAATAATGAAGAGGAAGCATCATAATGTTTATTAAGTTCTAAAAGTGCAAAAGTTTAATATCTAGCATGGATATGACAATTATTAAACATGATATTCTAATATGCTACATAGACTGAAACTCGAATTTTAATAGGAGAACGAGCAAACCTGCAAGTAAAGGCAACGATCAATGACATACTCTTAGAATTATGGGGGATGTTCAAATGGGGGATGGACAATCTGGTGATCTCAGATAAGGTTTCATCATTGATCGTTTTTGGGACTTAACCATTTGTTAATGGTTTTATATGATCCTTCAGGCAGCGTTTTATGATCCTACAGACATTAAACTTAGATCCTTCAGGCAGAATATTCCATACTTCTCAACGGCCTTTTGGGCCAAACCCCTCATATTCAATCATTGGGTAAATTCTAAGCCAACCTACACCCTTTACAAGCATCAAGTGTAGCAAAAAGTATTATCCGTCTCTGAAAAGTCCCAACAGATATGATAAGTAAAAAATCCCTAGGGGCAGTAATAAATTTCTGGTCATATTGACCATTTTCAGTCACACAAAGGTTCTATATTTTGCAGCGAGCAAGGGAAGGCCAACAGTCTCGACAAGGGGGGAGGTGAAATCACCTAAACAGCCCGCAGGCATGGGGAAAAGGTCCTATGGGTCATGGTTAAGAGGAAAATCCCTCGGATGTTCATTTCGAAGGCCAATAAGGCTGCAGCGAAATTCGCCGCTAGCCCGGTGCTTAGAATCATCATTGTAGAAACTAGATGAACAAAATCCACTACTTAAAAATCCAAAATTTAAAGAATCAGAGTGATTTTACCTGAAATTATGGAAATCGTGGACTGATGAAAGATCCAAAGAGAAAACCGAACCCCAAAGCCCGACCCGAAACCAGATCCAGAAGAAAACCCAAACTTTTTCTTTGAAAAATGTCACCTTTGCACAAAGCCGAAACCCTAGGGGAGCAATCGAGCGTAAATAAAGAGTAGAGAACACCTGAGAAGCTTAGAGGGGAGCTAGGGTTCCGCCACGAATGTAATCGACCTCGAATCGAGGTGATGACGCGTCTAAATTGCGTGATCTAGGGCACCGACGGGAATGTGAAGTGAGCACACATGGCTCGTGAGGTGGAGAGAGGATATGATGGCAGCGAAGCTTCCTTCTTGTCGAAGGAAAGAGGACGGAGAGAGAACGAGCCGAGAGAGAGAAGTCGGCGTTTCTAAATTTTCGTCGCCGCCGTTGCTTTGAACAAATAGAGAGAGAGAGAGAGAGAGAGAGAGAGAGAGAGAGAGAGAGAGAGAGAGAGAGAGAGAGAGAGACGTGTATACCACACGTGAGGGGGGGACTTAAATGAAGAAAGAAAAAAAGTGGGCCACGGGCCTTTTAAAGAAAATGGGCTGTCATGCCTTGCCTCGCTTCCCATTAAGAATGGAATGATATATGAGAAGCCGTAATGTATCCTAAATCACGGCTGATATAATTGAAAAAAAATCATGTATATTGTTTACGCCATTGGTTCAACATACACTAAGCGTAACAAGTAGCAAATACTACAAGTCACTTGAGAATAGTCCAAGTTAACACAACGATACCAAGAACATCTCAATTTAAAATTACATTAATGCAGATTGTCCAAAGTACAACACGTAAAACAGTAATGTCTAGTCACATTGCATTTACAATTATTAAATATCAAAGTACATGAAAATAAAACTATTTCTAGGAGCTGTCTAGTTAATTTTTCAATCTTGTTCCAACACTCATGGTCATCTAAACTTGCCTCTGAGAACCTGTGGCCCACACCTAATGGTCAACAAAGTAATCGGTATAACACACCTGTAGGTTCTCAAAAATTATGAACAAATGAACAAACTCGTAAGATCCGCATAAAAATATGATGACCATGAAATAGAAGAAACAGTGATACATGGCAACTGGTAAGATCCACTGTATCAACAATAATAGCATGATCACAACACAACAATGGAACTATAATTGGTTAATGTCTCACAAGGGATTGGATTAAAGGATGACTTGGATTAGAGGTGACCTTAAATAGTTGAGGTATTAGATGTGTTGGAGTTCTATCAAAATAATGCACCGCAGTGGAAGTGAACGGAAAGATATTCATGCAGTTTGCCAAATATCCTAGGTACACTGGAATAGGCAATGGGTTTTTTTGCATTGAAGTAGGGGTTACAAAGCTTCTCTCACGAGAGTATAAAAAAGCTTTGCTCTCAATTTTTTGGATCTGATTTGGCTTGAACTGGAATATAATACTCCCTCATGGGGTATATTAAGGTATTTCTTCCTATTATAAGTTCCTCTAGTAGTCCTGTTTATATTAAAACCTTACTTCACTATTGATGATCATCTAAATTCAAACTCATCCATATGTCCACAATAAACTCTATTCGGACATCACATTCCTCCGAGTCCAGTTTGCATGCATCCTTAATTCCAGTGCACTGGACTGAGTGTGTATCTTAACGTTGATTGAGACAATGGCAATCAGTTTGCTTGGACAGGATATGAGATTTACACTGACGTGTACCCAAAAATACTGGCTTGCCGGGGATTCTCAGTCGCATTAAAGTGCACAGCAACAGTCTGTATGAATGCAATATATGTAAGCACATGCAGAGTACTGCTGAGAGAGGGAGAGAATTTGGGAGGGAGAATCAATCTGCAAATACAGAGATGTTTGAGTCAAGGTTTGAGAATGCAATTTCAGTTTCGATTCCTTCAAATTTTCTTGGTTTGGACTAGTTTCTTTGGTTTTATTGGTTATGTTTTAAGTTTTGGTTTCAGTTTTCCGTATACTTTAATGTATATATTTGTTTTTTTATATGTTTGTAAATGTTGAATCGATTAGGATCGTGATATTAAAGGAAAAATATTTGGAGTTATACATAAAACAACTTTAAGTTAGCAAAGGGAAGGAAACAAAAGCTAACATATCCAAGCGGATTTGATTTGATTATCCAAAACCCAACTTATTTGACTTAAACTTACTCAAGTCAAAGAGTATGGGATTCGGGTGTAATTGCCAAACCCATCAACCCATCTAACTTAACCACTGTTAATAGAGTAGGTTTGGGCTGAAAGATCAAAACCCCACATGCAAAACCCAACATGCAAAACCCAACCCAACCCAAGTATCCCACTTTCCACTTCTCTTATCCTCCCAATTGAAGAGTAAGCAACATTGGTCGTAGCTACCTCATATGTGTCGAGCGTACGACAAAGATGAAGATTAAGACCCAATCCTACAATGCCGATGAAGAAGTAATCATGTGCGCGCGCGCTCTCTCTCTCTTGCATTCTTTAATTTTTTAAAAGTTTCTTTAGAAGGGATTGAAGATTTTCGATTGTTCTATAGTTCTTTTTGATAAATTTCTCGATGGATGTTGCTTGGATGGTTGTCAATTTGTTGATGGTGTTGGCTAATTTTCACTTTTTTCCTATTTTTGTGGGTTTGTTGGTCGCAATCGTGTTTGGTAGCTTGTTTCATACCTGTCCACTGTAGAAACTAATACGAAACCAAAATCTTGAACCTTTGTCTGAGTGGTTTGTAAGCAACTCCTTCCTATGACATTAAATATATATGCATATGATCAACAATGATTTGAGTTGAAGAATTCATACCGTTGTGGTAAAGTATCCAGTCACACAACAAGGGTGTCTCCAAGGAACGGTCATGGGACAATTTGGTGCAAACTGAGGTAAGGCAGCTTGTGTACGGACTGCAGTAGAGATAGTTAAATTCAAAGGAGAAACTCTCTGGGTAGGCATGATCTGATGGGAGTGGTCATGGTATTTGAACTCTACTGAAGTAACAGGTAGAAAGATGGTTGCAGCTATCATAAATGTAATTGGCTTGACAGTTTCATAGAAACCGTATATAGGTATATGTGCCTAATTTTCTAGGTAATGTTGATATATGTTGTTTTGGCATCAAGTGGTATGTCGTCATCACCAAAACACAGTGTTTCACTTCTAGCATAATAGTCATTTCATGTAAAGATAGCTAGGTTTGTGGGAATCTGACACAATACCAATCAGCACCAATGTGTGCACAACGGAATAAATAGATAAAGTGTCGCCAACTAATTCAATGCAGAATTAGGATCTTGAAAGAATCATAAAAAGGACAAGAAATGTCACAGAATCAAACCCAAGTAATTACACATAGAGAGGCAAGGATTCATACTGGATCGGCCCAACCTATGGCCTACGTACAGTCTTATGTTGTTACGGTTTCCACTGGATTAGAGATAACTCAGAGAATACTCCGACTGCTCAATAACTCTTCTAAACAATTTGTAAGCCCGATCGGAAAAATTATTCTAGCACTCTAGCAATTACAATGTCTCATATACACAACTATTGTATTGATCTTACAAGAGACTCTTCATCATCTGTGCCGGTAAAAGATCTGCTTTGCTCAAAAAAACGTAAGATTCTCTTCGTGCAGTCAAAAGATGTATCCGCTAGGTATTTATATTATAGGAGTCCTTCCTAGGATAGAAGAGGACGTTTTAAATCATGTCCATCCGATTTAACCTCAAAACAGATCAATGGTCCAGATTAGAGTTTGAATTCTTGACGTTTTCAGGCTTTAGCATATTGACACGACCGTGCAGATATATGGCACGGCCGTATGCATTCTGCATAACAAGGTAGTCTGCTTCTGCACAATGACACGACTATGCAAGTATATGGCATGGCCGTGCGCTATCTGCGTAAACTGTTGAGATTCTCCTGTTGGTTGTGCACGGCTGTGCACATTTTGCGAAAAGTGACAGGCCTCATTGTTGGATCCCGCACTGCGGTGCAAGACCTTGCACGGTCTTGCACAGCCGTCACACTCACAATAATTAGGCATCCATGTTGTGTAACGACCCAGACTCAGGTGTCGTACGAAAGTAATAACTGGGCATTCCTGTTGTGTAACGCCCCAGACTCGGGTGCCGTCACGCTCACAATATTTTTTTTGCAGGTCTTGCAGTTACCAGTGAAGAAGTCAATATAGAGACAAAAATGAAATATTTATAAAAAATGGAAGTACTCATTTTATTTCATTCTTCAAAGGAGTACATTGTCTAACGAAGAAAAGAAACTACATCTCTCAACTATAAAGTACTGAAAGAAAACAATAAAAGAAAACAATAAATACTCCTTTAATTAAACTCTCAGAAATCTGCATTTTCTACGGAAAACTCTGACTCATACTGTGAAGCCTCCTCGTTAAACTGCTTGTCACCTAGCGGAAACAACAATTATTGACCATTATTAGTAAAGTAGATTAAATCTATATTAAATAATTAATTATTTATCCTGCATGAATTAATCGGCATGCAGTGGAAAAGTTATAACAAAGAGTACCAACCTGTCATGGTCTAACAATGGTACAGGTCCTAGCAACAAAAATGAAACAATAAAGGTTTATGATGTGTGACTAATAATGGAGAGTACGATGTGCAATGTGAAGTCCACATTGGACCAGGGGTGCGACCCAGGCCGAGCCCAAAACTTTAGGAACATGTAGAGAACTCAGTATCGTAGAACAGAGTGAGACATAAAGAAAGAAGATCCTCCCAGACAGTGGCCGTAAGCATGGCTCCAATCGCTTCCGTAATTTCTCAATTATAAGTTTCTTTAAACCCGTGATGTCAAGTGTAGTTGTTCAAATTCTAGTGGTGTCTATCATGTTCATGTCTCTAACCCCTAAATTACATAATTAATGAGTTATGCAAAACTATGTTCGAGATGTCATGTCATGTGCAAGAAACTGGTCTACAAGTATTATTTTATAATCACATTGCATAACCCTTAATCATATAATTTTGTGGGATCAACCGCTAAATTCTCCAATCATGCACAAATCCAGTCTCACATTCAAGAAAAATTATATATAAAATAATTAAGGCCAACAATTTTCCAGAGAACACTTCAAATCCATGATTTTATAATAAATAAAGAAATAATGAAAAGTTATGAAAAAGTCTGCAAATGGATCAGATTCATGTTTGGCACCATAATGGGTTGTGGTCTACCTGCCTAGAGGGGTTACTCGGACTAACGATGGCATAAAAGAGATTTACCAATTTAGACCGCAATCATTGTAGTAAGAGCATACAGATTTCAACAATGGAACTGGACAACGATCATGCATGCAATTGGAGACAGCAAGCAACGAGAGAAAACCAGCAATTAATCTGGACCCAAAACTGTATGCTAACAGGATCCAAATCAACAAGCAAACATGACCCGAAATAGCATGCAAAACATGACCCGAAACATCATGCAAAATAGGACCCAAAACTGCAAGCGAACATACCTCAAATCAACATGCGAACAGACCCAAAATCAACATGCGAATAGACCAAGACTGCATGCAACAGACCTACAAAATCAAGCAATCAAATAGAACAATATACAGCCGAATTGAATTTAACCAAGCAAACTGAATGGGAATTATCACGCAGCCGAATTGGAGTAATAAGAAAACCAAACAGAAATATCAAGCATTCGACAAGATTACAAGTAAACCGAACAGAAATCACATCATAACCATGAAAATAGAACAGATCAGAAAGCCTATGAAACCTCAAGCCACTTCCAAGACTCCCGTAAAACCAATCGCCAAGGCGGTAAGTCCCGCCGGCGTAACCCATCACCAAAAGCAAACCCCGACTGTGCCTTCCCCTCGGCGGCCAACCACAACAAAAAATAACACAAGTTTAAAACAAAAATAGCGAACAATGGCCAAAGAAATACCGTAAACCTAGGTTGGCACCAAATTAATCATCGGAGAATAATCCCATGCAAGACGTCCCATGAACCATCACTTCCATCTCTACCAAAACCCACAAAAATAAACAATTAAAAATTTAGTAAAAATCGAATCTACCGTGCACCAAAGATTGCTCAAGAACTCCAAGCAAATCCACTGAAATTCCCAACCTTTAGGTCTCAGAAATTTTGAGAGAGCGAGAATTTTTCGTATGGAAATCTCAAAGAAACCCTTACATTTAAATAGAAAAATAAAAATGCGTAAAGGAGTTTGAAACGGACTCAAAACTCGAGGATAAAATCAAATCAGATAAGGGATTTAAACCCTAAAGGAGTCGGCTCCGCACGAAGGAGCCTAGGGTTCGGGTGAGGTGCAGCCGAGAGAAAGAGAGTCCGCTGAACTGGGGGGAGGGGGGATATTTGGGATTGGCTTCAAATAAAAGAAAGAAGAATGAAACGGCCTTGTGGGCTTAGGCTTTAAAGGAAAAGAAATAGAAGAAACAAGAAAGAAAGAAAGAAAGAAAGAAAGAAATAAGAAGGAAGAAAAATAATAGTTATAATTAAAATAAAAGGAAATAATTAAAAAATATAGGAAAAATTCTATGAGTATCTCGGGAAAATTTTGGGCCATTACATGTTCGGTCTTGCATGGCCGTACTATCCATTGCACTGCCGTGCCAGCTCCCAGAATTCAAGTTTGAAGCATTTTTCAACAAGTTTCAGTCCTATCTTAAAAGTGGAACAAAAAATCTTTCATGGCATTGAATCCTTAAATATCTTTTATGCCGTGTATATGCCCCGTGACATCACTTTGTTATTATCCGAATGCAAGCCATATATCAACATGATGCTGGATTAATGAACAACTGATACTTACGTTTTGACACTTAAGATTTCATATATCTGTAATATTCTTGTCCTGAAGCTTTCCCTTTTTCATTGATTTCAGTTATACTGATGTAATCTCTCACACCTTTCTTTCTTTTTGTCCTAGCGTTGTCCCAGTTTAGTATTTTGCTGTACTTGGGGAGGTTGAGGATGCTAATACTCTCCTATGTATAAACTTTTCATTCGATTTCCTTTTATATTGGAATTATTAAACTGGCAGGGTTGAGAAGTTCCAATCATCTTGGAATTACTTTTAATTATTAGTCTCACTGCACTAATATTTGTGAACTAGCAGCTGCAGTAACGATACAGTCAAGTTTACATTCTTATGACTAGTATCTTTTTCTATGGAAGTTTGCAATACATTACTTGTTTATCTTCATGTTCTATATGCACTTCAAATCAATATCTATCAACTAATACTGAAAAAAATACAGGTGAAGTTATTTCTGAAGCGTATGTGCTTGAATATGGTTCTGATTGTTTAGAAATGCATGTGGGATCTGTCCAACCTGGGGAACGCGTAATAGTCGTGGATGATTTGGTGGCAACTGGTGGAACACTATGTGCTGCTATGAGACTTTTAGGTGTGCCCTCCTGTTGTCTTTGTTCTCATACAAATATTTATTTGTATGGCAATACCTTCAGTCCTTAGCATGTTATTGAAATGTTTGTGAAGTTGTCAAAACATGGACCTTTTAGTGTGTATGTTCTGGTATCAGCTCGTATGTTTTCATTTGTTAGGTTCTTACCATGTAGTTCAATCAATGATTACATTCATTCTGCTTTGTTGTTGGATAAGTAATATTATTTTAACAAGTCAACAACTTTATGTAGTAATACATTTAAATGTTACTTGTGTGATTAGTACCATTATGAAATTTGTTGTTGGATGGATCTCTTTGATTAGCATTGCACATGAAAATTTCAGAATTGCAATTGCATGATGTAAACTCCTAGTTGGAAATCCACAATGTTGATATGATAAATTTCATGCAAAGTAAAAAGAAATTACAATGTTCATCTAAAGTATTATATTTACATGTATCAAATTGACACAAAATAAGTGATTCTGTCTGTTTTGTTATTCGTCCATCTTGTGCTTCAAAATGACATTTGCTAAACTATATTCAAAAATATTTTATATTCTATTTTTAGGCACTTTACATTTCTCCAAACAATGATTAGGATTATCAAGTCCGTAATCAAGTTGTTAATGGGATTTGATGAAATCTAGCTAAATATTATGTAAAGGAACACATGACATAACTAAATGCATCTTAAAGGAAAAATTATTATTCTTGGAGTACATTGGCTTGGCTTGGCTATGG
Organism: Scilla litardierei; assembly: GCA_030789695.1. Taxonomy (NCBI): domain Eukaryota; kingdom Viridiplantae; phylum Streptophyta; class Magnoliopsida; order Asparagales; family Asparagaceae; genus Scilla; species Scilla litardierei. The sequence goes on along the minus strand of CM061134.1, from coordinate 71,377,880 downwards.
CAGTAACAATCTAATATTAGTATCTCAATTGTTTTATGAGGAAGAATTGACATATGACCGGCACCTTGATCTCAAAAGAGAAAAAGGATAGAGAAGAAAGATACAAGAAGCTCCCGCAAGAGGAGAAATTGTGTTGATATAGTCTTTTTAATGCTGGATTTAGCATATTATATATTTTATTGACATATGCTAACCAAAACTTGAAATCCGTTTCATTGCATGTAGTTTTTTTAAAAACACAACCAAATACCCATGTATCGTATGGTTGTTTGAAAATAAATTATTTAATAAAATAATACTGATCTTTAACTTTTTTAGAATTTTTGAGATAAAACTAACCTGTCTGTTAATTTATGTGCTTAATTTCTGTAGACATGTCGGACACTTCTAACTGAAATTCAGACACTTGAACATGACATGCATGTCTGTCCATGTCGGACGTTGTCCATGTCGGACGTTTTTAAAAGCAGGATACTGATGCGGCTGAGATTTGAAGGGAAATTGTTATGCACACAACAAGTTTGCAGAGAATTACTTTGCACACTACAATCGTGGTTATAAGAGGCCAGCCGGCCCTAGTTCTTGGGGATGCGAAAATTGTGAAAGAAAGTTCATTTTCTAGTTTATTATTTCTTAGATCTCTTGTATTAGGATTTTACATTCCCTTAGATTAATTGTCTTTTCCATTCCTAGTCATTTATTTAACGAGTAGTACTTTTTAGTTGTTTTAATCTTTATATTCAGATCTGGATTTCAGATCAGATCTAGGTTCGCAACAGACACCTTTATTCAACTCAACAATATGCACAGATGAAGTGGTGATATGTTTTTTAAGACCAAATAGTGTGTTTATATATATATTATATTGTTCTAGATGCTTTTCGTATACAAGATGATTTTGTAAACAATAATATATAGACATGTTAAATAGATGGTAATGTAGTTAAACATGCACATATACATGTGTCCTCGTGTCTATGATTTAAGGATTGATGCATATGTAATTTTTAAAAACAGTTAGTAAGATGTCACTTGATAACACGTCTTAAACATATTTTTTAAAATACATTTAAATGTATTTTGGTATAATTCTTGAGTGAATTAAGTAAATCTGTTTGGTTCAATTTTTGAGATTTAGTAAACGAATATAGGAAATTACCCTATACTTATTTGTGATTCAAGTCAATGAGAATTAACAATAATTCCATAGATATTGGCAGATAAAAATATCTACGGTACAATTTTTTGAACAGATTTGTGGTTTTAGGCATGATTTAAATATTGCTATAATGTTAAAAATTTCTAACTGTATTATCACTGAACTACAATATTCCTAATCAAAATGGGAACAATGATTTTTTAATCAAAATAATTTTAACCTTAATCAGAATGCTGATTAATCAAAATATTTTTAACCTTAATCAGAATGCTGATTAATCAAAATATTTTTACCGAGGGCGATAGAGCATGCAATAGATGGCGATGAGACACTTGAGATCTACATGGAGCTAAAATTGTAATTGGAGGAGAAGAGCCAAGCAGGAACAAGAATGCCAAATTAGGGGAAAAATCGGGCAAAACATGTTTCATTACATAAATGACAACCTAACTGTCGAATCAAAAGGAGTCAAGCAAAAAATAATGTTTCAGACAAAGAACTCAAGCTTTTATCAATAATTTTTGAATGTGGTCATTATAGGAGGATTCGAATTAGACCATTATAGGAGTACTCGTAGATCAACGGAAGAACAAATTTATAAGAAATGAATTAAACTATTTTGACAGTAATTGCAAATCATGTCACTGCAAATCATGTCACGACCTGCTTCCCATTATACTGGAGAAGTGAACGAAAGGCCTAGACATGCTTAAATCACAAAGAAAGAGGTAAATTTTTTTCCTTTTGATTCAAATAGGCTTAGCATCTGTGTGATATTTTACTTTTGATTTAAATAGGCTTAGCATCTGTGTGATATTTTAATATCACACATATTCTTAATACATAATTTTAACAAGCACCAATAAAATAGAATCTAAATTTTATTACATCCCAGTCTAAATTTAAAATATATCTAAAATATGTGTTTATTTATTACGACTAAATAGATAAAATAGCAATTATAAAAAGAAGGCACTATGGCCAGTACAAAATCCTGGTGCATACATTATTGGTAACTATTGAAAAGAAAAATATTGCTAACTAAACTTAAACCTCTAGAGCACCTGTTCCTTTTTGTCAACTTGCTTAAGGTCAGCCTCTATATACTTGCGATCCGAACCTGATCGACATTCAACAAAGGGAATGTCGTCAGCGAGATGAACATGGTAGGTTTCTCAAAACAAACAGTTTATATCTCTTTTTAAAAAATCTTTTAAAACATATAGCAGGAAAGACAATATGGATGACTAACCTATGTAAGAATTTGGGTGTTCCATCTGCCCAGAGCAGTGATTAATATGGCTCAATAACCTTTATACACGGTGCATCGTCGGACTACATCTTTGGGTCATAAACTCTCCAAATTATTCCAGATCTAGACTGAAAATCGTGGGTTTTAACCCTCCCTAATAGTTAGCATCCGAGCTATAATTGTTGGGTTGCAATCTTTAGTGTCCATCAGTACCTTTTCACAATCATCACTGAGTACGGTCACAATCATCACTGAGGATGGTCGTAAGGGACCATCGTTGTTTTCGCATCTTTATGACAATGAGTTCACATACTCGAATGTCATGTATTTTTCCTATGTTCTTCTTTAGCTTCATTGTGCAATATTTTATTAGTTTGAATGTAGCATAATAATGTCTCTAGAACTGGTGTTTTTATGTCCATCACAGTGCTTTAACATCCATCAACACTCAACCATAATTATGCTACAATATGTCAGGTCATGTAAGATCCACTACCATCAAATTCATTATTTCCAATTACTCTTGAGCTAAACAAGATTTTACTAAAAATCATCTAAAATTTTCAAATTTACTGATAATATAAATTGGCTATAATATTCCATGAAAAAGAAATAAATCTTAAGTTAGTTACTAGATCTAAACATATCATACAATATTCAATATCAACGTCTAAAGGAGGAAAATTTTATTTTAAAATAAAATTCTACCCAAATTCAATTGACTAAAAGTATAAAAAATATTTTTTAGATTTCTAACTTATTAGATCTAGATATATATCATAACATAACAATATTCAAATATCAAAATTTAAAAGTTTTAACTAATTCTTTCTGGATTTAATTAATTGAAAATTAAATAATAAAGAAAAATAGGAACCTACTTGTCTTAAAGAGTAATAGGGATTGATGGGTTGATGCACATTGGATGGAGAGGAGTGGCCCAGATATGGTTTATATTCTTCTTCGGGTCTCTTCTTGATCTTCTTCTTTTTCCTTTTCTTTCAATTGTCTTTAATCTTTTCTTTTCTAAAAGGAATTCCTCTTTGAATAGCATCGAACCCCCACCTCCTATATTTTTTCCATCATTAATCTTGATCTTCATGTTTTAAAATCTCAAACCTCTAGTTTTAAAGTGAATCTAAACCATCCATCTGGTGTAATTTCAACGGTTTCGTTATAACAAAATTTTTTGTGATGGTTAGATGAACAATCAAAACACATATGGTTCATCAGAACATTGGTAATTTGAGATTTTAAAACATGAAGAACAAAATGAACGGATCTAATTGTTGAAAAAAGGGAGGGGTGGCTTGTGTGATCTACCAAAGGAGTTTCTTGGGTAGCAGATACCCTTATTGCATAATATATGAATATATAGGTCAGCTAGCTAAGGAGGAAATTCGCTTCTTGGGTAGCAGATACCCTTATTGCATAATATATGAATATATAGGCCAGCTAGCTAAGGAGGAAATCCACTTCTTGTCTAGCAGCAACCACATTACCATTTTTCGACAATCGGATCTATATTGTTTGTTATTCATGTTCTACAACCTCAAATTACTAATTTGGCGGTAAACCATAGGGTTTTAATCATTCATCTAACAGTTGCAAACAGATTGTTATGGCGAAACCATTAAAGTTGTGGTGGATGGATAAACAAGCAAAACTCCTTAGATTTCCTTGAAAATTAGTGGTTTAGGGTTTTAGAACATGTACATCAAAATAAATGGTTTAGATCGGAAGAAATAAGGGTAGGGGTTTGATGCTAGCCAAGGAGGAAATTTCCTTATCGGCTAGCCGATACCCATTTTTCTTATATATATGTGTGTGTATGAATATGTATAAATGGTTTGGGTTCTTAACGGGTCAGTTTTTATGGGTAAATGGGTAGAGTTTTATATTTAAAATTGGATTATGTTTCTCATATATATATATATATATATATATATATATATATATATATATATATATATATATATATATATATGGAGGAAAAGTGGCATCTGATTAGATCAGGTGATGCTGAGTTGGCAATGTTTGATTCATCCATGTCACACACTATCATATGGGTTTGAGAGATGAAATAAGGTGAGGTTTATTTGCAAAAAATACCCAATGTTACAAATTTCTCTTCTGATCCCCTCTCCCTCTCTTCTCAACCAGAACATCGAACCCCCCTCTCGATCAGAACACAAAACGCATCCCCCCATAAGAACGTCGAGTGTCAAACCCCCCTCTTGATCAAAGAACAGAACGTAGCCCCTTATTGTGGGGATATTGAGACACACCCCGTGGAGTTTTGAGGAAGTCAATCTTAGAGCCAATGAATGAAGCAAATGAAGGCTCAACCAAAGACTCAAGATCAAGATTAGAGGGCTCAAGTCAAGAGTACAAGATGAAAAGACCTAAAGAAATGTATGTAAGTTAATACATTAGAATGTTAAAGTCAAATATGAATACACTACGCACATAAAAATACTTGAAAATAAGTTTTAAAATGTATTTATATATGTTATATTAGTATTTAATTTTTATAAATTATTTTCAAGGTATTTTCTAGTAGAAAAACTCGGGTATCCGAAAATAGCAAATTATCCAAAACCTATAGCCGACTATCTGCCCTGAGATTTTACCTTGAACACTTAGGTTTGTACAGTTGCTGACTATCACATGGAAAAGCCAACTATCCAAAAATATAGCTGACTATCCAAAAATATAGGCGACTATCCAAAATGGATAGTCGACCATCTGGGTCAAATTCCAGTTTTTTAAGGAAAGCATAATTTACAAAATCTAGCCATGCTAGCCGAGATTTTTTGGCTTATTTGGAATGGTTTTACTATTCTATAAATACTAGAGCTTTCAGAAGTTTTATATATCAATTATAAATCATTTATCTATATTTTCAAGTTCAAATTCTCAAAAAAGCTCTCAAGTTTTCAAAGTCTTCTTAGCCCTAGTTCTGATTTTCTTGTGCAAAAATTCTATTTTATTTTTTATGATATTCTCTGGTCTTATACTTGATTCTTGATCTTTAAAGCTCAAACACAATTATTTTGAAGATTCAATTTCAAGAATTCTTTTGATCATTTTGTGCTTAAATTCAATTGTTTTAATTTGATCAAAAGGGTTTGTTTTCTATTTTAGCCACATTATTCACTTCATATGTATTGGCTATAGGAATCTTGTGCTACTCATTTTATACAAGTTTTGTAAGGCCTTTGAAGAAGGTTTGGAAATTATATTCCCGTGTGTGAAGGAAAAGTGTTGTATTGTAAGTTGAAATTCCTAGTTGAGTTGTAACTAGGTGTTCGAAAAGTCCTAGCAAGTGGAGCTAGGTGTTTGTACGAAGTCCTCTTCGTTGTGTTGATGCAAGGTTGCTCTCAGGTTTGAGAGCTAGTTGATCGGTTGTTGGACGTAGGCCAAGGTTGGTTCGAACCAGAGTAAAATCGTGATGTTTGCGTTGTGATTCTCTCTTTTATCTTATATTTTTAATGTTCTTGTAATCTTTTATTCGGATGTCATCATCTTTTATTTTATACAAGCTCACATAATTGTGTTGATTAAGTACCAAGCGAGGTAACTCTCCTTGGAGACTTAGTCAATGAATAAAAGTGTTCTAATTTATTCGAAGAAATTTTTTTACTCATAACACTATTCATCCCTACTTTTAGTGTTGTCTATCATTCACATGATCCCACACATATCTCTTCTATCTCAATCTCAACCACTCTTCTTCTCCAGCAGAACGTCGACCTCATTGATGGAGAGCTGTTCAGAGCCTAGATAGATAGTTGTTTAGAGCAGTTTCGGACTCGGTATACACCACCGATTTACTCATTACCGTTTTACTCTGGTCCTTTAAGGAGCCGCTGGGAACGGCGAAGGTGGAAACTTCTCCGTTCCAGATCGTCGCCGACAAAGAGAAAAGAGGAAGCTAGCTTGGCCCTTGAATTGGTGTCTTTGGCACAAGAAAGGTCCGAACAAGCGCTCAAAACATCTGGGGACATCGAGGCTCACCTCCATGATTTGCCACAGAATTCCCATGCTATGTTGCAACAATCGAAGGAAATTTCGGCATCACAGTTGGAGCTACAGGAAGCACATGCGAAAATGAATGTTGCAGTCAAGGTGTGCATGAGTTTGTTGAAGGAGTCATACGAGAGCTTAGGCAAAGGGCTGGACAGCTTGATTAAAGAAATGATTGAAATTGAAAAGGAGGTTAAGGTGGCAGGCGAGTCTATGGTTTCCAAGATGCAAGAAATTTCAAGCACTGCATTGAGACTGTTGCAAGTTCACGGAGGAAGTTGTTTTATGAGTTATCTAAGTCCTGCATTGCAATTAGCAGTGCAACTCATAAAACAATTTCCTTCATGAACTTGCAACAGTCTCAATGCGATTAGCAGTGCCTTGAAGTTCTTGCATCTTGAAAACCATAGACTTGCATGCCACCGTAACATCCTTTATCAATTTCAACCGTTTTTTCATCAAGCTGTCCATCCCTTTACCTAAGCTCTCGTAGGACTCCTTCAACAAACTCATGTCGGCCTTGACTGCAACATTAATATTCGGATGTGCTTCCTTTAGCTCCAACTGTGATGCCAAAATTTCCTTCGATTATTGCAACATAGCACGGGAATTCTGTGACAAATTATAAAGGTGAGCCTTGATGTCCCCTGATGTTTTGAGCGCTTGTTTGGACCTTTCTTGCACCAAATACTCGAATCTTGTAGCAGTTGGTCTGATTTCTCACCCATGATGTGTAGCTTTCAAGCTGAGGTAAGTGGCTAACTGTCGTCGCTGTCTCATGCTTAAATAATTCACCCCTGCAAGATGAAATAACATTGCTATGTCCGTAAGAAAAGAGATTAATAATATCAGAGAGAGAAACAATCCAAGTTCTTCTTTCAAGTATAATAGGCTTAATTAAAAAAAATATTGTTGGATAATGTTTAGCACTAAATCGTGACTATTTCAATCAATGATTAAAAGGCTGATAATTTTAACTGTAACTGGTGGCAGATGTTGATCTCAAGGAAGAACTCAAGGAAAACATTATACTCGTCATAATCTCTTCAAACAATGCACCATGGCCTCGTCCTTCTTGCTAGCAGAAAAATGCGGGCCTGTCCGAATTGGGTTGAAAGCAATTTCTGAGCAGCCAAGATAGCTTTCTCCTTTTCTCTTTATTGGCAACGATCTTTGAACATCTCTTTATCAAGGAGAGAGAAGAAGAGAGTTGTGGGAGGCGTTCTGATCGAGAGGGGGGTTCGGTGTTCAGCTCGAGAAGAAAAGTCGGGGTCAAAAGAGAAATTTGTAACATGAGGTATTTTTTTGCTAATAAACCTCAACTTTTTTCCTCTCTCAAACCCATTAGATAATGGGTGACATGGACGAATCAAACGTTGCCAACTCAGTAGCACCTGATCTAATCAGATGCCACCTTTTCTCCATTAATCTCATATATATATATATATACTAGTCATAACTCGTGCCAGTGGGCATGATTCATTTAAGATTTTCCCCTGCGAAATATTTGTTCCCTCAAAAATTATTTTCACAGTCAAAATTGAGCGCAACAACAAATTGGCGTAAAAAAATTTAGCTGCACGGCGCCGTCAGCGCGGAACAAGTAATTCGGCGCATGCTCATTCGACACGGAACAACAAATTCGTGCAGAATAACAAATTAGCGTAAGAAAATATAGCGGGCGCATTCGACACGAGCATGTGAAATCTTTGTTTTCCAAAAAATTATTTTTCACAACCAAAATTGCGTGATACAACAAATTAGCGAACAAATATTTAGCGGCACGTGCGCCTTTGGTGCGGAACAACAAATTCGGTGCATGCGCATTCGACACGGAAAAACAAATTCGACGCATGCGTCTTCGATAATGAACAACAAATTCGGCGTGGGACCGTGAAATCTTTGTTCCTCAAAAAATTGTTTTTACAGCCAAAATTGCGGCGCGGAACAACAAATTCGGCGCGGAACAACAAATTAACATAAAAATATTTAGTGGCACAGGCACCTTCGGCGCGGAACAACAAATTCGGTGCAGAACAACAAATTAGTGTAAAAAAATTTAGCGGGTGTCTTCGGTACAGGAAATTATTCTCATCTTGTTGCCACATGCGTCAAAGAGACGGTGGGCCCCGCGTTGAGGGAGAGATCATTCGATCTGCAACATCATTCGATCTATAGCATTAAATGCAAGTTAAAGTTTTTTTTCCAAATGCATTAATTGCGTGCACTCTGCTATTCCCCATAAACTTTCATTCCCGAGAAACTTTCATTCCCCAAAAATTTTCTTTTCCTCATAAATGTTTTTCCCTCCAAAAGCTTTCCACAAAATCGCATCTCAACCATTCATTTCTCGAGATTAAATCTCAACCGTTCTTCTGTCAACCGTTTTTATTTTGTTTAATTTAATGGATCATGCTTCTCCACAATCTTTCCCAATGCACTTTTAATTTCCCCTCAAATTTAATCTCCACAATCTTTCTCAAGACACTTCTAATTTCAAAGTTTTGGTTTCCAAGACACTTTTCACACCAAAATTTAAGTTTTTCCACTAAAATTTTCACAAAATCCAATCTCCTCCATTGATTTCTCAAGATCAAATCCCAGCCACTCTTTATCTTGTCCTAGTTAGCCCTAGAATTAAAAAAACGTTGTCAATTGTATAATAGATAACTAAATATGATAAAATGAGATTTTCCACTCAAAATCTTTGTTCTTCCCAAAAATTATTTCTCCCTCCAAAATTTAAACGAACAAAAATGTAGCTTCGGTGCGGGCGCCCTCGGGCACGACTCATTTAAGATATCCCCTCAAAATCTTTGTTCTCCTCAAGAATTATTTCCCCCTCCAAAATTTAAACGAACAAAAATTTAATGGGAGCCTTCGGCGCTGGCGCCTTCTGCATGCTAGTCACCGCACAATTTTTGCTAACCAAAGTGCATTAGCGTAGAACAACAAATTCGGCGCCGCGCCTTCGGTGCAGGTAGTGCTGCTAGTCACTGCACACATTTTGCTAATCAAAGTGCATTAGCATAGAACAACAAATTCGACGCGGAACAACAATTTAGCGCAGAAAATCGGTGCCCGCAGGTACGGTTCATTTTAGATTTGCCCTCACGAAATCTTTGTTCCGCAAAAAATAATTAAAATTTAAAAGAGCAACATATTAGAGTAAAAAAATTTAACGACGCGGATGCCTTTCGCACAGGAAAATAAATTCGGCGCCGGTGCCTTCGTCGCGGAACAACAAATTCGCGTAGAACAACAAATTCGGCTCGGAACAATAAATCAGCGTAAGAAAATTTAGCAGACGCCTCATCTTGATACATGTTCACTTGCTGCTTTCATAGTTGGACCAAATTTCAAAGTTGAACCAAGTTTCAAAGCTCACATTCATGGTTTCAAAGCTCCCTTTTTTCAAAGCTGGACTAAATTTCAAAGCTGGACCAAATTTGAAGGCTAACATTCATGGTTTTAAAGCTTCATCTCAACCTTCCATTTCACAAGATCAAACCTCAGCCACTCTTTATCTTGTGCTAGGCAGCCCTAGAATTTAAAAAATGTTGTCAAATGTAATATATATGTGTTTATATATGTGTGTGTATATATATATAGAATAATGGCTATCATACGCCATATGAGATAGGCTCTCATACGCCCTCTCACATAAAGCAACCAAGTACAACCAAGTACAAGCCCATGTGGGCTTGTACTTGGTTGTTTTATGTGAGAAGGCGTATGAGAGCCTATCTCATATGGCGTATGATACCCATTAATCCCATATATATATGGCCATGTTCATATAGAAACATGATGGGAAAACAATTTTTATTTTTATTTTTGAAATTTGTTTCAAAACTTTTTCAATGATTCATCCATACATATATATACATCATGAAAAATAATGGTTGAACTCTAGGGTGTTTGACCCTCAATAAAGTCGTTACAAATTTAACGGTTTTAGAACAATAGAGCTTTTATACTGATTCAATCGATGGACAAATATGTGATGATTTTTTTAAATGTTGGGTTGGGAGGATTTTAGGATGTGTGGGTAACATCCAATGGTTTAGATTTAGGAAAAAAAATATCAAAAAGATTTTTCTCATGGTGGTTGCATGAGAATGTTTTTACCAAGGATCATTTGCCGATATATACATGAGATATGGTAATCGTGTTTTTTTTTCCAAAAACCCCATACGCGCCCCCGCGTGATGCCGCAGCTGGCATCAACTAATAGTACCGGTTTTGCAGAAACACCCCAGCTCTTGAGACATTTGCAACCACCGTCATGTGCGTTTGCCAAGCGTTCACAACTGTGCTCACGTCCTGTGCTCTCTGGTTGGCATGATTTTTTTTGACAAAATTTACCGAAATCCACCTTCTCCATTTTGCCCCTCTTCACTCTTCTCTTCAGCCTCTCCCTTTCACCCCTCCTTTCTCATCAACTCTTGAATTTCTACTCGGTCGCTCCTTCCCCCCTTCTTCTTTTCTCCTTAGATATTACATTTCTCATTAAAACTGAAGTTAAAAAGCTCGACTCAAATCTCAAATTCCCAAGTGCTCTTTGATCTTGTGGTACCCATCAACAAGGCTTTGATCTTGTCGTACCCATCAACAAAGGGTAATTTGACGGTAAAAATTCATTTTTTTCTTGGATTTAAAAATTTTTAGTGTGCTTCATGGCTTGTCTCATAGTTTGTTCATTTGCGCACATTGAGGTACAATGGAGAAAATCCTTGCCCTAGATGAAATTGGTGACTACCATGTTTGTCATGAGCACAAACCCTAAAATTTTGGGAACATGTTTTCATTTAAATTAAACCATGTTGAATATGCCTCTAAATTTGCATTAGATTTCACTTTGTTACATTTTTATTTGATAGCTCATCCATATTTATAGAAATATACATATGCAAGTCATTTTTGAATATGGAGGATGAATAAATATTTTTAGGACTAAAGTTCAAGTTTTTGATAGTAGAATGGATGTAGCAATAATTGATTCTCTTAGTAGTTATGCGCCGCTGAAATCACAAGAATTGGATATAGATCCATTACAGCAGGACGATAGTAGTACGTGTATTAGAAAAGACATCAACATGACAATGTGTTAAAGCCTTAAGTTGGAATGAAATTTGGCAGCCACCAAGATGCTTGATTTCTATAATGTGTATGGATTATTGGTTGTGTTTGGAATTAGAAGAAGCTCTACTAATTACGGTCGGAACGGGAAGGTACATGAGAAAAATTTGTTTGCAATAAGGAGGGTCAAAAAGCCGGTAATGATAAGAGAGAATTGGGAAGTTGGTTGATCACATGCTAGATACATGAGCCGGATGCATGGTTATAATGAGGATCAAACTGTGTAAAGACATCACATGAGTTATTGCTTTTGTTGAAGAAAATACAAATCATAAGCTGACTAGTACAAATAAAGCAAATATGCATAAATCGCAACAATTCCATAGAACAAAACGAGTTAGGAATTTTATTGATAGTATGACTGGAGAATGTGTCTCTTCGGTTATTTCGTGTATCCTAACCGCAACAAGTGGAAGGAATGACGAAGTAGTTACACCGTAATAATGTATTGATCGTATCATAACTAGTAAAAAACAACATTGGCCATGCGTGTGCTTTATTATTCAACATTTTATAAGTAACTACTGACCCAGACTTTTATTTTGGAATAGAGATCGATATCACGAGAAAATTGAGAAGTGTATTTTGGACTGATGGAAGATCTAGAGCAACTTATCTGAATTTTAATGATGTTTGTTTTTGATGTGACACATCTAAAGCAATTAATAAGTTCAATCTCACATTTGCTACGTTTACTGGTGTTAACCTTTATAGGCAAATCCACTTTGTTTGGTTCATTATCTTCTGATGAACAAGAAGATACGTTTGTTTGGTTGTTCCAAGAATTGTTAATGTGTATGCATGGAATTGAGCCCGGAACCATCATCACTGATCTAGATCGTGCAATGTGTAATGTCATTTATATTGTTATTCCAAATAGCGACATCGTTATTGTCGTTAGCATCTGCCGAAGCATATATGTTTCGGATTACGTTGCTAGCTTATGTTCTCTTTATAGAGAGGAATTTTCACAATATTCCATGTGGTATTGTAGTGATAACATAGAGCAAAACAATATAAATTGTGTTGAGATGGAGAAAATTTTATGATAAATGAGAACGATGGTGGTTGCAAACAATGTAAAGATATCGAGATCATTGATCTCTTGTTACTTAAATGGCATATTCTAAGGGCATATTCTTTGCAGGGATGAGTTCCAGTCAAAGAAGTAAATCCGTTAATATCTTCTTTGATTCTTAAGTGTCGTAACTCGTTACACAAATATATGAGAAAGCTATAAACCATCGTCGGACAAGTTAGGCACATGAGAATTTTACGACTCTTAATTCAAAACTCCTTATGTACATATCCCATCCGATTGAGGCACACACTGGAGAGTGTTACACATGAAGGATATTTGATATGTTTCAAAATCAACTGCAAAAAGTGTCGAAGTTTTTTTCGCTAGGAGATAAGACAGCCGGAAAATAATGTATTGTATAAGGTTGGCAAGCTTTCAACTGAGAGAAACAATTGGAAATGTGTCATATGACACAATGTTCAATCTCAATTTACTTGTAGTTGTACATTGTAGCTGTACATTGTTCGAGTCAAGTAGGATTTTATTAAAGCATATCTTGCATATCATGCTACACCATCAAGTGGAGATCATTCCTAGATATAACATCTTACATCAATAAACTGTTGATGCTTGACATCACAATATAAAAGTTGATAACATTGTGATGGGAAGATATAATGAAAATAGTGAAGAGCAAGTTACTTTGTTACAATCGTGGGCCTAAAGAGTAAACTTTAATAATGCACGTGAAATGTTATTTAAGTCGACTTATTGGATGTGAAGGTTCGATGTTATGTTAGATGATTTTATAAAAGAAGGCGAAAAGAAATTTGGACGCAGTGGAGTTGAAGGAATTGAAACTGTCAGGCAATTTGGATCTAGTACGCCAGTTTTCCATATGATTGATCATATTCCACATATTTCTATCCGTGATTCTAAAGGACTCGCGGGGACTAAAGGTCGTCCACGTGGTGCAAGTAGATTTAAATCAATGCTAGAAGAACAATGGAAATAATATAAACAAAAGCACACATGTCATAGATGCAAACAACTTGGTCGTTATAATGCACAAATCCACTAGCAACTACTATATTATATTATATGTTAAAGTCATACTTGATACTCATAATATTCACATTGTTCCAAGTCACTTGGTTAGTCTTAATTATTCTGATTTTGCAGAAGCTAATTTACGCAAATTTAAGTAGTTTTGTTATTTTACTAATGGGAAGATAATTTAAATTTGTTTGCTTGTAAGTGACCGATGAGTGATTATTCTACATTTTAGTGGGAGTTATTCATGCATTACACCATATAAATCCCCATTCTTTATATCATTTCATCATATTTCTGTTTTCGTTCACACTTTGGGTGCTTCTGTGCATTTCGAGGCAATATCAAACTAATTGGAGCTAATTAGAATCAAGAAGTGAAGATGGAAATCGAGGCGAAGCAATTGAATCAAAACGAAGATTTGAAGAGTTTATTGCTTCACATAGCCGTGTGTGCCATCACACACGATCGTGTCATGGCACTGGCAGCAGCTGAAGGCTGAAGACCTTACACGGTCATGTGAAGTATCACACACGACCGTGTGAGGAGGCAAATATTTAAGACCCCACGCGACTCAGCACATGGACGTGTGGGCTAGATGCTAAGCTGCTGAAGAAGTCTTGACACGGTTGTGTATGAGCATCACGTGACCGTGCCAGGGAGAGTTACATAAGACCCTTTCTGTGTTGCCAGTTACACGGCCGTGTAGGGCTTCTCCACGACTGTGTCTATCCAGAGGAACAAAGAGGCCATGCTTTGAGTTGAGTTGACATTACTGTGTCAATTGATTGACACGGTCGTGTTAGGTCGAATTTTGTCCAAATCCATTAAGGTTTTTCGGTATGTATATATAAGTTTGGTGTGTCGTACTGTGGGGGAGGCCTCCCTTCTTTCATCTTCTTTGACAGAAATAACTTAGTTTAGGGTTAGTGTTAGGAGTAGATTAGGTTTTTATTTGTTTTCTCTTTGTTTTGAGCAACTTGTATCACTTGGATCTTTGGATTGCGCTCTTGGAAGCTAAGTATTCTTTCTCTTTATTATGTTTTCTATGTTTCTCTTGTGCTATTTGGTGATGATTTATTTGATGTACATTGCGTATTTTTTATCTAGAGCATCCGTTGAACCTTATTGTGATTTGAATATGGTTTGAACTATTTTATTTAGCTCTTGAACGATCAATTAGGGTTTTGTCTAGGATGACTTATTACCAATAAATATTAGTTTTTCCCTTCGTGGTTAATTAGATCTAACAGCAAACGACAGTGGAGGTTGATCTCGAGTTTCTATTCTCTTTATTGATCTATACTATCTGTGTCGCCAACGACAGTCGGGTGTAGATTAGAGCTTCCATGCAATGACCTGACTTCTATCCATAACAGTGGCATGAAGGTTGGAGAATATTGTTGTGCGTCATGTACTTGTCGTGTGACGATGACCAATGATAGTTGGCTTTGCCATACGATATGTAGTTCTATTATAGCATCATGACAGTGGAGGATGTGTCAAGTGCGACAACCTCACCCTAGGAATAATTTTGATAGCTAGACAAAGGAGTTCAATTCCATATTCAACCCGCAGTAGCGGGGATATCTAGCCCTAGAGCTTTTTTCTCTTGTCTCATCTCACTCTTTTCATAAAATTTCTACGTAGCTAACCATAACTTAGGAGCGGCTAGTACTTGGTCCGACACCTAACATGCACCTCCCTGTGTCCGACCCGTAGGCTATGACGACATTGTGTGCTTGCGGTAATTTAAAACTATCATCACATCAGTGACAATTTAACTTTTCACATTTTTCTAAGTCACCTGGCTTGCATTGGCTTGCTGGATTTGTTATTTGATTGATTTGATAATTGTTCTTGGGATTTGCTACGTATGTTTTGACACTTCATTTTATGCACATTTATTCATTAATATTACATATTTACTACTAATGTTTTAATCTTGCATCCTTTTATAAGCAAAACTACATAAGTTTATACACTTAAATATGTTTTGTTATAGAACAGACAATTGAAGATTAAGTGGAAGGATGGATGTAGAACTAGACTGTACAACCCCACCTGCTTATGATGAATGCTGAACTTGTCGAATGGCTTTGACGAGTTCTGGAGAAACATCAGGGCATAAATATGATGACATTCATTGACCAAAGTTTGATATAATAACACAAATTTTTGATGCATGTTATTTGGAATATGTAAGATATTGTAAAGAACTCCAAAGAGAAGGGATGCATCTTATGTGGTTCTTCGTGGTATCTTTCTATGTTTTGATTTGTAAGCTGAATGCAAACCAATGCACTATAAATGACTAGTGTGTATTTGATGAAAATATTTGTTGCTTGACGGATGTGTATTTACTGGAATATTTCTCCTTATGTAACTCTTTCGTGTAATGTGGGTCTGAAGCTGTATCAGAAGTTTTTTAATTACCCGAGAACAGTAACTATGTTTGGAGGAATTATAAGCCATGTATCAGCTATATGCACCCCTCATCTTTGGAATGCTTTACAAAATCTTACATATTCTAAATAACATGCATCGAAATTTTGTGTTTTTGAATCAAACTTCCTGTTAATGAATGTCATATTTTTTGTCATGTTGTTTATACAGAACTCGTCAGTGCTATTCGACAAAGCAGCGTTTGACATAAGCATGTGGGTTGAACTGTCTGGTTCAGAGGGAGGATAGTGTCGTAGAGAGTTAATAGATCTATAGTAAATTATTGGCCAAGATAGAATGGATATTTAAGGGTAATACACTTTATCCGACAGACTATTGAATCACATATGACTCAAAGTTTTAAGGTGTAGTGGGGTTTAACATTTATCCGTACACTGCACACATTAACAACATAGTCTTGACGAAGGGACTAGACTTCACTGTAGCTATCACTATAAGGCCCAAATTTGGTCGGAGGAGATTTCAGTCTTACACTAACTAGATGATGACGGTTCCAAAATAAGGTTCGGTGTGCAAAACTAGTGCCGCTATCGATCTGACACGATACATTGTGTCACTGCTGAAGTAGGATTCGTGCAATTAGAGTCTCACACAGATAATGTCTCGTCACAAAAAGCGAAGGAAGAAGACGTTATGTATATGTGATATGCGGGACCGATCACTAGTGTTGTGATCAACTTTATTCGAAAGGGAATAACACATCACAAAGAGTTGTGAATAGCTTTAGAAATGTTGGTAAAGAGTTAAGAATATTCGAAGTTGAAGAAAAGCAAAAACTCCAAACCAAACCTCAACAAGGTAGTTAGTCAACTCATTGGTCAGCTAATGGCTTTGTGTAGCCATTGGTCGACTAATGGCTTTGTGGTTTGTGTAGCCATTAATCGACTAATGATAGTTCATTGGTCGACAAACCAGGCTGCAGGAAAACAAAAAGTGATTTTGTTTCCAATTTGTCGACAAATGGCTTTGCATTAGTCAACTAACGACCATGACTAGTTAGGATTTTGGGTTTAAAGATTGGGTGCGGGTTTTATCCAAGAGTTGAATCTAAAACCAACCTAAATTAATAGAGTTTGACTCGAGCATGAATTCCTAATGGTTAAGAAATTCATAGGAGTTTTGGTTTAATAATATGACCTTGTTTTAGGATAGGATTTGGATTCAAATCTAGAATCCTAATGTGATTGGAAAACTTAAATTCCATGTATTCGTCTAATACTACGTTAAGGGATAAGGTTGGATTGCAACTCTAAATATATAATGCGATTTTGGATCAAACAGAAGGTGATCGTAATTTGTATTCTTTCTTTTAAGAAGATGCGCAAGATTTTATTTGCTGTCATACGTGACTTATTCCAAGATCATGCACTAATCTGATATTAATCTCAAGGATTATTAACACACCTCATGGAAAATTAATCAAAACGGGATATCTCATACACCCATGGGATAATTAGGCATACATATGCATGAGATTGGGGGGGTGACACAACGGGTTGCCTGAATCTCATTGGTCCCCGTGCAAAATCACATATATTAACGCAAGGGTTGTGTTTTTGACATGATTAGGAGAATAGTTTGAACCGTTTGGGGGAGCGTTATTTTTTGGCTCTATACATCGAAGTTCTACTTTCTCCTCTTTCGCACCAGCAACGTGTGGGGACTAGTTCGAGCTCTAGGAGGGCGCGTTGATCGTAAAGGGGTGCATCATCAAGTGACTCATTTAAAGCGCCTGGCTGGTGAACGAGTTTAGGGTCTTCATCGAAAGAGATTTGGATCTGCGGATATCGCATAAGAATATCTGTACAAATGTATGACTTTTAACTTCAGCATTAAATTCAAGTTTTGCAATACATCTTGGCTATGTTATATGCTAGTTTAGAAAAAAAATTCAATCTTCCGCTGTTTTTTCTAAATTGTTTGGAAAACCTAGCATATTCCCTACAACAAATCCCGTGAGCAAAAGTCTCAGAGAAGCAAGAACCGAGAGCAACATGACTCATGGAAACATGATCCGAGAGGACACACAAGAAGAGACAACACCTGATGGCAGGAACACCCGAGAACACACTGCAATGGATACCAGAAAACAACATACAGTAGATGACATTCAAAAGCAAAGAAACTAGGAAGCACGAGGCGAAGACAGTTGGTCAACGGAAATCAAAGCCGAGAGCAAGTAGGGAGCAAGAAGCATAAACACCCAAGAAAAGCAAACGGGGAGCAAGGAGCACCCAAGAGGAACACGTAGCGAGTAAGAAGCACCCAAGAAGAGCAAACATGGAGCAAGAAGCACCTAATAGCAAACAGTGGAACAAGGAGCACCTGAGAGCATAGGCAGCAAGGGACACCCGAGAGAACACCCCCTATAAGAACATCCAAGAGCAATGCACACATAGCATGGATCATCGAGACACACGGTAGCATGGAACACCTGAGAGCACACTCGTCAACCGAGAGCAACACACATCAGATGAAACACCCCAGAGCAAGAAGCAGCAAAGGGCACCCGAGAGCAAACATGGGGTCGGTGGTAAGCAAATCGAGGCATAATGCAAAAGAGGAGACACATTCGAGAGCACATCCGAGAGCATAACGCAATATGGCAGGCAAGCCCGATAGCACAGGGCGGCAAGGAAAGGCACACCCGAGAGAATAATGCAGCAGGAAAAGGCACCCAATGCCACGGAACCAATTGCAACTCACAACAATCATGAAAAATAACCACATCTCAAGTAACAACCATTAATTTCATGTTCAACTAATAATCATCAGAACAAAATATTTTTTCATCACATTAAACATGGAGCAAAATATATGATTGATTGCAACCCTCGGCAAGAGGGGAAAAATCCACACTATATCGTCTCAAAATCAAGAAACGGTCGAGTTTATCATTGTCTTAAAATTGTAGTCTAGGAGATCTATCGTTTATCGGAGACAAGAGATCGTTGGAAAATCTTGCGAGGCTCGTCGTATTCCACGGCTGCGGATGCCTAAATGTAAATTTGGGTTTTCCAAGAATGATAGGAGCAAAGGGAAGAGATCGGAGCTACATCGATCAGAATCGAAGACCAAATAAATCAACAAGTATTTTGATGCAATCTAAGGACTGGACATGTGAGAAAGAGAGAAAGAGAGAAAGAGATTAAAATATATGGGAAGAAATGTGGTGAAACCATTGCTAGTGATGAGGGAGGAGGTGGTGACGTGAGTGTCGCCATTGGCCACGCCACGACGATTTCACCGGTTGTTTAGCACGTGGGAGATGAAGCAATGAGAGGGAGGGAGGGAAGGGAATAATGGTTGGGCGTGGGGAGAGAAAGAGAGAGATGAGTTATAAATGGGTTTTAATGTTATTGGGTATTAAAATGGTTTTGGGTCTGGTTTTAGTTAAAAACGGGTTGCGGGTTTAAACAGGTTCAAGAGAAAACAACCAAAATAATAAAAGAAAATTTAACAAATTTTTAATAAAAATATTGTTTGACACAAGGAAACTCTAAAAACATTCAAATTACAAAACCTAATACAAAACCTAAAACAGAATCAAAGATTATAAAAATAAATTCCAAAAGACTCGGTTACTAATTTGAATCCAAATTGGAATTGGAATGTGGAACGGAAGATGGAAATTGGAATTCCAAGGAACTATGGATATGATGGGGGGTTTTAGGCCTCTCATCATGGGAATTTGATGATTATTGACTTCAACGCCTCGCACGTGAAGATTATTTGGACCTCGCATCCCGTCATCCAAGCCCACTCTCAAGCCTCTGGCGCTTATGATTGTAAGTGGATACAAAATTTACAAACTTTAAATTTTTTATTTAATAACTCAACATCATTATTAATAAGGTGAATACAAAGTCATATTTATTGGTAAAGATTATTTTGACGCATATTCAAACCCCAAAATAGACTAACCTCCTAAATAAAACAAAAGAGTTTCTTAGAATAGAAAACTCTAAAAGGTCTCCGATTCCTTTAAAAAGAAAACTTTATATATAATCAAATTCCTTTTTAAAAAGGAACCCAAAGGACTCCAATTACAAGCATTATAAGAATCAAAGACTATAAAAATAAATTCTAAAGACTCGATTACTAATTTGAATCCAAATTGTCCTTATCACCGGGTCAGAAAAATTGTTAATCTATTGCACCTTTTATTGTTCAAATTGTTATTTGATTCTGGTTTATTATCACCATGGTTAAGAAGGGTGGGAGTGTGGGACATCAGTTGCACATTGTAAAAGAAAAGTAGTGTCCATAGGGGTTTCATGATTATTGGCCACATATCCACCATATTAATATTCCTTTTTTGGCACACGTGGTATTGGAATCCCATGGTGAACACTATTGGGCCATGTTGAAGTATAAAGTAGTCAAGTTGTCATAGCGTAAGCAAGCATGCAACACATGTACTATTGTACAATACAATTGGTAGCTATAATTCTTGGTGGGTGCTAAAGTTAATCTAGATACGTTACATGATAACGATTGTGAAAAGCTTAGCTTGTGTTGCGAGGGAAGTTTTTGGACATGCTATTCAGCAGCGGGCAGTTTCAGGCATTTACCCATTGGATATATTCTATGGCTTATTCTAGTAAGGTCATGGCATACAACAGTGTATGGTTAACACTGTGATGGTTGATCTCCAAAGGTGTAGACCCCTGGTTAAATACTTTCTGAATGCAATCTAACAGGATATTGTTAAAGGTGTGGCTAGAATTCTTTTTACAAGTACTCAGGTTGAAAAAGGAAAAGAGAAAAATTAAAGGTTTAGTCCCACATTGGAAAAGAATAAAAATGCATATGGCCTTGTTTGGAAGCATCATAAACTAGCGTTTTAGCAGAGTTTGGGGGTACAAGCCGAGGTTTCTGAAACCTGGCCTTGTTTGGGAAGTTCCCAAATTTTATGATACTGGCTTTAGAAAAAATCAAAGCTAATTAGATTTTCCAAAACTTTGAGGAACTGATGTTACTATGAATACAAACCTGGGTTTTATTCTAACTTGAACAAAACCCCGGTTTCAGAAACTGTCGCTAAACCAGGAATATATGTTTAAATATGATTGAATCCAATATTCCAATAGGGATTTCCCATTAGTGTCGTATTGTGTTTCATGATTATTAGCATAGATCCACGAGGTTAATGTGCCTCTGTCGATAGTTCTTCTCTGTGCATATTTCTTGTTCATGTGGCAGCTCAATCATTCATCCATGAACCTTCTTGTTTGCATACATTGTTTTCTTGCTATTTTAGTGCAATGTACACAAAAGTTTTGTGGCCTTATGTCGATTAATGTCAACTGACTGCCTTGATGCAGTGGTACCAGTTCCAAAGCTTAAGAGGTCTAGACCTAAAACAGATGTGGCTTCTTATTGCCTCTTTTGGCACTGGGAAGTTCCTTTCAGACTTAAATGGAGCAACAGTGTTTAACCGTTCAAATATTTCTAGGGTACTGTACTAGTGTACTAAGTGCAGATGGCTTAGTCAAACATAAAGATGTGTATTTTATAAATCTTAGTTTCTGCGGCCATTTTGGCGACCCTGAAGCTCTTTGTTGTTTGTATTCCAGTTAGCTTTTTTATGAGAGGTTTGTTCCTTTGCTCAAACTGAGGAAGTCTATCTCTACCTTCATATCCAGTTCACCATATTTTAGTGTCTCACTTTTCTTTCTTATAATGCTTTCGAGTGTAGTTCCCATGCTTCGCTTCATGGCTACACTACTATATAGCCTGGTATCTCAAAATTTATGCAAGCTGATATGCCAAAATTGGTTTCTCAAAATTTCAGTGCTGATAATTTCAGGCTTACTGTCCTATTTGTTGATTATAAGAACATTCTCGATGATAATTTAATATCATTACCTGGCTGAAGTCACATTTTTGCTAATTGTTCCTGAAAATTTTTACTTGGGTTGTAACATCGCCTGTTTGATAAATTATTACAGTAAGCAACCTATAATTAAATATTGCACAGATGATACTAAGAACCTTTTTTCCCATGTGTTATGCCTTGTTTAATGCTAACATTTTAATATGCCTTCTATTGTGTTGATACATTGTCTTACATGAATTGTGACACTTTTTGGTTGAAATGCTAATTACCCTTTTTGCACTTATTACCCTGCTACTAGAACGTGCTGGTGCCGAAGTGGTTGAATGCGCTTGTCTGATTGGATTGCCTAAGTTTAAGGTAACACTATACATTTGGCTTGATTTTCGAACTGTCTGCTTTTCCTGCTGGTGTGTATCTTCTATGTTTCTTAACAATCTGTTCACGATAATCAAAGAGAAGAATTTATCTTAATTTTACTTTTTTTCTCTGTAGCAAGTTCTTTTTTGTGCTTCA
Source organism: Scilla litardierei (assembly GCA_030789695.1). NCBI lineage: Eukaryota > Viridiplantae > Streptophyta > Magnoliopsida > Asparagales > Asparagaceae > Scilla > Scilla litardierei. The sequence continues at coordinate 71,355,403 of CM061134.1, read as the reverse complement.
TGAATTCTTTGATTTTACATCTGCACAACTAAATTATGTGTAAATTATTTTTGTTTTTCATCGCTTTTCTGCACACGGAGTCAATGCCTTGAAAATTTCCATTTTTCTGTTTCCTTTTCCAGTCTTATGTATTGAAATATTGGATGTACTTCGGTACTAAGGAAAAAAGAAAGATTTTACTGGGTAATAGATATTGTCATTTGCAGAAGCATTCTTTTTACTATGTACTTTTTTATTTATACTTGCCCTGAGAAATTTTCTTTTTGGCAGATCATTTCCTCCAAGGTATGTGGTAATTATTTGCATATGTAGCTATTCTCTATAAAAAGCTAGTGCATATGCATTCATTTCCTAATATGATTTTGTTAATCAATGTATAGAATCTTCCGATTTGTGGGGTTTTCTAACCGTTATTTATTTATTTATTAGATGCAATTATGATTGATATCCAACATTTGTGACTATATTGAATAAGTTTGTATTTCATTCTTCATTTTTATACAGAACATTTTGATGACATGATCTACTAAAAACATTTACCATACTTAAGAGGAGGTTGTAACGCTTTAAGCATTATAGTGATTTGCTTGATGTTTACAGGGTAGGTGTAGGCTCAACGGAAAGCCAGTATACATACTTGTGGAATGTCGTCAGTAATTCTTATACAGGTAATAATATGTATATCATCATATACTTCCTATAGCTCATTTAAGATGTAATGTTATAGTGTTCCGTGAATTTCTCTTCTACTGATTAATGATTGTTCAATCTTGTTGATCATAGTAGCCCACATTGGAAAAATTGAAGGAAGTGATGTCCATAAACTAGGGTCGGGCCTCTATCTATTGATTTAAGTTTTTGAGTTAGATATATATTCAGTTATTAGTTATGGCTTCACCAATATCATTAGCTATAGGTCCCCTCTTAGTCTTCATTCTCATCTATAACATGGTATCAGAGCCACATGCATCACCCTCTCATGTCTCTAGATTCTTGAGCTAAATCATGTAATAGGTATTTGTTTTATAATCATGTCTGTCTATGATGGCATAATGGCCATCTATCTTGTAATCCTGTCCGGCCACATGTTTCATTTTTTCAGTTGGTAATCTGGATACAAATCAATATGAATCATAGTTATGTCTCGGTTTTGAAAAAAATTATAATTTCTATAGTCAAAGCTCCCACCTTAAGTGTAAGGGAGTGTGTTGAGAGTAATACTTCAATATTTAAATAAAATAAAATAAGTTGATGTCTATATGTTAGGGATTGAGCCTCTACCCATTGGCTTAAGCTTTTGGGTTAGATATGGATTCAATTATTAGTTCATGGCTTCACCATTACCTTTAGTTGTGGGTCCCATCAGTCTTTCTCATTTTTAACACTTCTAATTCTTTATATTGTATCCTTTTGTATCCTTTTAACACTCCTAATTCTTTATATTGTATCCATTTGTCTATCATGGTGAAACATGGTACTTGCTATAGGAATTTTATATATTTGGTAATCATAGGTAACCCATATTCCAAAAGAAATCTGAAATATTGTACATTGCATCTATTTGAAAAGATTGTTGTGGGTTGCCGCCTTCTAATGGTAAAAAAACAAAAATGGATGGTGAATGGTTCGAGGAAATAAAGAATTTAAGGTGAAGGTGGAAAGGAAAAAAAAATCATTAGTCAGCGATGGAGAAAAAGAAGTGCTTAACTAGGAAAGTAAACATGAAGAAATCTCAATATTTCATAATAAATTCCAATATTCAACCGCTCTAATTTTGAGTGCAAAATAACTCTACTAGGATTATACATAGTATAATGTGTGGAAGTTGTCTCGATTCGGCACTGAATGAGCATTGGTCAAACAGACAAGTTATCTTGTGCAGAGTTAACTCGGTTGTGCTGGGGTCCGACTTATCTGACTCTGCACAAGTTAGATACGAGGATGTTGAGCTATTGGTCTTCTACTGCGCAGTTGGTTGATTGGTCGTCAGCTCGGTTGAAGTCCGTGTTCTGATGATTGGTCGTTCGACATTGGGCCTTTCAGTCATAACTCGGTTGAAGTCCGTGTTCGATCGCTCGGTGGCTCATTGGTCGACAACACTACGAGTTTGAGCTATCGGATAGCTCGAATGCTCGGCTCAGCGCTTCGGTCGTTCAATACAGAAGGAGGATCGATCAGTCGAAAGAAGCCCATTGGGATGCATCCCACTAGGGTGTGGCGCATTAATTGCGTAGAGCTGTAATTGGATGATGCCGTTAAAGTCGGGATTCGTATCGTTTGGAATTCCTAGCCAATGATGACACATATTGTAAACTAGGGCTATATATAGGTGATCTTAGGCGAGGGTTTTCTGTGTGGAACACATTGAGAGAATTTGAGTCGCCATTTGTGAGAGCCAACTTTGAGAGATTATATTGTGCGCTTTTGGAGAGATCTTGTGTGCTTCTTCATTTGTGAAGAGAAGATTTGTTTTGTTCTATCCTTTTGTAATAAAGCTTATTGGTGTTCCTCCTTGGCCGGTCAACGGCCTAAAAGCAATTCTCATAGTGCTTGATTTGTTACTTGATTGTTCGTCCTAGTTCCGAGGTTCTTCGGCGAACCGCCTGCATCCGCACAACATAATGGAACCCAATCTCTAGTCACTAGAAATTCTAATTCATTGTATAATCGGATGGATCTGGGATTTTGGCCCATCTGCGGCGTTTTCGTAATTTTCCGATTTCTTGGGGTTTTTTGTAATTTTTAGTTTATGATTCTTTTTGTAATTTTGTAATTTTTAGTTTTAGGGTTCTTTTTGTAATTTTCTTATTTTCAATTTAATATTTATATGGGACTTTGGGGAATTAGAGAGGGTGTCGAATATTAAGAGAACTTGTGTGAGATTGAGACTATTCATCTTTTTGTTGGAGAGCGAGGCCCCCCTCTTTTCGTTGGAGAGCGCAGACCCCTCTGGAATCGGCGGCTTGGGAGACCCAATGTTCCTCTCTTAAGTCCTGGGACTTTATCTATAAAAAACACCCGAGAGGGGGGTGAATAGGGTGTATGACACAACATTAAAAAAATGATCACAATACAAAAATAAGCAGACACAGATATTTTTAACGGAGTGGCTCTCCGCCAAAACTCCGACCCCAAGACCTATGAGGATTTCACACAATAAAACTGATCAAACTTGCGGGTAGTGATCTCACCGTACAAAGATATAGTTCAAGAGTTTAAGCACAGAGATAGCTTCAGAGTAAAGCTATTCACAATACAATCCCACAATATAAACAGATTCAAATAGCTTTAATACTGCGGTGAAAAATAAGAGGGATATCACCGTGACCAAGTTTGTGAGATTGTGATCGCGTGGGCACAAACGATTCACGGATCCGATGTCTGTATTGGAAGATATAGTCTTCGGAAGATGACTGTGCGAATCTGAATTCTGCCAGTGGCAGTTCGGTGGAAAACACCCAGACTGGATCTATATTTGACAATTGAGCAGAGGATGGGTACCACCGTTGCGAAGCGTATGAATATGTGGTCGCGTAGGCGCAAACGGTGAGTCAATCCGACGTCTGGATCAGGAGATATGGACGTTTGAAGTTGACTGTGCGAATCTGAAATCTGCATTGATTAATCTGTAGAAAACCGCCGGAATTGAATATGATCCTGTGGACTGAGCAAAGGAGACTATCACCGTTGCAAAGAGCATGAAGATGTGGTCGCGTGGGCGCAAACGGCGAGTCGATCCGATGTCTGGATCAGGAGATATGGACGTACGAAGTCGAATGCGCGAATCTGGAATCTGCCCTTGCACAAGCCGTGAGTTTGGAGAATGAGATCTGCACTTTAAAATAAGTGGAGCCCTTCCAGATTTGATGGGAAAAGAGATGGTCTGATATAATCTTAGAGTATTAGAGATAAATCAAAGAGAATCATGTGCATGGATAAGTATTTTTTTTTGTTTCTGGAAAAAGGTGCGGCTGTAATTTTTGTTGGAGAAGGCTAATTTTTTTGTTGATATTTGTTTCGCTGAATCATACGGCCATTAGAATGGAGATATTTATATAAGTGCTGTTGGTGGGCCTAGGGTTTCAATGTTGACTTGTATTTGGATGAGCATGGAGTTTGAATACAAGTAAGAGACTAATCCCTTGAGGATCCAATCAAATCTCCATCTTTGACCAATTCAAATCTGCATCTTAAATATTGTTGATGTTGGATTATTGTGAATTTTCCTTTTTGCATCATTGTCCACACTTAATCTCGCTTTTGCAAACAACATTTGTTTTGCATGTTTACCCTTGAAATCACTTATATAAAACGTTAGTCCCGCATGGCTTGTTTGTCATCATCAAAATTAAATCATATGACCTAGTTAGTGGGCTAACTAGGCCAACAATCTCCCCCTTTTTGATGATGGCAAACAAGTCTAGAAAAGTTGAGAGTTGATATTAAAGAGCAAGTCATATAATGCACATGATAATAAACATCATACAAAGCTCTCCCTATCGTTATGCTCTCATGAAAAGTTGTGACAAGAAGCTCCTCCTAAAAATGTTCATCTCTCCCCCTTGGCATTATTTTTCTACTATTTTTCTACTCCACCCTTTTGCCATTAATCGAAAAGGTCACAAAAAATAGATTGACGAGGTTAAGAATGAAACATGAAACAAGTTTAACGTATCAAAGAAACAAGAAATTGATGACGATGCTCATATTAATGCTTTTTCCCCACGAACTTAAATGATAACAAATGTCATGAGCATTGAAAGCATACGTTCGTTGTAAGAAATTTAACAAGATGTATTATGAAACTCTTTGACAATTTGAAGGGTGCTTAGAAACTAAGAGATCAGAATATAAGATTATCTAATACAATTTGTGAGCCTTCGTTACTATGGAATAATCAATAAGTAAGGTGTAGGGAGACACCAAACAAGGAATACCATGATGGTAAATTTTGGGTCCTTTGAAATTGAGATGCGCTAAGTGGTTACTTCATCTACCATATTTCATACGCATTCCTTAACAAACCCCCGAAATCCGGTTACTAGCCGCCGGACATTTTAATGTTTCTAAGATGTCTAATAAGGTTTATACCAAATTCTCAACCAAAATTAATAATAGTTATGACGATCATGCATGCACATACACAGAATGATCAAACCCATGTTGAGATGAAATAGTGTGCAATATGTAGCTTAGGTACAAAATTTAAGCATGTGTGTGTGCATGGATATGCGTGCTAATGCTCAATTAGTGACATAATCCCCAACTCCCTTCGAATGAAGCAAAATTGTTTTTGGTTTAAGGGTTTGGTGAATATGTCAGCTAATTGTTTTTCGGTATCAATGTATCCTAAAGCGATGTCTTTCTTATTAACATGATCTCTAAGAAAGTGGTGACGAATATCAATATGTTTTGTCCTCGAGTGTAAAATAGGATGATAGATCTATAGCACTCTTGTTGTCACACCAAATGGTTGTAGGTTGGAAAGTAAGATCGTAATCTCTGAGGGTTTGTGTCATCCATAGAATTTGTGCACAACCCGTCGAAACATATTCAGCTTCGGTTGTACTCAATGCTATGGAGTTTTGCTTCTTGGAAAACCACGAAACAAGAGACGTACCTAATAGTTGGCAAGTGCCTGTAGTTCTTTTACGATCGGTCTTACTTCCCGCAAAATCCACATCACAATATCATACAAGCTCAAATGATGTAGAACAAGGATACCATAAACCAAAATCTAAGATCCCTTTAACATATCGAATTATTTGTTTAACTAAAGAAAGATAAGACTTTTTTGGACAAGATTGAAACCTGCCACATATACATACACTAAACATTATATCAGGCCTACTTGACAGGCTGTCAAATATAATAGGCTAGCAATCATACCTCGGTACAAGCGTTCATCCATTTTCTTTCCCTTTTCGTCTTTATCCATCGTTGCCGTCGTTGACATAGGAGTAGAGCATTCCTTAGCATTTTCAAGTCCAGACTTCTTCACTAACTCCTTTGCATATTTTGCTTGATTGATGAAAATTCCATCCTCACATTGTTTGATTTGCAATCCAAGCATGAATGTAAGTTCACCCATCAAGCTCATCTCAAATTCCTTAGACATAAATATAGCAAATTCCTCACAAAGTAGATTGTTAGTAGCACCAAAAACGATAACAACATATATTTGTACTGCAAGTAGATCTTTACTTTGATGTTTAACAAATAGAGTTTTATACGCCTTTCCCATGGAAAAATTATTTTCAAGCAAAAAGTTAATAAGTCGCTCATACCAAGCTCTAGGAGCTTGTTTGAGCCCATATAAATCACACTTATGCTTGAAAACATAGTCCAGGTGGACGGAGTCTTCAAATCCAGGAGGTTGTTTGACATAGACTTCCCCAGATAAAACTCTATTCAAAAATGCACTCTTGACGTCCATTTGAAAAAGTTTGAATTTCATGAAACTAGCAAATGCTAAAAGCATCCTAATTGCTTCCAATCTTGCGACGGGAGCAAAGGTTTCATCAAAATCAATCCCTTCCTCTTGATTATAACCTTGGGCTACTAATCTAACTTTATGACGCACAACATTTCCCATTTCGTCAAGTTTGTTTCTAAATACCCATTTAGTGCCTATAATTGTTTGATTTTTTTGGTTTAGGAATAAGTTCCCAAACTTGATTCCTATCAAATTGTGACAATTCCTCCTGCATTGCCATAATCCAATAGGAATCTTCTAAAGCACCATCAACATTTTTAGGCTCCAAAATGGATATAAATGCAAAGTTAACCATCAAATTAAAGCTACTTCTAGTGCGTATACCTTCCGTCGTATCTCCAAGGATTTGGTTCTTTGGATAATCCTTCTTGAAGCGCCAATCCTTAGGGAGATCTTGTGATGACGTAGTAGCTTCTCCTTCTTCTCTTGGTGCACCATCGTTGTTCTCTTGCTCATTGGAATTGCTAGTGTTTATCTTCAGTCCATCCAAGCCACCTGCAATATCTGAAGATTCTGCAGTACTAGAAGATTTATTAATAGCACTTTTCTTATCAAATTTCACATGCACAGTTTCTTGAATAGTAAGAGTTCTTTTGTTAAATACTCGATAAGGTTTGCTATATGGTGAGTATCCCACAAAAATGCCATCATCGGATTTTGCATCAAATTTATCTAGATTTGCGCCTACTTTCAGAATATAGCACTTGCATCCAAAAGGTTTTAAATGTGATAAGTTGGGAGTCAACTCTCTATAAAGCTCATAAGGTGTTTTCTTCAAAACGGGTCTAATGAACACACGATTTAAAATGTAGCAAAAAGTATGTATGGCTTCAGCGCAAAAATATAAAGGCAATTTGTAATCATGAATCATTGTCCTAGCCATTTCTTACAAAGTATGGTTTTTCTCTCAACCACCCCATTTTGTTGTGGTGTCCTCGGGGCGGAAAAATTATGTGAATAACCTTTTGAAATACAAAAATCAACGCGAGTATTAACAAATTCTCCTTCATGATCTCTTCTAACTTGACTATTGAAAAACCTTTTTACAAAACATTTTAAAAACATCAAAAGTTTCATGTTTGTATCAAAAAATAAACCCAAGTGAAACGTGAAAAGTCATCGACAATAACAAAGCAATAATGCATACCGCCTAAACTAGCAACCTTTGTGGGTCCAAATAAATCCAAATGTATTAGTTGCAATGGCTTAGAAGTAGTTACAACATTTTTAGGATTGAAACTACGTTTATGTTGCTTACCTAGTTGACATGCATCGCAAAGCTTATTCCGATCAAAGCTAATTTGAGGTAAACCTCTCACCAGTTTCTTTCGAGCAAGCTCTGAGATTAGGTCCATGCCGGCATGGCCTAATCTTTGATGCCAAAGCCAACTAATCTCATGTGATGCAACTAAACATTTTAAATTATTTGAGTCACTAAGTTTGATAGTGTAGATGTTATTATAATATGTACCCTTGAAAAGAATATCATCACCTTTCAAGATATATACTGTCATTTTCGAAATGCACCTTAAGGCATATAGAGCATAGTTGACACACACTTAACAAATTATGTGCCAAACCATCAACAAGATTAACATTCTCAATAACCACAAGAGGATGCGTACCAATGTTACCTTTACCCCAGATTTTGCACTTCTTCCCATCTCCAAGAATAACCGTCCCTCCATCTTTCCTTGATAGGGTCGTGAAGAGGGATTCGTTGTCCGTCATGTGGTTCGAGCAACCGCTATCAAGGTACCAAATGCTGTCATTTTCCACTTGAAGATGCACCTACAAAAGAAGATTCATCCTTTGGTAACCAAATTTTGGATCCACAATTGTTAGTACGATACTTTGGAACCCATATAAAATATTCAGGATAATACCTGGCCAAGCAATCATACATTACATGCCCATTTTTGTTGCAATAAAAACATGCAACATTGAAATGCTTATTAGTATATGACATGATTTTCGTGCATGCAATGTTGAAAGCTCATGTGTCTTGCAAAATTCTTTTTAATGGTCTTCCTAGTTTTTTTCTTAGGTTGTTTTTTTTCTGAAAAAACTTAGGTTGTTTTTTCTGAAAGCCAAGGCCATGTTTGCTAGATTGTTCATTAAGCTCATTTATCATCTTACTAAAACTTTCTTGGCTATTTGTGAATTTCTTTAATGTTAAGCTAAGATTTTGATTTCATTCTCAAATTCACTAATCCTAGTCTCATATCTTTTTTCTTTTTCGCTAGCTTCTAAATCAATGGCTATGTGTTTTCCTTTTATTGAATTAGATTTTTCTTTTTCATGCTCTTCCAATTTTTCTTCATAATGCTAATTTTCCCCTCTAAGTCTTTAGCTAGATTAAAGTTATCAAGCTCTAATGTAGCCAATTTTTTATTACCATTTTCTAGCTCTAAGGTTTTTTTTCTAATTGGGTTTCGTCGAAATTTTATATTATTTCCTTTTGTTCTTTCCACTTAACAAAAAGCTCATCTCTCTCTTGTCATGCTCCCTAGTTTCTCTTTTAATGAATCATGAACCTTTTTTAGTTTAAGGAAGGACCCATTTCTTGAAAGAGTTCTACAAGAAATTCATAAGTTTCCTCCATGCTAGAAAACATATCATCACTAATATTCATTTCATCATCATCATCAAAGCTGTGAACAAGAGAGCTAATTTTTACCTTTTCATTTCCAGCCATAAAGCAAGTTCTAGTGTTGTCGTTCCAGTCATCGTCTGAGGAGCGCTCCTCTGCGTCACTTTCTCCCCATGTAGCCACCATTCCTCGCTTTGATGTCCTCTTTTCTCCATCACCAGTCGTTTCCTTTCCTTTTCCTTTCAGAAGTGGACATTCTGCTTTTATGTGCCCTCTCTTGTTGCATCTGAAACACTGAGGTGCAGAACTTTCTTCATCATTTCCTTCGTTTTTCTTGATTTCCCAAATGCGTCCCGTCCTCCTTTTGTTGTTTTTCATGAATTTCACAAATTTCCTTGTAACAAGAGCCATGCTTTCATCGTCTGATTCATTCATCTCCTCCTTGAGCATCTTGGAGACTTGAAAAGCTAAATTCGTTTCCTTTGGTTCCTCCTTAGATTTCTCTTCCTTCTTTGGTGTGCAATCATTGGCCATCTTCAATTGCACCTCATAAGCCATTAATTTTCCCATTAACGGCTCGAAACTGATATCTGCCAAGTCATATGCTTCTTCAATTGCCGTCCTCTTTTGAATCCAATCGCCAGATAAAGAATATAAAATCTTTCCAACCAAATTTTCCTCTTGGATGTCCTTCCCTAAGGCTTTCAATGGATTGACGATATCTGCAAAACGAGAAAACATAGCATCAATAGACTCATTAGGCATCATAGCAAAATTTTCATATTTTTGTAATAACATTCTAATACAAGTTTTCTTAACTTCGCTAGTTCCCTCATGAGTTACTTCAAGTCTCGTCCAAATATCCTTAGCAGTGGAACAAGAACTAATGCGGTTAAATTCAGTTTTACTAAGACCACAATATAATATGCTTATGGCCTTAAAGTTAGATTTTGTAACCGATCATTTTCTTTTTGCTGCTCAGGAGTGGGGTTTTCAAATAGGGTAAAGCCTTCACTAATTATTTTCCATAATGTTATATCAATACCTTTGATGTGTATGGACATACGTTGTTTCCAGTAACTATTGTCCGTACCATCAAATAGAGGTGATCTTAGATAGGATTGTCCTTCTCTTTGATTGTGCGTGTCATATGAGTATGTTGCGGAATTTGTGCAATATGATCGAAATTCCACTAGAAATTAAGTCTAAAAGGAATCCTGCTTCGATACCAATTGAAAAACACCGAGAGGGGAGTGAATAGGGTGTATGACACAAGATGAAAAAATGATCACAATACAAAGATAAGCAGACACCGATATTTTTAACGGAGTGGCTCCCCGTCAAAACTCCGACCCTAAGACCTATGAGAATTTCACACAATAAAACTGATCACACTTACAGGTAGTGATCTCACCGTACAAAGATATAGTTCAAAAGTTTAAGCGCATACATAGCTTCAGAATAAAGCTATTAACAATACAATCCCACAATAAAAACATATTCAAATAGCTTTAATACTGCTGTGAAAAATCAGAGGGATATTGGTAGGCCCAAAATAGTGCTTCTCTCAAGCGCAAGAGTCCGTACAAGTAATATAATCTGGGAGTCCAGATGTCGAATCCTCGGGAGGAAATCTGTTGCAACCACAGCTCAAATCAAATAGAAATCCAATGTAGAGAAACTAACCACTTTAAATGATGGTGATGTGAATTTGAATACGTGAGCAATACGAACAAAGAAAATTCGTGTGCGAAAATATCTATGAAAAGTATGCACATGGTATGGGTTCGTTAGGATCAATGATTCGTATTAATTTGGTTGATGAATATAACTCAATGAATTCTCTTTTTGAGAGCAACTCATCGGAAAATATCCAATATAACTCAATGAATTCTCCTTTTGGGAGCAATTCATCGGAAGATACCCTTTTGGGGTTCAAGCACAAAATTCAATAAGATCGTTGCTAAAGTTATAATACGATATGAAACTCTCTTTTGGAGAGATCAAAAATACGATATGAAACTCCCTTTTGGGGAGATCAAAACTCACCCCTGTGGGGTGATCATCAACTCAATCACTTCTTTTGGAAGATGAAAAAGATGATTTACGAATAAAGACTACAACTTTATCAACGTTTAACGATTTAGCACAAGGAATACAACCAAATAAACACGCATCATATCCCCTAACTACGTCATACCATGCACAATAAGAAATTAGCTACTCATGGTGCAAGAATAATGAAGGTTCATAGCAAAATACGATGAAAACCACCAAAAACGGGGTAGAAGTTTAGAAATTTATCACCAAATCTCCAATATAAGCCTCAAAACTCTGTGAAAATACTAAGAACAGCCTCTGGAATTTTACAGAATTTTTCCCTGGCGGAATACGGCTCCTAGAGTCTCCAATACGTCCAAAATACGCTGCTTAGATTCTATTGTGTGTGGACCGTCGGATGAAGATCGAATGGGTCCTAATTCGCCACGTCGCCTGCTCTCGGCTGTGTTGGGATGATAGCCGCAGTTGGATTGCGATCCAACGGTCAACAACGCGCCACATCTCCGTTGTCTGGGAGCCGCCCGATCTAGCGGGAGCCGCTGGATGGCCGCCACGTGGCGCTTCCGATGGGCGCCGCGTCATGCGCCAAGATCCGTGCGCTGAATTTGTTTGTATTTCTTCATTTAAAATGTATTCTGCATTCAAAAATTCATAGTAATTAGCACACATCTCAGAAAAATACAAATAAATAGTCGTTGGAATCGTGAGATCGAGACCAAGCTATGAAAAATATAAAAAGTGCAGAAATACTCCATTAATTGCTATTTTGTGCTCAATTAAAGTGTTTTTTCTAATAAATAATTGCGTACAAAATACGTATGAATTAGAGAACAATGTAACATCACATGAGCACAAAATAGGGCTAAATAGGGGGGTTAAATATGTAATATTGAACCCGAATCACACCCCCAACTAGCGATTTGCTAGTCTCTAGCAAAAATAGCGATTAATACGGATGATCAATAAAATAATAAATTCTATCAATTGCATATAGCATGGTCCAATAATACGGTTTCCAACATGGTCTTGATCATCAATATACATAATCCATGCACAAGATCAATCACATGATATTTTCTCTAATTTAGTTTGAATAAATAAAATGCAAGCATCGTTTTACTCTAGTTTTCTTGTTTCCAAGGAATTGGCATCTCAAAAAGTAACCGTTCAAATCATGGGTATTGACGTTGCTTAGTATATTCACCACTTCTTTTCTTTTATTAGTTCTGCGTAACGCGCATCAAGCAACATTCGCAGAAAAATGTATAACTTGGATCGCTCCATCAAATGAGTGAGTTTTCGGTCAATGGCTCCCAAATCAGACGATAATAGGGCATTAGGCCAAGAAGGACCCCTCGGACTGTACTACTCGAGCCAACCAAGTTATTTATTAGTGACATGCTTATTCATTCATTTTTCTTCATTCATTTTCTTTTCTTTTCTTTTCTTTTCTTTCTTTTTTTGTAAGCAACTCAATTCCCATTAATATGAATATAAACATTAATAACGATGGCCAAATTCCTCTTCAACTTGAAGACTATTCTTATAAATCGTGTATACTTAAGCTTTTTCATCACATTAGCATGCATGAAATAAATTCAAACTATTTCAAGATATTAATCATGGCAATTGAAAATTTTCATGAATAGCATATTAACGGTAATTCCATGAAGGAAAAATAATTTAATCAAGCCATAAACAATTTTTAGAACCCAATTAATGCATAATCATCCGTATTTGAGGCATGTGAAGGAGTTTTAAAATGGTGAGATTTGGTGATTTATTCTTCTCAAAAAAATCCTAAGGTCTCATACACACCCCCAACTAAAGATGGACATTGTCCTCAATGTCGAAAGTGGTACGAGTTTATTCAAGCCAGCAACCTAGAAAGCATATAAAAATCTACACTACTGGAAAGAATACACCGTGATCAAATGGCGGATCCCGAATCTTTGATGGTGGAGGGAGTTGTTCAATTTGCTCCTTGCGCTACTCGGCAAGTATTCTTCCTCCAGAAGCTAAATTGGACTCCAGCAACGTAACCCCCAGCATCTCTATAAGATGTTCACCTGTATCCTGCAAGAGATGAGTCACGTCAATCCATTTTAGTCTAAGATTCTTCTTGATAAAAATATTTCAAATGTAGTCATCAAAATAAGTGAAATAAATTAAAGCGAGTTGACGACTACTCCCTGAAAGATATGCACTACTCTCGGTATGATGGTCGATCAATGGGGAGAGGGGTAAATGATTTTGGGACAAAACTGTTGGAGGGCATGGTTCTGACTCTATGGCGATAATCTCAAAACCCTTGTCCCTAGATGTCTCCTCCTCTCGTTCATCCAAAATTGCTAGCTCGTCCTCTCTTTTGCACACTTTCTGCCATGTGGATATTTTTATTCGTGTCCTCAACGTGGCATGGTTTGCTCGATTTTCCTGCAGTAGAAGATAAACTCGTATTAGTTTCTTGAAATTGAATTTCAAAAGAATTATTTTCTTCTAAGTAAGTGGCAATCAGAGTAAGATCTTCAATGGATTTCTGAATCTGCCGACTCTGAGCAAGGAAATTCTCTTGGAATTGATGGGATGTGGCCTCCTGTGTCTGAATAGTCAAGTAAACTTCCTCTTTTAAGGATTGCAAAGGTACGTCTACGCTTTGCTCCCCTTGATCAAGGCACGAAGGCTCCGTTGAATTGCACTCTGAAGTCTCTTCCATGGTTTCTTCATTTTCTTGCAGAGACTCCATGTATTCCCACGCCTCTATTGGCGTCATGACACCCAATAATTCCTGCAGCTGTGGTCGTAGTCCGTCTAGGAAGAACTCCATAAGCTCTTCATTTGTGTACCCATGCTGCGGATAGCTCGATATTATGTCTGTGAACCTCCTCCAGGCATGAAAGAAAGTTTCACAGTCAGTTTGATTAAAATTAACGATCTTGAGTTTCTCCATCCTATGTTTGTGTGCATTAGCGTACTTTGCATCATACAGATTGTTTGTGCAATAGAAATTCATATACTCCATTTTTAAAAAATAAAAATAAAAATTAAAAAAGTTTATGTACAGTAAAGTGGAAAGATCTCATCGAAGGTCCTCTAAATGAAATAAACCGTGGTAACAAACCATTCCTCCCCAGCAACGGCGCCAAAAACTTGGTAAACCCAAAATAGTGCTTCTCTCAAGCGCAAGAGTCCGTACAAGTAATATAATCTGGGAGTCCAGATGTCGAATCCTCGGGAGGAAATCTGTTGCAACCACAGCTCAAATCAAATAGAAATCCAACGTAGAGAAACTAACCACTTTAAATGATGGTGATGGTGATGGTGATGTGAATTTGAATACGTGAGCAATACGAACAAAGAAAATTCGTGTGCGAAAATATCTATGAAAAGTATGCACATGGTATGGGTTCGTTAGGATCAATGATTCGTATTAATTTGGTTGATGAATATAACTCAATGAATTCTTTTTTTGAGAGCAACTCATCGGAAAATACCCAATATAACTCAATGAATTCTCCTTTTGGGAGCAATTCATCGGAAGATACCCTTTTGGGGGTTCAAGTACAAAATTCAATAAGATCGTCGCTAAAGTTATAATACAATATGAAACTCTCTTTTGGAGAGATCAAAAATACGATATGAAACTCCCTTTTGGGGAGATCAAAACTCACCCTTGTGGGGCGATCATCAACTCAATCACTTCTTTTGGAAGATGAAAAAGATGATTTACGAATAAAGACTACAACTTTATCAACGTTTAACGATTTAGCACAAGGAATACAACCAAATAAACACGCATCATATCCCCTAACTACGCCATACCATGCACAATAAGAAATTAGCTACTCATGGTGCAAGAATTATGAAGGTTCATAGCAAAATACATTGATCTAATAGCAAAATACGATGAAAAACACCAAAATACGGGGTAGAAGATTAGAAATCTATCACCAAATCTCCAATATAAGCCTCAAAACTCTCTGGAAATACTAAGAACAGCCTCTGGAATTTTACAGAATTTTTCACTAGCGAAATACGGCTCCTAGAGCCTCCAATACGTCCAAAATACGCTGCTTAGATTCTATTGTGTCTGGACCGTCGGATGAAGATCGAATGGGTCCTAATTCGCCACGTCGCCTGCTCTCGGCTGTGTTGGGATGATAGCCGCAGTTGGATTGCGATCCAACGGTCAACAACGCACCACATCTCCGTTGTCTGGGAGCCGCCCGATCTAGCGGGAGCCGCTGGATGGCCGCCACGTGGCGCTTCCGATGGGCGCCGCGTCATGCGCCAAGATCCTTGCGCTGAATTTGTTTGTATTTCTTCATTTAAAATGTATTCTGCATTCATAAATTCATAGTAATTAGCACAGATCTCAGAAAAATACAAATAAATAGTCGTTGGAATCGTGAGATCGAGACTAAGTTATGAAAAATATAAAAAGTGCAGAAATACTCCATTAATTGTTGTTTTGTGCTCAAATAAAGTGTTATCTCTAATAAATAATTGTGTACAAAATACGAATGAATTAGAGAACAATGTAACATCACATGAGCACAAAATAGGGCTAAATAGGGGGTTAAATATGTAATATTGAACCCGAATCAGATATCACCATGACCAAGTTTGTGAGATTGTGATCGTATGGGCGCAAACGACTCGCTGATCCGATGTCTAGATAGGAAGATATATTCTTCGAAAGATGACTGCACGAATCTGAATTCTGCTAGTGGCAGTTCGGTGGAAAACGCCCAGACTGGATCTATATTTGACAATTGAGCAGAGAATGGGTACCACCGTTGCGAAGGGTATGAAGATGTAGTCGTGTAGGCGCAAACGGTGAGTCGATCCGACGTCTGGATCAGGAGATATAAACATTTGAGTTGACTGCGCGAATCTGGAATTTGCAGTGACTAATCTTTAGAAAAACGCCGGAACTGAATATGATCATGTGGACTGAGCAAATGAGACTATCACCGTTGCGAAGAGCATGAAGATGTGGTCGCGTGGGCGCAAATGGCGAGTCGATCCGATGTCTGGATTAGGAGATATGAGCGTACGAAGTCGAATGCACGAATCTGGAATCTGCCCTTGAAATCTGCCCTTGCACAAGCTGTGAGTTTGGAGAATGAGATCTGCACTTTAAAATACGTGGAGCCCTTGCAGATTTGATGGGAAAAGAGATGATCTGATATAATCTTAGAGTATTAGAGATAAATCAAAGAGAATCATGCGCATGTATAAGTATTTTTTTTGTTTCTGGAAAAAGATGCGGCTTTAATTTTTGTTGGAGAAGGCTAATTTTTTTTGTTGATATTTGTTTCGCTGAATCATACGGCCACAAGAATGAAGATATTTATATAAGTGCTGTTGGTGGGCCTAGGGTTTCAATGTTGACTTGTATTTGGATGAGCATGGAGTTTGAATACAAGTAAGAGACTAATCCCTTGAGGATCCAATCAAATCTCCATCTTTGACCAATTCAAATCTGCATCTTAAATATTGTTGATGTTGGATTATTGTGAATTTTCCTTTTTGCATCATTGTCCACACTTAATCTCGCTTTTGCAAACAACATTTGTTTTGCATGTTTACCCCTGAAATCACTTATATAAAACGTTAGTCCCGCATGGCTTGTTTGTCATCATCAAAATTAAATCATATGACCTAGTTAGTGGGCTAACTAGGCCAACAATCTATGCATTATATAATCACAATAACCACAGAAGTGACACAAAGGATATCATAATAAAGATTACCAATTAGCTTACTATTATTTCGAACATGATGTCTAATACAATTACAGTAAGTGTATTAAGGGCATATGTTCCCCAACAAACACTACTATAATTATTTATACAGTATTGCTACGTTATTACAATACCTGCTATACTACTATTATGGTGTCGTACTGCTATAGCTTTCTCAAAAATATTGCTGCAATGATGTAGCTCCCTCAACAATGCTGCCCCTTTGTGCGTTGTCATAGACTATATAGTCTTGCTATTCTGCTACAGTAATTGTTGCATTATTGCTATTCTGCTGCATTACCATTACAATGTCTGCTACAGCATTAATACTATGCAATAGTATGTGGGATTCACAGTTCTTCGATGAAGATGTATCATGTGAAATAAATTTTCTTTGCAATGTAACAAGTTGTGTATGATTGACAACTATGTTCTGGCTTTAGCTTTAGAATGTACTGTGAGATAAATGTATACATACAATGTACCATATTATGCCTGTGTGTGTGGATAAGTGATACGCCTTATTAGTGCAGTGCACAGTGAAAATATGTCTTCAATGGTGGATCTAAATTTTTGATGTGTGTAATTCTTATATTATAAGTAATACATAAAAGGGTGAGGTCTAATTAACCTTTTTTATTCTTACCCTTTTCTTCTTACGTCACTCTCTTACATGCTTAAAAGTTTAAGTAGATCGGTAAATACCCAACTTGCAATGTAAGTCCTAATCTGTTGGCTTATTAAAGTTATTAGAGCTGGGCCAAACACCATCCTCCATCCACACTCATACCCGCACATCCACACCATAATAAAATTGTGATTGTGGTCATGTTCGCATGTTCCAAATTGGGGACATTAGCGGCTTGGAATGATCATTGATTCATAATAACATTCCAAATTTTTAGGAATTCATTGACTTAATCACGGAATGTACTTTGACAACTTTGGATATGGCTATGGAATTTTTTCACTATTAGGTATGGATCCATGGGCATGGGCCCCATCTCAAATTTCAAAACCACCATATAATTTTACATATAGTAAACTTTCCCATTGGAACCCCATATAGAATTTGTGTGTCGTGCCGTCAGTCAAGCTACTGGTTTTGTCCTTGCTCACTATCAATGATACTAGCGGAAAAGGATAGAGGGCATAAACACAACTCTTTCTGGAAAAGATTGAGAAAGCTAGGGAGCAAATTAGAAAAGGAAAAAAGTTTATTTCAAATACATGTATACCATGTACAACTGTTTTTCGTAATGAAAAGGTGGTACATATATATTTTTTTCTTTCTTCTAACAAAAAAACGTGTGCCATTGAATTTTAAAATCAAATGGATGCTCACATGTAGATGCATACACAACACAGTATAAACGCTCTTAGCAACTCGACTTTCCAGATTGGTTCATTTCATTCCTCTAACATGTCCAAAGATGTTTCAGTGCCCAATCCACCATGTTTCTGAGCATGAATATTCTAGATATCTCCGGTTTTTATTTTGTTCATAACGAATTCAATTTTTAACTTAAAATGTTTTGATGTGGTTTTTTGAGCTCACGTGAGATTATGTTCCCACTCTCTGCCTAATTAGCCTTGTGACATCTTATTGTTTACATCCTAAGAAGCACATATACTTAAATCATCAAGCCGGGTCGGATCGGATACGTGTCGGTACGCGTACCAGGCACACTTATCGATCGTTGTACTTCTATTTTTAGTATACTTTTCAGAATTTGCTCTAGTGTCATCATGTCATGTCATCCCCGTATCGGCATGTTTGTCTGTGAAACACAGTTTACATCTTTAAAAAATTCATGGTGCCTAACTGGGTTTACTGGCAATTAAGGTTCATTATATTTATACCTAGAAATGGTTACAATGGGCTGACTGTTGGATTCCAATAAAAGCAATTGTCCAAAACCCTATGCTGCTATATACTATTAGATGTACAATTGTTCGCCTGAGAAGATGTGTGTGCTTTGTTTTTCTTTTTGTTTGGGAAAAATTCGTGAAGCAATAGATTTGCACACACAAACTGTGTGATAATCAGATGGTAGCCGATGAAGCAAAATCATGATGTGTCCCTGGATATTCTCCAAAGAGAAAAAGAACAAGATTCACTATCCATCTTCAAGCCAATTATTTTCTATGAATTGTTTCAGCTGCTGACCTGCTTTGGTTTTACTGCACAGATCAAAAAACCGTTCTATCAAATTTGCTGGCCAATGTAGCAAGGAATGTTCGGTCATTGCTGAGGCAAGCAGCAGCTCAATAGATAAAGTAGTAGCATAGCTTTGTAGCAAGCTGGGCGACAAATCAACATCCATCTGTTACATCCGTCGGATACTGATTTTTCTTAAATTTTCATTTTCTTCTGTTATGATTCGGTTGCTTCCCATCATGAAGAGGATTATTCAACTTTTTAATTTTGAATAAAGAGGACCATTTCTTTATGTTTCCGTATCATTGATGTGTGTTCTTTTTATGGCATGCATGGTTCCTTTGCCAAATCGATGTTCATTAAGGATGATTTGCATGCTTTGATGTTTAAACCACTGTAATGTAATGCCAGTAGCTAGTGGCTTATTGCAGTGTATGAAAGAACAACGACTCTCGTGTTGTTTGCTAGGAGTGTCATATCTTGCTTTATGGTATTCATCTACCTTGTTGGTCAGTATATGTTCAAAAGCTTTGTACTAACTGTAGCATCTCCTAAAGCTCTCGCACTTATCATGGTTTGGTTGGTGTGGCTGTTTGGTCATCCTGAATCAACTGTCCACAAGCTTGTGGCAGTTATTGTTTAACTTCCCTCATTTTTTGCCGAATTGGGTTAACTGATATCATTATATCATAAAGGTGTGACATGCTGCAAGGTGTGTAAGTTTGTAGGTATCTACCGGGCATCGATATGTGTCTTGGTTGTCTCCATTTATGACCATTATTTTATAATGTCACCTGTAAGTTAGCTCAGCATAGACTCTTTGACGGATAATGTCATTGCTAAGTTAGCTCAGTACAGTCTTTCTGGCGGTTTGATTTGAGTGATTACAAGCCATGGCTGGGGAGCGGGAGTAGGCAAAGGGCAAACCAACCCCCTAATTCTCCAAGAAATCTAGGATTCCCAAGAAAGGTAGTTGGACTTGCCCATAGGGAATAATGAACGGCAACGAGTTGTATCGAGCAAGGAATGCAGTTTCATGAAATTTGAGACTCTGAGCAACAACAAAAAAAGAGCTAAGATGCAGGCCTCCTCATCATACAAGGTTGTTGGGTTCGGGCAAACTCAAGAGTCAGATTGACAGAAAAAGAACAAAACGAGGCAAGCGCAAACCATCCACAAATTTTAAAGCAACAAGGGAAAGAACAAAGCACTGCTGAGCCAATCAAAATTCTGTACGGGAATAAGAAAATCAGAGTATTTGCCAAATCAGATTACCACAGGTTGGTATGTGGATCTCCATGTTGTGAAGTCCAGGCTCGCAGATTTGTAGGAAGACCATAGGGCATGTTCTGAGTGTAGATTTCATGGCCAGCGAGAAGCAAAATCAAGCAAACATAATAAATATCGCTTACCGTCGCTCCCTGTTCCTCAGAAACTGATAGTTCGAAGGCCACACACCAAGGATAGAATCACCTCTCGATTCTTTCCCCCAGGATCAGGTGCCAGAACTTCAAAATGAAATTTCCAGATATATGCAGAAAAATTCATATCAAGGTTAGCTATTATATGTCAAAACTTCATGGTATCAAAGTGTAATTCAGACAAACGTTTACAGTTAGCCAACCTTCTACTAATCACGAATAGCTTGGCTGGTAGCTTGTACACATGCATCAATTGAAATGTGAATATCAAACACCTATACAGGTTGATTGCTTCAAGAAAAATTCACATCAAGTATCCGACGCCAGACGGATGCGGGAAGGGATGTGTTTGGAATTTGAAGAAGAAATAGATTAGGAATTTGATAACTTTTCGGGCTTCACACCCCGAAAATCTAACGATCGTCGACTCGCATGCCTCACACTCGGAGATTTTTCGGACCCCTCGTCCAGGCAACCAAGCACACTCTCGCACATCAATGCAAATAGGTTTAATTTTTATGAAGAAATTGAAAGTTTACCCCCAAAATTTCTACTCTTCATTGATCTATATAGTAAATTAGTTTGTGGTCTTTATATAGGTTTACAACTTGTCTTTTAAAAACATCATCCAATGTTATAACTAAATGACCTAAAATAAATAAAAGACTCAAAAGGACTCAAACTCTATCCTAAATAAAATAATTAAAAAACTAAAAATAACTAGAAAACTCAATAGGCTCGTACTATCTTTATCTACAATCTAAAATAAAATAAAATAAAAAAAAGGACCACCTCAATTTCAAATTGGATCTCTATCAGTACCGGTGTTTTACCAGCTTGAAAAGACAAAACTAGATGATATAAACAAAGTAATAGGGTTTTTGCATGCAATCAATCAAGATTATGAAGGCAATTTCACATATAGGTAACGCATGCCTGTTGAAGAATGAGCCGGCGACTCATATCATGGTTTTGAGGGCATTCAATCTCGATACCATATCTGCTTGGTTTGATGAGTGACTTGTTAGCATCATTGAAACAACATTTTCATGGTTAACAGAGGAACATGGGAGAACTTGGAAACACTAAGATATCAATTACTGGGAACGAAGTCAAAAATTAGGCAAAGGACAGACCAGATCTGAGTTTTTTCCCCTTGTCAGATCTGATCTCCAGCAAATTTTAGGGTTCATTGAAATGATTTTGGAAATAAATTGAATTGCAAGGGTTCTTTGATGTGGTGGTAGATAATTGAAAGCAAAAACCTAAGTACAAGAGGGAAAAAGTTAATTGGCAAACATAAAATGTGAATATCAGGGGTGGTTCTAGACGTGGACTTGAAAAATGGTATAAAAAATAGCAATGAAATAGAAATTTAGATTCACTGAGGTTTCAAACAGATCTCGATTTTTTTATAATATTAGATAGGGTCTTTGCCAAAAGAAAAAAAAATTACAGGAGGAAAAAAAGAGGACAGCTTCACACATACTTTGTCACAAGGTTTGCACCCTACTACATCAAGCATCACACATGGACTGACATCTCACATTATAACATCACACGTCAAGGAAATAATGGAGAAAAGTTTCCACAATATCCAATCATCAAACAAATTCAATACTGTTCTATTCATTTAGATGGAAGCACTTGTATGATTTACGGCTGGAATTATAGAACTGAGAATGCAGAAAAATTCTCTAAATAGCCCAAAAAATAAAATTCGAATAAAACTAACTAGCTCAAAAAATAACAATTTAAACACTAATTAAAAAATCTAAACTTCTAAATACTTTTTTGATCCATATGACATGGTGAGCGACCATACAATTCTAGAGAATGGAGTTATGATTCATAGTCATCAGCAGCACCCCTCTGTTAGTTCAGCTAATCATCATCAAGGGTTCAAAATAAACATCAAAACTCTTTCAAGTGCCTATTGCATATTGCATACAATTTAAACCACAAAAATGAACCAACAAACAATAGTCACCTAGGCATTACATTCCAAATTACAACTAATTCTATGGCTAATCTTTTGCATCATCCGAGGACCGGTGAAGTACCCAAATGACCCATTTAAGGAAGCGCTTGAAAAGGAGCTCCTACATCTTTTGATTTGGAAGAGAACTGGTGGGATAAAGCAAACATCTTCCCATTTGACATCTCTACATTCCTCGATTTGAGAGGAGACGACAACAGAGAACAAAGATAACATTTTGGGGGAAAAGGAGAGAAAAATCTGAAAGCATAGATCTTATACTATCAGCAGCATTGTTAAGTTTGTTATGGGAACAAATGCGTCGGATGCCATGAAATCACTCCCGCGTAATGTAATAAGTTATTGAGGTAATTTATATAACAGTGCACGCAAACATTGGATGTGAGAATAGTTCATGAACACAAAAAAGAATATGCATATTTGTGAGCAGAAAACTATTTGCAGTATCAAATTTTTATGGGTAAAACTACGTCAGTATATAAGCTTTTGTAAATGTACATGAATAATCAAGTGACTAATTCCTTCTGATTGGCCTGTCGCTCGGACAAAAGTAGAACCAGATGAAAGTAAAATGACATTCTTGACGAAAACTATAACGGGGAAACACATTCGATCTAGATATCACAGTTACAACTTGTCCACTATTACACCATTTTAAACATCAGTAGGATCATGAAACTAATGCCTAGTGTTAATATATGTTAACACACAACCATATCCTTTTGAGAGTCTATCCAAACTTTGTCCACGAGAAACAAAAAGCAATATGATCAAGCCACATAGAAAATTTCAAAACAAGAGCGCTTTAGAAAACCATAATTTTAGAGGGGAGAAAAGCTTAGCTGTACACAATAGTTGCGGCCATTAATGGAATGCACAAAGAGCCTTCTGCGATTCATAGAAAGAACAATAGAACACATTCTAATGGGCATAACATGATCAATCCGAAACAAAGCAAAACAAATGCGATGTAACCATTCAACTCGGCGTCACCTTCCAAAGCTGATTATTGCCATCGCCCCCATCGACTCTCTCCGCCTTCACCCGATGAGAGAACACCACCATCTCCCTCCTCTCGAAAGTCTGCACCAGCCGAAACCCCTCGTGCAAATGCCGGCCATAAACCCCATTCCTTCTCTCGACCGGCACCAGTCCGGCAACCGTCACCCCTTCCTCCTCGCTAAAATCCGACAAGACCTCCACCAGCTTGTCATTCTCAACGGCCCAAACCTCCCCTTTGTTCGGAAAAATCCTGTAAAATGGGATGCCCATCCAATGCAGGACCTTAAAGCCCACAACTTGGAAGGCGAAGGCCGAGGCGTCCATGACCATCATGGGCTTTTTGGGGGACGGCCGGAAAGTGCCGCAGGAGAAGACGCGGTCCGTTTCTTCTTCGAGGACAGGGTGAGGGATCAACGGCGTTGCGACGACGGAGGATTGGGAAGGGAGCTTGCGGTCGATTCGGGCGTAATGGCGGCGGATTTTGGTAGGGTTTTGGAAGTATGCCCAGATTTGGCCCGGCTCGAGATCGGAGGATCGCGTTGTTGGGATTTTTCGAAAGGGGGTTTGTGGGTTTTGTTTGGGGCGGGCGCGAGCGCTCGCTCGAGAGGCGGCGGCCTTGCATTTGGCGGTGTAGGCGAGGTGGTGGGCGTGGCAGTAGACGCTGCCGGGGTGGCGGGGGGCGTAGCACCGCCAGGACTTCCCGTCGTTGCGGGTGCAACGGTCCTCGTCGGCGGGGACCGGGCCCGTCCACGTCCGGCTCCGGCCCTTTGCCATCGTCGCTGCTCCCCCTTTGTTGCCCAATTGTTTCCCCTTCCCGAGAGAGAGAGAGAGAGAGACGGGTGGATATCACAGGGTTTTGCTTCGATGCCTGACTGACTGACTACGGGCTGTAATTTTTGTTTGGGTCTTGATTTGCGCTCCCACCGATTTTCTCCACGCAGGCACCACTTAATTACAAATTTGTCATTATACCTCGCTCATACCACTTATTTACAGATTTGTCACTGAAATTACTCTTGCGCATAGACCAATTACAAAATTTCCGAAAAAAACCTATAAGCTTCGTCGGGGTTTTCCCACCGTCCAATCTCGCCGAAGAAAGTGAGACTGTGTGTGATTTCGCTGAAGAAAGTGGATGCCCCCGTCGCTCCCGCCGCCAAAAGAGTTGATCCCTCATTCTCTTGGTGGTGCGTCGATGTCAGTGGATTGGATCCTCGGGTTGGCCACTCACCGGCACGATCTTTCGACGCAAAATCCACCGATGGAATCGCCTCTCTCCCTGGCCACTTGCCCATCGATTCATTCGATGGGATCTCCATCGACGATTCCGGTGTCCTTTACAAGCTTACCCTCCTCCACACTGGCGGATCGAAGGAGATTGAGGCACATTTTTCCAACTTAGGCCGGAAGCGAAGCACAGAGCTGACGCGATGGGCTTGCCCTGATAACGAAAGCGGGCTCCTGCCGACCGAATCCCAAGTGAAGCTCAACTTGCTTGAGCACTCCGGTCACTATCACCGCCATCCTCATCGTCGTCGACTCGAGTTGGGAGGGGGAGTAAAACGGTGGGTATGTGCACGGGTAAAGGAGGAAAATATTTGGGTATGTACGCGTGACAAACTTGTAAATAAGTGGTATGTGCGCGGAGCAAAACGGTGGGTGAGCAAATGAACTTCCTTTTTGTTTGGAGACGGAGAGTGTATATTATACTAAGATAACTCTAAATTTCATGGGGTTTTTTAGTACATTGGAAAGTATCGAACCCTCGACCTCTCACAAGAAAGGGACGGGGAGTGACGCAGGGCCAATTGGCTTGGGCATTTTCAAGGGGGTTTTAAGTTAGTGTCTCATTCTCTTTTCCAAACAAATAGATATCTTATGTTGAATTTTACCTTTCCGGTGATGCATCTCTTATGATGTGACACAGGAAAAAAATTGTAATATGTTATATGAGCGTTTCGAATCCGTCAATGCATATGTTATAGTATAATATTATTAAATTTGAATAATTTTTTGGTATTTATAGTAATTTAAAAAAATTTCGAAATTACTGAGCCGAAACCTATTAAATTTAAAATTATAACAATAACAACAACAACGCAACCAACACAGCCCATGGGTTTCAAGTCTCAACGATCACTAGACAAAGTTGGCTAGGTTAGTATTATCTTTAAATATTTTATGTAGATTTCATGACCGAATTATTGACATATAGACCTATTAAACTATATGATTATCACATGTTGTAATAGCTAAAATATGTTTTTAACTGCTATTAGTTATATACTTGTGTACTTCATCTTATGATCATGCTTGTACCTTACTTATATCATAATCATGTTACTTTCACATAGTATTATTTTTATATGTTCATACATATATTTTTCTATTATGGAAAATACTTACCGAGCGACCCTTCCTGATGTGTATTTCTTTGTATATTGCCTTATGAAATACATGTCATGCTTCAGGGGTAATTATCCAGAAGAGGCTAACTAGGAAGTTAACCAAATGGCCTAATGTTACACTGAGCTTCACCCTACCCTACTGAGGATTAGTGCAACTCTTTAGTGCAAATCTTAGTTAGTAACCATTAAGTTGTATTTAATTATTTTTTATTACTAATTACGTTTTTCCGAATTTTTTTATTAGTGCAACCCTAACCAAAAAGCCTGAATTTGTCACTACACGTTTTTGGTTTCAAATGAGTTCAAGTATGATTAAAAATTTTTTGTATTTTTTGTAGCTCAAAATCTAAACGAACACTATTTTCATGATCCTCGTGATGATATGATCCGTGGTAATTTTTTTAGAATTTTTTGGACACGTTTAGTTTGGGGGGCAAAATCGTAATTTTCATATATATAATTATTTTTTATTACTAATTATGTTTTTACTAATTACGTTTTTATTTTTTTAAACCTCACTTTATTACCACCTAACCTAATCACCTACCCCCGTTAGCATCCCACGAAAGAAATGTTTTCAAGTTTTCGTTCCTTCGTCACACTAATACAACCATCCATTTAATTCCATGCAATCCCACTCTCTTCTTTGTCAACAAACAACACCCAACCCCCATCTCCTCTAATAAATGGGCATCAGATTTCCCATCTTTATTTAAACTATCTCCTTCACCCTCCTTCATACACACATCAAAAGAGCCATCCTCTTCTCGTGGAAACTAAACCATTATTTCTCCTTCCCCAATCTATCTCACTCACTCCCCACTTCCTTCACCCACAAACCACCACCTCCTCCTAGCTTCGCTGAACGCCGACGACACCGTCGAGGTTCCCCCTCCTTCGTGTTCCCTCTTCGCTCATCGCAAGCCACCGACGAACGGCCTCCGTAGCCGAGACACCCCCAACAACCGCTAACTGAGCACCCCTCACCCTCAGCTTTTCCACGGTAAGCACCGCAACCCCCCAACCTCAACAACACCCCAGAGGTCTGATGAAACCCACGAACTTGTCGTTGACTGCCTCCAACTCAAACGCCAAAAGCCTAAGGCTCCTCACCAACCAGCTCGAGCTTCCCCGAGCTCCAACGGAACCCAAACAAAACCCAACAACCGCAAGCTTTTCCCTCACCCTCACCATTGTCCTTCCACCTCCGGCGAACCCCACCTCCACGCCACCCAAAGCACACCCCATTCTGGCTCCGCCCCTCCGCCCGTCGCACCCAGCGATGAGGCGAAACCGGGCAACCACCCCCCGGTAAACCGCAAGCCTCCTCCCCTCTCCCTCTTGGGTCCCCCATACGGCCGCCACTTGCTGGCCTGCCCCTGCTGCCAGACCGCAGGAGTTGCCTCCCTGCTGTCGCGTCGCCGTGCCCCCACCACCGTGCCCCCTCCAGCAGCCATCGTCGTCCCTCACCAGTAGCCGCATCGCTTGCAAGGAAGCGACAACAGGAAAAGAAGAAGAAGACAGAAGCAAGAGTAAGAGAGAGGTAGAGAGAGTGTGTTTTAATAATAATAATAATAACAACAACAATAATAATCTATATAATATACACTTAGTATGCGAAGAATGAACAGAGACCACCAGAAAATCCAACGCTTCGTCAAGAATGCGTAGACACCTAAATCATACAAATCGAATGCTAATTTTGTTAGATATAAATTTTCATTGTTTACGATATTTATTTCTGATTTGCTAAAAACACTTATAATTTTCATACTGCATGTAAACTTTTTAATATAGAAATATCTTAATGTTCTACTCAAAAATAGAAATTTTTTGATATATCATACATAGTATTTTGACGTGTACATTTCTCTAAATAAATCGTCGAACGTTTACATAGTTAAATTTTATTTTCAAAAATTAGTTTTTAATTCATTTTAAATCGAGAAAATTGATTTTAAGTGTTTAAAAATTATAAAAAATGCCTATGAGCTTTAGAAAATTATTTTTCAGTAGATAAAATTATATTATTCACTTCTAGCAATTTAAAAATTATTAGTACGTGTTTTGACATGTTTAAGCCATTATAAAAATAAAACGTTAAGAAAAATAAATAGAAAATAGAATAACATATAGCCATTTATTCTTATGTCTGCAGGAACCGTTTCTCGTGCTCAAACACATTTGATTGCCCTAGCTCTAGCCTCATCATCCCTCAACGATCTTGAAACTCGTAAGTCACTCTAATTCTAGATTTAGAAGTTTAAACAAGTGTACTAGTATGAACTATATGGTATCACATTAACATAGCCTAGCGATGACTATCGTCCTGATGGAAAATTAATATCGACTTGGATATACGCCTTGCCAACTTAGAGACCTAATTAAATATGGAACTACTCAATTGCATATTAATTATGTTTGCACATATCATAATTACGAAAGTTACCATACATGTAACCCATAACTATATCGATGGAGCAAAAGTTGATTATCAGCGTTCTTAAGGTATCCTCAAGCCGGTGTCTAGGATCGTTTGGTGTCAAAGGCTGGATCACCTTAGTAGCACTCGCCCTATCTAGGGATAGTGATCCTACCCGGCCAAACCTGACTGGCCATGTTCGCTTTGATCAAAATAGGATTCCAATTATCATCAAATGCAAATATTGATTATATGTACCTTGAATCCGGCATGTTTGTAACTTAGATTTTGTTGGTAGGTTAATATTGTAGGGATCGTCTAACCCTTGCAATACTAACATACACTAGAGGGGGGTTGAATAGTGTAATGGCAATAAAATTGTCCAATTAAAATTTAACTTGCAAATGCGGAATTATAAATGTAAGAGGAATTACAAGGTACAATCAATCCAAACGCAAACACAAAGTTTTACACTGGTTCCCCAAACTTGGGTACATCCAGCCACACCAATATTCACTATAATCCCACACAAAGAAGTGAATACAAATCTCACAAGGAGATACCCCACAAAGAGGATTTATGCCCTACACAAGGACCCAACCAATCCTACACAAGGATCAAGACTGCCACACAGAGAATCATTAACTCCCACTCAGAGAATTAGGGTTAGCCCTACACAGGACACGAGAACTCCCACAAAGAGAGTTAATTCCCACAAAGAGAATTTCCTAGTCCCACAAAGAGACAACCTCCCACAAAGAGAGAAACTCCCACAAAGAGAGTATCCTAATCCCACAAAGAGAAATAGGAAAACAAATTACACCCTGTAAAGTAAATACCCTTACCTATGTCTTGAGATGCTTACTCATGAATGAATGCAAGGCATGGAAGAGGATCTCCAAGTGTTGGAATATGCTTGAGAGCACTTGGATGATTTCCCTTGAGCTGGACTTCAATGCATGAAGGAAGATGAATGCTCAATAGAGGGAAATGAGGGAGCTTGAGAGTGGCTTACAGATCTCTTGAGATTTTCAATAGAATCAAGAGTAATCAAGAATCAATCAACACGTTTAAGCATATGCAACACACTCATATATATAGGAATCCTATATCAAGCCCAAAAACCCAAAGAAACAACCAAATAAGCAAATCTGCAACGGCTAGAAACTGGGTGAAAACGACAGGAACAATCGACTGATGATCATAAGACAGTCGACTGATCAACGGCTAGAAAATATCCAACGGCTATAATCTGAGCCAGGACAGTCGACTGACGAAGTCAATACAGTCGACTGACAAACAGGACAGGCGCCTGTTAATCCTTCAGCAGACGACTGCTGTAGGGGATGGATCGAAACAGAGAGCTGCACTCTTTCTCCAATTCTTCGCACAGGCGACTGATGTTAATAATACAGTCGACTGTCAAATAGTCGGGCAACTGTACATTCTTCATCAGTCGACTACTGTAAAGTATGGAGAGAAGACAGAGAGATGTAGAGATTGCACTTACGCTAGACAGGCGACTGTTGGCCAATTTCCATGTGACTGTAAATATACAGGTGACTGGAAACCGATCGTCAGACTACTGTGCGTAAAGCTCAAGTTTGAGTCAATAGAAATGTTGACTTGAGCAGTGCATATCAGGCGACTGTAGAAGGATCTACATGCGACTGGAAATCACCTAGTCGGCTGTGTTTCCCTCAACAGGCAACTGACGGAAAGAGTGAACCTATTGGGTTGGATTCTATGATAATCCTAAGGTTCACTAAGATGGTTAAATGCATGTGCATGAATGAGCAAACCATCTAGCAAGGCATTACATCAACCCTAGACTCAAAAGAGAGAGAAAGCAATAAAGTAAATTACATGGATTACAATGCTTTCTTAAGAGTCTAAGTCTTCAATCTTGATGCCTTGATAGCTCTCCATCAACTCCAAGCTTTGACACTCCTCGAGTCCAAACTTTGGCCCTTCTTCACATGATGTCCATCCTTACACCAAGTGATTAGTCTCCAAGAAAGATATCCTTGAAATAAACCGAGAGACTAAGACATGAGATTCATTAGCAACAACATAATGTTGTGATCATCATCAAAATAAGATTGGTATGAAACACCAATACTCAACAAATATAAATTGCTACATGCTTTCAGTAAGTTAGAGGTTTAATTGAGTTAATTCGACCCTTTACATGCATCTCTCTACTATACTCGTCGCATATAAACCCATGATCATGATGTTATCATGTTTGTCACGTTCACCATGCCTGTTATGTTTTTATTCTTGTCACCTGAGATCTATCCATGAAATATTGTTACACTTGTTGCATGTTGGTCACGTTTTAATAGTCACATCACCTGCTACATGTCATACAATATTAAATGCAAGCTATTGAACTATTGTATGGAATATCATGTGAAATCTTGTCCGGAATCTTATGTGGAATATCGTGTGGAATCTCATGTGGAATATCGGGTGTTGGAATCTCATGTTGGAATCTCCCGTTGGAAACATATACATGACGCTTGACACTTCACTGGGGTATGGGGTAACTCATAGTTGAGAGAGTGTGTGAGTGACTGAAATTCATCTACAGTCCAGCTGCATGTGTAGGTAAACCTATCATGATGCATGTGTCAGTAAATTTATCATGATGCATGTGTCGACAAACACCTCATGCTACCTGAGTCGGCATCGCTGGGGTAAGAACACCCGAGTAAGAGATGAACTCATTGATTGCATCTATACTCTCCTGCTTGAGTCACATTATGTTTTAGTTTATCTACTGCTTGCACAATGATAGTACTGCTTGTCGTTTTATTTTCGTACTGCTTTGCATGCTTTTTTGTTGTTATTGCCATATGTCTTACTGTTGTTATCATCTTTCTTGCTGGTTAAATATTGATACCACCATGTCATGTATACCTTGCCACAGTTGTTGCTCTCATACTTTTCTTATTGCACTTACATGCATGACTGCCTTTAATTTTCTTGTCACACTTACATGACCATCCTTAGTTACTTTCCATAGCCTGTTCATATTATGCACTACTTATACTACCATTTCTAGAATTTTTGTTACTTACCTACGGTTCCACTTCGTGGCACCTTAGACGACGCACAGGTTGGCAAAGAGGCTCCTGAGTTTGAGGAGCCCGATCTCGATCTAGAGGCTGTGCTTTTAAAGTTTGAGTTGTGTGTATGTGTATTTCATTTTCCTTTCATGTATCCATGTGAGAGCTGTTGGAGTGTGTTGTACCATATGGATTGTAATAAATGGACGTTATTTGAGTATTTTGTACCTCTCTGCATCGTTTGCTATATTGTTTTCACTAGTTAACTACATGACATGTAAATATATAAATAGTAATGACCACATGAGAGAGGGTTATACAAGTTTGGTGGCACATGCATGTCTGCACTAACTACCTCATGAACAGTATAGTACGATCACGATATACCTTACTCAAATTGACCTCGAGTACAAGATGTCTCGAGTGTTCACCTGTATGGGACGTACATGCATAAAGTCCTTATTACCTATATTCCTTGATCATCATTACCTTCATTGAATTCTTGAACCATCGTCTAGGAACTTATGTTCCATCCTTTGGAAGTATCTTTATACACCCTTCTGTACCCTCCTTTGACAACAAATAGAATGATCTTTCATAGGTCGAACCATCTACTCACTTCATTACCATCACCCTTCCTTTAACTAGTGGTGGCCTTTCAATCGACCTTCTATATTTTTATAGTACTTCCAGTCGTGTTTAGTTCACCTAAGCTTTGGATACACCTTTTTTAAGGAGGATAGCGTTTGAAATTTTTGACCATCCAAAATTCAAGTTCGACAATAGGAGCAAATCAAAAGGACCAGTGAAGTTCAAGGCCAGACCTACGAAGACAATGGTGACTGCGATGGAAGTTGAGCCAGAGAAACCTGAAGTGGTTCGAGAATTCTTGGACGGATTTCCGAACAACATCATAGGATTACCGTTGGATCGCATTCTCGAGTTTTCGATTAATCTCGTGCTAGACACTCAACCTATATCAACGGCACTTTACCACACAACACCACCTAAGCTAGAAAATTTCGGGTTCGGTTGGATGATTTGTTGCAAAATGAATAGATCGACCTAATGTGCCACCTTGGAATGCACATGTATTATTGAAAGAATGGATTCTGGCGCATGAGTATTGATTATCGATCGCTGGACAAGATGACTGTGAGGAGTGAGCATCATCTTCTCGCATTGATAATATTTCGATCAACTTGGCGGATCATACAAAGTTGGGCTTGAGGAGAAGACACCAATTGAAAGTCCAACGTCTCGAAGTCTACTTCCAAGACCATGCATATACGTTACGAATACTTGATGATGCTGTTGGTGTGGTCAACCCACCGATGGTATTCACAAGTCTTGAAAATCAAGTATTCTACAAGTGCTTGTGCATATTAATCATAGTCCTCATTAACAACATTTTAATGTAAGTGAAGGGCGCTCAAAAGCATTTGAGGACGGTGCTAGAAGATTTGAGACGAACCTCAACGAGACATGCAAGCTGAGGCAGCTAATTATTCTTCATCTTTCTTGATCTCGCCGAGCTTGATTTTACTTTTGAAAGTGCTGACGTTTCTAGCCTGCCATGCATGCTGTAACCATCAATAAAAATCCAAGAAGTGGGCATTGGCTTGCTGCAGGCTCGTCACCTCAAGTTCCAAGTTCAAACAGATGCTGTTCTCATTATAGCCCTCATTTTCATGCGGTGCCATTTAATTTGTCTCGTGATAGCTTTGGCTACTTCAGAAGTCATGGTAGCTATAATGATAAAACTGGTCTTGAGACTAGTTACGGTGATGTTAATAGCTCATATTTCTCACCAGTAGATCCTAGTGGACTTAACATACAAACCCATGTTGGAGGCCTTTTCTTGATGCTAGTCTAGATACTCGGCATCGACCTCACATGAACACAGTTTTGGTTAGAGTTCCACTGGAAGTTTGGGACCTATGTATCTTGGGGCCAATCCTTCTCAATTTACTTCTCCAAGCTCTGAAATGCAGATGCCAACTATTTCTTCAGGAAAGTATGGTCCCACTTCACCTGCAAGAGGTGGTGTTCATGGTTCTCCATTGACCAAGGCAGCTGTAAAAGGCTACTTCAAGAAACTGTGTTTATCCTAGAACTCTATGCAACCTCATGAGAACACAACTTCGCATTGGCCAGGACATCATAATGATGATATCAACTGACATTTTGATACACTTGCTCGAGGACATGGTTCTCTTTACAGTACCTTTTAAGCCTCTAATTATCCCAATAAGCGACAACAAATGGGACCCTCTGCAAGTAATCGGGCTTTGCATATATCCTGCATAGTCTGATCCCATCATACAGAAGTTTTTTGCGACAAGTTTAAAAGCGGTTCATTGGTACTTAAATCTTTACTTGATTTTCTGGTCAAAAGATCACCTTGCGAAGGATTAAGAACACAAGCTACTACCACTGTCCCAGCTATTGCTCCTGCTGGGAACACTACCACTTCATATTCGATCATTAGAAACCATTGGTTTAGATGTAGCTATTGTAATTTAAGGTATTGTATTCGTAACTGGTAGACCCGCCCTTACCTTATTCGACTCAATAGCTACATACTGCTTCCAAGAAAGTCGATTCATTGACACCCATGCAATTCCCGATGAACTTCTAACTTTGGAAGGTCAACAGGGCAGGTGGGCACAATACAGATGACTATCAGGTATCTCCAATACCCAGTGGCGATATGTAAACAGAGCTATCTGCCAACGTCATGGCAATCGAAATGTCGAGATTCATCGCTATTTTCAGATTGGATTAATTAAAGATATTTCGTGCCACCAGTGACTACCATCAAAAGATGGTAGTATTCGAGATGTCTAATCATCTTAAGTTCAAGTGAGACTAAGTAACTCAAGATGACGAGTTCATGCTTAGTCGACAGAGTTGCGTAAGTGATGTAAATCATTTTATTATCTTTCTCGTTTTGAAATATAGACAATCTTGTTTATATTATCTCTTAGTCCGAGAGACCTGATACTCTGTCACTTTACTTTCCACTCTTATAATTCTTCCTCAAAATATCTTGTGGTGACTGACTCGAGACGAACCTCCGTGGTTCGATCTCGACAGCCCCAAGCATCTCTTTAAGTTTCCGTTCTAACTTAAGCATCGAAAGAGATTTGGGTCGAAACCCAAATCCGACCCCCTAACGTTCCTTTGTGGTGCAAGAGATCAAGGTTTAACCCAACAGAAGGGTCGAACTACAGCTTCCTTCGACAGTTGTCTGAGGATCGACCTAACTAGAGGGTCGAACGGCTGTCGTATCTAGCTACGGGGACGAGCAAACTTCTGCAATGCATCCTCATCCCAACCATCATCGACCCTGGTTCTACCAACCAAGGGTCCCACTCCACCAGCTGACGAGGATCCACCTCAGCAAGGGAGTCCACGTAAGCCCAAATACTATTTACGCCAATTTTGGCTTTAACAGTTGGCACCGTCCGTGGAAACACAGAGTTGACATCTCTGTCATCCATCTACTCTAACAATATCGACTCACCCAGCAACACTTGAAGAAAATATCATGGTGTCTCCCAGTACCGGAGTCCTAGACATGATACTGGGAGGTCCATCCAATCTAGAAGTATCGATCTCCCTCCAACGTTCTTATGCTGAGATGTTGATGAATATCTTGGTGGGAAAGAAGCGTCCGAGAGACTCTACACCTCCAATATCCTTTTCTGATGAAGATTTGGAGGTTGTGGAGTTGCTGCACGATGATGCCGTTGTTATTAGTGCCATCATTGATATGATGGCAGTGAAGATTAATCGTTGACACCAGGAGTTCGTGCGATATGCTCTTCTT
Organism: Scilla litardierei; assembly: GCA_030789695.1. Taxonomy (NCBI): domain Eukaryota; kingdom Viridiplantae; phylum Streptophyta; class Magnoliopsida; order Asparagales; family Asparagaceae; genus Scilla; species Scilla litardierei. The sequence goes on along the minus strand of CM061134.1, from coordinate 71,320,181 downwards.
CACCACGTTGGAGAAGATAAAACTGACTTCGTTAGAGCTGAGGGAATGCCTGGGACCACTTATGGGTTTCATCAAACATTCTGCTCCGGTACTAGGCATCATCACAGTACCGGTGACCCTCGAAACGTCCCTACGACAGGTCACCTGCTTGACCAACTTTATTATGGTGAAGATCAATTTTACTTACAATGGAATCGTCGGAAAACTACTGCTTAATTTGATGGAGGTGGTAGTCTCGATGTTCCACCAGATGATCAAATTCTAGACTCCTGAGGGAGTTGAAAGGGCAAAAGGGAACCATATGAAATCCCAGTCATGCTACCTCCTATCCACCTCATTAAGAAGGGTGGAGCAAGCAGATCCAGATGATCTCAGCAACAAAGATAGACATGAAGATCGACGACCCAAAGCGATCGAAGAGATAGAAAACATCCAGATCACAGAAGGAGAAGGAAAGACTGTTTCTATCGGGGCGATGCTCCTAGTTAATTACACTCCTGATAGAAAATACTGACGTGTTTGCCTAGTCCCCAGAGGACATGCCTGACATCGACCCTTGGGTGATCTCTCATAAGCTGAATGTCGACTTGACTTCCAAGCACGTGAAGCAAAAGAAGAGGAACATCGAGGGTGACAAGATGAAAGCCGCCATCGAAGAAGTGGAATGGCTTCTACCAGCAGGTTTCATTCGAGAAGTCCATTATCCCGAGTGGCTCTCCAATGTTGTGATGGTGAGGAAGGCCAACGTCAAATGGAGAATGTATGTTGAATTCACCAACCTCAACAAAGCGTGCCCGAAGGATAGCTACCCCTACCTCGCATCGACCATATTGTCAACAGTGCCACTGGTTATGAGCTCTTGAGCTTCATGGACGCTTTCTCAAGCAACAATCAAATCCAAATGGCGCTTGATGAAGAAGAAAAGACCTCGTTCATCATGTATCGATGTATTTTTTGTTATAAGAAGATGCCATTCGGTTTAAAGAATGCAGGGGCAACGTATCAGCGTATACTGAACAAGGTCTTCAAGGTTCAAATTGGGCGAAACTTGTAGGTCTATGTTGATGATATACTGGTCATGTCAAAGAAGCCGACAGATCATATCACGGATCTCCAAGAGATGTTTACTGAGATTCGTTGCTACAACCTTAGATTAAAGCTCGCTAAGGGTACATTTGGGGTTCGATTTGCGAAGTTCCTGGGATTCATGTTGACGAATCAAGGAATCGAGGCTCACCCTGACAAAGTCGCGATGGTCATGGCAATGAAGGAGCCATCTACCATTAAAGAGCTTCAGAGGCTGAATGGAAGGATATCGGCTCTGGGTTGATTTCTTTTAAAATCGGCTGAGAGGTCACTACCTTTCTTTAAAGTGTTGAGGAAGGCAATATCGTTCACCATGAACGATAAAAAGACCATCGACTGGGACTTGGACTGCAAGAAGGCTTTCTCAGAGCTGAAGGAATACCTCCATAGTCCACCACTCTTGACTAAGCTTGATAAAGGTGACCCATTGATCATCTATTTGGCTGCCACCACGGAAGCTATAAGCTCGGCTCTTGTCAAGGAAGGCTCAGGAGTGTAACGACATATCTACTATGTCAGCCTAATAAACCGATCCCATAGATCATCCATTAGACTTATCTACTATTTACTCAGTCTAATAAACCGATCCCATAGAATCAGCAGGACTCCAACGGGCGGATGAGCTGTCTCTTTGATTAAGTTAACAGCTCATCCTCGCTGGCAGGCTCTTGGGTTATTGGGCCATGGTTTATCCACTTCAATGGGCTTCATATTTATCTCCCCGCTTCGTGGGCCATTCCTATGCATCAACACTAGACATCATTCGTGCTCAAGATGTTAGAGATACACAACGACCTCGAAGGTGCAAAGTTGAGTAGTTCAACGCATGCTTTACCCTAGATTATTTCTTCACATTTCTTATACTTTATATTCAACAACTGAATCCCATCTGGATCACAATTGGCTGGCGAGCTTTGAATCATTAAAGTCCAAATGCGAATATGAAATCAATCTTCCTCTTCTTGCGAACCTTCTGATCTTGACTTGATTCGCTTTTCTAACGTGCCCCGTCGAGCCGAATTATCATAGCCCATTAGCAACACGCTAAGATAGCGATCATCTCGTCAAATCTAAAGGAACCAATTGGAGTCCTTGAGGGTAAGAGTTAAGACCCATATGGCCTTTGAGTCTCACATAATAGCAAACACTATTGCTACTAACTCAGTGGTCGAAATGCATACGTGGTATGAACACGTATTACAACATCACTCCTTTCCCAGGGAGAGTATGTCTTAATGATGTTGTACGGATGAAAGATCAGACACCACAGTGCCTATCTTTTGAGTCCCCTTACTACCCATGAAATATTCCCGGACTCTCATCCTGCATAAGACAGATAGGATTTAAAAAATCCTATGAGATCTCTTTTAAATATCCTTGTGATACAGATCTCAGATCTTTTGTAAGCATCCATATGATGCAGATCTTTCATTCGACTATCTTGTTTAAGTCACGACTCTAAATCATTTGTCTAATGATTTTGACTTTAAACTAGTCTCATCTCTATCTTATCCATCTGATAAGATAAGGCGGTTGCTCATGTGAGAGAGCCAACCTTAATCTGTCCGACATACACACAATAAAATAGCTGAGACTTAAACACAAATGTATATAAAATCATTTGTAAGAAACTTGTATGCAATATATATAAAAAAACTTCTTCTTTTTATTAAACTTTGATCTTCTATAGACATGGGAAATATTACATGATACAGCTCAGCACCTACGCATTCCCATAGATGATAAGTGTTTGAAGAACACATCTCTGGGGATCGCCTTAGTAAGTGGATCCGCTATCATCTTATGCGTGGATATGTATCCTATGTCTACTTCCTTCCGTTTGTCATAGTCCTTCGTAAACTTGAATCGAATATCAATGTGTTTGGTCTTACAATGAAATTTAGGATCTTTGACATAGGCAATCGAAGCTTGACTATCACTGTATATAAGAACAGTGCTCGATTCAGTGGCATCCGTCAGCCTGTCTAAGAATTTCCTAAGCCAAACAGCTTCTTGGACCGCCATGCTGAATGCTACAAATTCGGCTTCCATGGTTGATAGGGCGATGCAGGTTTGCTTCTTGCTGCTCCAGGATATTGCACCATTCCCGAGCAAGAAAACAAAGCCTGAGGTAGATCTTCGCTCGTCGAGATCACCTGTCCAATCAGCATCGGTATAGCCTTCGAGTCTCAAGGTATTGCCTTGATAGCACAACGCATAGTCCGCAGTCCCTTTGAGGTACCTTAATATCCTCTTCACCGCTTTCCAGTGTGCCTGTCCTGGGTTGGATTGGTAACGGCTTACCATACCAACAGCATAGCAAATGTCCGGTCTGGTACACATCATGGCGTACATCAGACTCCCGACAGCACTGGAGTATGGAACCTTTTCCATAGATTTCTTTTCTTTTGGATCTTTGGGACACATTTCCAAACATAGACCCTCGCAACAAGGCAACAAGGCGAGCTTTATATTTCTCGATGGAGCCATCAGCCTTATGCTTGATTTTGAGAACCCACTTGTTCCCAATGGCTCTACGTCCCTTAGGTAAATCAACCAAGTCCCAGACTTGGTTTGTTTTCATGGATTGAAGTTCTTCTTCCATCGCCGCTATCCATTTATCTTTAGCAGGGCATGTGACGGCCTGTTTGAAATTTGCAGGTTCGTCATCATCTTGTAGTAATGTCATGAATGTTTGAGGAAATTCATCCTCAAATCTCAGAGGTGTTAGCCTCGTTCAATTACTACGTCTTGCTTGAGTTTGATCACTCCCACTTGGAATGACATCACTCCCACTTGGAATAACATCACTCCCACTCGGAATAGGATTGGTATCGTTCGTATCATCCATAGGTGAAGTATAAGGGTCATTTTCCTCTTCACCAAGAATTCTCCCACTCGAACGTTCCGATCCTTCTTGATACCAAGTCTCAAACAAGGATAAGTCTTGACTTATCTCACCCTGTCTTGGAAACTCGTTTTCCAAGAAGACAACATTCCTCGATTCGAATTCTATTAGACCCCCATTGTCCTCTTGACCGACGAAAACATATCCTTTGGAGTTTTCAGCGTATCGGATGAAGATACACTTCCTCCCACGTGGCCCAAGTTTGCCATATTTGTGAGAGGATAAATGTGCGTAAGAGGCACAACCCCAAGGTTTTAGAATGCTTAAGTCTGGAGTTCTATTGTTCCACAACTCATAAGGAGTAGAACTTACCGACTTTGAGGGTACACGGTTTAAGATGAATGCTGCCGTTAATAATGCATCACCCCAAAAGGTGATGGGCAAATTTGCCTGAGACATCATTGATCGGACCATTTCCATCAATGTCCTATTTCTTCTTTCCGCAACACCGTTTTGTTGCGGAGTATAAGGCATAGTTATTTGATGAACTATGCCTTTTTCATCACAGAGTTCCTTAAAACTCGTTGATTAATATTCTCCACCCCGATCGGTTCGCAAGACCTTTATCTTGCGATCTAGTTGATTTTCCACTAAACTCTTATAGTTTTTGAAGCAAGATAAAGCTTCATGTTTGTGGGAAATCAAATAAATGTGACCGAAACGGGTGAAGTCATCAATGAAGGTGATGAAATAGGACTTCCCACGTCTTGTCTTAACATTCATTGGACCGCAAATGTCCGAATGGATAAGCTGTAATGGAACTTCGGCCCTTGTGCCAGTTCCAAACGGCTTGCGACAAGTTTTCCCTACAAGACAATGTTCGCAAGTTAACATTTCAACTTTTGAAACATTAGATAGCAAGCCACTTTTGGCAAGTCTATCCATTCTAGTTGGTCCAATGTGACCAAGTCTTGCATGCCAACAAATGATCTCAGATTCAGAATTAGAAGCATTTGTCAAATGGAAACTTTCATTAATAGAAGAAGAATCATCATACATAGTGTTTAAAACAATCAATCCATTACAAACATTACCCGACCCAACTAAAGAACTATTACAAACAAGGTCAACATTTTGTTCATAGAACCTCCATTCATAACCTAAAGACATTAACATGACCACGGATACGATATTCCTTCGAATATCTGGAGCAAAGAGGACGTCGTGCAATAATAGAGTCCGGCCGTTGTCGAGAACTAGCTTGCATGTTCCGACGCCCTTGACTTCAACACGAGTGTTGTTACCGACGTATATCCACTTTGTTCCTTGAGTTATCCTTCGATACTCTACGAAGAACCTTCTGTCCTTCGCTACGTGGTCTGTGGCCCCTGAATCAATCAACCAAAAATAGTTAGATTCAGCAAGAAACATGGAACTAGAAACACATATGTAACTAGCCCTACAAGTTACCTTATCACTTCCATCCGTACACGTACGGGCGAAGTGACTGTACTTGTTGCACTTAAAGCACTTGATCTTCTTCAAGTTTTTCTTCTTTGAGTGCACATTCTTTTGCCACTTTTTGTTCTTAGTCTTCTTTGAGGTTTCCGGTTCTTGCTTTCGTTCGTTCATAAACCTTAAGCGTTTATCCTTCCGCTTCTTTCCTCCATGTGAGGAACTAGCGGCCATGTGCACTTCGGCACTAGGTTTTGCGGCTTGAATCCGCTCTTCCTCGAGTTCGAGGTGTTTGGATACATCGCTTAAAGTTTTAATGCACTCATTATGAGTGAGGTGCATTTTCATGTTATCCCAGCTATCTGGGAGTGAACGAATGACTGCTTGGATCTGCTGTTCATCAGACAGCGTAAGACCCGCATCCTTCAATTCAGCTATGAGATTCGCCATGTGGCGGAGATGCTTTTTCATAGATTGATCTCGCCGCATTTTGTACGAATCAAATTGAATATTTAAGGAGCGGAGTTTGGTGACCGAAGTTCCACCAAACTTTATTTCTAGCCCAGACCATATGTCTTTGGCTAGGTCGAATTCCCGAAATAGACGCATTATGTCATTGTCCATTGCGGACAATAACGTAATACATGCTATTTTGTTCTTTCGAATCCAAGTCTCATAAGCTTCTCGGTCCCTCTTGTGTTGGGCCGTATTGCACAACTCAGGTTCTTCCATTACGTTTTGGAGTGTTTCAAGCACATCTTGCTCCTCCAAAACATATTGGATTTTTATTGACCAAAGTTTATAATTGTCGCCATTGAGCTTCTCACCTTTGTTAAGCTCGGCGACAATGTTCTTAGAAGCGGTAGACATATTCGAATCAAAAAACTGCAAAGAAAATGAAAAACACGATCAAAATTCTATGCATAAAGTTTCGATTCTTTAAACACTTGATAAGTTCCTTGGATGCGTTGAAATGTTACTCTAGAATCGAGAAGTTCACTACGTTCCCAACTACCATCTAGAAGTAACTTTCAAAGCATCCCTCTTACTTATCTCATGTAAAAAGAAATCAGAAATGATACCCGTATGGTACCAGCAGCGGAAAAATACTTTTGAAAAACATATCTTTCAAAATGGAATAGGTGAGAGTTTGCGCAAAGAATTTTAGCGCAACAATTGCCAAGCCACGAGACCTGTTCTACACACCCATGGGTTAGATAACCATGGCCGGATCGTGGTAGGACTTGGAATTCTAAATTACGCTATCCCGATTAAGGACGAGACATAACCTATTTGAAAACATCTCTTTCAAAAAATTTGAAATACATTGGCTAATCTCCGTAGAGTAGAGCACGATGTCATAAGTACATTGGCTAATCTCCGTAGAGTAGAGCACAATGACATGGCTAATCTCGCATGAAGTAGAGCACTACGGCTAATCTTCAAGGAGTAGAGCCCAAGAAAAAAAAACTTTATAAAATAAGAGCAGACGACTGTCGTTAGCCCCGTATGGGCTAGTCGGCACATTCGTGTTTGACCAAGTCCTTTTGACACCCCGTATGGGCTAGTCGGCAAGTTCGTGATCGACCAAGACCTTTTGCCGGATTGGTCGACCAAAACACCCAAATTGGTCGACCAAAAATTGGTCTACATCACTCCCGGCCAGGGCCCCTGCCCTGGCCGAGGCTGGCCAAGGGCCGGCCAAGGGCCTCTGCCCTGGCTGGCCAGGGGCCCTGGCCCCTCGGCCAGGGCCTCTGCCCTGGCCGAGGCCGGCCAGAGCCGGCCAGAGGCCACTGGCCGCTCGGCCAGGGCCTCTGCCCTGGCTCCTGCCAGGGTCGGCCAGGCCGGCCCCTGGCCTTGGCCGAGGCCGGCCAGGGCCCCCTGGCCCTGGCCTGGCCTCGGCCAGGCATGGCCTTGGCCACGGCCAGGGCCCCCTGGCCGTGGCCGAGGCCGGCCACTCCTGGCCTGGCCATGGCCGGCCATGGCTTGGCCATGGCCGGTCATGGCCAAGGCCATTTTGGCATTGGCCGGCCATGGCCCATATGGCCATGGCCGGCCACCCCCTTTGAATGGGGTTGCCGCACACCCCGCCGGAGGGGTGGCCGTGGTGGTTATTGGCCGTAGCCAACCCCCTCCGCATGGGGAGGGGGGTGCATGACCTTCATAGCCCATTTGGCCATGGTGCACATGCACCAAAATTCATCTTCTCCGATGGAGATAACTACCATCATCTTCGTCGATGAAGCACCCGTTCGTCGATGAAGCACCCGTTCGTCGAGAAAGTAGTTATTTTCTAATGGCCGTGTGCCAAAAATGAAAAATAACATACTTTAAAGTTCGTAAACTACACGCTCTACATGAAGAGAGTTCACATTCCCTATGAATGGAGACTCGGCATCCATGAAGAGTGCAAGCTTGACGACGTGAACGGTCGGTTCTTCCTGTCACGGAGAGTTCCTGCCATATCCGTAATGACAGAAGACCCTAACGTGAAAAGAACAACCGCTGCGTTCTCTCCGTCACGAAGCGTTCCTACCATATCCGTAATGGTAGGATACCCATTCATGAAAAAGACAACGCCTCATTCATCGGTTCGACGGGGGGGCGGTTTGACCGGGGCGAACCCGTATGGCTCTGATACCAATGTTGGAACCTGTCAAAACAACGTTAGGATCGATAAATGAAGTTGAGACTTACGCTTGCGTATGCGGCACGGTAGTCTCGGAACTTCGCCTTCGGATTCGCCACGACGGATCGAGTCTTCTCACGAACGGAGTAAGGCTACTAAATCCACAATCTAAATCTCTACTTTTAGATTAATAACTTGGATAAAGAGAGATGAAGGATTTCGGCAGAGCTTCGCTAGAATGAAATGCAAGGCAAGAATACCATGTAAAAGTGTAAGGAAATGGCTAAGCCTTCGGTCTTATTTATAGCCCCCAAGGTAGTTATTTTAGGAGTAATTGTTCCTTTGAAACAATTTAACTAAAGTGTACCATCATACATGGCACATTATAAGCTTAAGTTGTACCATATGCATGGTACAACATAAGCTTAAGATATTCCCCCTTTATTAGCCATATGTCGCATGCACTTATGCATATATAATGCGACTTTCCCACTAATCTAGAGATCCTCTCCGCAATCGAACAGATTCTCTTTGCACACGACTTCGTGTACGCGACGTTCGAGGTCCGTATTCCCTCGTACATCCCCTACAAGGGTGTACAAACGTCTTATATGTCATCTTATGCGTGGATATGTATCCTATGTCTACTTCCTTCCGTTTGTCATAGTCCTTCGCAAACTTGAATCGAATATCAATGCGTTTGGTCTTATAATGAAATTTAGGATCTTTGACATAGGCAATCGAAGCTTGACTATCACTGTATATAGGAACAATTGCACAACAACAGACTCTACGCGCATGACGGTCGCACGGTCTATTTCTCGGTATGATAGATGAAAGAACTAAGAGAAAGACGTTCTCTTACAATCCCCTCAAGTGTGAGTGGGAGATGTTGGATATGGATGACGTTTGTACACCCTTGTAGGGGATGTACGAGGGAATACGGACCTCGAACGTCGCGTACACGAAGTCGTGTGTAAAGGGAATCTGTTCCCTTGCGGAGAGGATCTCTAGATTAGTGGGAAAGTCGTATTATATATGCATAAGTGCATGCGACATATGGCTAATAAAGGGGGAATATCTTAAGCTTATGTTGTACCATGCATATGGTACAACTTAAGCTTATAATGTGCCATGTATGATGGTACACTTTAGTTAAATTGTTCCAAAGGAACAATTACTCCTAAAATAACTACCTTGGGGGCTATAAATAAGACCCAAGGCTTAGCCATTTCCTTACACTTTTGCATGGTATTCTTGCCTTGCATTTCATTCTAGCGAAGCTCTGCCGAAATCCTTCCTCTCTCTTTATCCAAGTTCTTAATCTAAAAGTAGAGATTTAGATTGTGGATTTAGTAGCCTTACTCCGTTCGTGAGAAGACTCGATCCGTCATGGAGAATCTGAAGGCGAAGTTCCGAGACTACCGTGCCGCATACGCAAGCGTAAGTCTCAACTTCATTTATCGATCCTAACGCTGTTTTGACAGGTTCCAACACAAGAGAGACATTGATTGAGATTGAATGATGTAAAACCACATTAAATGGGCATGACAATCGAAGCGGGCACATTTGGTTTTTGCCCCCAAAACCCCTTCATTTGTTGTTTTGATCCTCGCCTTATCTTGAGATTTGAAACTTACGTTGCATCAGATTTAGACACTTGCCGCTTATCGAGCGGTCAAATTTGGTTTGTCTCTGGCTTTCCGATAAAAAGGGAAAAAAGAGAAAACAAAGAAACTAGTCTATTTCGTCTCCAAACTTTGTAAAGCCTGTTCTTGCCTTTGATTCCTTCGACTCTTATCAGACCTTGCTAAGGTAGTTCACCTTTTCCACTTATGGCCCTCTTTTTGTTCTTTCGAATATGTGGAAGCATCTGAAGATCAGAGAGCCATCTCTGTCTGTGATTTTGTGGCATCTTTGACCTTCCCAGTATATACTGGTTCCTGAGAAAGGAACCCGACTTTTTATGAAACCCCAGTCTCCTATTCTTCAGTTTGATGATTCGCCCTCCTTGCCTGGAGAGATTCGGGTTAAGGTGCCAGAGCTTTCTTTCGATCTGACTGCCAAGATCCGGTCAGATTATCTTTTTCATCCTTATAAACTTAGGATTTCAGAATTGAACGAAAGAATTTTTTTTCCTCGGAGATATGAGGTTGGGGTATATTTGAAATCCTTCCTTTTTGGTCTCCGTTTTCCTCTCCATCCCTTCATCGGCGAGATTTTGAGTTTTTTAGAACTTCCCCTCTGTCGGCTTGCACCTCCCGCTATTGCTCCTATAGTTTGCTTTACCATGCTTTGCAAGCTTTGTGGAGTGAAATCATCCATTCGGCTGTTTAGGCATTTCTTTCAAATAGAGATTGACTCCCGAGCGATATGGTATCACATCGTGGCTCGTAAAGGAAGAAAGATTACATGCGATCTCCCTAGGTTCGACCATAATTGGGATGATACATTTGTATTCATTTTCCTGCAAAACGTGGGAATGCTCCTCACCACTTGGAGTATTCCCAGCTCTGACATTTTCAAAGTGTTGAGAATATCTTCTGGTGCCAAAATTTTGTTGAGTCGACCGTCGAGTGAGAGGTCGACTGCCTTTCGGTTGGATGATCATCAGATGAAGATTGTTTTATGGAATCTGGGTGATACATATGGCTTCAGTGCTCCTTCAGCAACCACTTACATTAATTGTATTTCTCATTTACATATATGGCGGGAGGGAACCTCGAGAATTTCTCCGAGAGACGCGTAAGCTTCGTCAGGAACAACGAAGGAAGAGGTAGAAGGATAACTCATCTGCTTGAGCTTCCTCTGCTAATAGCCAGAGCTCTTCCGATGAAAGAAGATAAATTGGGATGACCTCTGGGCCATCTATTCGTCCTTCTTTGCTATCGGCTATCAGCCCAAGCACTGTTAGCATAGGCCCATCCTCGTCTCCGATCTAAGCCCTATGGGTTCCCATTCCTATCATCGCTCTGGTTGCCATGGACCCATAACCTTTTGAGTCTTTACTCAAGAAGAGGAGTCTCTCAGTAGTCAGCAAGGGGAACGTTGAAAAGAAGAGCATGGTCAAAGGTGTTGCCCCCTGACTTCTGCTTTGGACAAGGGTGATGCACCCTCGTCTACTGTAATTCAGACACATGTTACTGTTTCTGAAGATTCTCAGATCTTGACCACGCCTCCTCCGAGCCATCCTAAGGATAGGTGGTCATGGGGTGGTGTCAACCCGCCAACTCCCTTAGTGGGTCCATACACTCAGAATATAAGAGGGCTTTATTGGTGAACCAGCATCCTCCGACCTCACAAGAGATGATCAGGGGGAGCGTTACCAGCCTGAATTTGTTGTTTGGCGAAAGGAGTCTGTCGTTTTGGATTTTGGGACTACTGCTCTCTTAGTGGAGAATTCCATCCTTCCTCGTGACCGTGAGTTCCTTCGGGGAATGTATTATGAAATATTAGCCAACTTAGTTGTGGGTTGTGGATATCTGGTTAGTCACCAATTATTTCACTTCTTCATGTCGTCTGATTGTTTGACTCAAGCTTTGCCCAGCTGTCAGCATTGGGGAGGAGCTTTGTCCTCGAACCGCGGAGAGTTTGAGACGACTGATGCAAAAGCTCAACTCGAGTTTGTACGTCGCCGAGTGGACACAACTAAGAAAAGAGCCTCAGAACTTGAAGCTTTGAACAAAAACCTAGAGGAAGATTTATGTAAAACACGAGATGCTAAAGCAAAAGTTGAGCGGGCACTGTCCGAGTCTAGGGACAATGTTACCTCATTATTTAACGCAAATAAGCCAATGAGGCTAGATACAAAGCTGCTGAGGCTTGGTGGGAGGAGAAAAAGTCCAAGTTGCATGCTCGTATTATTGATTTGGAATGCTCGGCAGCTTTGGATGAAGCCCTGAGGGCCAAACTCTCCCTTGCTTTGAAGGATTTCCTCACCCCAAAGGGCGGTAGCTCCTCATAATGTGTAAAACTTTAATGTTTAATAAAGTTTTGATACAATCAGCCGTGTTGAATTTGATGACTTCTTTTAAAAATCATAATCTGTTACTTTTCGTATTCTCTGCGTATATGCCCCCTCAATGATTTTATACTTAGATTTGAAATATAGCTAAGATTGAACCGTTGAATATTAAGTGTAATGCATTTGGTTTAGTCGTAGCGATTCCAAATAGCATGTAGGGGTGAGAAATTTGAGTGCATAGCCTCCCAACTTCAGTTCGAGTAGAAGGGTGAGTCTACGAGGCCAATGACCAAGTGGGTCATTTGATTGCGAGGGGTGTGGCCCCTTGGACCTATGGCCGATGACGAGGATCATTCGGTTGCGAGCAACGCCAGACTACGAGGGTCGTTCGGTTGCGAGGGAAGGAGCCCCATTGACTTATGGCCGATGACGAGGGTAGTTTGGTTGCGAGGGGCGTGGGCCCCTTTGGCTTACGGCTGATGGCAAAGGTCATTCGGTTGCAAGGGGTGTGGCCCTTCGGCTTACGACTGACGAATAAGTAAGTCGTGCGGTTACGGCCCCTTCGACTTACGGCCGACGATTAAGGAGGTCGTTCGATTGCGAGGGACGTGGCCCATTTGGCTTACAACCGATGACTTGGTAGGTCATTCGGTTGATAGGGGCACATCCCCTTCGACTTACGGTCGACGACTACGTAGGTCGTTTGGTTGCAAAGGACGTGGTCCCTTCGACTTATGGCCGATGACTAGGTAGGTTGTTCGGTTGCGAGGGGCACGGTCCCTTCAATTTACAGCCAACGACAAAGCAGGTCATTCGGTTGAGAAGGGTGTGGCCCCTTCGACTTATGGCCGATGACAATGGTAATTTGGTTGCGATGGGCATGGTCCCTTCGACTTACGGCCGACGACTACGTAGGTCGTTTGGTTGCGAGGGGCATGACCCATTCAACTTATGGCTGGCGACAAGGGTCGTTCGGCTGTGAGGGGCTGACATGCGTTTATATTTCATATATTTGCGCACGTTTTCTTCCGTGTTTTTCCGCTATTTTCCGCCGTCTTGTATTCGTTTTCTCGTGTTTTCTTGTTTTCTTTCACTTTTCCGTGTTTTTGTATATTTACAGGAGTTTACCGGCGTAGGGGACAAAATGATGATATCATGAGTCCCCGGAGCAACGGGAGGAGTCACGCGTGACCCAGGGGGTCAAACGACGAAGATCACATCTTTCAGCCCCTCACCCGACCGGTTGGTCACTTCCAACCGATCGGGTGATGCACGCGTGCACCACCCGAACACAAGTTGGAGCGGTCAAGAAGTCACCCGGTCGGTTCAGAGACCAGTTCAAACGCCCCAACTCTCTGGATTCTGCTGCTGAATGCCAACCGATCGGGTGACCCTCACCCGATCGGTTCACCTGTAGCCGATTCTCCGAAGTCAAGACACGGAGAGATCAACCGACCGGTTCACTCGACGGCACGAAGATCCAACCGATCAGCTTCAACCCTCAACCGACCGTGTTGTGTGATCGGGTGAAGTCCTATTCTGAGCTGCTGAAGAAACGAAGCAGGTCACCCGATCGGTTGACTTTTCAACCGATCGGGTGATATCGTATTCTATATATAGGACCCCTAGGTTTTCCAGAAACGAGAATTGTTATTTTTTGCTGTTTTCTCTCTCTCTTGACGGCTGTAATTTTTCAGATATTTGTAAGTCTTCCGATCTTTGTTAAACTTTAATATAGTGTTATTAGCATTGCTCTTACTGCTTTTCAATCGCTTGATCATGTTTCTAATGGTCGATTTCGATTTAGATCGATTTTTACTAAATATGTGTGAGTATTTCCCAAATCTGGGATTTTAGTGGAAACCCCTTTGTGGGTTCTCTCCGATGCATCCATAGGACTAGGAAATCGATAGGGATTAGGAATCTACCGGTTACGCGGGGTGTTTTATTGTCATCGGTGGGAAAAAGACCGCCTTTGACTGTTGGGCCAAGGGAGAATAAACTTGGCAGTTGACTCCCTAGCCATAGCTCACGCCCTTAGCGTAGACGTCGAATCCTAGCGCACGGGAGCGGCAGGATGAGACGTTGGGAGTTATCGTTACGAACTTAGTGCTCCCGGAGTCGGTCAGTGTTAATGGACACGGGAGTGCCCACTGACCGAACCTGGGAAGTCCGGCGTATCATCCTGGGCACTGACCGGAATATCGGGCCCATGGGACGCTGGTATCACTTTTAGAGGCAACGTCTCACCATTAGACCCTAATTCCGATCGCTATCCTACCCGTAGGCCGTATCGGCGAGAATCACATGATAGGGTGGAAACCAAAGTCCCGGGTTTTCTCTTTATATTGTTTATCCCTTGCATTCTATTTTTTGTGACAACCCATCATCCGATTCGGGCTAGCTCGCCCATGGGGTGAATTTGATCCTTCTTGACACAAGCACATCCACGCTTCCCTGAGTTCGACCCCCAAGCCACACTACAACACCGTGCGCTTGCGGTTACAAATATTTAAATCTCACGCCCCTAATTACTTATTGCACATCCTGACGCGCAAACCCGGGGGACGTCAAGCTTTATGGCGCCGTTGCCGGGGAGGCAACGTGCTTGATATTTTAGGATTTCATGAACCCTCGAGTCTAGCTCTCATCCCTATCTCACGATAATTTTCGCACTCTACACTTTTTGATTTCACTTGTACATATTGTAAATAGTAGTTGTATAGAACTGATTGACTGAGTCGCCGTGCTGCTATCACTACATTCGCCTCCCATTTATGCAACCCGTGCTTTTGACGTGTTTGCTATTTGTGCAGTTCTCTCTCTCTCTCCCCCTTCTTATAGGTTTTCTGCCCCATGACGAGGATGTTGTATGCCGTTTCGGGCGATATCTGGGATCATTCGCACCACATCCACTGCTTGGCACAAACCTTGGCAGAATCCCTAAATGCTTCGAATATTCTAACCCTTCTGTCTACCGCTGTGGAAAATCAGAGATGGTATCTTGATATGCAGCAGGATCCAGTCACGACAACTCTCCTTCCTCCTGATGATGTGGCGTGTATCGATATGCCCAGTTCCGGATTCGGGGGAGAAGAATTGTTCACGTAGCCCGGTCAGGAGAACCACCAGGTAGAGTCTATCGGTTGCATTGGATAGGGGCCGATCTATACCTTACAGACTTTTATCGAGCATCCCAAATCTTGGGGCAATGAGGAAGCGGGGGGCAACGGTGGGGAATCATCGACCATTGAAACCTGTTTTTACGTCGAAGCTTTCTCCCCCGAGAAATACTATGAGCTTGAGAAAGACCCGGCGCCTTCCTCGGCTGCCCCCGCGATACCGTGCGAGGGTTTACCACGTGGAACCACGGTTGGGAGTGAATTTTCGAACACCGGCTTTCGAGAGATCCACGAAGAAGTCCTTTCACTAGAGGATGCTCAGCTTGAGAAGTATGCGTCGGGGCCTCATGAAGTTGAGATGAAAGAGTTACCCCCGGGACTAAAGTATGAATATTTGGGGATGGACTCGACCCTGCCGGTCATAGTGAACTCCTCGCTGCCTGAAGACCAGATGACCAAACTTCTTGGTGTTTTAAAAAGGTTTAAGGGCATTTTCGGATATGCAATTGAAGATTTAGAAGGGGTTAGCTTAGGCCTCTGCTCACACAGAATACTGCTTGAGGATGAGCAAGCCTCCTCGATTGAGCCGCAGCGGAGGCTAAATCCCATAATGATGGAGGTGGTGAAAAAGGAGATTGTTAGGCTTCTACATGCCGGTATCATATACCCTATCTCCGATAGTCACTAGGTTAGCCCGGTGCACGTCGTACCCAAGAAAGGAGGAATGCCGGTGGTTCGCAACGAGAAGAACGAGCTAATACCTACGAGGACCGTCACAGGGTACCGAATGTGCATCGACTATAGAAAGCTAAACAAAGCCACGAGGAAGGACCACTACCCTCTCCCTTTCATTGATCAGATGCTCGAGAGGCTGGCGAAGCACAACTACTTCTGTTTCATGGACGGGTACTCCAGATTCCTTCAAATCCCTATTCATAACGATGACCAGGAGAAGACGACTTTCACTTGCCCATTTGGGACATATGCCTATAGAAGAATGCCGTTCGGACTTTGTAACGCCCCAGCTACATTCCAAAGACTCATGTCAGCTATCTTCTCCGACTACTCCCAGGATATCATGGAGGTTTTCATGGACGATTTTTCCGTCTATGGAACTGAGTTTGACTCATGCCTCAGCAATCTAAGTAAAGTCCTGGAGAGATGTCAAGAAAAGGGACTAGTCCTGAACTGGGAGAAATGCCACTTCATGGTCCAAGAAGGGGTTGTGCTTGGACACGTCATCTCTTCGAGGGGAATCGAGGTTGATAAGGCAAAGGTTGAGGTGATTGAAAAGCTTCTGCCACCGCTCAATCTTCGAGGAGTCCGTGGGGTTTTAGGACATGCGGGATTTTATCGCCGCTTCATAAAAGACTTCTCGAAGATTTCCAGGCCGCTGACCCAACTCCTCGTGAAGGACGCGCCTTTCGTCTTCGACGAGGAGTGTATGGAAGCCTTCCGCACCCTGAAGTAAGCTTTGATTTCCGTGCCCATAATACAGCCACCTGACTGGAATCTACCCTTCGAGTTAATGTGCGACGCTAGTGATTATGCCGTTGGTGCCGTCTTGGGGCAGAGGAAGGATAAAAATCTGCATGTCATATATTATACGAGCAAGACCCTTGACACCGCCCAAAGAAATTATACTACCACGGAAAAAGAATTGCTAGCGGTCATCTACGCCATGGACAAGTTCCGGCAATATCTCGTTGGTGCTAAGGTGATCGTGCACACAGATCACGCGACTCTCAAATACCTATTGAGCAAGAAGGAAGCTAAGCCACGGCTCATTAGATGGATTCTCCTCCTCCAGGAATTCGACCTGGAAATCAGAGACAAGAAGGGGGCGGAGAATGTAGTTGCCGATCACCTGTCCAGAATGTCTACCCTCGATTTGAATGCTACTCTGATCGATGATCCGCTCCCTGACGAGCATCTTTTCTTCGTCTCTTCTGCCTGGACCCCTTGGTATGCCGACATCGCAAATTATCTGGCTTGTGCCATCGTCCCCCACAATGTGAGCTACCAGCAGAAGAAGAAATTCTTCCATGAGGTCCGCAAATTTTATTGGGACGACCCCCATTTGTACAAAACCTGTAATGATGGGGTGATACGAAGATACATCCCTGAAACTGAAACGACCTCTATAATTTCCCATTGCCATGGTCAGCAATGTGGAGGGCATGCGAGCACCTATAAGACGACTGCGAAGATTCTCCAAAGCGGATTCTACTGGTCAACCCTCTTCAAAGACACACATGCTTATGTCCAGGCCTGCGACAAATGCCAAAGGACGGGGAATATCTCCAAGCGGAATGAGATGCCTCAACACTACATCCTAGAGGTAGAGATCTTCGATGTGTGGTGAGTGGACTTCATGGGACCGTTCCCTTCCTCTTCAGGGAACCAGTATATCTTGGTAGCCATGGACTACGTATCGAAGTGGGTTGAAGTGATAGCCAGTCCAACCAATGATTCCAGAGTGGTCGCCAAGTTCTTTAAAAACAACATCTTCCCGCGGTTCGGTGTACCTCGAGTCCTGATCAGTGATGGAGGGAGCCACTTTATAGAGAAGAAATTCGAGGCTCTCTTGAAAAAGTACGGGGTACAACACCGGTGGGGCGTGCCTACCACCCGCAGACTAGCGGCCAGGCGGAAGTCTCTAACCGGGAGATCAAAAGCATACTAGAAAAGACGGTGGCCAACTCTAGGAAGGATTGGTCATCAAAACTTCCTGACGCGCTTTGGGCTTACAGGACGGCATTTAAAACTCCGATCGGCCCAACCCCCTACCGGCTTGTCTACAGGAAGGCATGCCATCTGCCTGTGGAATTGGAACATAAGGCATTTTGGGCAATCAAGAACCTAAACTTCGACGCCAAGGAGGTTGGAGGGCACCGGCAGTTACAACTTAACGTGCTCGACGAGATTCGGCTCAATGCTTATGAAAATGCCAGGATTTACAAGGAGAAGCTGAAGCGGTGGCACGATAAGCGCATCTTGAAGAGGGAATTCAAGGAAGGAGACTTAGTTCTCCTATTCAACTCAAAGCTGAAGCTCTTTCCTGGAAAGCTCAAGTTAAGGTGGTCGGGACCTTTCCGCGTCACCAAGGTCTTCCCGCATGGGGCTATTGAGATAATGGGAAGGGACGAGCCATTCAAAGTCAACGGGCAGCGCCTGAAACACTATGCGGTAGGAGAACCAGAATTCTCTCCGGTCGGATTCTCAGCGACCGACGACTCTTCCTCAAACCCTCCGGACCCTAATTGACCACCATATGAGGCGTCGAGCAAACGACGTTAAACAAAAGCGCTTCATGGGAGGCAACCCATGTTCTACACTCTCACCCTTGTTTTTAGACTTATTTTTTAACTTTATTCTACACTCTCAGCGCTTCATGGGCAATGCAAGTTTCAGCTTGGGGGAGTCGCACTTCGTGCGTCATTTGTCTCTTTTTCTTCGTTATTTGAGTCGTTTTTCTCCGTGTTTTTCTTTTTCTTTTTCCTTTTCTTCTTTTCTTCTTTTTATCTCTTCCTCCTAGAGATGAACCCTATGATGAATTGCCACAAAATCACACAAACCTAGAATGGCATCGATAATCACGTTCACTAACCCTAGGATATCGAGTCTTCTTGCATTTCATGCATCGTGGGTCCACTTAGCTTTTTGTGAGTCGTGCGTCCTGCCTAGCTGTGTGGTGTGCTTCTACTTTGTGATTTTACTTTATATTCCTATCCAGGAATGACCCCTAGATTATCATGCTTCGATTTGAATATGCGGTATTTGTTTCTTCTGTCTGCTTCTGCATGCTACATATATATCGTATACTTCATTTCGCATATGTCGGGATTCCACAATTAAGGACTAGGATAACCCATTTAGCCCATGCTCTAATTAGCGAGAATAGTTTCCTTTGCCCAAGTGTTTAGATTCTGATTTCTTTTTTATTTTACTTGGTGCAAATCCCCTCGTCGTGTACCGTTCTCCCACTTGGGAGAGTACACATGTGTATAGCAAAAAAAACCCAAAAATTCCAAAAAAAAAGAGAAAAGAAAAGAAAAACCCAAAAAGAAAAGAAAAGAAAAAAATTGTATAGCCAAAAAGCCAAAAAAATACATACACCAAAAACCCAAAAAAAATTCCCGTGTGAATATTTTCCTACTTACCGCGAATAAAGGGAAGGCGAGAATTTGCACCGAGTGTTCTACTCCACATCATCTCAACCCCCATCGTTTTCGAAAACACTTGGCTTAGAAACTTTTTAGTATTATCTAGGCTATAGTGTGGTGATTTCCTTAACCCTAGTTGTGGAGTCCCTGACGCATGATATGTTTCGATTCTTGCTCTATTCTCATGCATGCTTGAGCTATATATTCACCGCTTAATTCGAATCGAATAGATATTTGGGTCATTTCTTGGATTTGTGTATATCGAGCTTTATTGCACATCGTAGATAGTGACACTGACTGCTAGCACACGACCACACTCACTCTCGCTTCACCGCGTGGGCCCACGACACTTGTCTGGACTCGTATTCCTTGGTTTAGTGATGTGATTTGGCGTTTGCTTGCTTGGTGTGTCGTTTTTGGTTTTGTTGGACCTGACGGGCGATCTAGGATATAGAGTTCTCTTTTTCTCTCTTTCTCTTTATTTTCTCCCTCCAAGCTCCTACTCTCACTCGTCTTCCTCGAGGACGAGGAAGAGTTCAGCTTGGGGGATTTTGACGTGCGTTTATATTTCATATATTTGCGCTTGTTTTCTTCCATGTTTTTCCGCTATTTTCCGTCGTCTTGTATTCGTTTTCTCGTGTTTTCTTGTTTTCTTTCACTTTTCTGTGTTTTTTATATTTGCAGGAGTTTACCGGTGTAGGGGACATAAAACGACGATATCATGAGTCCCTGGAGCAACGGGAGGAGTCACGCGTGACCCAGGGGGTCAAACGACAAAGATCGCATCTTTCAGCCCCTCACCTGACCGGTTGGTCACTTCCAACCGATCGGGTGATGCACGCGTGCACCACCCAGACACAAGTTGGAACGGCCAAGAAGTCACCCGGTCGGTTCAGAGACTGGTTCAAATGCCCCAACTCTCTGGATTCTGATGCTGAATGCCAACCGATTGGGTGACCCTCACCTGATCGGTTCACCTGTAGCCGATTCTCCGAAGTCAAGACACGGAGAGATCAACCGACCGGTTCACCCGACGGCACGAAGATCCAACCGATCAGCTTCAACCCTCAACCGACCGTGCCGTGTGACCGGGTGAAGTCCTATTCTGAGCTGCTGAAGAAACGAAGCAGGTCACCCGATCGGTTGACTTTTCAACCGATCGGGTGATATCGTATTCTATATATAGGACCCCTAGGTTTTCCAGAAACGAGAGTTGTTATTTTTTGCTGTTTTTTCTCTCTCTTGACGGCTGTAATTTTTCAGATATTTGTAAGTCTTCTGATCTTTGTTAAACTTTAATATAGTGTTATTAGCATTGCTCTTACTGCTTTTCAATCGCTTGATCATGTTTCTAACGGTCGATTTCGATTTAGATCGCTTTTTACTAAATATGTGTGAGTAGTTCCCAAATCTGGGATTTTGGTGGAAACCCCTTCGTGGGTTCTCCCTGATGCATCCATAGGACTAGGAAATCGATAGGGATTAGGAATCTACCGGTTACGCGGGGTGTTTTATTGTCATCGGCGGGAAAAAGACCGACTTTGACCGTTGGGCCAAGGGGGAATAAACTTGGCGGTTGACTCCCTAGCCATAGCTCACGCCCTTAGCGTAGACGTCGAATCCTAGCGCGCGGGAGCGGCAGGATGAGACGTTGGGAGTTATCGTTGTGAACTTAGTGCTCCCGGAGTCGGTCAGTGTTAATGGACACGGGAGTGCCCATTGACCGAACCCGGGAAGTCCGGCGTATCATCCTGGGCACCGATCGGAATATCGGGCCCATGGGACGCTGGTATCAGTTTTAGAGGTAACGTCTCACCATTAGACCCTAATTCCTACCCGTAGTCCGTATCGGTAAGAATCGCATGATAGGGTGGAAACCAAAGTCCCGGGTTTTCTCTTTATATTGTTTATCCCTCGCATTCTATTTTTCGTGACAACCCGTCATCCGATTCGGGCTAGCTCGCCCATGGGGTGAATTTGATCCTTCTTGACACAAGCACATCCACGCTTCCCTGAGTTCGACCCCCAAGCCACACTACAACACCGTGCGCTTGCGGTTACAAATATTTAAATCTCACACCCATAATTACTTATTGCACATCCTGACGCGCAAACCCGGGGGACGTCAGGGGCATGGCCACTTAGACTTATGGCCAACGACTAAGTAGGTCATTCGGTTACGAGGGGCATGTCCCCTTCAACTTATGACCAACAACAACAAGGGTCTATTTAGAAAAAAGATAGTTAACCTCGCATTTATTATACATTCATATGCTCAGAAAGTACAAATGCAAATAATAATCAATATAATTCACTATCTTTGTTTGTATGATCATTTATAATACTTTCACAAATGCTCAGTATTCCAAGGAAGAGGAAGCTCCATGTCCTCCATTGCAGAGAGTCGATAGGTGGGTGGGCCGAGAATATCAATCACTTTGTAGGGGCCCTTCCATTTTATGATGAGCTTTCCTTGTTTAACGATCTTAGGGAAGAAAATAGCCTTTCGTAACTCGAGATCGCCTACATAGAAGCTCTGCCCACGAACTTTGGAGTTGTAGTAGCAGGCCAAACGTCCCTTCTGCTCAAGGAGGGTTGCAAAAGCTTGTTCTCTGACCTCGTCGAGTAATTTCAAGTTGAGTTCGAGCCCCCTCTGAATTTCTTTCTTCGTCGAAATACCGGAGGCAGATAGGTTGTTCCCCCACCTCAACTGGAATGACCGCTTCACACCCATAGGTGAGCATGAAAGGGGTCTCTCCTATCGAGGCTTTGTGAGTCATCATGTACAACCATAATATGCCAGGAAGCTCCTCTCGCCACGCACATTTGGCATCTCCCACCCTCTTTCACAAAGGCTCGAGAATGCACTTGTTAGCTGCTTCTGCTAGACCATTGGACTGAGGATGGGCTACAGAAGCGAAGTGTAACTTGATCTTCAACTCGGAACAGAATTTCCTAAAGCCAGCGTTGTCAAATTATGTCCCATTGTCTATTATGATTGTTAAGGACAAAATTGACCGAGACAGTTGTCAAGCTGAAGTAGACTCGAGATGCTGAGTCGGAGCCTCGTCAGCAGTTGGAGTGCGACCCTTGGTTGGAGGAACCAGGGTCGAGTGATGGTGGTTGGAGAAGATACGACCTTCAGCCGACCTTCGGGATGCCATGGCGTCGAATGTTCGAGGTTGGAGAGCTCGACGTCGACCTTCGGTGTTGGACGATGAGCATCAATGAGCACCATAGGTACTCGCTAGGAGGGTCGGATCTGGGTTCCGGCCCAAATCCCCTCCGATGCTTAAGTTAGTACGAAAATTAAGGGAGAGAGGGAGCTTGATGCATCTAAGATCGACCCATAGAGGTTCGTCTCAAAACTGGCGACGCAAGCTCGAATATAAGAATGGTAAGCTGAGAAGATAGAGTTCTATGTCTTAGGCTTCGTACCTTGGAAATGTGACCCTTCTTTCTATTTATAGGTGTTCGGGGTCCCTTTTGAGACATTGGGGAGATAACAGCCATCCATAACGGGACCATGATCTTCTCCTATTAATAGGAGTAAATGTTACACACGTCCCTGAGATTTCCGAGTCTGCCTTTAATCCCATGTTCGAGTGAGGCGGACTTAACAATCGACTAGTCATTTGGGCTTTGACTGAGTCAACATCAGGCTTCTTTGGCGAGCTTGATGGGCCTTAGTCATCTATCGACCGAGTTGTCTCGAATGCCGACCCAATGACTCAACAATGGCCCCCCCGTCGCACGACCTTGAAGGATCCATCCGTTGAAGTCAAGCAACGTTGCATCACATTTAATGGGGCTTAGCAGTTGAGAAAAGAGCACTTGAGTTCCAGGCGCCAAAATGCATGCCTCGTCAATTCATATGATTTATCGGTTCGAAATCCAAGACATTCTGGGCTCCTGGATCCTTGACACGTGTTCCATCATGCGGTTGTTGCCTTGCCCATATATGACTGTTCGAGTGATGGAGTGCGGGAGTACCGTCTTCATTCTCTCGATTCAAATTTTCCTTCTCTCAAAAGCAATGGCTTCGTCCTCTGCCTCCGGAAGAAAAGTGGTCACTGCCATTCAGAAGAATCAGGAAGGGGTCATGGAGCCGGGCTTCCTGGCATATGTGAGGTCCAAAGTCAAGGCCGGCCAAATTGCCGTGCTTCAGAGGAGCTATGTCCATCTTGATTATCAAATCAGGCTGCCTGGGAGGGACGAGAGGGCTCATCGTCCTGGCGATCGGGAAGCGGGGGTTTATGTCAAAGCCTTTGAACATGGCCTTCGTTTTCCCATGCATTCCTTCCTGCGGTACTTCTTGTGTACACTGAATATTTTCCTCTTCCAGTTGATGTCGAACGCTATCGGCATGTTGATGGGCTTCATAGTTCTGTGCGTAACGAAAGGAATCGAACCATCCCTGCATTTGTTCAACCACTTCTTCTTGATCCCTCCCCTTAAGACCCCGGGGTGGTATACGATAATGGACTGTCAAGGGAGGAAGCTGCTGGAAGATCTTCCCACCTTCATTCCCAAGTGGAAAGATGAGTTTGTGTTTGTGGTCTTTCAGGGGGAGGAAAGATTTTGCACTAGTTGGGACGCCCCTGATTTGGGGCCTGCTGAGGATCAGCCGCTGACTATCGGGGAGAAGAAAGCCGTCGACACTCTAAAGAGCATGTCAGAGGGTATGAGGTCGATCGAGTGGCTGTGGTCGGATGACGTGTTGTGTCGGACCGTGTGGGCGAATGGTTGGTTCGACCGTGCTTGCCAACTGTTCGACCTTCGTTACTCGACCTAACTCGTTTGTTGCTCTGGCAGGTATGACCAGCATGGATTACTAGGTAGATCTTGCATTGAGGGAAGCGGTCGAGGCTTCCATCGGGGAGGCAGAGGTCAGAATGTTGTCACCTGGGCACCGAACCTGCTGAGATCGATTACCCAGTCGTCTGGTGATTGACCCACGATTGTCGAGGGGGTTGCTCAGGTGGCCCGTCCTCAACAGAAGATGAAGAGTAAGGGGTCCGCCTGCGAATTTAAAGTGGTTGCACTAGATGGGGTAAGAAGAGGCAGAAGCTTGTTATCAGTGACTGGAAGCCGTCTGGGTTGAACGTAGCCATGGAGCATGTCTCCTAGCCAGGGAGTGATGCTCTTTACGAGGAAGATTCGATGGAGACTCAGGTTCCACCGGATCACCTCGTGCACCAGGACTCCTGGCCTTAGGGGGGTCTGTTTCCATCCGTAGGGTTACCTAAAGACATCCCTGAGGAGTACATGCCGATGTTGGTAGAGGGCCGACATCCTCAAGCCCCCCTCGACTGTTTCGAGGAGGCTCATCAAGGAAAGGTTTCTGTTAAGGCGTGGAGATTCCGCTCTTCTTGATTGTGGGACCGAATTTCGTATTGCTGAGAATGTGACCCTTCCACGGAATACGGCTGTCGTGGAAAGAGTCGATTATGATCGGCTTGCATCAATAGCCATTCATGCCAGCATCCAGGTAATTATCGTTTAGGCCTCTATCGATGCTGACATCAGCGTGCAAGCTGACCATCGAGTGTTGTGTGCAAGCTCTAGTGGCGACCGCAGCGTTGCGTCGTCGAGTTCCAGTGGTGGTCGATCATGGCATCACCCTGGAGGCCGTTAGGTTGAGGGTGGAGAAGTCCCAGGCTGAGCTAGAAATAATCAGCCTCCTCTCCAAGACGAGGTCGGACCGCATTCAGAAACTCGAGCACAAGCTAAGCGAGTCTCGTAGGAGGGAGGCTGAACAAATCACCTCAAGAGAGTGAGTAGAAGATGTTCTGCTGGAGGAGAGAGTCGAAGCCGAGGTCATTGCGGAGAAGGTGATCCTGGATATCACGGATTCGTTTCCCGATTTTGATGAGCTATATAAGCAAGGTTACGAGCGATGCTGATTGGAGATGAAGAACCGATTCCTTGACCTCTCCGCAGAGATCGACGAGATCCCGGTGATATTTTCGGACCTCGATGAGGATGAGTCGAGCCAAGGTGACGACGAGTCGAGCTGAGGCATGGAGGAGGCAGCTCTCGTAGATGAGGCTACCACCATGGCAAGCAACAAAGCAAGAGCGGGCGCTACGGGGGAGCCAGAGCCTACGGCCGTGCTGGATGGAGATCAAGGACCTGAACGGCTACTGTAAGATCTCGGCGCTTTAGTTTTAGGCCTACTTACAGAAATTTTTGAATGTATTAGGGGGGTGATGTAAATGAAAACAATGTTTTACAATGGAAAGTGACAGGAGAATTGGCCTGTGTATCCTTATATGCCATTGCCTCTCTTTGTTTGTTGTCACTCGCCCCGTGGTGGTCTTAATGCCCGATGGTCCCTTTCGATGGGTTTGGCACTGCTTCGGGATGATCGAGCATAAACCATCGAACCACATTTAGAATTTGACCGCCATGTTGCATGGAGAGGGAGAGATCCACCCGACTCATGGTTGACGAAATGGGGATTTGGCTCGTTCAGTGGCGAAGGGGTGGCCTCTTTGACTTACATCTGACGCTTGCTTGGGAGAGTCATTTAGTAGCGAAGGGGTGGCCATTCGACTTACATCTGACGCTCGTTTGAGAGAGTCATTCAGTAGCGAAGGGTTGGCCCTTCGACTTACGGCTGATGCTCATTTGAGAGAGTCGTTGAGTAGCAAAGGGGTGGCCCCTACAACTTACGTCTGACGCTTGTTTGAGAGAGTCGTTCAGAAGCGAAGGGGTGGCCCTTCAACTTATGGCTGATGCTCGTTAGAGAGAGTTGTTCAGTAGCGAAGGGCTGGCTCTTTGACTTATGTCTGACGCTCGTATGGGAGAGCCATTCAGTAGCGAAAGGGTGGCCCTTCGACTTACGGCTGACGCTCATTTGAGAGAGTCGTTCAGTAGTGAAGGGGTGGTCCCTTTGACTTACGGCTGATGCTCGTTTAGGAGAGTCGTTCAGTAGCGAAGGGGTGGCCCCTTCGACTTACGGCTGATGTTTGTTTAAGAGAGTCTGTCAGTAGCAAAGAGGTGGCACTTCGACTTAAGGCTGCTGCTCGTTGGAGAGAATCGTTCAGTAGCGAAGGGGTGGCCCTTCGATTTACGTCTGACGCTCGCTTGGGAGAGCCGTTCAGTTGCAAAAGGGTGGCCCTTTGATTTACGGCTGACGCTCGTTTGAGAGAGTCGTTCAGTAGCAAAGGGGTGGCCCCTTCGACTTATGACTGATGCTCGTTTAGGATAGTCGTTCAGTAGCGAAGATGTGGTCCCCTTCGACTTACGGTCGATGCTCGTTTGAGAGAGTCGTTTAGTAGCGAAGGGATGCCCCTTCGACTTACGGCCGACGCTTGTTTGAGAGGGTCGTTCAGTAGCGAAGGGGTGGCCCTTCGACTTATGTCTACAACTCGCTTGGAAGAGCCGTTCAGTAGCAAAAGGTTAGCCCCTTCGAATTACAGCTGACGCTCGTTTAGGAGAGTCGTTCAGTAGCAAAGAGGTGGCCCCTTCGACTTACGGCAGACTCTCGTTTGAGAGAGTCGTTCAGTAGCGAAGGGGTGGCCCTTCGACTTACGGCTGACTCTCATTTGAGAGAGTCGTTCAGTAGCGAAGGGGTGGCCCTTCGACTTACGACTGATGCTCGTTTGAGAGAGTCATTCAGTAGCAAAGGGGTGGCCCCTTCGACTTACGGCTGATGCTCGTTTGAGAGAGTCGTTCAGTAGCGAAGGGGTGGCCCCTTCGAACTTACGGTTGACGCTCGCTTGGGAGAGCCGTTCAGTAGCGAAGGGGTGGACCCTTTGACTTACGTCTGACGCTCGCTTAGGAGAGCCGTTCAGTAGCAAAGGGGTGGCCCCTTCGACTTATAGCTGACGCTTGTTAGAGAGAGTCGTTTAGTAGCAAAGGGGTGGCCCTTTGACTTATGGCTGATGCTCGTTTGAGAGAGTCGTTCTGCAGTGAAGGGGTGGCCCTTTTGACTTACGTCCGATGCTCTCTTGGAAGAGCCATTCAGCAGCGAAAGGGTGGCCCTTCTACTTACGTCTGACGCTCGTTTATAAGAGTCATTCAGTAGCGAAGGGGTGGACCCTTCGACTTATGTCTGATGCTCGCTTGGGAGAGCCGTTCAGTAGCGAAGGGATGGCCCCTTCGACTTACGGCTGCCGCTCGTTAGAGAGAGTCGTTCAGTAGAGAAGGAGTGGGCCATTCGACTAACGGTCGACGCTCGTTTGAGAGAGTCGTTCAGTAGCGAAGGGGTGACCCTTCGACTTACGGCTAATGTTCGTATGAGAGAGTTGTTCAGTAGCGATGGGGTGGCCCCTTCGACTTACGGTTGACACTCGTTTAGGAGTAAATTGCATCAACGTAAGTTTAGTTTTCCCAAGACCTCCAGAGGATCAGATCCTTTTCGAGGGGAGTTTTGAAGGGATAGTTTTTGTAGAGTTTACAAAGACTTATGGAAGCGAAACTTTTATTTGGAAAAAGAGACTTGCTTTCTTGATGGAAGTAAAAGAAAAACGAAAAAGGTGTACATGTGTTTTCTGATTGACTTCGGAGCTGTTGCCACTCATTGCCCTTTTATTCGCCTTGAGTCTTGGATGGCTCATTAGTCGACCAACTTGGTGATAGGCAATCCCGTCATCTTGCCCTTTTATTTTGACGATCCCTCCTTGCTGGGTGGGTCATTGGCCGGGCCCTTGGTGTGTCCTCGCTGGCTAGGGCATCGATCTCTTTTTTGAGAGTCCAACAGTCATTTGTGTCATGCCCATAGTCGTTGTGATATTTGCAGAATTTGAGGTCGTCCCTCTTCTCGTATTTGCCCTTTTTTGCTGCTTCTTGGATCAGCTCTTCTCACAGGGCGTAGGCGAGGACTTCTGTCTTGGGGGCGACCGGCTTAGCGTAAGTAGGACACTCCTTACTTTGAGGGCTCCTCTCCCTGGGCCTCTTATCTCGGGACTCCTGGCGGGGTCCCCGAGTTTGATTTCTCTCGCCTCGTGTCTCCGCGGGGGATGCTCTTTGCATTAGCTCCAGCTGGTTCTTCTGCCTCCTCGGAGGAAGTGAATCGATCTATTATGTTGGGCATCTCCCCGATGGTGTTAGGGGGGAACTGGTGAATGGCCCTCCTCAGATGCTTGTTCCTGACCGCCTGGGTGAGCGTCGCTATGACGGTCATGTCGGGTGTCTTTCTGACATCGAGCCTCTCGTCATTGAATCTCTGGATGAAGGCTCGGATTGTCTCTTTCTCGTTTTGTTTGAGCGAGAAGAGGTGGGACGACTTCTTCTTGGGATGCCGTTCTGCGGCAAATTGCTTGCAGAATATTTCTGCCAGCTCATCGAATGAGCCGATGCAGCCGTGTGGGTAGCCCTTCGTACCAGCTCTCTGACCTCTTGAATAGGGTAGCATGGAAGGCTCTATAGAGGTATGGCTCATCGGCCTCGTGTGGCAGCATGACATTCAAACACTTATGAATGTGCGACCATAGGTCGCCTCTGCTATCATAAGCTGGTAGAGCGGGGAGCTTGAATTTTGGAAGAAAAGGAGCAGAGATGATATTCTCTTTTAGGGGCCCTTCTGAATCGTAAATTGGACCAATATGGATCCCCCCACTCTTGGTTACAAGAAGTTGGCTCCCGAGGATCGGTTCAGGACCTCTTCCCTAATCATAAATCCACCTGCAGGGTTTAGTGGGTTATAACATGGGAGAGCCTCGTACATTACCTGGTCTAGGATGTTGCGGGTTACCACCCGGTAATTGGAGGGGGTGGGTTCCCCCTGGAGCATAAAAGCTCGATTATCGACTCCCGCTCCATTGTATTAGTGGGCCGGAGGGTCGAATCGTGGAGGTTAATCTCTACCCTTGGGTCCCCTAGATCTCGGAGGAATGTTGAGCCCTTCGTTGGCGTCAGGTTCGGGTTTGGAGGTGGCGGCAGCTCATTTACTGGGGATGGGCTCCCCATGTTCTGGCGTATTAAAGTTGCCAATGCACATAGGCTCATATAGATCTACTCGGTGAACTGGGTGAACTTCTTTCGAGTCACCCCAAGCTCCTTTGTTTCCTATGTTGGTCGAGGTGGTGGCATTATGGAGTCCGCAAAGACCTCCACCAGAACACTGTTTACTCTTGGCCTCTCCTTCGGACCTTCGACCGGTCCGAAGTTGCTCGGTCCAGCTGTTATAGCTTTCGGATTGATTTTGGATGTCAAGCTGGTTAACGTTCCATACAGACGACGTCAAACTGTTAATGTTAAAATTGATCAAGACAGTTGTCAAGTTGAGTAGACTCGAGATGCTAAGTCAGAGCCTTGTCAGCAGTTGGAGTGGGACCCTTGGTTGGAGGAACCAGGGTTGAGTGATGGTGGTTGGAGAAGATACGACCTTCGACCAACCTTCGGGTGGCAGTAGCGTTGAACGTTCAAGGTTGGAGAGCTCGACGTCAACCTTCGGCATTGGACGATGAGCATCAATCTACACCACAGGCTCATTAGGGGGGTCGGATCTGGGTTCCGACCCAAATCCCCTCCGATGCTTAAGTTAGTATGGCACTTAAGGGAGAGAGGGAGCTTGGTGCAGCTGAGATCGACCCATGGCGGTTCGTCTCAAGACTGACGGTACAAGCTCGAATATAAGAATGGTAAGCTGAGAAGATAGAGTTCTATGTCTTAGACCTCGTACCTTGAAATTGGGACCATTCTTTCTATTCATAGGCGTTCGGGTTCCCTTTTGAGATGTTGGGGACATAACGGCCACCCATAATGGGGCCACGATCTTCCCCCATTAATAGGAGTAAATATTGCTCACGTCCCCAAGATTCCCGGGCCCACCTTTAATCCCACGTTCGAGTGAGGCAGACCCAACGGTCGACTGGTCATTTGGGCTTTGACTGAGTCGACATCGGGCTACTTTGGTGGGCCTGATGGGCCTTACTCATCTGTCGACTGAGTTGTCTCGAATGCTGGCCCAATGACTCAACAACGATGGAATGAGAGATGCCAAATCGACAGACGGTCGACTTCCAAATAAAGCTCCTAATCTCCTTCCAAGTGATGTGGGCCAAGGGCTCTGCTTCGATCCACTTGGTAAAGTAGTCGATCGCTACGATCAAGAATTTCTATTGCCCACTTGCTGGTGTGAATGGACCAAGGATGTCAAATCTCCATTTTGCAAAAGGAATCGAACCGATGATGGGGATTAGGTCTGTCGGAGGGGCTGAGCTATGTTTCACAAACTTCTGCAAGCGTGGCACTTCCGCACATACTCGGTCACCTCCTTGAACATGGTTGGCAAAAAGTAGTCTTGACTCAGGGCTTTCAAGGCTAACGCCTTCCCTCCACTATGATTTTTGCAATCACATTTGTGAATCTCCTGAATCACATAGTGCACTTCATGTGGAGTCAAGTTGAGGTAAGGAAATGCATCGTACTTGGTCCACTGCCTTTTGTACAACAAGTATTCGAGCAAAACAAACTGGTATGCCTTTTGTTCCAGCTTTCGTGCCTCTGCTGGGTCGGTTAGTTTCTCCTCAGTATTGAGATACCTAATTATGGGATCCATCCAAGTGACTCCTTGGTCGATCAGCTCATCTTCAGGTGCACTTGGGTGTTGGAGATGCTGCACGTATACGGTTAGTGTAGGGTGCGGGAATATCGAACTCAGGGAGGCGAGGTTGTGCTTGGGTCAGGTAGGACCTGAATCACCCCGAGGGGCGAGCTAGCCCGAATCGGTAGATGGTTGTCACGAAAGAAAGTAAAAGGGTGTGAACGAAAAGAAAGTAAACCCGGGACTTTGGTTTCCAACCCGACGAGAGACTCTCGCCGATACGGCCTACGGGTATGGATAGCGATAGGGATTAGGGTCTAATGGTGAGACGTTGCCTCTGAAAGTGGTACCGGCGTCCCAAGGGCCCGATATTCCGGTTGGTGCCCAGGATGATACACCGGACTTCCCGGATTCGATCAGTGGGCACTCCCGTGTCCATTAACACTGATCGATCCCGGGAGCACTAAGTCCACAACGATATCTCCCAACGTCTCATCCTGCCGCTCCCGCGTGCTAGGATTCGGCGTCTACGCTAAGGGCGTGAGCTATGGCTAGGGAGTCAACCGCCAAGTTTATTCCCTCTTGGCCCGACGGTCAAAGGCGGTCTTTTTCCCGCCAATGACAATGAAACACCCGGCGTAACCATTAGATTCCTACTCCCTATCGATTTCCTAACCCTATGGACGCATCGGGAAGAGCCCCCGAAGGGGTTTCCACCAAAATCCCAGATTTGGGAACTACTCACAAAAATTCATGAAAAAGCAATCTAAATGAATTTAACCGTTGAAATCATAATCGGACAATTGCAATGCGGAAGTAATAGAGTAATAAAGACAATACTAAAATTTTAGAAAGATCTGAAAACTTACTAAAGAGTAACAATTACAGCCGTCACAAGGAAATAAAACAGTAGAAAAACAGCAACTCCCGTTTCTGGAACCCTAGGGGCTCTATATATAGACTTACGCATCAACCGATCGGTTGACAAGTCAACCGGTCGGTTGATCCGTTACAGATAAATCACAGAAAACAGCGAGTTTTCACCCGACCTCATGAACCGATCGGGTGAGTTCTTGAGCGATCGGTTGGATCTTGGAGCAGTCGGGTGAACCGGTCGGTTCGACGCCCGTGTCTTCAGCTCTTTTTCCTCAGCTACAGATGAACCGATCAGGTGAGAGTCACCCGATCGGTTGGAATTCTGCTCGAAAAAACAGAGAACAGCCGCCCGCAGAACCGGTCTGTGAACCGGTCGGGTGACTTCTTTGTGAGCTGCGGCAGAGACCGGGTGGTGCACGCGTGCATCACCCGATCGGTTGAAGATGACCAACCGACCGGGGTGAGGGGCTGAAAGATGAATTCTTTGACGTTTGACCCCCTGGATCACGCGTGACTTCTCCCGTTGCTCCGGGGACTTGGGATATCATCATTAATCGTCCCCTACGTGGTCGAACTCCTGCAATCATGGACAAACAAAGAAAAGTGAAAGAAAACGGGAAAATATACGAAAACGAATAAGAGACGGCGGAAAAACACGGAGAAACACAAAAGAAAACGTGCGTGAATATATGAAATATAAACGCACGTCAAAATCCCCCAAGCTGAACTCTTCCTCGTCCTCGAGGAAGACGAGTGAGAGTAGGAGCTCGGAAGGGAAAAATAGAGAGGAAGAAAGAAAAAGAAAACTCTAAGCCCTAGATCGTCCATCAGAGCCACCAAAATCGAAAACGACACACCAAGCAAGCAAACGCCAAATCACACCACTAAACCTAGGAAAGCGAGTCCAAATAAGTGTCGTGGGTCCACGCAGTGAAGCGCGAGCGAGCGTGGTCGTGTGCTAGCAAATGGTGATGCTATCTACGATGTGCTATGAGGCTCGATATACACAAATCCAAGATATGACCCAAAATATCGATCCGAATTGAATTAAGCGGCGAATATAAGTTCAAGCATGCATGAGAAGAGTGGGAATAGAAGCGTATCATGCATCGGGGACTCCACAACTAGGGTTAAGGAAATCACGCCACTACAGCCTAGATACTAGCTAAAAAGTTCCTAAGCCAAGTGTTTTCGATAACGACGGGGGTTGAAATGATGTGGAGAAGAACACTCGGTGCAAATTCTCGCCTTCCCTTTATTCTTGGCAAGAATGAAAAAAAATATTCACACGGAAATTTATTTGGGTTTTGGGCATTTGTATTTTTTTTTGAATTTTTGGGCTATACACAATTTTTCTTTTCTTTTCTCTTTTTTTTTTGAATTTTTGGGTTTTTGGCTATACACATGTGTACTCTCCCAAGTGGGAGAACGGTACACGACGAGGGGATTTGCACCAAGTAAAACAAAAAAGAAGTCGAAATCTAAACACTTGGGCAAAGGAAACTATTCTCGCTAAATAGAGCGTAGGCTAAATGGGTTATCCTAGTCCTTAGTTGTGGAATCCCGACGCATGCGAATTGAAGTATACGATATAAATATAGCATGCATATAGTGGAAAGAAATACCGCATATTCAAATCAGAGCATGGTAATCTAGGGGTCATTCCTGGACAGGCATATAAATTAAAATCACAAGGCAGAAGCACACCAAATGCTAGTCACGACACACGACTCACAAAAAGCTAAGTGGACCCACGATGCGTGAAATGCAAGAGGACTCGAAATCCTAGGGTTAGTGAGTGTGATTGTCGATGCAAAGCTAGGTGTGTGTGACTTTGTGGCGATTCATCATAGGATTCATCTCTAGGAGAAAGAGCTAAAAAAGAAAGAAAGATAAAAAAGAAGAAAAAATAAAAACACGATGAAAACGACACAAAAAACAGAAAAAGAAGGACTAAAACGATGCACACAGTGCGACTCCCCCAAGCTGAAGTTTGCATTGCCCTCAATGCAATATGAATGAGGACGGGAGGGCAATGAACAATGGGGGGGGGGGGAATACGCACGGACACAAAAAGAAATGAAAACGAGGAAAACACATAGATAAAATTGAAAAAGAAAGAAAGATCAAAATCAAAATCAAACAAAACGAAAAATAAAAATAAAAGGCACACGACACGATACTCAAAAAAAAAAAGAAAAACAAGCACACACACACAAAATGAGAAAAACAAACAAAACACGACAGCATACCAAAATAGACGTCCCCCAAGCTAGACCAGAAAGTGCTAGCGAAATGATATGATCAATGAAATCCAGATATGTGCAAGGGGGAGTCAAAAATAAAGAGAGGTGAAGTCAGAAAGCAACACGCAAATAGTCCCCTCCCTCCGACAGAGACAAAGCAGGGCCCCGAAAAGACAGATGGGCACAAATACGGGGGGGGGGGGGGGGCAAAAGTGGGAGAGAAAAATTAAGCAGGGGCACCACCCTCTGGGGGTGGTGACGGGGGCCTGCGCTGTGGACCAGGGGTCGTGGGGGGTGGAATGTGGAGCTCGGAGACGTCGGGTGGGTCTTCGCGGATGTGGCAAACGAAGCTTTGAAGGAAGGGGAGGTCTCGGTCGACGGACTCCTCGGTTATCTGACCACCCTGCCCAGCTAGGAGGATCATGGCCATGAATCGATCGGCTTGGTCTTGATCGGGGGCAGGTGGGTTGGAGGTGGTGGGCTGAGCGGGGGGCTGTGCGCGACGAGCGCGACGGTTAGGCCTAGGGTTCGAAGAGCTGGCGTCAGTGGGTTTAACACGGCGTGGAGGCATTGTGCGGGTGTCTTGTGTGCGCGCGAGTGTGTAAAAGTTTAACGAATTCAACACAAATACGAAACACGACCAACAAGCAATTGAAATATTTGGGGTAAGATTAAAATTAAGTAAAGGAGCGAGTTTACCCAAATGAGATGAACATAGTCGATCGTAGACACCCCGATGCTACTCGATTGGAGCACGATGTGAAGCCGCAGCGATCTCTTCAACAAGTTCCGAAGCGGGGGGGGGGGGGAATGGGTGAAATCTAGGGTTTGTGTGGAGGGAGATGGCAGGGGAAGGGAGAGAAATGATGGTGGACGGGTAGGGAAATGGCTGGGGAAGAAGATCGAGGCTGATCTTGGGGAAGAAAGCAGGAAGGCGCTCGACGGGAGACGAAACGGCAGAGATTCGGGCGATCGGGCGAGGGTGAAAACGAACGGGTGTCGGGGGGGGGGGGGGGGGGGGTTATATAGGATTTTAAGTCGAACCGATCAGGTGACTTGTCACCCGATCGGTTGACGGTTAGGTCGAAAACTTTGCCGAAGAAATGCTACAGGCGAACCGGTCGGTTGACTTTTCAACCGATCGGTTGGCCGCTCCACTCATTTTCCCGAGAGCTTAGGGCTGCTCACCCAGTCGCGTCAACCGATCGCCCTCAAACTCAACCGATCGGTTGACATTCCCCAAAATTTCCCGAGAGTTCTTCCCAGATAACCTGGTCTGCCACCCGGTCTCTTCATTACTCAACCGATCGGGTCATATGGGGACAGATCTCGGCATGTATCTGATACATCCCAACCGATCGGGTGAGTTATCAACCGATCGGTTGGGGCTTGTTTCCTGCAAAAACCAATAAAATTGTTTAAGTCCCCGAACGGATGTTCTCGCAGCTGATTTTATTTATAAAAATAGATAAAATAAAGTAAAAAAAAATAACGCTAAAAATTGGAGAAAAAGTTTAGAACATGGGTTGCCTCCCATGAAGCGCACTTGTTTAACGTCGTTGGCTCGACGCCCGCAAGAGATGCTCATGGTGGCTGATACGGGTGATGCCAAAATTTCGGCATCTCTTTCTCATTG
Source organism: Scilla litardierei (assembly GCA_030789695.1). Taxonomy (NCBI): domain Eukaryota; kingdom Viridiplantae; phylum Streptophyta; class Magnoliopsida; order Asparagales; family Asparagaceae; genus Scilla; species Scilla litardierei. The sequence continues at coordinate 71,284,656 of CM061134.1, read as the reverse complement.
GAGCTGAAGGCGCTTGGAGTAGTCAGCGGCTGGAAAAATACTTGCTCGACTACCCTTCCCTTGTTCTTGGGATCCGGGGGCTTTTCCTTGGTGTTGGCGCTTCCCGCCATCTTCTTCAGGATCCGGACCTCGTCTTTAGTGAGGTCCATGGGCTCTTTCCCCGTTCTCCTCACAGGAGGAGCCTTGGGGAACCCGGGAGGGGTCGTTCTCGCTGCACTCGGTTTTCCAGCAGCTTCTTTGTCTTCGGGGCCTTCCTCATCTTCTGAATCCCCCAAGTCATCAGGGGGGTTTCTCAGGAGAATCTCCCAGGAGCTCTCCTCTACAGCTTTTTCTTCTTCTATCTCAAGTGAATTGCATCCAGGGTCATCAGGGGGATCGGGGGTAATTCATGGATAATCCCAGATCAAACTCAACTTTCTCTCCGCTGACGTTCAAAGATAGTTTTCTGTTCTTCACATCTATTAGAACGCCAGCAGTGGCCATGAAAGGCTGTCCCAGGATAATGGGGGTGTGTGCGTCTTCGGGCATGTCCATGACTACAAAGTCCACAGGCACATGCACCCCTCTCACATTCACGGGAAGGTCATCCACAACTCCCACCGGATATTTGACCGATCGGTCAGCTAGTTGTAGGGTCATACCGGTGGGCTCCAAATCGCCCATCCCTATCCTTCTGTACATTGACAAGGGCATCAAACTAACACTCACTCCGAGATCGACGAGTGCGCGATGAATCTTCACTGCCCCGATCGTGCAAGGAATAGAGAAGCTCCCCGGGTCTTTAAGTTTCGGCGGATTTGCCCTCTGGATAAGAGCGCTACACTCCGCCGTCAACACTACTTTCTCTTTTCTAGACCCTCTAGTCACCAAATCTTTCAAGAATTTTGCATAGGAGGGGATTGTTTCGATTGCTTCTAGGAAGGGGATCTGCAAACTCAGGTCCTTGACCATGGCGAAGAACTTGCCATATTTCTCATCAATTTTTGCCTGAGCCAACCGTTGTGGAAATGGCACAACGGGTTTATACACTTTAGGGCTCTCCTCCCCCCTCTTCTCCTTCTCTTCTTCAGAGACTCCCTCCGGAGTCATAGGATTTGATGACGAAGCACCGGCGTCGTTTAATTTTTCGATCGGTTTCTCAACGACCGACGGTGCTTCCGGGTTGCTAGGGGGCACTCTAGTAGGAATTTGTGTCCCGCTTCTCAGAACGATAGCAGACACATTTGCGTGCTCGTGCACGAGTGCCGATGTCTGGGTTGCTCCCCTCGGGTTCACCTCCGGTTGTGGCGGTAATTGGTTTTGTGACCTTGCAAGGTTCGCCACTTGTAACCCCAGCTGGGTTACTTGGTCCGTGAGGGTCCGCTGACCCATTTCCAGCTTTTGGTTGATCCTCTCCTGGTTGGTAATATATTGAGTCAAAAGAGACTCAACCGGAGAGACGGCCCTCTGTTGGCCATACTGCTGCTGCTGCTGGAACGGCTGCTGATTCCTGGGGGCGTAAGATTGTTGCTGAAATGGTTGCTGCTGTGGCCTAGCCGGCTGATAAGTTTGTTGCTGCGGCTGCTGAGGCGGTGAGGGCTGAAATGGTGGCTGGTAACTGAAGTTCGGGTGGTTCCGGTCGTTTGAAGAGTAGGCCGGGTTGGAATTTGTCCTTGGCGGATACGGCGCATTTCCCGTAGGGTTGTAAAATAGTGCGCTCGCCTGATCCAACGGTGGCGAGATGTCACCACCGTCGAATTCCCCAAAGAATTCGGACTCTACCGCAGAAATTTGCTGTGTACCGGCCCCACCGGCTCCAACCATTAGTGCGGAGATCTAGGTCGAAAGCAAGTCAAACTTGCTTGAAAGTTTGTCGACGTCCTCGACTCTGTGTATACCCCCGGATCTTGGTGTGGCTCTCTCGTCACACCACCGCTCATTGTTGGATGCCATATTTTCCAGAATATGCCCGGCATCCTCCTCACTTCTAGACATGAAGGAACCCCCAGCCGCAGCGTCCATAGAAGATTTCAGGTCATCCCTCAACCCATTGTAGAACAGATTAATAATCTGCCACTTCGGAAGCTCATGGTGAGGGCATCTTCTTTGCATCTCTTTATATCTCGTCCAAGCTTCATGCAAGGACTCGTGGCTGGCCTGGGAGAAGGAGGAGATTTCACTCCTCAACTTCATGGTCTTCCCCGGAGGAAAGAACTTTGTTAGAAAAGCGTTGGAGAACTTCTCCCAGGTGTTGAAAGTGTTGGGGTCCTTCCCCCTTAGCCATTGCTTGGCTTTATCTCGCAAAGAGAAGGGGAACATCTTCAGACGGATAGCCTCTGTCGTGACACCATTAATCCGGAAGGTGTCACACTTCTCCAAGAAGGAGTCTAGGTGCTCGATCGGGCTCTCCATGGGTGCACCCGCAAACTGATCCTGCTGGATCCATGTCACCAATGACGGCTTTAGCTCAAACCTTTGGGCCGTGATAGCTGGAGGACGGATGGCGGAAGTGGACTCGATAGATGGCATCGAGTATTCCAGCAGAGACTTCTGAGGTGGGGTGTTCTCCTCCATGGATTCGTGATCTTCCCTTCTCCGCTTCTCAGCGGCCAAGCGCCTAAGGGTGGCGTTAATCTCTGGATCGAGGGGGATCAAGTCGTCAAGACTCCTTGAACTCCTGCGCATGAAAAACAACAAACACCCGTGAAGCGACAAGTGGGAAAGAGACAGATAAAATAAGAAATAAAAATAAGAAAAATAAAAAGAAAAAGGAGAATGCGAAAATTATCGCGAGGTAGGGATGTGAGCTAGACACGAGGGTTCATGAGATCCTAAATAACAAGCACGTTGCCTCCCCGGCAACGGCGCCATAAACTTGACCGGCGCCCCGCTTGCGTCGTGGCGGCGCGGTGTCGTTTACCGCAAGTTTCACGGTTAGTGTAGGGTGCGGGAATATCGAACTCAGGGAGGCGAGGTTGTGTTTGGGTCAGGTAGGACCTGAATCACCCCGAGGGGCGAGCTAGCCCGAATCGGTAGATGGTTGTCACGAAAGAAAGTAAAAGGGTGTGAACGAAAAGAAAGTAAACCCGGGACTTTGGTTTCCAACCCGACGAGAGACTCTCGCTGATACGGCCTACGGGTATGGATAGCGATAGGGATTAGGGTCTAATGGTGAGACGTTGCCTCTGAAAGTGGTACCGGCGTCCCATGGGCCCGATATTCCGGTCGGTGCCCAGGATGATACACCGGACTTCCCGGATTCGATCAGTGGGCACTCCGTGTCCATTAACACTGATCGATCCCGGGAGAACTAAGTCCGCAATGATATCTCCCAACGTCTCATCCTGCCGCTCCCGCGTGCTAGGATTCGGCGTCTATGCTAAAGGCGTGAGCTATGGCTAGGGAGTCAACCGCCATGTTTATTCCCCCTTGGCCCGACGGTCAAAGGCGGTCTTTTTCCCGCCAATGACAATGAAACACCCCGCGTAACCGTTAGATTCCTACTCCCTATCGATTTCCTAACCCTATGGACGCATCGGGAAGAGCCCCCGAAGGGATTTCCACCAAAATCCCAGATTTGGGAACTACTCACAAAAATTCATGAAAAAGCAATCTAAATGAAATTTAACCGTTGAAATCATAATCGGACAATTGCAATGCGGAAGTAATAGAGTAATAAAGACAATACTAAAATTTTAGAAAGATCTGAAAACTTACTAAAGAGTAACAATTACAGCCGTCACAAGGAAATAAAACAGTAGAAAAACAGCAACTCCCGTTTCTGGAACCCTAGGGGCTCTATATATAGACTTACGCATCAACCGATCGGTTGACAAGTCAACCGGTCGGTTGATCCGTTACAGATAAATCACAGAAAACTGCGAGTTTTCACCCGACCTCATGAACCGATCGGGTGAGTTCTTGAGCGATCGGTTGGATCTTGGAGCAGTTGGGTGAACCGGTCGGTTCGACGCCCGTGTCTTCAGCTCTTTTTCCTCAGCTACAGATGAACCGATCAGGTGAGAGTCACCCGATCGGTTGGAATTCTGCTCGAAAAAAACAGAGAACAGCCGCCCGCAGAACCGGTCTGTGAACCGGTCGGGTGACTTCTTTGTGAGCTGCGGCAGAGACCGGGTGGTGCACGCGTGCATCACCCGATCGGTTGAAGATGACCAACCGACCGGGTGAGGGACTGAAAGATGAATTCTTCGACGTTTGACCCCCTGGATCACGCGTGACTTCTCCCGTTGCTCCGGGGACTTGGGATATCATCATTAATCGTCCCCTACGTGGTCGAACTCCTGCAATCATGGACAAACAAAGAAAAGTGAAAGAAAACGGGAAAATATACGAAAACGAATAAGAGACGGCGGAAAAACACGGAGAAACACAAAAGAAAACGTGCGTGAATATATGAAATATAAACACACGTCAGTATACAGTTAGCCCTAACCCTGTTGGTGACAATGAAGCAAGCTTCGATAAGGCATCGGCTTGGTGGTTCTTCGATCTAGGTATATGATGGATTTCCACTCGCTTGAACTTGGTCATTTCATCTCTAGCGATCTCCATTTAGTTCTGCATTGTCTCTTCTCGAGCCTCATAACTTCCATTCAGCTGGTGGACTATCAAGTTGGAATCACTATGGAGGTGAACCACCTTCGCCCCCAACGCTCGAGCCAACCTGAGCACATTGATGACAGCTTCATACTTTGCACCATTGTTTGTGGTTTGGAAGTCAAACCGAAGATCATACTCGAGTATATGACCCTCAGGTGTATGGACAATTATACCCGCTCCGCTTTCGATTCGTGTTGTTGAGCCATCTACTTGCACGATCCATGTCCCTTCCTCTCCCCATGTGGTTGTTGCGGGACCGGTACCTGTCGAGAAGGAAGAAGGAATGTTATGTTGTAAGTTAACAACTTGTACCTTTGTTGGTGGGTCGTCGTCATAGATGAGTTCTACGAAGAAGTCTGCTAAGGCTTTTCCTTTGATGGCAGTCCTTGGCTTGTATTGGATGTCGAATTCACCCAGATCGACCCCCCCACTTGGTTATTCTCCCTGATCAGTCAAGCCTTTTCAGAGTTTTCTCCAATGGGGTGTCAGAGTACCAGAATGGTGTGTGCTTGTAAATAGGGTCGAAGCCTCCTTGATGATTGGACCAGAGCAAACACTAGCTTCTATATTCTGGAGTAGTTAACTTCAGCTCCTCGGTGGAACTGACTCACATAGTAGATCGGTTGTTGTACTCCTGAATCTTCCTTGACGAGGGCCGAGCTTATAGCCTACTTGGTGGTGGCTAAGTAGATTATCAGCTGGTCAGCATCATTAGGCTTAGTCAGTAGTGGTGGACTGCAGAGGTATTCCTTCAGCTCGGAGAAAGCCTTCTTGCAGTCCGCATTCCAGTCGATGGTCTTTTTGTCCTTCGAGGTTGAAGCTATCACTTTCCTTAACATCTTGAAGAAAGGCAACGACGTTTCGGCCAATTTTGATTGAAATCGACCGAGGGCTGCTATCCTTCCATTCAATCTCTGGAGCTCTCTGATGGTGGTGGGCTCCTTCATCCCTACGACCGCCGTGACTTTGTCAGGGTTGGCCTCGATACCTCGGTTTGTTAACATGAATCTGAGGAATTTTCCAGATTGAACCCCAAAAATACACTTGGCGGGGTTTCATCAGAGGTTATACCTATGGATCTCTGCAAAGGTCTCTTGGAGATTCACGATATGATCAGTTCAGTTGGCTTCTTTGACTTGACCAGCATGTCATCAACATAGACCTCCAAGTTTTGCCCAATTTGAGCCTTCAAGACCTTGTCCATCATACGTTGACACGTCGCCCTTGCATTCTTTAAACCAAATGGCATTTTCCTATAACAAAAAATACCTCGATCTGTGATGAAGGAAGTCTTTTCTTTGTCATCAGGCACCATTTGGATTTGGTTGTAGCCCGAGAAAGCATCCATGAAGCTCAAAAGCTTATAGCCAGAGGTATTATCAACTGGATGGTCGATTCGAGGTAAAGGGTAGCTATCCTTTGGGCATGATTTGTTAAGGTTGGTAAAGTCGACACACATTCTCCACTTGCCGTTGGCTTTTTTCACCATTACCACATTGGACAGCCACTCGAGATATTGGACCCCTTGAATGAAACTAGCTGCTAGAAGCCAATCTACTTCCTCAATGGAGGCCTTCATCTTGTCACCCCATATATTCCTCTTCTTCTATTTCATGGGCTTGAAAGTCAGGTCAATGTTTAACTTGTGAGATATCACCAGAGGGTCGATACCAGGCATGTCATCTGGGGACAAGGCAAACACGTCGGCATTTTCCTTCAGGAGAGTGATTAACTATTTCTTTAGGTCGAAAGGGAGCATCGACCCAATGGAAACAGTTTTTCCTTCTTCTTCAGAGATCTTGATGCTCTCTGTCTCTTCGACCAATATGGACAATCAGTCTTCATGATTGCCCATGTTGTTGCTAAGATCATTTTGATCAGCTCGATCCACCCTTCTCAATGAGGTGGATAAAAGGTAACATGATCGGGCCTGCATCTGATTCCCTTTCACCTTTACCACTACCTCAAGAGTCTGGAACTTGATCATTTCGTGGAATGTCGAGACCACCACCTACAATGAGTTGAGAAGCGGTCTGCTGATGATTCCTTTATAGGTGAAATTAATCTTCACCACGTTGAAGTTGGTCAGACAGGTGACCGGTCGCAGAGAGGTTTCGAGGGTCACCGGTAGCGTGATGATGCCCGCTACCATAGCAGAATACCCACAAGTGGTCCTGGACATTCCCTTAATTCTAACGAAGCCATTCCCATCCTTTTCAATGTGGTGAATAATATTACATTACAAAAACTCACGTGTCGATGAATAATCTCTTCACCGCCACCATGTCAATGGTGGCACTGATGACAATGGCATCGTCATGCGGTAGCTCCACACCCTCCGAATTAGCATCAGAGAAGGATATTGAGGGGGGGGGGGGTGGAGTCTCTAGGGTTCTTCTTTCCCATCAAGATCATCATCAACCTCCCAGTATAAGAACTTTGGAAAGAGGTGGATAACTCTGGATGTGGAGGACATCCCAATATCATGTCAAGGACATTGGTATTGGGAGATGCCAAGATTTTCTCTTCAGTTGTTGTTGGGCGAGTCGACATTGTCAAAGTGAATAGATGACTGGGATGTTGACTCTATTTTTCCCACAGACGGCGCCAATTTTTAAAGACCAAATTGGTATCAACAGTGATTTGGGATGACGTGGGCTCCTTTGCCAAAATGGAGCCTTGTCAGCTACTTGAAGTGGGACCCTCGGTTGGTAGAACTAGGATCGATGAAAGTTGGGCTAAGAGAGTTGGAGAAGCTCGATCGATCTTGCGGTCAAGCTTGACGATCGTTCAACCTTTCTATAGGGTCGAGCCTCGAACAACAATCGATAGGTACGATCGTTTAACGGATTGGGTTGAGCCTTGATCTTCCTGCACCATAAAAGATGTCAGGGGGTTCCGATCTGGGTCCTGACCCAACTCCCCTTCGATGGGTAAGTTAGAATTGACTTAAGATGAAGGCTTGGGGCTGTCGAGATTGGTCCAGGGGGATTCGTCCCGAGTCAGTTGACGTCCCCCGCTTTTGCGCGTCAGATGTGTGCAATATATAATTGGTGGCGTGAGATTTAAATATTTATAACCGCAAGTGTACGGTGTTGTAGTGTGGCTTGGGGGTCGAACTCAGGGAGGCGAGGTTGTGCTTGTGTCAAGAAGGATCGGATTCACCCCATGGGCGAGCTAGCCCGAATCGGATGATGGGTTGTCACAGAAAATAGAATGCGAGGGATAAACAGTATAAAGGGAAAACCCGGGACTTTGGTTTCCACCCTATCGTGCGATTCTTGCCGATACGGCCTACGAGTAGGATAACGATCGGAATTAGGGTCTAATGGTGAGACATTGCCTCTAAGAGTGGTACCAGCATCTCATGAGCCCGATATTCTGGTCGGTGCCCAGGATGATCCGCCGGACTTCCCGGGTTCGGGGCATTCCTAGTGGGCATTCCTATGTCATGTCACCGATCGGCGTGACCTGCTTCGTTTCTTCGGCAGTTCAGCACGAAGGGGTTTCCACCAAAATCCCAGATTTGAGAACTACTCACACATATTTACTAAAAAGCAATCTAAATCAAAATCGACCGTTAGAAACAAGATCAAGCGATTGAAAAGCAGTAAGAGCAATGCTAATAACACTATATTAAAGTTTAACAAAGATCAGACAACTTACTAATATCTGAAAAATTACAGCCGTCAAGAGAGAGAAAAAACAGCAAAAAATAACAACTCTCGTTTCTGGAAAACCTAGAGGTCATATATATAGAATACGATATCACCCGATCGGTTGAGAAGTCAACCGATCGGGTGACCTGCTTCGTTTCTTCGGCAGTTCAGCACGGGACTTCACCCGGTCATGTGGCACGGTCGGTTGAGGGTTGAAGCTGATCGGTTGGATCTTCGTGCCGTCGGGTGAACCGGTCGGTTGAGCTCTCCGTGTCTTGGATTCGGAGAATTGGCTACAGGTGAACCGATCGGGTGAAGGTCACCCTATCGGTTGGCATTCAGCATCAAATTCCAGAGAGTTGGGGCGTTGTGAACCGGCCTTTAAACCGACCGGTTGACTTTCCGCCTTCTTCAGCTTGTGTCCGGGTGGTGCACGCATGCATCACCCGATCGGTTGGAAGTGACCAACCGGTCGGGTGAGGGGCTGAAAGATGCGATCTTCGTCATTTGACCCCCTAGATCACGCGTGACTCCTCCCATTGCTCCGGGGACTCATGATATCGTCGTTTTATGTCCCCTACGCCGGTAAACTCCTGCAAATATACAAAAACACGGAAAAGTGAAAGAAAACAAGAAAACACGAGAAAACGAATACAAGACGGCGGGAAAACACGGGAAAACACGGAAGAAAACGTGCGCGAATATATGAAATATAAACGCACGTCAAAATCCCCCAAGCTGAACCCTTCCTCGTCCTCGAGGAAGACGAGTGAGAGTAGGAGCTCGGAGGGAGAAAACAGAGAGAAAGAGAGAAAAAGAGAACTCTATATCCTAGATCGCCCGTTAGGGCCAACAAAATCAAAAACGAAACACCAAGCAGACAAACGCCAAATCACATCACTAAATCAAGGAATACGAGTCCGGACAAGTGCCGTGGGCCCACGCGGTGAAGCGCGAGTGAGTGTGGTCGTGTGCTAGCAGTCGGTGTCACTATCTACGATGTGCAATAAAGCTCGATATACACAAATCCAAGAAATGACCCAAACATCGATTCGATTCGAATTAAGCGGTAAATATATAGCTCAAGCATGCATGAGAATAGAGCAAGAATCGAAACATATCATGCGTCAGGGACTCCACAACTAGGGTTAAGGAAATCACCACACTATAGCCTAGATAATAGCTAAAAAGTTCCTAAGCCAAGTGTTTTCAAAAACGATGGGGGTTGAGATGATGTGGAGTAGAACACTCGGTGCAAACTCTCGCCTTCCCTTTATTCTCGGTAAGTAGGAAAATATTCACACACATATATATTTTTTTGGTTTTGGATATTTGTATTTTTTTGGCTTTTTGGATTTTAGCTATACATATTTTTTTCTTTTCTTTTCTTTTTGGGTTTTTCTTTTCTTTTCTTTTTTTTTTTGAATTTTTGGGTTTTTGGCTATACACATGTGTACTCTCCAAAGTGGGAGAACAGTACACGACGAGGGGATTTGCACCAAGTAAAATAAAAAAGAAATCAGAAAACACTTGGGCAAAGGAAACTATTCTCGCTAATTAGAGCATGGGCTAAATGGGTTATCATAGTCCTTAATTGTGGAATCCGACGCATGCGAAATGAAGTATACGATATATATATATATATATAGCATGCAGAAGCAGACATGAGAAACAAATACCTCTTATTCAAATCGAAGCATGATAATCTAGGGGTCATTCCTGGACAGGTATATAAAATACAATCACAAAGTAGAAGCACACCAAACAGCTAGGCACGATGCACGACTTACAAAAAAGCTAAGTGGACCCACGATGCATGAAATACAAGAGGACTCGATATCCTAGGGTTAGTGAATGTGATTATCGATGCCATGCTAGGTGTGTGTGATTTTGTGGCAATTCATCATATGGTTCATCTCTAGGAGAAAGAGATAAAAAGAAGAAAAGAGAAAGAAAAAGAAAAAGAAAAAGACGGAGAAAAACGACTCAAATAACGAAGAAAAAGAGACAAATGACGCACGAAGTATGACCCCCAAGCTGAAACTTGCATTGCCCTCAATGCAATAAAGTTAAATACGGGAGGGCAATGAATATGGGGGGGGGGTACGCACAGACACAAAAAGACACGAAAGACAAGAAAATCACACAAACGAAACTGAAAATAAGAATAAAAATAAAAATCACACCACACGACATATAAACAGAAAATAAAAATAAATAAAAAAGGAAATACACACGACACGACAAATAAACAAACACAGAAAGAAAAACGATACACGACAGCACACAGAAAAATTTGACTTCCCCCAAGCTAGACGTGACAATGCTAGCAAGAATATGTGATCGTGAATATGCAGAGATAAGCAAGGGGGAGGTCAATAAAAGAGAAGAATGGAAAACAAAGAAGGGACCTGAAGCGTGAATGGGTCCTCCCCCTAGCTGTGGTAAAGCAGGGCCCTGTAAAGACAGATGGGCACTAAAAATAGGGGGATGCAAAAGCTGGATGGGAATGTTTCAAGCAAAGGCACCACCCTCTGGGGGTGGTGATGGGGGCATGTGCTGAGGACCAGGAGCGGTGGGGGGTGGAATGTGAAGCTCGGAAACATCGGGTGAGTCAGTGCGAATGTGATGAATGAGGCTTTGAAGGACGGGCAGGTCACGCTCGACTGACTGCTGAGTTGCCTGACCACCAACTCCAGCTAGGAGGAGCATGGACATGAACCGGTCGGCTTGGTCGTCGTCATGGAATGACACCTCGTATTCGGCATCGCCAATGTAAACGGGGTCAGAGGGGCATGGGGTGGTGGATGAATTGGTGGCGGTGGTGGGTTGGGTGGAGGATTGTGTGCGACGAGCACGCCGGGTGGGTCTAGGGTTGGAAGTGCTGGTGTCGGTGGGTTTAGCACGGCGAGGGAGCATTGTGTAGGAGTCATGTGTGAGTGTGAGTGTATGCAAAATACGATGAATACACACTAACACGGCAATCGAGCAAAATGAAATTCTTGGGCAAAATAAAAATTGAGCTAAGGAGTGAAGTTACCCAATTGAGATGAAGGTCATTGCTCGTAGACGCCCCAACACAACGCAACAAGAACACGTGTGAAGCCGCGGCGAATCCTTTCAGCAAATTTCGAAAAGGGGCGGGCGAAATCGAAGAGGAAGGGGGAGAAATCGATGGAGAGATGGAAAAGGAGAGGGGAGAGATCGATTAGGGTCGGTTGGAAGAACTAGGTCAGGCGAAGGCGGAGGATTCGAAACGGCGATCGGAAATTCGAAATCGGGCGAGGGGGGAACGAACGGGCGGAGGGCGGCTATATATAGGGTTTTAAGTCGAACCGATCGGCTGAAATGTCACCCGATCGATTGACTTTAAGGTTGAAATTATTGCTGAAAGTTGGCTACAGGCGACCCGATCGGGTGAAGGTCACCCGATCGGTTCGCCGCTTCACACTTTTTTCCCGAAAGTTTAGTACAGCTCACCCGGTCTTCCACCCGGTCACGCTTATCTTCACCCGATCGATTGATCAACTCCCCAAAATTCCTGAGACTTCTACACAGATCACACGGTCTGTTACCCGGCCTCACATATCTTCACCCGATCGGTTCGTTGAGTGACTGATACAGCCATCAGCATGATACATCCCAACTGACCGGTTGAGTTATCAACCGATCGGTTGGGGCCTTGTTTTCTGCAAAAGTCCACAAATGGCTTAAGTCCCTCAACCGAAGTTCTTGCGGCAGGATTTATTTATTAAAACTAGATAAAATAAAGTTAAAAATAGTCCTAAAAATTGGAAACAAAGGTTTAGAGCATGGGTTGCCTCCCATGAAGCGCTTTTGTTTAACGTCGTTAGCTCGATGCCCGTAGATGATGTTCAAGGTGGGCGATACGGGTGATGCCCAAAGTCTGGCATCGCTTCAGCTTCAGAGCTGGTAGCTTTTGGTGTAGCCGGTGGCGACAAAAAAACTTGTTCGACGACTCTCCCTTTGTTGACGGGGTCCAGGGGCTTCTCCCTCATATTGGCATCCACCGCCACTCGTTTAAGGATCTGGATCTCATCTCCCGTGAGCCCCATGGGCTCTTTGCCTTTTCTCCTCGTAGGAGGAGCTTTTGGAAATCCGGGAGGGATCGTGTGTGCCGCATCTGTTATCCCAGCAACATCATTCTTCTTCGGGCCGACTGGTTCTTCTGAGTCCCCCAAGCTATCAGGGGGATTTCTTGAAAGAATTTCCCAGGAGTTTTCCTCCACAGCTCTCTCTTCTTCTAGCTCCCGTACGTTGCATCTTGGATCATCCGGGGGATCGGGGTGCTTCATTGACAACCCCAAGTCAAATTCGACTTTTTCTTTGCCGACGTTGAGGGAAAGCTTCCCATTCTTCACATATATCAAAACGCCGGCAGTGGCCATGAAAGGCCACCCAAGAATGATGGGGGTGTGTGCATCTTCCGGTATGTCCATCACCACAAAATCCACAGGCACATGCACCCCTCTAACATTGACAGGGAGGTCATCTACAACCCCCATCGGATATTTTACTGAATGGTCTGCAAGCTGTAGGGTCATTCCGGTGGGCTCCAAGTCGCCCATTCATATCCTCTTATATAGCGACAAGGGCATCAAACTGACGCTCGCTCCTAGATCGACGAGCGCACGAAGTATCTTTACCTCCCCGATCGCACAAGGGATAGAGAAGCTCCCCGGGTCTTTAAGCTTAGGAGGGTTTGCTCGCTGGATAAGAGCACTACATTCTGCCGTCAGAACGACCTTCTCCTTTCTAGAACCCTTTGTCACCAAATCCTTGAGGAATTTCACGTAGGAGGGTATCGTCCCTATAGCTTCAAGGAAGGGGATTTGCAAGCTTAGATCTTTGACCATGGCAAAGAATTTGCCATACTTCTCGTCTATTTTGGCTTGGGCTAGCCGTTGTGGGAAAGGCACAACGGGCTTGAATACTCTGAGGTTCCCTTCCTCATCCTTTTTATTCTCCTCTTCATGGACTCCCTCCGGAGTAGTTGGCTTTGACGATGAAGCACCGACGTCATTCATTTTTTCAATTGGTCGCTCCACGACCAACGGTGCTTCCGGTTCCTTGGGGGGCACACTTGTGGGGATTTGTGTTCCGCTCCTCAAGACGATAGCGGACACATTCGCATGCTCGTGCGTGAGTACCAAGGTCTGATTTGCTCCCCTCGGGTTCACCTCCGATTGTGGCGGCAATAAGTTTTGCGACCTTGAAAGGTTGGCCACTTGTAACCCCAGCTGGGTCACCTGATCAGTGAGAACTCTCTGTCCCATATCCAGCTTCAAATTTATCTTCTCCTGGTTGGCGATGTATTGAGTCAAGAGGGACTCAACCGGAGAGATGGCCCTCTGCTGGCCATATTGCTGCTGAATGGGTTGCTGATTCCTGGGGGCATATTGTTGATACTGTTGTGGATGTTGCTGCTGCTGAAACTGCTGCTGCTGAGGCCTAGCCGGTTGATATATCTGTTGTTGCTGCTACTGAGGCGGCGGTTGTTGATACGGTGCCTGGTAACTAAGGTTAGGGTGGTTCCGGTTGTTCGGAGAGTAGGCTGGGTTGGAGCTAGTCCGTGGTGGATACAGTGCATTTCCCGTAGGATTGTAGAATAATCTGCTCGCTTGTTCCAATGGTGGTGAGATGTCACCACCGTCAAATTCTCCAAAGACTTCGGCTTTCACCGCCGCAATGTGTTGTGTACCGGTACCACAGGCTCCTACCATCAATGCGGAGATCTGGGTCGACAGCAAGTCAAACTTGCTGGATAATTTGTTGACGTCCTCGACCCTGTGGATACCCCCAGATCTAGGTGTGGCTCTCTCGTCACACCACCGCTCATTGTTAGATGCCATATTTTCTAGAATGTTCCTGGCATCTTCTTCACTTATTGATATGAAGGACCCCCCCCAGCCGCGGTGTCCATGGAAGATTTCAAATCATCCCTCAACCCATTATAGAACAGATTTATGATCTGCCACTTGGGGAGCTCATGGTGGGGACATCTCCGCTGCATTTCCTTGTATCTGTTCCAGGCTTCATGCAGAGACTCGTGGCTGGCCTGGGAGAAGGAGGAGATCTCACTCCTCAGCTTCATGGTCTTCCCAACTTTGTCAGGAAAACATTTGAAAGCTTCTCCCAGGTGTTGAATGTGTTCGGGTCCTTCCCCCTAAGCCACATCTTGGCCTTATCTCGCAGAGAGAAGGGGAATAGCTTCAGACGGATCGCCTCAGTTGTGACACCGTTTATCCGAAAGGTGTCACATTTCTCCAAGAAGGAGTCCAAATGCTCGATGGGGCTCTCCATAGGTGCACCCGAAAATTGATCCTGCTGGATCCATGTCACCAAAGACGGCTTAAGCTCGAAGCTTTACACCGTAATAGCAGGAGGACGGATCGCGGAGGTGGACTCGATGGATGGCATCGAGTACTCTAGCAGGGACTTGTGAGGTGGGGTGTTCTCCCCCATGGTTTCAGGATCCTCTCTTCTTCGCTTCTCGGCGGCCAAATGCCTTAGGGTGGCGTTTATCTCCGGATCAACGGGAATCAAGTCGTCGAGACTTCTTGAACTCCTGCGCATGAAAAATAACAAACACCCGTGAAGCGAAAAGTGGGAAAGAAACAAATAAAATAAAATAAAATAAAAATAAGAAAATAAAAAGGAAAAAGGAAGAATGCGAAAATTATCGTGAGATAGGGATGAGAGCTAGACTCAAGGGTTCATGAAATCCTAAAATAACAAGCACGTTGCCTTCCCGGCAACGGCGCCATAAAGCTTGACTCCCCCGCTTTTGCGCGTTAGATGTGTGCAATATATAATTGGGGGCGTGAGATTTAAATATTTATAACCGCAAGCGCATGGTGTTGTAGTGTGGCATGGGGGTCGAACTCAGGGAGGCGAGGTTGTGCTTGTGTCAAGAAGAATCGGATTCACTCCATGGGCGAGCTAGCCCGAATCGGATGATGGGTTGTCACAGAAAATGGAATGCGAGGGATAAACAATATAAAGGGAAAACCCGGGACTTCGGTTTCCACCCTATCGTGCGATTCTCGCCGATATGGCCTACGGGTAGGATAACAATCGGATTTAGGGTCTAATGGTGAGATGTTGCCTCTAAGAGTGGTACCAGCATCCCATGGGCCTGATATTCCGGTCGGTGCCCAGGATGATACGCCGGACTTCCCGGGTTCGGTCAGGGGGTATTCCTATGTCCATTAACACTGACCGACTCCAGGAGCACTACGCTCGCAACGATAGCTCCTAACGCCTCATCTTGTCGCTCCTGCACGCTAGGATTTGACGTCTACGCTAAGGGCATGAGCTATGGCTAGGGAGTCAACCGCCAAGTTTATTCCCCCTTGGCCCAACGGTCAAAGGCGGTCTTTTTCCCGCCGATGACAATAAAACACCCCGCGTAACCGGTAGATTCCTAATCCCTATCGATTTCCTAGTCATATGGATGCATCGGGGAGAACACACGAAGGGGTTTCCACCAAAATCCTAGATTTGGGAACTACTCACACATATTTACTAAAAAGCAATCTAAATCAAAATCGACCGTTAGAAACATGATCAAGCGATTGAAAAGCAGTAAGAGCAATGCTAATAACACTATATTAAAGTTTAACAAAGATCAGACAACTTACTAATATCTGAAAAATTACAGCCGTCAAGAGAGAGAAAAAACAGCAAAAAATAACAACTCTCATTTCTGGAAAACCTAGGGGTCCTATATATAGAATACGATATCACCTGATCGGTTGAGAAGTCAACCGATCAGGTGACCTGCTTCGTTTCTTCGGCAGTTCAGCACGGGACTTCACCCGGTCATGTGGCACGGTCGGTTGAGGGTTGAAGCTGATCGGTTGGATCTTCGTGCCGTCGGGTGAACCGGTCGGTTGAGCTCTCCGTGTCTTGGATTCGGAGAATTGGCTACAGGTGAACCGATCGGGTGAAGGTCACCCGATCGGTTGGCATTCAGCATCAAATTCCAGAGAGTTGGGGCGTTGTGAACCGGCCTCTGAACCGACCGGTTGACTTTCTGCCCGCTTCAGCTTGTGTCCGGGTGGTGCACGCATGCATCACCCAATCGGTTGGAAGTGACCAACCGGTCGGGTGATGGGCTGAAAGATGCGATCTTCGTCGTTTGACCCCCTGGATCACGCGTGACTCCTCGCATTGCTCCGGGGACTCATGATATCGTCGTTTTATGTCCCCTACGCCGGTAAACTCCTGCAAATATACAAAAACATTGAAAAGTGAAAGAAAACAAGAAAACACGAGAAAACGAATACAAGACGGCGGGAAATAGCGGGATAACATGGAAGAAAACGTGCGCGAATATATGAAATATAAACGCACGTCATCAGTCACCCCAAGTGTTTGGAGGAAGAAATATGTGAGTGAAAAGAGATAAGTTATCAGAGTACCTAGTGTTTCGTTCCTCAAGAATCTGAATCTTTCTTCTGTTGTTCTTTTGCCTATTTATAGTTGTCGATCTTCTCTGTTAATGCATAACAGCTCCACAATTATTGTGGCATGATCTTCTCCAGGAATGCTGATAACGGTTGCTTAGTTACTCGGTCTAATTAACCGATCCCATAGAATCAGTAGGACTCCAATGGGCGGATGGGCTGCTGCTTTGAATAAGTTAACATCTCATCCTTGCTAGCGGGCTCTTAGGTTATTGGGCCGTGGTTTACCCACTTCAATGGGCTTCATATTTATTTCCCCTCTTCGTGGGCCGTTCTTAAGCATTAACAATAGTGATTGCTGAGGTTAAGAAAAAGGATGATATGTTACTTTTTTCTCTAGAAGAATGATTAGATTGTTGTAAATAGATAAGATTATATCTATTAGAGAGATTGTATCTCATCTATGTATGTACTCTCCCATCCCATATAAATAAAGATCTAGAGTCTCTCCCAAAAGCTACGCTTCATAACATGTTTTCAGCACGCTATCCTTGAGTCCCGTAGATCCGTTCGTTGCGAAAGCTAGGAGGAGACGGTAAATCCATCACACGCGGGTTTCATCAATCTCCATGTGTAAGCTTCATCAACCGTTGCTAGATCTGGAGGACAGATCCAGAGGTATTACTTCAAATCTTATTTTAAATTATAATCATGATGCATACAACGTTGATCTCGTAAGATCGAATAAGAGAAATCGTTGTCGATCCTAGGAAAAAACATCTAAAGCCCTATTTTTAGGGTTCGTATAAACAACAAAGAGAAAAAAATATGTACAAAAAAACCCTACCCACGGCCCCGCCGACTACACCCTCGCTGCCGGCCGACGTGGGCAACCCCCCTCTACATCTGGTGCTCCACCGCCCCTATCCATCCTACTCCCCCACGGAGGAGGCACGCCACCGCTAGGTAGTGCCTTTGGCGGCCACATCATCCCCCTACACCCTCTCCCATCCACGGCAGAGACCCACCGTGGGGAGCAGCGACGGCAAACCCATGTCACCCCCCAAACTCGCTTGGGCTGAATGTCCAAGCATAAATTTTTTTTTGAAAAGGCTAGTGGGCTGTAGCCATGCTACAGGCTCGACCCACATCAGAAAAAAGAAAAAAAAATGAAATAACATTGTGGGCCAAAGCCCATAACGATAAGTGGGTTCCGACCCACAGATATTAAAAAAAGAATAAACAAACGGCTGCGGGCCTGAAGCCCGCAACCCAGCTGCGGGCTTCAGGCACGCAGGCCATGTGCCTTTTACAAAAAGAAGAAAAAAAATTATTATTTTCTGCGGGCCTGAAGCCCATAGCACAGGCTGCGGGCCTCAGGCCCCAAGACCAATGTTTTTAAAGAAAAAAAAGGAAAAGAGAGGGAAGCCCAAGCCCAAGCCCACAACCCACTAATATTCCTATGGAATAATTAAAAGGGGGGAACTAATGGGCCTAAAAATAAATAAAAATATGAAAAAAAATGGGGGGATGAAATGGGGACTTTTTTGGGGGAAATAGGGGCTTTTGGGGAATTTTTAGGGGTATAAAAAGGAAACTTTCTTCCTTTTAAAAAAAATAATAGGGCACCATTAAAATTTATTTTAATAGACCTCTATATGCATAACTGAGTTATAACATATTTTAATATATGATGCCTATTTTGAATCATATTTATATGCATTGCATCACACTTTTCTGCAACATTTTCTGGGATAATTTTTGCTAAGTTGTGTGTCATTAACTTAATAATTATGAAGATCCCGCGATTGCTCTGCCGTTAGTTATCTAACCTAACTGTGTATGACATCGTCCCATGGTTTGAAGAATTGTTAAGTATTAAATTTGATGTATTTATCCTATTCTGAATCTGTGATGTCTGTGATGCGTTATGAACATATTTAATGAGCACAAATTTTGCATGAATGGGTAATTGTGGTTCGGATTGGTTGTTTAGTCCCACATTTTACTTTTCATGCACTTTTATTTTTCTTTTGAGAGAAAGTGTAGTGAGAAAAAATATGTAATGCCCAAGACTGATGACCATTTGCATGGAGGCGGAGGCCACTCTTGGAGATGAAGATTTTCAATGGGACCCAAGTGGTTTCCAAAGTTGTAATTTTGTCTTTCATTTGTGTAAAATAGACTGTAAAATGGACTTTGAGACATTATTTTTATGTGGTGACTGGCCGACCCACCAATTAGCCTATTCGTTATAATTGCCTCTGCATGATATAATTTACAGTTTTATATCAATTCATACAATTGTGCATATATATCATTAAGTATAATGGCATATGTCGCAATTATTGTTTTCAAATCTTTGAATAAATATTATTGGCAATTGGACCTGAAGTTCCACTGAAAATGCCAATACCCTTCTTCCCTTATAAACGAATAAATGAATGCAAATGGATGCAAAAGTCATTGATGCCATCTTCAAGACATAAGTCTCAAAAGGTGAGCTCCCCGTGGTTAATAGATCCTACAAGATATATGGTCGAATTACAGACCAATATGGACACCAAAATGATGCGATATCACCGCTAAATGATCTCACCTCACGGGACATGATTATTATATCTAGCCATGAGCAATAATTCTGTCAGTAAAAACAAATAAAAAAATCACACCTGAAGTCGTGGCTTGACAGATTAAGTGAGAAACATATAAATAAGTATCACACCATTGCATTTGCCTCCTGAATCATATTTCTTCTTCCATAACTGAAAAAAGAAGAAGAAGAAACATGTGGAGCTCACACTCTAGTAATTGTCTCCTTAGTGAGACCAATATTTCTCCTTCCAGTAAAAAGTATAAAAATTGAATGAAAGAAATAGGGGGAGCTTGCATCCTATTAAGTGAGGCTTATGCTTGCTCTCTCTCCAAGAAAAGTATATATTTGGAGAAATGGTAACATGAAAGAGCATAGAACTTACAAGGAACATAAACAAAAAGGGGAACAAAAAAAGTATAGCTCGACGAAAAATAGCAATGACTGACCAAGTGTACTAAAGACTGGGAAGACCTATATAGGTCATTAATGTATGCCAAAAAATTTCAAGATTTATATAAAGCCAGTCTAAAGAAGAAAGGTGACATAAATCAAGCTATTGTTCGAACATGTAAAAATTTCGAAAACAATATTTTGCTTGACTAGTTGCTAAAATTGTCAGGAATATTGCAATTAAATACCTATACTTCTATACATTGAAATAAATTGTATGCAAAGTTTTTCTTACATACCATATTTTGACATAAATGGTTATGTTTTGGATTGAAGTATTTTTTTGCAATAAATATATTAGCTATAAGTTTGACTTATTGAAATTGTCAAACATACAAACCATCTATACGATCACTCATGACACTTGCTATGCAAAGAATCCCACTCTAACCATAGTCCTGAAGTACTATCTTAGGACGCCTGAATTGAGGATAAAATAATGCAAGTATGTAAATTCCTGAACAAAATGCAAGGATGCCCAGTACACTGTGAAAATATGAAGAAAAAAAGAGAAGAAGAAGTTTCAAGGATATTCGTCAATACGAAATCCATATTGAAACTAATGAAATAAATAAATACCGAATATTCGTATACAACAACTCAATATAAAGTTTGAATGTACCTTGAAAAGGTCCATACAATACAAAATTCAAAGAATGGAAAAGGAAAAGTTTCAAGGATATTCGTCAATACGAAATCCATATTTAAACTAATGAATTACTGAATATTCGTATACAACGACTCAATATAATGGCCTGAAGACCATAGATGAGCATTTGAAAGGTAAATATAATACGAAATTCGAAGAATGGAGAAAGAGAAAAAATGGAGCACACGTATGTGCCTGAACACGTATAAGTTTATACTTTGACACAATTAGTTTAGACACCCATGATCGGTGATGATGCACCCCATCAAATCACAATCCCATAATCAGCAGAACATAAAGATTCTTCAGAAGGGTGAATCTCCATTTTATGGAGTGACAACTAATCTCCATTAAAAATTATAAGACCTTTTTCCTTGAGAGTACTTGAGGGATTTATATCCACTCATCGTGAAGCACCGATAAAGTATTTTACTGTAATTATCATCCTCTAAATGGTTATCAGTAGGACTATTATCCAATCGCAGTCCATCTTTTCTAAAGCTATTAGGACAAATTATCAAAGCGGGCACACTGGATAAACCTGGGACATAAATAATTTGCAACTGGAATAAAAGTTGAACACCCGGAAGTATGTGTTCACAACCAAAATGGGTTTGAAAAGTCGATTATTTAAAACGAATCCAATGGATTACATGTCCATTGATTCAGGTTACTAATGACTGCACAGGGACTTGCAAATCTTGCATGCTGCTTCATAAATAAGACTCAGATCATCTGGGAATCAGAGTCATTCTTCGATGCAACTAACATATGGAACATCACCAAATATCTCTCATTTGAAGATTTTAGGTGTGTAGTTTACATCCCCATAGCACCATAGAGAATAAAGTGAGGACCTCAATGCTGTCTTGGAATCTATATAGGGGTTGATACACCCTAGATAGCTTGCACCCCAAACATGGAGGCGTAAAAAGCACATCTCAAAGACCGTGCATATATATGCCCACATTCCCAGTACCAGGCTCAACTCATTTGAGGCATGAAGCCTACTGACCATTCAAAATAAATAACAAAAATCTATGATCCAAAAAATATATAATGTGATAATGAGATCATGAAGATCCATCAAATTCAAGAAAACTATTCAATAGTTAGCGGACATAGTTACTGACAATAAGAGAATTTGTCAGATCACATATCCCTGCTGCTAATAATCCAGCTAGGATTGATATCCGTGAGAATGGATGAAGTCCACCGACAACAGAAGTGGCTGTTCCTCAAAGAGGCAGACCACCAGGCTCCAAGGCCAAAAATCCAAGAAAAAGAAACTCCTGCATGCCATGAGACTATACTACCACATGAAAATGAGCTTATGTCCATATCCTCACCCCTCTCGGAATATCCTGAAGTGGAAAATCCGGGAGAAACTGAAATGAAATTAAATGTTGTACGTACTGGGGAGGTGTTGGACAGAAAGAGCACAATTGTCGACAATATATTCACATATCATATTACCATATACATCGCAAACGCGATGATAATTATATAATATCGTTCCATACTCCGTTGCTAAAATGTAAACGTAGAGATTTGTTGAGTATTGATTCCCATGATTTGGTTTTGATGATGAACAAACATAAATATTGTGTACTAATTATTTTTAAGCGCAGTTATGGAGATCGTCGCCAATTTACTCTATAGATCTCATGCGACGTCTCAAGACTTCTTTAGAGCGCATGATCATTGTGTCTGAAGCTTCGTTGAAGCTCAAGGACTTGTTGATGAAGTAAAGAGAATCTGACTCGTCATGTTGGAGCTTTGAAGACGGTTTGTCTTGTATATTTCCATGTATTCTAGCTTCATTTTATAGAATGTTAAGCCTTGAGTCTTACTTGCTTAGTAGCCCTCATATCTACCTTATCTTATCCCTAAGAATGCCTTAGAAGCCATTAGATAGGGTTCATTAACTTATCGTCTTTGATTTGGCTTTCTGTGCATCTTAGTTGGTTCAAGTTGAAGAACTAATCGATTAAATGACAATCTAATCGATTGAGATTTCTTCTTGAACCGACTAGCCATCCTTGAGAATTTTAGCCTAATCTTTGTTGACCAACTAGTGGGTCTAAGAAGGTTCACCGACCGACTAGTTCTCAAACTAGTCAGTTAATGTTTCTTCTTAGACCGACTAGATTATCCTTCATATTTCACTCATTTCTCTGTTGACTAACTAGTCGGTCCAAGAAGGTTCATCGACCGATTAGTTGTCAAACTAGTCGGTTAGTGTCTCTTCTTAGACCGACTAGTTTATCGTGACTTTTTACTATATCTCTCTGTTTCAAACCAGTCGGTCCAAGAAGGCTCACCGACCGACTAGTTCTCCATCTAATCGGTTAATGATCCTTCTTAGACCGATTAAGCTGCTTTAATTTTCCAGCCGTTGGAGATTTTAATTCCACGATTTTGTGTGATCTGTTTTGATTCTTTCCATATCTGTTTGATGCGTTTCAAACATGGAAATTCCTCTATTATGAGAGAGATTTCAGATATACTTTTTGACATATCGATTATCATTTTGAAACACTCGAATTATTGAAAAGCTCTCTCTCTCTCTCTCTCATCTCCTCTTTGACCTAATTCTCCCAAGAGATCTTGAGCTTTTGTGCGATCTTTCTCCTGAAGGATTGAAGGATCATCATCTTCATCATCCTAGCCATCTCCATCTGATCATCTCAGTGGTGCTAGGGGTTCGTGATCTTTTCTCTCCATCAACTTTCCTTGCCCTAATATTGTAAGTATCTCTCAAGGCATAGGAATTTGTGGTGAGTATTTCATATTTAATTAAAACTTGTTATTTGAGTTTTGCTCTCGGTTTGTGAAAGGTTCGTGATTCCAGTTTGTGAGAGTCACGATTCAATCTTTTTATTGATTTGTCTTGTAGTATTTTCTACAAGAAGTTTTTAGTGAAAGCTTGAGTTAGTGGACTCTAACTCAAGTAGCCGGAAGGGATTCCGGTGTTTGGGACATAGGATCACCGGGAACAAGTTGGGGAGACTTGGGTGGATCCAAACCTATTATATCTATTGTTTGCATTGTGATCTTCTTGTTCTTCATCTTTATTCCGCATTGTTATTTGTGTTTGCACGATAATTAGGAATTATCCTCTTGATTATTTTAAAGTACTATTCACCCACATCTAGTACTTGTGTAGTAGCTTCCAGGGTATTACATTTCGTATCAGAGCTTGGTTCATAGCTATGACAAACAACGACAACAAGGCCGTTCGACCACCTCCCGACTACAGCTCTTACAAGAATCGTGAAGGAGCCTCTTCAGTGATCGAAGGATACTCATCAACCAGGCCTTCTCACTTCAACGGTACCAACTATGGGTACTGGAAATGCCGGATGGAAACTTTCCTCCGGAGCGCATCACTTTGGAGAGCCACGTTAACGGAGTATATTGAGCCCATTGAAGAAGACTGCACAAAGTGGACTGTCGTGGAGTTCGCCGCGGAGGTGAGCAATGCCAAGGCAATTGGTGGGACCAAAAAGGTGCTCTCTCTCAAGTGCAAGAGTCAGTACAAGTAATATAATCTGGGAGTCCAGATGTCGAATCCTCAGGAGGAAATCTGTTGCAACCACATCTCAAATCAAATAGAAATCCAACGAAAAGAAACTAACCACTTCAACAATGATGACGGTGCTGGTGATGTGAATACGTGAACAATATAAACAAGGAAATTCGTGTCTGAAAATATCTATAAAAAGTATGCACATGGTATAGGTTCGTTAGGATCAATGATTCGTATTAATTTGGTTGACAAGTATAACACAATGAATTCTCCTTTTGGGAGCAATTCACCGGAAAATACCCAATATAACTCAATGAATTCTCCTTTTGGGAGCAATTCATCGGAAGATACCCTTTTGGGGGTTCAAGCACAATATTCAATAAGATCGTCGCTAAAGTTATAATACGATATGAAACTCTCTTTTGGAGAGATCAAAACTACGATATGAAACTCCCTTTTGGGGAGATCAAAACTCACCCTTTTTGGGGCGATCATCAACTCAATCACTTCTTTTGGAAGATGAAAAAGACGATTTAATAACAAAGATTACAACTTTAACGACGTTTAACAATTTAGCACAAGGAATATTCAACCAAACGAACACAAATAATATCCCCTAACTACGCCATACCATGCACAATAAGAATTAGCTACTCCTGGTGCAAGAATAAACAAGTTTCATAGCAAAATACATCAATCTAATAGCAAAATACAATAGAAAAGCTCCAAATACGAGGTTTGAGTTAAGAAATTTATCACCAAATATCCTTGAAAAGACACCAAAACTCTCTGGAAATAATAAAATAGCCTCTGAAATTTTACAGAATTTTGTGGTGGCGAAATACGGCTCCTAGAGCCTCCAATACGCTCAAAATACGCCAAAATCTGCTTGAATACGCACAAAAACCCTAGAATACGCTTATATAATAGGCTTGCGGGTTTTAAGTTGCTATCGGGTCGAAAACCCGCACCCAAATTCATTAAAACCCAAACCCGCAGCCGGCGTGAATATCAACCGCTCATCGCAGCGGGATCGAACGTGAACGTGCCACGTGTGCTTTAAAAACTGTGCGCGCCCGCTCCGCTCTCGCATCCGCTCCGCTGATGAGGAGGAATGTCGACCGCCCGATCGAGATCGAGCGGCCTGGATTGAGCCGCGTCATCGCCCGCGAATTCGAATTCGATTCGAATTCGTATTTGATTGTCACCGTTCGATCGGAGCGGAACGGTCCGGATAACGCCACGTGGACCCAGCGCTCGTCGCTAAGAGATTTGATGCGGGTTGCGTCGCAGGCGTTAGATCTTAGATTTGCGGTGGGGATGCAGCCGTGTGGCTCCTCTAATTGCTGCGTTCTGCTCGAATACGGGCCGTTGGATCGAAATCCAACGGCCGAAAAATCGCTGCGTCGTTCGCCTCAGTTTCGCGAGGCGGGGTGAATCTCGTCCGTTGGATAAGCATCCAACCGCCCAAACGAAGCCACGTCGCCCGCCTATTTTGCACTGCTGCTGGCCGTTGGATCGAGGTGGGAAGCGACGGATGAACGCCACGTATTGCGCCAAGATTCGTGCAAACTTTAATTTCTTCATTTTATTCGTATTCTGCATTCAAAAATACACAGTAATTAGCACAGATCTCAGAAAAATACAAATAAATAGTCGTTGGAATCGTGAGATCGAGACCAAGCTAGGAAAAATATAAGAAGTGCAGAAATACTTCGTTAATTGTTGTTTTGTGCTCAAATAGAGTGTTTTCTCTAATAAATAATTGTGTACAAAATACGTATGAATTAGAGAACAATGTAGCATCACATGAGCACAAAATAAGGCTAAATGGAGGGTTAAATATGTAATATTGAACCCGAATCACACCCCCCAACTAGCGATTTGCTAGTCTCTAGCAAAAAGAGCGATTAATACGGATGATTAATAAAACAATAAGTTCTTTCAATCACTTATGGCATGGCTCAATAATTCGTATTCCAACATGATCTTGACCATCAATATACGCATCCATAAACAAAATCAATCACATGATATTTTCTCTAATTTAGTATGAATAAATAACATGCAAGCATCGTTTTGCGCAAGCGAAAGTATAACACGTCGTTATATTCTAGTTTTCTCATTTCCAAGGAATTGGCCTATCAAAACAATCATTCAAATCATGGGTATTGAAGTTGCTTAGTATATTCACCATTTCTTTTCTTTTATTAGTTCTGCGTAACGCGCATCAAGCAACATTCGCAGAAAAATGTATAACTTGGATCGCTCCCTCAAATGAGTGAGTTTCCTGTCAATGGCTCCCAAATCAGACGATAATAGGGCATTAGGCCAAAAAGGACCCCTCGGACTGTACTACTCGAGCCAACCAAGTTATTTATTAGTGACATACTTATTCATTCATTTTTCTTCATTCATTCATTTTTTCTTTTCTTTTCTTTTTTCTTTGTAAGCAACTCAACACCCATATTTTCGAACATAAACATTAATAACAATGGCCAAATTCCTCTTCAACTTGAAGAATATTCTAATAAATCGTGTATACTTAAGCTTTTTCATCACATTAGCTTGCATGAAATAAATTCAAACTATTTCGAGATATTAATCATGGCAATTGAAAGTTTTCATGAATAGCATATTAACGAGTAATTCCATGAAGGAAAAATAATTTAATCAAGCCATAAACATTTTTTAGAACTCAATTAATGTGTAATCATCCGTATTTGAGGCATGTGAAGGAGTTTTAAAAAGATGAGATTTTGGTGATTTATTCTTCTCAAAAAAAAATCCTAAGGTCTCATACACACCCCCCAACTAAAGATGGACATTGTCCTCAATGTCGAAAGGGGTACGAGTTTATTCAAATCAAGCAACCTAGAAAGCATATAAAAACTACACTACTGGAAAGAACACACCGTGATCAAATGGCGGATCCCGAATCTTTGATGGTGGAGGAAGTTGTTCAATTTGCTCCTTGCGCTCCTCGGCGATTATTTTTCCTCCAGAAGCTAAATTGGACTCCAGCAACGTAACTCCAAGCATCTCTATAACTTGTTTGCCAATGTCCTGCGAGAGATGAGTTATGTCAGTCCAAATTAGTTTAAGATTCCTTTCAACAAAAATATTCCAAATGTAGTCATCAAAATAGTTGGAATAAATTAAAGCAAGTTGATGACTACTCCCTGAAAGATATGCACTACTCTCGGTATGATGCTCGATCAATGGGGAGAGGGGTAAATGATTTTGGGACAAAACTGGAGGATGGCATGGTTCTGACTCCATGGCGATAATCTCAAAACCCTTGTCCCTAGCTGTCTCCTCCTCTCGTTCATCCAAAATTGCTAGCTCGTCCTCTCTTTTGCACACACTTTCTGCCATGTAGATATTATTTTTCGTGTCCTCAACGTGACATGGCTCGCTCGATATACCTGCAATAGAAGATAAATTCGTATTAGATTCTTTAAGTTGAATATCAAAAGAATTATTTTCTTCTAAGCAAGCGGCAATCAAATTAAGATCTTCAATAGATTTCTGAATCTGCCGACTCCGAGCAAGGAAATTCTCTTGGAATTGATGGGATGTAGCCTCCTGTGTCTGAATAATCTGGTAAACTTCCTCTTTCAAGGATTGCAAAGGTACGTCTACGCTTTGCTCTTCTTGATCAAGGCAAGAAGGCTCCGCTGAATCGCACTCTGAAGTCTCTTCCATGGTTTCTTCATTTTCTTGCAGAGACTCCATGTATTCCCACGCCTCTGTCGGCGTCATGACTCCCAAAAATTCCTGCAGCTGTGGTTGTAGTCCATCTAGGAAGAACGCCATAAGCTCTTCATTTGTGTACCCATGCTGCGGATAGCTCGATACTATGTTTGTGAACCTCCTCCAGGCCTGAAAGAAAGTTTCACAGTCAGTTTGATTGAAATTAACGATCTTGAGCTTCTCCATCCTATGTTTGTGTGCATTAGCATACCTTGCATCATACAGATTGTTCGTGCAATAGAAATTCATGTACTCCATTTTAAAAAATAAAAATGTAAAAAACAAAAAACAAAAGTTTATGTACAGTAAAGTGGAAAGATCTCACCGAAGGTCCTCCGAATGAAATAAACCGTAGTCACAAACCATTCCTCCCCGGCAACGGCGCCAAAAACTTGGTGGGACCAAAAAGGTGCTCTCTCTCAAGTGCAAGAGTCCGTACAAGTAATATAATCTGGGAGTCCAGATGTCGAATCCTCGGGAGGAAATCTGTTGCAACCACAGCTCAAATCAAATAGAAATCCAACGAAAAGAAACTAACCACTTCAACAATGATGACGGTGCTGGTGATGTGAATACGTGAACAATATAAACAAGGAAATTCGTGTCTGAAAATATCTATAAAAAGTATGCACATGGTATAGGTTCGTTAGGATCAATGATTCGTATTAATTTGGTTGACAAGTATAACGCAATGAATTCTCCTTTTGAGAGCAATTCACCGGAAAATACCCAATATAACTCAATGAATTCTCCTTTTGGGAGCAATTCATCGGAAGATACCCTTTTGGGGGTTCAAGCACAATATTCAATAAGATCGTCGCTAAAGTTATAATACGATATGAAACTCTCTTTTGGAGAGATCAAAACTACGATATGAAACTCCCTTTTGGGGAGATCAAAACTCACCCTTTTGGGGCGATCATCAACTCAATCACTTCTTTTGGAAGATGAAAAAGACGATTTAATAACAAAGATTACAACTTTAACGACGTTTAACGGTTTAGCACAAGGATTATTCAACCAAACAAACACAAATAATATCCCCTAACTACGCCATACCATGCACAATAAGAATTAGCTACTCATGGTGCAAGAATAAACAAGTTTCATAGCAAAATACATCAATCTAATAGCAAAATACAATAGAAAAGCTCCAAATACGAGGTTTGAGTTAAGAAATTTATCACCAAATATCCTTGAAAAGACACAAAACTCTCTGGAAATAAGAAAATAGCCTCTGGAATTTTACAGAATTTTGTGGTGGCGAAATACGGCTCCTAGAGCCTCCAATACGCTCAAAATACGCCACAATCTGCTTGAATACGCACAAAAACCCTAGAATACGCTTATATAATAGGCTTGCGGGTTTTAAGTTGCTATCGGGTCGAAAACCCGCACCCAAATTCATTAAAACCCAAACCCGCAGCCGGCGTGAATATCAACCGCTCATCGCAGCGGGATCGAACGTGAACGTGCCACGTGTGCTTTAAAAACTGTGCGCGCCCGCTCCGCTCTCGCATCCGCTCCGCTGATGAGGAGGAATGTCGACCGCCCGATCGAGATCGAGCGGCCTGGATTGAGCCGCGTCATCGCCCGTGAATTCGAATTCGATTCGAATTCGTATTTGATTGTCACCGTTCGATCGGAGCGGAACGGTCCGGATAACGCCACGTGGACCCAGCGCTCGTCGCTAAGAGATTTGATGCGGGTTGCGTCGCAGCCGTTAGATCTTAGATTTGCGGTGGGGATGCAGCCGCGTGGCCCCTCTAATTGCTGAGTTCTGCTCGAATACGGGCCGTTGGATCAAAATCCAACAGCCGAAAAATCGCTGCGTCGTTCGCCTCAGTTTTGCGAGGCGGGGTGAATCTCGTCCGTTAGATAAGCATCCAACCACCCAAACGAAGCCACGTCGCCCGCCTATTTTGCACTGCTGCTGGCCATTGGATCAAGGCGGGAAGCGACGGATGAACGCCACGTATTGCGCCAAGATTCGTGCAAACTTTAATTTCTTCATTTTATTGGTATTCTGCATTCAAAAATACACAGTAATTAGCACAGATCTCAGAAAAATACAAATAAATAGTCGTTGGAATCGTGAGATCGAGACCAAGCTAGGAAAAATATAAGAAGTGCAGAAATACTTCGTTAATTGCTGTTTTGTGCTCAAATAGAGTGTTTTCTCTAATAAATAATTGTGTACAAAATACGTATGAATTAGAGAACAATGTAGCATCACATGAGCACAAAATAGGGCTAAATGGGGGGTTAAATATGTAATATTAAACCTGAATCAGCAATGAATGCCTTACAATATGCACTGGAGCCTGAAGACTTCAACAAGATATGCACCTGTAAGAGTGCATATCAGATTTGGAATCAACTTCTCATCTTACACGAGGGTGAGAGCAGGGTAAAACACTCTAAACTCACTGTTACTAACAAAGAGTTCGAGTTATTTCACATGGAACAGGGTGAAAGAATTAAGGAGTACTATGCTCGCTTTGTGGATCTAACCAATGAATTGGAAGCTCTTGGAACGACCTATACTCAAGAAGAGAAAGTCGCAAATATCATTGACGGACTTCCTTCGAGTTGGGAAAAGCGAACCTACGCTATCGAGGAAGGTAATGATATGTCTAAGTATACTATTGTTCAAATAATAGGTACCTTAATGTCTTATGAGGTACGAAAGGACATCAAGATCAAGATGCAAGACAAGATGAAGACGTTCTTGAAGCAAGAAGAGCCGAAGAAAAAGGCGATTACTGTCAAGACCGCCCCTACCACACCTACCGATAGTGAAGAATCGGAAGCTGAGTTGGACATGGAATCTTTGGCCCTCATGGCAAAAAAGTTCAACCGGTTCTTTCGAAAAGGTAACTTCAAGAACAAATCCAAAGTTGGTTCTACTAATGCTTCTTCTTCTTTATGTTTCAAATGCAATAAGCCAGGACACATTAAGGTCGATTGTCCCCTCAACAAACAAAAGGATAAATGGAAGGCACCTAAGTTCGACAAGTCAAGAAAGTACAAGGAGGAGTACAAGAAAGGGTTTGTTGGTACATTCACCGACTCTGAAGAGGACTCTTCAAGTGGTGAGTCAAATGAAGAACAAGTGGAGAAAGCACACATGTGCTTCATGGCAAGAGAGCAATATGATCAAGAGCCCGCTTCAGATGAAAGCGAGGATGAATGTGAAGAGGTAACTATGGATGACCTTAGATTAGCTAATGAACAAATTTGGTCTAAGTATTCTAAGTTAGTGAATAGATATACTAAAATCAAAGATGAGCTAACTAGTCTTCTAACCACACCTAAACCTGTCATCACCAACAACGACACCGTTGTTGAAGCCTTGAGAATTTAGAAATCTCAAATCTCAAATTGAGCATGTTAACATTGAGGATCAGGATGAACATGAGATAGCGGATTTGATTTCTCGAAACTCAACTGTGAGTATTGAGAATGAGAATCTTAAGTCACGTGTTTGTGAACTCACCACGCAAGTGTCTACTATGGATGCTAAAATACTTTCTCTTACTGAGAAATATGAGTTCACATTAGGCCGTGTTGAGAAATTCAACAAAGGCAATGACCGTTTGGATAATATTCTTAATGACTTACTTTCGGCCAATCATCGTATTGGGTTGGGATATAATAAGGAAAATCCATCCAAATTGTCCACCACCTTTGTACGGCCATCTCTGATGCCTCAACTAGTGGAAGTAAACACCCCATGGGTAGTTCATCTTCCAATGGTACTTCCACTAAGTTCACATCCCCTTTTGGAAAGAAACCCACTTTGGGTGGACCTCCAAAGAAGGGTCATGCATTTATGTACACAAATACTATGCCACGTAGGAACACACCTCCTACTCCACATGTTCACACTTACGATGATTTTTATGCTCCACGTCCACGAGCACGTGCACACCAAGTGAGACACATTCACGCACGTGTTCCCCCACATGCATATGTTCACCCTCATCATTATTACATGAATGATTACCATCATGCACCGTATCATATGTTGCCACCACCATTTCATCATATGTCGCATGCTTATCCACGTCATGCACATACTAGGCCACTGCCTCGTAGAACACATGCACAACGTAGAAATCAACAAAATGTGCATGTTCTCAGTAGGAATAGGGCTCCCAAGACATTCTCTATTTGGGGCCCGAAGGACACTAGCATGCATGAGAAACACGTATATATAAACTCATAGTTTATGAATGTTGTGCACAATGATGATTATATTGGGAAGTCTAAGTCCAATTGGACTTGGCTTCCAAAGGTCTAATCTTTTAGGACCCAATGACCTTGGGTACCATGATACAATGTTCTTATCTTCAGGTACTCAAAAAAGAAAAGGAGCAACAAATCTAAATCTGGCTCCAAGAACGGATGGATACTATATAGCGGGTGCTCAAAACACATGACTGGTAAAGTTATGTTGCTATCCGAAGTAGTACCCATTGAAAATGGAAACCGAGTGGTCTTTGGAGGCAACGAGAGTGGAACCATCATAGGTGTTGGAAAAGTTGGTAACCCTTCTAAACCTCTTATAAATGATGTTTACCTTGTTAAAGGTTTAAATCACAATCTAATCTCTATAAGTCAACTTTGTGACAAGGGTTACAAAGTTAGCTTTGAGAAAGGAATTTGCCATATTTTAAGGAATGATAATAATATTTTTTTGTTCTCTGGCACACGCCACAAGGACTTATATATCCTAGATATTCCAAATTCCCATGAACAATGTCTTATTGCCAACACAAGTGAGCAACACTTATGGCAAAAACATTTTGGTCATGCAAATTTTGGAACACTTTTCAAACTATCCAAGCTAGATTCTATAAAAGGATTCCCTAAGCTTTCTTTTTAAAAAGAAAAGCTTTCGTGACTCGTGTCAACGAGGCAAACTTCCAAAATCGTCATTCAAACCTAAGAAAATCATATCATCTAAACGGCCTCTAGAGCTTTTACATCTAGATCTTGTTGGGCCAACTAGAGTTGCTTCATTAGGGAATGCCCGATATGGACTTGTCATCGTTGATGACTTTTCTAGATTTACTTGGGTATTTACTTTAGTCAATAAAAATGATGTTTTTGAAAACTTCACAGTATTTGCTAAGAAAGTACAAAATCTCATTGGAACCACCATTGTCACTAATCGTAGTGATCATGGAGGGGAATTTAAGAACGAGTCTTTCTCAAACTTCTGTGATGAGGTTGGTATTACTCACACCTTTTCTTCTCCTTGCGCACCCCCTCAAAATGTTGTTGTTGAGAGAAAGAATAAGACGCTAGTGGAATGTGCTCGCACTATGCTTGATGATAGCCACCTTGGCCATCAATTTTGGGCAGAAGCGGTACATACCGCTTGCTATGTGTTTAATAGAATACTCTTGAGGCCCGACACTAAACAAACTTGTTATGAATTTTTGTTTGGTAGGTTACCTCAAGTTAAACATTTTAGAGTTTTTGGTGCACAATGTTTTATCAAGAACAAGTATGGTAGTTTGGACAAATTTGATCCAAGATCCGATGAGGGAATATTTGTTGGATATTCCTTCCATAGCAAAGCCTACCGGATATACAACAAAAGAACCTCAACGATCGAGGAACCACTTCATGTATCATTTAATGAAGACTTTGTTCCTCCTAGAATTATTGATGACGATGACTCTATGGAAGTAGTTTGTGATTCTGTTGATAAGTCTAATGATATTGATTCTGTTGAAACTAACCCTACTAATGAATCTCTTGAGAATGTTCCTAGTGACTAGGGTGTTCCCAGAAAGCTTCCAACTGTTCGTGACCATCCTCATGAGCAAGTTATTGGCAACATGGAAGACGGTGTCAAAACAAGGTCAAGTCAACTTCTTCGCTCAGTGTGCCTTTGTCTCTTCTGTAGAGCCAAAGAATAATAAGGCGTGCGAAGATAGTTCTTGGATCATAGCCATGGAAGAGGAGCTCATTCAGTTTAAGAGGAATGAGGTCTGGGAGCTCGTTCCGTTGCCTTCGAAGAACCACAACATTATAGGAACGAAGTGGATTTTCAAGAACAAGACAGACGAGAATCAAAATGTCATCCGGAATAAAGCTCGGTTAGTTGCTCAAGGCTACAGGCAAGAGGAAGGTATCAATTTTGAGGAATCTTTTGCATCTGTAGCTAGATTAGAATCTATTAGACTATTATTGTCATTTGCATGCCATAAAGATTTCAAACTTTTTCAAATGGACGTACAGAGTGCGTTTTTAAATGGAGATGTTGTTGAGGAAGTATATATTTCTCAACCTCCGGGTTTTATAAACGAAAAATTTCCGAATAACATTTTCAAACTTAAGAAAGTACTTTATGGTTTGAGACAAGCTCCTAGTGCTTGGTATGACCGCTTAAAGAACTTTTTTTGGATTTGGGTTTCAAAATGGGTGAGGTTGATTCAATGCTTTTTGTTAAGTCTGCTAATCATGATATTATTCTAGTTCAAATTTACGTTGATGATATCATTTTCGGTGCAACTAACTTCACTCTCTGCGAAGAGTTTTCTTATGTTATGAAGGATCAGTTTAAGATGCGCCATATGGGTGAGCTCAAATATTTTTTAGGACTCCAAATTCGCCAAATGAACGATGGGATCTTCATCTACCAAACCAAGTATACGGTGGAGCTGCTAAAGCGATTTGGAATGGAGAATGCTTCTAGCAAGAAGACTCCGATGAGCACCACAACAAATCTTGACAAAGATACGGGCGGCAAATATGTAGACATTCGTCTATATCGAGGTATGTTAGGTAGTCTATTATATCTTACTGCTGGTAGGCCAGATGTAATGTTTGTCGTATGTGTTTGTGCTAGGTATCAGTCACAACCTAAGGAATCACACTTAATAGCGGTTAAACGTATTTTCTGTTATTTAAGTCCCACACTAGACTACGGATTATTCTATCCAAAGTCAAGCACATATGAGTTAATCTCATATAGTGATGCAGATTATGCTGGATGTAAATCCGACAGGAAAAGTACTAGTGGCACTTGCCATTTTATAGGAAATTCACTTGTCTCTTGGTTTTCCAAGAAGCAGCATTCCGTATCACTTTCAACCACCGAGGCAGAATATATCGCCGCCAGTGCTGCATGTGCATAGGTTCTTTGGATGAGACACGCACTGAAAGACTTTGGTATAAACTGTGGTACTTGCCCTATCATGGTAGACAACCTAAGTGCAATATGTTTCTCTAAGAATCCTGTACACCATTCCCATACCAAACACATAGATGTCCGTCACCATTTTATAGATGATCATGTAGCTAAAAAGGACATCATATTAGTGTACGTTGAAACCCAGAAGCAAATCGCCGATATTTTCACAAAACCACTTAAGGAAGATTCCTTTGTGCGGTTACGTCGAGAATTGGGGATTATGGGAGAATCCGAGATTTAGGATTCATATTTTTTATATTGTTTTCATGATAGTGATATTCATAAGCTCATGCATATATTTGTTATGATATTCTCTATTCATGTTGGATTTATGACTGATTTTTCGTATTGCGCGTCGTATTTATAGTTTTATGGTTTTATGGGGTAGCATAAGTGCGTATGAGAGTGTTTAGATGTTTAGTCCAAGTGCTCTTGGGAAAGAACTCATAATGTCTCATTTCCAAACTTTTGGACTCATTTAGTCGGTTCAAGTTCATCTACAGACGGACTAGTTTGACTTCTAGTCGGTTAGACATTAAACTTAGACCAACTAGTTCGTGCCCTCTTTCTTGTCTCACTTGTTGTTTACCACTCAGTCGGTCCAAGTTCATTTACCGACCGACTAGAATGCATTTTAGTCGGTCAGCTACTGAACTCAGACCGACTAATTGGACAAGGGCAAATTCGTCCTTGGCCCTATTTCAATCGATTAAGCCGTGCCCGCACCGATTAGAAATCATTCTAATCGGTGCTCCCCCTTTCCTAAAACCCTAAACCGCCGTCCCTTTTCATCTCCCGCTGTCCAATGCCGTCTCCGGCCGCATCCGTCACCGTCGGTCGTCCTCCTCTACCTAGGGTATCTCTTCCTCCCTTCTTTCCTTATTTAGAGTTTGTTTCTCGTTTGTATTTGCTGTATTTTTCTTCTTGATTTTATGGCGAAAATGATAATCCCTATCCGCTCTTCCAGTCCCTCTCCGATGACCGTCGATCCTCCTTCCAACCCCACTCCACCCAAACGTCGTTCCAAAACCGCTCGTCCGGCCCCTTCGTCGCCAGCTTCTCCATCTTCTTCCTTGCCTCCTCTCAAAAAGAAGAAGGCGGCCTCTTCCAAACCAAAACCCTCATCTAAACCCAGGTCACAGCAAAAATTCCAAAAGATCTTGACCCCTGGACCATATCGTTCTTCAGTGCCCACTGGCTCCGACGAGGATTATATCCCGGAGTCTGAGGCTGCCGAAAAAGAACCTACCCCGCCTCCTTGCACTACCCCGCGACAGTCAAAGGGGAAGGGTCCTATGCCATCTGGTGGGGTCAATATCTCTCTATGTCGCAATGATCCGTTGTGTCTTGTCGCTTACAATCGTATTGAGCTTTGCCCCTTGATTCTCGAACACTACGTCAAGTTTGCTGATTTCCCTCAGCTTGCCGATCTTTTATCGTATAGCAGGCTTCTTGACTATCTTCGCCACGATCCCAAGGCGAATCCTCATCCTTACCCATGACTCGTTAAGCTTTTTTTATGCCAATCGAGTTAGGGGTGAGTATGACAAAAAGCACTGAATTGAGAGCACAGTTTTGGGGACACCCATTGTCCTCACTGCAGAGGTCTTAGGACAGATTCGTGGGATTTCATCTTCTGGTCTGCTTCCGTCTGACATTTCTGTGGAGAATATCCATGATCTCGATCAATCCCTCTTGGCTGATATGTTTCACGTCGTTCTTCCCGCCATGATAGGCGTTCCCTCCAAATCTTTCAAGCCGAATGCATGGGTTCTCAATTTGATTCTGAAGTCGTGTCTTCTCCCGAAGTACGGCTCTTCAGTCTACCATCCTAAAACTTCCTGAAGCTCATCTATGTTCTGTTTATGGGAGCGAAATCAATTGGGCTCGCATCATTCTGGACAAGATGGACTCCTTTGAGTGCATCAGGAAGTCATCCAAGGCGGTGCATATTCCTTACCCTTGCCTCTTGACTTTGGTCTTCTGTCACCTTGGTGTTCCCCTTCCCTCTAATGATCAGCATCCTTTGGGCCCTCCATTGAACACGACAGCTGTCAAGAAATCTCTTGCTACCTTGAGACATGTTCAACGTACCACCCCATCTGTTCCTCCTCCGTCGTCTAGTGCTGACTCTTCAGCATCTCTTAGCCACTAGGACGCTCGTCTCTTGCGTTGTGAGGAGATGCTGGAGCGCCTCTGTGATCGCTTGGGTATTGAGGTTCCTCCGTCTGTTTCTGATAAGGAAGTCATGGATGCTGCTGAGGATAAGGAGCCTGCTACTGCTGCCTCTCATGTTCGTGCCCCCGAGAGCACTCCTGCTGCCACCATCCCTTCGATGGACACTTCTGTTGCTTCAGAGTCTACCATTCCGACTGCACAGCCTGACGCTGGTGTAGCTCCTGCCTCTGCTTCCTGAGCCAACCTTGGAGGACTCTCCTTTGAGCACTTTGGATGATACATCTAGTTGTGAGAGAGTGAGGCTAGGATAGTTGGGTGGTTGTTTTGTATTTTTTGTGTTACATTTTGGTATATGTTCTGCTGGTTTATTGATATATGCTTGTGCACTATGCGATACTCTCTGATGATGTTGGTTATTTTTTTGTTGGCTGGATGTATCTCTTTTGTTGGTTATATATATATATACTAGTCATAACCCGTGCCCGTGGGCACGATGCATTCAAAATTTTTCCTCGCAAAATCTTTGTCCCCAAAAAAATATTTCTACAGCCAAAATTTAAATGAATAACAAATTAGCGTAAAAAAATTTAGAGGCATGGCCGCCATCGGCGAGGAACAATAAATTCGGCGCGGGCGCCTTGGGATTTTTGCTTGAGGGGTCAATTGAAACGGACGCCCAAAAAGCTCAGCCCGCCTCTTTGATTGCTGTAACGGCCTGTTTCCATCGTACTTTCTTTGTGCACGTGCTCTTGATCGTGCACATATTTTATTTGGCTATTTTCGAGCTCCGGCATATGCGATGCGATATGCCGTTGCGATCGTTTTGTGGTGATGAATTTTATAGTAATTTTTGGGGACGTCACTTCACGAGTCGTTCTCCCGCAAATCAGGTTTGATTGCAGGATCGTCGTAGGTTTAGACTTAGTCGTCGGATCTTTTTATTTTTTTCTGTTCGTTTCCGTGGACCAAACGCATGATTGACCATCGTACCCCCGAGCCTCTCTTCGTCACGGTCGTCCCGATATTTTTTTCGTAACTTTCTGACACTCTTGGCCCAATCTATTCACTAATCAAATTCAAAACCCATTAAGCCTAATCCTAATCAAATCCTAATCAAATCCATACGTATCATGAGATATGGATTCTGGATCTATTCTCACCTAGCTTTTCCGCACTTTGTACACCCCCTCACTCACCCTCTCTCCTAGTCATTACTCAACTTATACCCCATTTCCTATGTTGTTTAGCAAATATCATCTCTTTTAAAACCAAACTATACCCAACCCTAGACATTCACGCATGAACCCATTTTGGGCCGCCACCTTCTCCATTTTGTGCCCCTCCTCGCCGCCGGCGAGGCACCACCAGCAACCCCAACCTCCGGCCATCCCTCCTCCTTTCCATCTTCTCTCTCCTCTCCTTTCTCTCTCTAAACAGCCCTCAAAAAGCCCCCAGGTTGACAGTTTTACAGCCAGCACCACCGCCGGAAAACCGGCCGCCGCCGCCGCTCCGGCCACCCCCTCCGGCGACCACCACCTCCGATCAACTCCTCTCTGACCCCCAAGCATCTCCACCTTCCCTTACCCTCTTCCCTCATCTCTATCTCCCTCAAAACGCTTTCAAACACAACCCAAACGACAGTTTTACAGATCTGCGCCACCGCCGAAAAAACTCACGCCCACCGGCCATCTGGCCACCTACGACAACCACCCTACCGCCGTTGGATTCCTATCGAAACCACCTACCAACTGCAATTTTCCTCACGCTCATAGCCCACCTGTAGCTCCCGGAATCCTCGTCAGAACACGTCGCATCCGCTGTTTTTCACAGATCTGGAAGCTGAACTTCGCCGCCCGCGCACGGCCACCTCCGACCACCCCCGGTGACAACTCCACTGCCGTTGGCTTCGACTTGAAGTCCTTTACCCACTGCAAATTCCCGTTTCTGCTGTTCATCTCTGAAATTTCACTAAGAAGCGCGACAACAGACGTGGCACGAATCTGTCCTCCCCGGCTTCTCACGGCCGCCCACCGCCGTGCGCTCGCGCCGTCGGCCATCCACCGGGCCAAGCATCTTTCTTTGGTCTCACTTCATCTACCAACAGCTCCCTTGGACTCTCGGATTTCACGTGCATTGCCGCACGCACGTACTTTTAGCCGACGTCGCCGTTATCGTGAAGAACCGTTGCGCTACTCGCAACGGGAGGAGGATCGCTGATTAGCTCGCTGATTTCACGCCGCCACCCCACTGTCCAGAGGTACCTCGCTGCGATACCTGCGGCCGAGGAGTTCCAGACGACGCCGACGTTTCACCGTTCAGACCCGACTTCCGCTTGTTGGACGACATTACGAGGTTAGTTTCCCTAACGAGTAGTAAAACCCACACCGTAGCAAAACTGAACCCTAAACTAAAACTGGACAACTACAATTAAATTTACTTTTTCGCATCAGTAAAATGTTGTCACTATAGAAAATCGACCGTCAGACAATTTTCTGTGCATATAGGGTAGTGGTCGATTTAGGCTGAACAAGAACACCAAATTGTGACTTTGACAAATAGGGTAGTCCCGATAACCTAGAAACAAACCCTAATAGGACTTGATGAAAATCGCGACCTGACACCGTCGCCGTGACTGTTTCAGACGGACTACAGCTGACGTGACGACTGGACGAGACTCCCCAGACGGACGATACACTCGCCACCGCAGGCAAGTGTACCCACTTGAGTTTTTTTTGACCACGTCTTGGTCTTAAATTGTTAGAACTGTTAGACTATGAGTGTTTAGATCTGGACGTGAAATGATAGCGTCTAGGTCATCCTGACGACCTAGACTTGACGACGAAGTCTAAGTCCGACGAACAACAACTTGTGACACTTTAGGATTAACTTGTGTGTGTGTGCGTGTGGACACCCTAGAATAACTCTCCCGTACACTGGTCGTGTCTTGTCCCTGTTACACAAAAAGCCTTCGGGCGTTTCAGATGCTTCCAGAGCGGAAGTGATCTCCATGTTACAAAAAGCCTTCGGGCGTTTCAGATGCTTCCCGAGCGGAAGTGATCTCCGTGTTACAAAAAGCCTTCGGGCGTTTCAGATGCTTCCCGAGCGGAAGTGATCTCCGTGTTACAAAAAGCCTTCGGGCGTTTCAGATGCTTCCCGAGCGGAAGTGATCTCCGTGTTACAAAAAGCCTTCGGGCGTTTCAGATGCTTCCCGAGCGGAAGTGATCTCCGTGTTATAAAAAGCCTTCGGGCGTTTCAGATGCTTCCCGAGCGGAAGTGATCTCCGTGTTACAAAAAGCCTTCGGGCGTTTCAGATGCTTCCCGAGCGGAAGTGATCTCCGTGTTACAAAAAGCCTTCGGGCGTTTCAGATGCTCTCCTTGCGGGAGTGATCTCCGTGTTACAAAAAGCCTGCGGGCGTTTCAGGTGCTTCTCTAGCGGAAGTGATCTCTGTACTTCTTGTCCTGAGTTCTGGGGTTTGGGGTAGGGTTAAGCGTGCGCACGGGGAGAGGGTCTGATCCCCCTCTACCCGTAAGGCGTGAACCCTTTGTGTCGTGTCGTGTCGTGTCGTGTCCTACTTGTCTTGTCTGTCTTCGTCTTGTCCTGACACCTTTAGGATAGTCCCATAGTCGGTAGCACACGCTACGACTACTACCTGTCCCGTTTTCCTTTCCTGCTGCGTTACTTCCTGTTGTGTTACTCTGTTATAACCACAGCATGCTAATCAACCAGTAAACTGTTGTGTAATAGAACCTCAGCATGCTAATCAACCAGTAAACTGTTGTGTAATAGAACCTCAGCATGCTAATCAACCAGTAAACCGTTGTTTAAAGTTCGGTGTACTTGCAGTAAAGTCTAACCCTTCTTGTAGACTTTACCTGACGTACAGTTCCTTTCTCTTGGGTGCTGTACGTCAGGTGTTCAGCCAGAGTTCGTGGACGGAGCAGACTTACTGGAGTACGTGGAGCAGAGGACGTCGACCCAGAGCACGTGCTTGACAAGGACCAGACCTTGAGGTCTCTTAGTCGTCACTTTCAGAGGTTACTACTTTCAATTTGCTTTTAGATAGTTTGTTGCCATGCTTAGGCTTCTTTTTAGACTTCGTACTTGTTGGATATTATATCTCTAATTTAATGAATGCAACTTCCTTTCTGTACTTTCTGTTGTTTCGAACTATATTAATGCAAGAACCTGAAAATCTTTTAAAATGGTACCCCTACAGACGCTTATTGGGTTCGAGCTTCTAAGCTCTGGCCTAAGCGGGCCTTAGTCACGCTTCGCCTCCGTATTTTTTGGGAAGCGGGGCGTGACAGGTTTTAGTGGTGGCCCATGCAGGTCATGCAAAAGTTCGGAACAATAAAAGTACCGCATTCATTTAATATCCCTGTACAAGTCTAAATTAGGTTTTTCCAGTCTTAGATAGTAGGAAGACTTAGGTAGACGTCCCAATTTGATAGTTAGATGCCTTGATTAAGATTTAGTCATCCTCGTTCTAGGATACCTTAGTAGCCCTCACTTGAATCTGACAGTGTTAGATTTCTAGAGCCCTTCTATTAGTCGTCCGCTCGGGTCCATCGACCTCGGATCCAGCAGAACGTAACCTTGATTCTCTTAGGAAACTTTCCCCTTAGATCCTGATTATAGTTTAGCTCATTAGGAAGTCTTAGAGCTAAGTTATCCTGATCTTTGAAACGACTCGATGATTAGAATCCCTGATTTCTAGCATTATTCAGATCATTACCCTTCTGTGTCATTGACCGTAGGATTCCACCGTGGCTTTTCATGGTTCAACTCCTAGTCATATTTACGTTTGGATCTTTCGATTCTTTTCCTTACCCTTGAACCACGTGATCCGTTCGTCGTTAGTCGTCAATCGTTGAATCTTTTCCATTCAGCCTCCCGATCCTTCTAAAGAATTTTCAATATTATATTTTTCGAATTCCTTCCCCAGTTTCAATTCCTTGAAAAAAAAAGAAAAAAAAAGCATGAACTTAGATATCCTACCTTTCGGTTAACTCGAATGCATTCTTTGAATTTCAAAATTTCTCATCAAAAATCTTTAAATTACCGTCTTACGATCACATTCTTGCCCTCGAATCACATGATCGCTTCATGACACTCATCGATAATTCTTCTAATCCATACATTGCGAACCCTCCTTTCCTTGAAAGTGTTTTCGAAATTCATTATTAAATTTTTCGCTCGGTTTAACTTCTTTGAAAACTCTTTCTTATATATTTAAAATTTCTTGCTTTTCGGTTAAATTAAAATTCCTCCTTGGATTATAAAACTTCATTAGTTATAAATTTTCAAGTTACTATCTTGTAATTATTTCTAACCAGTATTTTCCGTACTTCCGTTTTTTATAAAAAAAACCTTGTTATCATTTTGATAATTCAACATATATATTATTCTTTTTCTAGACTAAAAAAATTTATTTCTAATCACTTACCTTACATACTTTTAAAATATTTTCCTAAACTAAAGGGAACTTCAATTTTTATAAATATCAATTCTATGTTCATCGTGCTCACATTTCAAAAAAAAAATCTTTGTATAATTTATTTATTTATTTATATATTTTTCATTTGCAAAACAATCGCTACATCATCCTACTTTTATTGCTTCATCTAACTCTTTTCCAAATCGTAATAATTTTACCAATCTGCTCACTTTTCCCTACATATTTTTATAATTATAAAAGTATATGATATCATATTTTACACGCAATTCTCCTTTCATCTATCTAATTATTTTGAGAAATATTTTTGTCCCATCCAACCAACTAACTCCTTATCCTGCCTTATTTGAACTCGTTCCTTCCGATTCATTTCGTTACACTCCTGGCATCTGTTTTTGTTCCCTTAGGTTGTGTAGACATTAGTCCTTGTAGTTGTCTATGTTGTCTCCGGTTTAGGAGTAGGCCCTTTGGTAGGTGGTGTCGTCGTGGTGCATGAGTATAGGTAGAGTGCGTAGACCTGTGTGAGTGTGTATTCTTTAGGATCCCAATGATTGCCTTTTTGTGTCTTGAAGGTGTACCCAGTGTTAACCACGATATGCTTGAAGTTGTCTGAATGACGATATTCATACTTATATGAATAGTGTCATAGCAGGCAGTTTCTTAGACCTAGGTTTTAGTTTGATGAATGGTTTATTTGGGCTGTATGTGACTGTATCAAAACTTTGTTTTCTTTTAAACCAACCCTTTAAAGTTTTTGAAATTAACTCACAAGATCACAAATCAATTATCCTTCCTCATCCATTACCACAACCCCACAAGTTTTCCCACGTCATTTTCAAAATATGTCTTTGGCTTTAAAATTTCTTTCCTCTTCTTCCCTCTTCGAAGTGTTATTTTCATTATTGTTATATTATTATCATTGGTTATTGTTGCTATAGGATTATGTTTGCGG
The DNA here is from genome assembly GCA_030789695.1 of Scilla litardierei. NCBI lineage: Eukaryota > Viridiplantae > Streptophyta > Magnoliopsida > Asparagales > Asparagaceae > Scilla > Scilla litardierei. Next base: position 71,241,184 of record CM061134.1, on the reverse strand, counting down.
GTAGGCTTAGAGTGAGGTGAAATATGACGTAGCAATGATTAATTAATTTTGTAACACAATGATATTGGATTAGATTTCTTTGGATGAAAGGATGAGGTGTCCAGGACTTATCGAAGTATGACGGACTCAATGGAGAATTCTGGTTGAATGAGATTATATGCATGAAGATGAGAACTTACTAGACATGAAACTTGGACAAGTGATAGATAGGAGTAACTGCGGAGTATAGTATGAGTTAGGATGATCGTGAGAATTGGTAGAACATTGTAAGCATCAAGACTTGGTTGTCGAGTTGACGTGAGAAGGCTTTGAGAATAACACGACGCGTTGAGATAAATGGATGATTAGGTAGTCAGACTTAATATTGGTTGGGATTAGTTATAGTGAGTAGGATGAGATGTGATTCTGATGGTTAAAAATATATTTGGCGGATAAATTTATGAGAAGATATGACAAGAATGTATTGAAGACACGACGATGGTTGATTTGTGAAGGTATTATAAGATAGACAAGTTTTTACCTTGGATTGGTGGTTGACTAGAATCTCATTTTTGGAGATTGATTAACATTAGGAGGAGATTGAAAAATTTAAAAGATGTTATTGAGCGATGATGTTTGGCGGAGTGGTATGGTATGAGAAGATGATTATTATTCTTTTATGAGGACTTGGAGTTGGAAATTTAACAGCAGTGATGGATCTATAACTAAGTGTTAGGAAGTGAGTTTAGTCGTGGCATTGTCCAGTAAAAAGATGGATTATGATGGATTATTGAGGAACGTTGTTCGAAGTTACAGGATTAGAAATCTTTATGAGTAGGTATGATAGTTGTGAGTATAAGGTTATATGGGTAATATTATTATTAGTGTGAGTGATTTCGAGGGCGGAATCATTTCTAAGGTGGGTAGAATGTAACGGCCTGTTTCCATCGTACTTTCTTTGTGCACGTGCTCTTGATCATGCACGTATTTTATTTGGCTATTTTCGAGCTCCGGCATATGCGATGCGATATGCCGTTGCGATCGTTTTGTGGTGATGAATTTTATAGTAATTTTTGGGGACGTCACTTCACGAGTCGTTCTCCCGCAAATCAGGTTTGATTGCAGGATCGTTGTAGGTTTAGACTTAGTCGTCGGATCTTTTTATTTTTTTCTGTTCGTTTCCGTGGACCAAACGCACGATTGACCATCGTATCCCCGAGCCTCTCTTCGTCACGGTCGTCCCGATATTTTTTTCGTAATTTTCTGACACTCCTGGCCCAATCTATTCACTAATCAAATTCAAAACCCATTAAGCCTAATCCTAATCAAATCCTAATCAAATCCATACGCATCATGAGATATGGATTCTGGATCTATTCTCACCTAGCTTTTCCGCACTTTGTACACCCCCTCACTCACCCTCTCTCCTAGTCATTACTCAACTTATACCCCATTTCCTATGTTGTTTAGCAAATATCATCTCTTTTAAAACCAAACTATACCCAACCCTAGACATTCACGCATGAACCCATTTTGGGCCGCCACCTTCTCCATTTTGTGCCCCTCCTCGCCGCCGGCGAGGCACCACCAGCAACCCCAACCTCCGGCCATCCCTCCTCCTCCTTTCCATCTTCTCTCTCCTCTCCTTTCTCTCTCTAAACAGCCCTCAAAAAGCCCCCAGGTTGACAGTTTTACAGCCAGCACCACCGCCGGAAAACCGGCCGCCGCCGCCGCTCTGGCCACCCCCTCCGGTGACCTCCACCTCCGATCAACTCCTCTCTGACCCCCCAAGCATCTCCACCTTCCCTTACCCTCTTCCCTCATCTCTATCTCCCTCAAAACGCTTTTAAACTTAACCCAAACGACAGTTTTACAGATCTGCGCCACCGCCGGAATAACTCACGACCACCGGCCATCTGGCCACCTACGACGACCACCCTACCGCCGTTGGATTCCTATCGAAACCACCTACCAACTGCAATTTTCCTCACGCTCATAGCCCACCTGTAGCTCCCGAAATCCTCGTCGGAACACGTCGCATCCGCTGTTTTTCACAGATCTGGAAGCTGAACTTCGCCGCCCGCGCACGGCCACCTCCGACCACCCCCGGTGACAAATCCACTGCCGTTGGCTTCGTCTTGAAGTCCTTTACCCACTGCAAATTCCCTTTTCCGCTGTTCATCTCTGAAATTTCACTAAGACGTGCGACAACGGACGTGTCGCGAATCTGTCCTCCCCAGCTTCTCACGGCCGCCCACCGCCGTGCGCTCACGCCGTCGGCCATCCACCGGGCCAAGCATCTTTCTTTGGTCTCACTTCATCTACCAACAGCTCCCTTGGACTCTCGGATTTCACGTGCATTGCCGCACGCACGTACTTTTAGCCGACGTCACCGTTATCGTGAAGAACCGTTGCGCTACTCGCAACGGGAGGAGGATCGCTGATTAGCTCGCTGATTTCACGCCGCCACCCCGATGTCCAGATACCTGCAGCCGAGGAGTTCCAGACGACGCCGACGTTTCGCCGTTCAGACCCGTCTTCCGCTTGTTGGACGACATTACGAGGTTAGTTTCCCTAACGAGTAGTAAAACCCACACCGTAGCAAAACTGAACCCTAAACTAAAACTGGACAACTACAATTAAATTTACTTTTTCGCATCAGTAAAATGTTGTCACTATAGAAAATCGACCGTCAGACAATTTTCTGTGCATATAGGGTAGTGGTCGATTTAGGCTGAACAAGAACACCAAATTGTGACTTTGACAAATAGGGTAGTCCCGATAACCTAGAAATGAACCCTAATAGGACTTGATGAAAATCGCAACCTGACACCGTCGCCGTGACTGTTTCAGACGGACTACAGCTGACGTGACGACTGGACGTTTTTTTTGACCACGTTGTCTAGGTCATCCTGACGACTTAGACTTGACGACGAAGTCTAAGTCCGACGAACAACTTGTGACACTTTAGGATTAACTTGTGTGTGCGTGCGTGTGGACACCCTAGAATAACTCTCCCGTACACTGGTCGTGTCTTGTCCCTGTTACACAAAAAGCCTTCAGGCGTTTCAGATGCTTCCCGAGCGGAAGTGATCTCTGTGTTACAAAAAGCCTTCGGGCGTTTCAGATGCTTCCAGAGCGGAAGTGATCTCCGTGTTACAAAAAGCCTTCGGGCATTTCAGATGCTTCCCGAGCGGAAGTGATCTCCGTGTTACAAAAAGCCTTCGGGCGTTTCAGATGCTTCCCGAGCGGAAGTGATCTCCGTGTTACAAAAAGCCTTCGGGCGTTTCAGATGCTTCCCGAGCGGAAGTGATCTCCGTGTTACAAAAAGCCTTCGGGCGTTTCAGATGCTTCCCGAGCGGAAGTGATCTCCGTGTTACAAAAAGCCTTCGGGCGTTTCAGATGCTTCCCGAGCGGAAGTGATCTCCGTGTTACAAAAAGCCTTCGGGCGTTTCAGATGCTTCCCGAGCGGAAGTGATCTCCGTGTTACAAAAAGCCTTCGGGCGTTTCAGATGCTCTCCTTGCGGGAGTGATCTCCGTGTTACAAAAAGCCTGCGGGCGTTTCAGGTGCTTCCCTAGCGGAAGTGATCTCTGTACCTCTTGTCCTGAGTTCTGGGGTTTGGGGTAGGGTTGAGCGGCGCACGGGGAGAGGGTCTGATCCCCCTCAACCCGTAAGGCGTGAACCCTTCGTGTCGTGTCGTGTCGTGTCGTGTCCTACTTGTCTTGTCTGTCTTCGTCTTGTCCTGACACCTTTAGGATAGTCCCGTAGTCGGTAGCACACGCTACGACTACTACCTGTCCCGTTTTCCTTTCCTGCTGCGTTACTTCCTGTTGTGTTACTCTGTTATAACCACAGCATGCTAATCAACCAGTAAACTGTTGTGTAATAGAACCTCAGCATGCTAATCAACCAGTAAACTGTTGTGTAATAGAACCTCAGCATGCTAATCAACCAGTAAACCGTTGTTTAAAGTTCGGTGTACTTGCAGTAAAGTCTAACCCTTCTTGTAGACTTTACCTGACGTACAGTTCCTTTCTCTTGGGTGCTGTACGTCAGGTGTTCAGCCAGAGTTCGTGGACGGAGCAGACTTACTGGAGTACATGGAGCAGAGGACGTCGACCCAGAGCACGTGCTTGACAAGGACCAGACCTTGAGGTCTCTTAGTCGTCACTTTCAGAGGTTACTACTTTCAATTTGCTTTTAGATAGTTTGTTGCCATGCTTAGGCTTCTTTTTAGACTTCGTACTTGTTGGATATTATATCTCTAATTTAATGAATGCAACTTCCTTTCTGTACTTTCTGTTGTTTCGAACTATATTAATGCAAGAACCTGAAAATCTTTTAAAATGGTACCCCTACAGACGCTTATTGGGTCCGAGCTTCTAAGCTCTGGCCTAAGCGGGCCTTAGTCACGCTTCGCCTCCGTATTTTTTGGGAAGCGGGGTGTGACAATTGCACATTCCTTGTGTTGTTTTTTCGGTTTCAATTTTTTTGTGCGGGTGTTTCGATGAGTGCAAAAACGGGTGAAAATGAGAATGGTGGGTTTGCGTGTGTGTAGTGTCTTGGGGTTTTTGGTTTTTTTGCTTGGGGGTGTGATTTTGGGTTTTTGGTTTTGGGTGTGTTTTTGGGGGTTGGGTGAAGTTTTGTGTTTTTTGGGTTTTGGGTTTAAGAAGGTTGTCCCATGTGGCGATGTGACATTGCCACATGTGATAAAGATTCAAAAATCTCTCTCTTTTGTTATATATATATATATATATATATATATATATATATATATATATATATATATATATATATATATATATATATATATATATATATATATATATATATATATATATAGTCATAACCCGTGCCCGCGGGCATGGTTCAATTAAGATTTTCTCCCGCAAAATCTTTGTTCCCCAAAAAAATATTTACACAATTCAACTAAGATTTTCCCCCGCAAAATTTTAGTTCCCCAAAAAATTATTTACACAATTCAATTAAGATTTTCCCCCGCAAAATCTTAGTTCCCCAAAAAATTATTTACACAATTCAATTAAGATTTTCTCCCGCAAAATCTTAGTTCCCCAAAAAATTATTTACACAACCAAAATTTAAAAGAACAATAAATTAGCGTAAAAATATTTAGCGACACGAACACCTTCGGCGTGGGTGCATTCGGCGCAGAACAACAAATACGGCGTGGGCGCCTTCGGCACGGGCGCTTTCGGCGTGGAACTACGCGCGAGAGCCGTCGGTGCATAACAACAAATTCGACGTGGGCGCCTTCGACATGGAACAACAAATTCGGCGCGGGCGCCTTCGGCGCGAAACAACGCGCGAGCACATTCGGCATTCGGCGCGGAACAATAAATTTGGCGCGGGCGCATTTGGCGTGGAACAACCAATTAGTGTAATAAAATTTAGCGGGTGCCTTCGATGCGGAACAACCAATTCGGCGCGGGCGCCGTCAACGCGGAACAACCAATTTAGTGCGGGCGCCTTCGACGCGGAACAACCAATTAGCGCAGCGCGGACGCCTTTGGCGCGGAACAACCAATTAGCGCGGTGCGGAACAACCAATTTGGTGCGGGCGCCTTCAGCGCAGAACAACCAATCAGCTTGTCAGTGTTATAATAGATTTAGCTAACACTATCAAATGTATAATAGATTTAGCTTAATCTTGATACTGCCAGCGTTATAGTCTACCTTAAATTATTATAGATTTTAAATATCACATGATTAACACTCAAATAGCATTATTTTAATTACCAACAGGCCAAAACCTAACCTTCAAGAATTTCCTAAATAGGTATTACAAAAATAGCATCATGATTAGAGCTTTTTGTACCATTTGAGACTGGACCCCGTCACTCACTCTGCATGATGTTATTCACATTTGGGCATACAAAGAGTAAATCGTCGGCGGCCTCGCCGCCACCTCGAGCTGAGGCAGCATTCTCTCATAAACATTATACATTATAAATAATCACATAATTATCACTTAAATAGCATTATTGTAAAAACCAACAGACCAAGAACTGAACTTCAAAAAATTCCCAAATAGATATTACAAAAATAGCATCAAGATCATATTTCACTCCAATATATATACCATCTAACCTTGTAGTAACACTATACAAATTTCACAACATTATTGCTTAATTCATTTCGATTCACTAATTTGAGAGACAAATTTTCAATTGCAAAATCCTAATATTTAACAGGATATTCCACAAAATTATTTCTTATTGATTAGGATTGGAATCAACAATTGAAAAAATTAAATACCTTCTGCTTATAGATATGAATTCAACTTGTATCTATAAGTTTACGGCTCCAAATCCCAACAATTAGAAGCCAATCCTCTACCACATTTCTTAAATAGACAACAACAGATCAATTTAAATATGATAAAGCAACAGACCCAAAAACTACATCCCAAAACCTCTCCAATGGTGGCAACAAATGAAGCAATTTTGTTGCATAGTCAAATGAATACAAAAAAGAGGGAACCCATTATTTGCAAGATAAAGTTTAAGATTAAATCAGGAAACTAAACTCAAATATTTTACATATGTTTTGGATCCAAGTTTCCAGAAGATTGCTCCGAATATGAAGCCAATAATTGTCGTAAAGAACATCCTAATGGCAGTGTATGATAGGTTGCGCCAATAAGATTTGTACTACTTCCATAAGCACGCAATGCATTGCATGAGGAACAGTTGAGAAAATTTACTAAGTACAGGTCTTTTGATCTTGTAGATGGTATATTCAATTCCCCAATCAATGCCTTGTTTCTCCTGCAAGAATAGTCCCCAATTTTAATTTACCCAATTTCTGCCAACTTTAGAACGAATGTACTAAATGGTCATTGTTGAATTCTTGATACATGTATATATCCGAGTTCCTGTATATTTCAATAAAGTTGAACCCATTCTTCTTGTGCCAAGGTGGTGACCTCCAACATCCATGCTGCAGGATGATAACCATCTTTGATCTTGCAAACTCCATCGATTGCCTGAAGAAAATAGACGTTCATGTTATTAACATCTACTCATGGTTAACTAACATGAACTTCTAACATGGTTAACTGCTCATGGTTAACTAACATTATGTTAATGAAAATAGACGTCCATGAGATGATCAACTGCTCGTGGTTTGCCATTCAAAATGTAATGAACACTTTAGTAATGTTATCAAAATTCACCATATTTGATTCAAAAAACACTATCAACTGATCCCATTCTTCTTGTGCCAAGGTGGTGACCTCCAACATCCATGCTGCAGGATGATAACCATCTTTGATCTTGCAAACTCCATCGATTTCCTGAAGAAAATAGACGTTCATGTTATTAACATCTACTCATGGTTAATTAACATGAACTTCTAACATGGTTAACTGCTCATGGTTAACTAACATGCTGTTAATGAAAATAGACGTCCATGAGATGATCAACTGCTCATGGTTTGCCATTCAAAATGTAATGAACACTTCAATAATGATATCAAAATTCATGAACGCGACTGTAAGGTCCAGCCACTCGAGTTACGACTGTCCATTATATCTAGTTTAATTCTCATCCAAATATTATGTTTTCTCCATAATAAAAGCATAGCTTTTAGAAAATACAGTAGCAAGAAATACAACTGTGAAGCAAAAGACATATATGGCATCCATAAAGAAAGTGTAAACTCCAGAAAATAGGATATCCAAAGATTGCAATAATAAAACATATACGACGATCTTAAGTAGAAACCATATGGTAGATGAATACATAGAATACTTAAGAAATATCCCACATGCCTAAGCAAAGCCGACACATGGTTGATGAACACATTTTAGTTCTTGTGATGTCTTCATCACATTCACAATAATAATTATCAGATATGCTTTCAATAAGGTATCCTTTAATTTGTTTGACAACACCAAAAGTTATTTACAGGAATTTTCTGCTAAGCGGAATGACCAAATTGAAGTACTTTCCATGCTTGGTGTCTTCGGTGTGCTTGTCCTCTTGTGTGAGATGTATCCTTTAATTTGTCTGACAACACCAAAAGTTCAGAAACTTCATATTACATCTGATCTTTACTAATGCAACATGTTTGCTTTTAAGATATGACTCCAATTGGTGTCCTTTGCTAAATGACCAAGATTTGCTAAATGACCAAGATTTTGGATGAAATAAAAATCATTGAAAAAGTATGTGTACTATGCCTTGGATTTGCATGTTGCTGAAAACTTTTGGTGCTGACTGAAAAACACAGACATGTGAGCTGTATTCATATCCAAACATGTTTCATATAAATTAATTGCAGATGTTACACTTTAATTCCATGATATCTTAGATCAGTATTTGAGTGGAAGGATATTTTCTGGCTGAATATTTTAACCCCAACAGTAGTAAGTAACCTTTCACTGCCTATTAATTTATAGAAATGATTAAAAACATTGGGCCACCACAAAGTAAGATCAGTATTAGATATAGTTCTGAAATGTTCTGAAATGATAGGCAGTGAAGAAGCAAATAATGTTCTGAAATGATTAAAAACATGAATTAATAGGCAGTGAAGAAGCAAATAATGTTCTGAAATGATTAAAACCATTTTAATCATTTCTAGGCGTTTCAAACCATGTAACAAATTTTCCAGCAGAAATCTTATGCTAACATGAAGAAGCAATGATTAATAAGTGGCATTTCAAACTCCAGAGTTAACAAAATTTTAGGTGATAAATCATTTCGAATAACAAACTCCAGAGTTAACAAACATTAGAGTTAACAAATGCTAGAATAATTTCTTGGTCCCACAAAGTTGGCGGTGTGGATTGCATAAGTAAAATTAGAGAATAATTTCTGTTACTGTTACAAAGAATAGCATTTCTTGATCCCACAAATTTCACTATTCTTTACTGTTACTATTACTGTAAAATGTTAAAAACATAGAAGAAGCAGGCATGTTCAGTACACTTGACAAACTAATTACACACATCTAAAAGTGTTACTGCTGTTTTCACCGGATTACTGCAAAATGGGGAAGGAAACATTTGAAAGGGCAAGGAAAATCAAGCCAACCCATAAGCTAATCATCAACCATTCGGAAAAAAAGCTTGCAGAAACAAAATACACATGCAATGCAAAATGGGGAGATGGGATAAATTGAGAGATTACCTACGAGAGGGCAGGCATTTGGGGTAGGCGAGAGCACTATTTTAACTCCAAATTTGAAAGGGCACAGATTTAGCCAAAGGAGAATGTTACCTGGGAGATAACATGCCAAAAAATTGAGAATATTTCAGCCAAATGAGATGGTTACCTGCGAGATAACATGCCAAAAAATTGAGATTGGGAAGAAATTGAGAAGATAACTCCAAAATTGAAATTGGGAAGCTTTACCTGCGAGGTTGAAGAAACTGTGAAGATGAGAGATGAGGTTTGGGGGAAGATTTGGGCGGAAGAAGCAGAGGCCATAGGTTGCAGATTTAGGGGGAAGGCGATGCGTCATTTTCTATTTGGGGGGAAGGCGAGGCATCGGGGGTAGGATTGGTTGCAGAGGCCAGCTGACTTTGGGAAGAGAAAACTGGTTTGGGTGATGGCAATCTTGGGAAGGAACCCATGTTAATAGTATACCCAACCAAACAAAACACACAAATTTACCCTTACTCTTCTCAGCTGACCCCACCCTTTTTTCTCTCAAAAATCAAAGTTGTCTCACCAATTTTTTTTTTTTACAAAAACCCATCTTAACCGTTGATTTTCCATGATCAAATCCCAGCCACTCTTTATCTTGTCCTAGTCAGCCCTAGAATTCAAAAAACACTGTCAAATATATAATAGATATATACATCTTGTTACAGTTCGTATCTTTGTGCATGTTGTGCTGTGTATCTGTTGTTTCTTTCGTTGCTCGACGACTATGTTGTTCTCTAGCTTTGTTTGTATAAAGACATGAATTGTTTTCAGTGCACTCAATTCGCTAAAATGTTGATATTGGAGAGATAATTCCTCTAATCAATTATATGATTTGATATGGTTTTTGATGCTCTGGCTTTCCGTTTTTCGACTATGGTCTCGTTGACACACTTTATTTTTTCTTCGATGTTTTCCTTGGTGTCATTTGGATCGTCGTCATATTCTTCGGCTTTCTTGTTTGAACTATTGTTTAGCCATTGTTATTGTCGTTGACATCCTCCCGCTCTTTTTGGATAATGCCAAAGGGGGAGAGAATTAATAATGACTTAGTGCTAAATGATAATTTAAACATTACCGTGAATCTAATTTCATATGCTAGATTCAGGGGGAGTGAAGATATAAAAATCTATGGATTCCGATCCTATATTTCGATAGTTGGATCATGTTCTATTCTTTTCTCTGCTGCTTGATGCTTCTGTTTATTATTTAATATGGAACTAACGTGTCATCAATGCAGGGGGAGTAAGTAAATTTCATTTATTTCATTATTATTGATTTATATTTATGTTGGTTTGTAATCACCAAAAGGGGAAGACTGTTGAGTATTGATTCCTCTGATTTGGTTTTGATGATGAACAAACATAAATATCGTGTACTAATTCTCTTTGAGCGTAGTTATGGAGATTGTCGCCAATTTACTCTGTAGATCTCAAGCGACGTCTCAAGACTTCTTTAGAGCGCATGATCGTTGTGCCTGAAGCTTCGTTGAAGCTCAAGGAATTATTGATGAAGTCAAGAGAATCTGACTCGTCATGTTGGAGCTTTGAAGACAGTTTGTCTTGTATATTTCCATGTCTTCTAGCTTCATTTTATAGAATGTTAAGCCTTGAGTCTTACTTTCTTATTAGCCCTCATATCTACCTTATCTTATCCCTAAGAATGCCTTAGAAGCCAGTAGATAGGGTTCATTAACTTATCGTCTTTTATTTGGCTTTTTGTGCATCTTAGTTGGTTCAAGTTGAAGAACTAATCGATTAAATGACAATCTAATCGATTAGATTTCTTCTTGAACCGACTAGTCATCCTTGAGAATTTTAGCTTAATCTCTGTTGACCAACTAGTCGGTCCAAGAAAGTTCACCGACCGACTAGTTCTCAAACTAGTCGGTTAATGTTTCTTCTTAGACCGACTAGATTATCCTTCTCATTTCACTCATTTCTCTGTTGACTAACTAGTCGGTCCAAGAAGGTTCACCGACCGATTAGTTATCAAACTAGTCGGTTCGTGTCTCTTCTTAGGCTGACTAGTTTATCGTGACCTTTTACTAAATCTATCTGTTTCAAACCAGTCGGTCTAAGAAGGCTCACCGACCGACTAGTTCTCCATCTAATCGGTTAATGATCCTTCTTAGACCGATTAAGCTGCTTTAATTTTCCAGCCGTTGGAGATTTTAATTCCACGATTTTGTGTGATCTGTTTTGATTCTTTCCATATCTGTTTGATGCGTTTCAAACATGGAAATTCCTATATTATAAGAGAGATTTCAGATCTACTTTTTGACATATCGATTATCATTTTGAAACTCTCGAACTATTGAAAAGCTCTCTCTCTCTCTCTCTCTCTCTCTCTCTCTCTCTGACATAATTCTCCCAAGAGATCTTGGGCTTTTGTGCGATCTTTCTCCTGAAGGATTGAAGAATCATCATCTTTATCATCTTAGCCGTCTCCATATGATCATCTCAGTGGTGCTAGGGTTTCGTGATCTTTTCTCTCCATCAACTTTCCTTGCCCTAATATTGTAAGTATCTCTGAAGGCATAGGAATTTGTGGTGAGTATTTCATATTTAATTAAACTTGTTATTTGAGTTTTGCTCTCGGTTTGTGAGAGGTTCGTGATCCTGGTTTGTGGGAGTCACGATTCAATCTTTGTATTGATTTGTCTTGTAGTATTTTCTACAAGAAGTTTTTAGTGAAAGCTTGAGTTAGTTGACTCTAACTCAAGTAGCCAAAAAGGATCCAGGGGTCTGGGACATAGGATCACCGGGAGCAAGTCGGGGAGACTTGGGTGGATCCGAACCCATTATATCAATTGTTTGCATTGTGATCTTCTTGTTGTTCATCTTTATTCCACATTGTTGTTTGTGTTTGCACGATAATTAGGAATTATCCTCTTGATTATTTTAAAGTACTATTCACCCCCTCTAATACTTGTGCAGTAGCTTCCAGGGTATTACAAGATTGGCCAATTATGGACAGAGGCAATAAAAGATGAGCTGACTCGCTTATGAAACACGAAGTATTCGGACCTGAAATTCAGACACCAAAAGGTGTCAAACATGTGGGCATAATAAGTATTGCATAAATAAAAATTAAAGTACAAAATTGTATGCTATGAGGTACATCCTATTGCCCAAGGATTTTCACTGAAACTGGGGAATAAAGAATTGAAATGAACTAGACTCACTTATATAAATGATGCATCAGATTCCCTAGTTATACATTGTGAATACCTTACGATTTGGCAAAGGAAATTTTGATATGCTGCTATTAGATGTTGTGACGGCATACCTCAATGGATATCTAGATAAAGATAAATTTCACTTTTTCTTAAATGCTAGAATAGACTTCGGGATGTTTATTCTATTGAATATATAATAAAACAAAATATTATACAACCAAATGAATCTCTTGATAAAGCAATGATTCCTACTAAAGTTTGTCTTTGCATCTTTACAAAGAGCAAAGAACAGGATTTGAGATCATAGTTGTAACCAACTTAAATCTCATCGGATCTCCTGAAGAGAAAACCGAAATATCGGTCCAAGCCTGACTATTAAATATGATATGAAAGACCTAAGAAAAATAAAATAAGTCATGGCTCACAGATTTATCTAAATAGATAAAATCCTGTTACATTAAAACTTCATACACACAGAGTATTTTGAAGAAATTACAATAAGGACCAATGTCATCCATTAAGTACACCTATGGTAGTACGCTCTTTGGATGTATATAAAAACCCCTTCCATCAGCTGGAAGAGGGGGAGGATATAATACTTGGTCCCAAAGTCCCTTATCTAAGTGCAATCAGAGCACTTCTGGCTAACTGCACGAGTCCTGATATTGCAATTGCAACAAATTCACTAGCCAAATACAATAATGCACCTAAAAAGTGCATTAGACCGGAGTTAAGCATCTTCTGCGCTTCCTCCAAGGGTCGATAGATTTATGCTTACATTATTAAGAATTATCCTCCATGCTTATGTAGATGCAGGTTACAGGTCTGACCCCTATAATGAGAAATCACAGACTGGGTACCTACAGTGGGACGACCATCTACTACAGATCTACAAAGAAAACTATGAAGGCAACATCATCCGATCATTCCGAGATCCTCACCATTCCAGAAACAAACCAATGATGTATTTGAGTGAACCTGGTGGTACATCACCTCCTAGTGAAGACTGGGACAGAGGCTGGTGTTTTGAAGCTGACCACATAGTCTGAAGACCATGCCACATGCTTGTCTCACTTATAAGGAGACCACATCAGAGGCGACAAAACTAAGCACACCTCTCCAGAGTTTTTGGATTCAGCTGCTGCTTAATAATGGTGTATTTGTAATTTATGTATACTCTAGGAATGTTGTAAGTAGAAATGAAGAAAAGTGCCTAAGAGATCTGAAAGCCTAAGGGCTTGTAAAGATTAGGGGGGAGTTAAAGGAATTTGTACTCGTTTCCTTAGCTATGGTTTTTTACCACAGGGTTTTCCAATGCCAAAGGTTTTAACGAGGTAAATCCTATTAACTCAGGATCTTTAAGTATCAACCCCTAGTGATACTCATATGATGCTCAGAATCCCGAAGTATTCATGGACAGAGTTCACACTTATGGCTGGATAAGGGGGAGTGTTGTAATAGATAAGAGTGTATCTATTAGAGAGATTGTATCTCATCCTTGTATGTACTCTCCCATCCCCTATAAATAAAGGTCTTGGGTCTCCCCCAGAAGCTACGCTTCATAACATAGATTTAATAATAATTATAATAATAAATAAGCTCTATCTCTTTGAAATTATTTTCCTCATGGACATGCCTCAAAATCATCCTATCCTTCATGACCATAATGGTCATGATCCTAAAAATCCTTCCCTCTATCATTACCATTATGTCCATGATCTAAGATTAACCTCATGGTTGCATGCAGTTTGGAAATCTAACTAGAAAAGAAAGTAATTAAAATTAAAAATATGGATTTTGATGCAGATGCGTGATTCGAACTTGAAACCTTCTATACACATTACTAAAATCTCAACCATTAAATTACTATTACTTTTACGGTTGGTACCTATAAAAATAATTATAAATTAATTACTAGTCAAAACATGTCTTCATTAAAATTGTAAAAATAGTGCGATTGGTTAAGGTTATTACAATCTACACTCTTTAAAACAAATTCTATCATTGGAGTTTCTAAGGACTAGGATGTATCAAATAAAAAAGATTATGCTCATACATCTCATCTTCTCATTCCTACACAGACTACCCTATTAACGCCACATCACGCTTAACAAATTGACAACCTTATTCATGAGTGTCTTCTACTTTCGATCCAGAATCTCCATGGCCTATTGCTTAAGCTTAAATACATAATGTTTCTAGTCATAGAAATATCAAGACATGATATTGACCAATGTACACGCATCTTTACCATAGAGATGGTAGCCATTTCGATGTAGGAACATTATGAGACAATGTGAATGTGCATGTTACAAGTTTATTAAACAACTTACTAAGACGCTTTTATATGGTAAACATATTGATTGTTGATAGACGCTTTTAAGTGACAGTTGTTGCAGATTAGTTCCTTGACCTGAGATGTGCTAATGAATCTTACGTGTGGGAGGGTTATGTTTTGTCTTTTACTAATCAATATCGAATGCGACCGTTGCTAGGTACTCATTGAGCATAGTCCAAAATGTGTGAAGAGAGGTGGCGGTCAAGATGTGATTCATATCCTCAGGTATAGGACGATAGTGTCACATGGAGTAAGTAAGGATCCATATTAAATTTCTGGTTAGTATGGAGTAGATAAACTTATTAGCGCAATAATTTTAATCCACCCTTTAACTATAGTATCGCATGCATCACTCATGGCATTAAGGCAATATTAACGTTTGATAGATTTTCCATACCCGAAAAACCTTAGCACCATAATCATGATGAAGAGGCCAAATTACACAGTAGCTGCCACTAACAGGCCCAAATTTGGTTAAAGAAGAGTCCAGTCTCACACCAACCAGATAATGGTGATTCTGAAATGGGTGGTTTTCATATACAGATATCGTCATTGTCGCACTTATGACATGATCGTAGATTATGGTTGAGTCTCTATCAAAGTAGGATTTAGTCTTTTAAAGTCTCATAATGACGATGGCTCATTGCCAAAATTGAAGGAACATAACTTGATGTATATAAGATACACGTGATCGATTGTAAGGAGTTGTGATCGATATGTATGATTCAAAGGAGTGCTCACAAGGAGTTAAGAGCGTGAACATAACAAGTTTGTAAAGATATTACAAATCTTTGAGCTCAGAAGAATGATAAAAACCAACCCAAAAACCATGCTCAAGGTATCACCACTGACGAGACATCATCGCTCATGGAAAGCGGGTGGCTGGCTGGCCAACATCAACAGAATGACCACAGGTGGTGGCCAAGGGCCGATATCCAGTTGCACACATTAAGGGTTTGGTGATACGAGGTTTGGATCTATTTTGGCTTTGACCAAATTATTAGGTCAAGATCCAACCCAATACATGGAGTTTGTCACAAATTAGAAATCCAAGAGTTATTAGATTTCTAGAAGATATTCTCTTTAATCCTACAAGTTATTAGATAAGGTTTGGCTCCACCTAAAACTCCTTAAAGGATTAAAAAGAATATCATGATATCTTTACTTATTCCTATGCATTTAGGGATATGGTTTGACTCTAACAAGAATTTCTAAACATATTTGGATTTCATAGATCCTAAGCACTATATAAAAGAGTCCTTTTCTCCTCGCCAAGGCATCTAAGCATCAACTAACTCTAAAGATATTAGATAAAACATACAAGATCTAAGAGAGGAAAATACAATCATGAAGCTTTAGCTAAAAGATAAAATGACTCTCACAAAATAAAAGTTTTTTCCTTCTCTTTCTCTAAAGTGCTAGCAATACTTAGGACCAAGTTTGACCTCTTATAATGAATTGTGAAGAGCTTCATCGTCAAGGTGAATCTTCTATCATACCTAGTTGGGGTGAATATTAGAGGTCTTCACTAGAAGAGTTTTGGATAAGCAGATATCGTGAAAGAATATATATGCAAAGAATTTAAATTTATGATTTCTATAGTTTTTGGGTCTTTTTCTTTATTAGAATATTTTGAATTTTCCACGCTTCCACACTTTCTAATTAGATTAGAAACTATACCAATATTTTCTTCCAAAATCAACTCTTACTATAATCATCAAGTCGTTCACCAAATGACTAGGATAGCTTATGTACATTTGTAACTGGTGTTGGTATATCATGTCCTATTGGTTCTTGAGTTTAAGACCAATGTCTTTTTGATGATGATTAACATTATGTCATATGCTAATCATTTTAAATGTTTTAGTCTCAGTTTTATTTCATGTTATATCTTGATGGAGACAAACATTAGGTGATGAGATGATGATTTCAAGGCTTTGGAGCAAAATCATTGCATGAAGATTGAAGAATTCAAGTGTGTTTTTATACTTCTTCATGTACTTTGCTTTTTTTTCTTTCATAGAATACTTGTAGCCTTGAATAGATGCACACACACTCATTTGCATCATTTTCCTTCTTAGAGAATCATATGATATCTCTAGAACCCATCACTATAGGTTCATGGCCAAAACACTCCTATTTATGTTTTTGGACCAGGACCAGACGTATGGTGAAGGACTACAGATGTCTAGTGTGTCAGTTCCTCATTTGGACAGACACAGCTTATTTCAGCCGTCTGAAGTTCTTCGGACTGATGTCTGAATAGTGTTCCAACAGTCTGAGTGGTGACCTCTAGATGTCTAGTTTCAGAGAGATGGACAATTCATTCTTTCTGTCCAGTCTCTGCCTCAGTCGTCTAATGTAGGATTCTCAGTGTAGGGGGTTTTGTGATCCTAATGGCTTGAAATTGACATCTGGCCTTAGTTAGGTAGCCGATGAAAACAAATAATCAGCGGAAAACTTAAAACCATTTAAGGATGCCCTAATCAAAACCCTAATCAGGATCTCTACAATCTCAGGGTGGGTCTGACCAACCCCTAAAGATAGATCTATAAAATTACTGCAATTATAAATGCATGAATATAAAATACTAATCTCTGCCTTACACATTAGCAAAGCGCAGATTCTCTCGAACCAATGCCCCGTGTTAGGGCTGAAACGCTTCCCTTGAGCTGAACCGGGTCCTGAGGCGAGCAACACCCTTGTCACCGAACCAACCACGTGCTCCAGAAAGTTTCATCTTGAGTGGATCCTCCGTCAAGCTTTCGGATCTGATCTGAACTTCTTCATAGCCTTACTAGAGCCTGATCATGAGCAGAGAAGAAAGAGGGAGATGTGGGAATTAAATTTAGCTTTAGATTTGGGCGTGCTCACGTTTAGGTGGAGCTACCCCAATATAAGCTCTGGTGCAGAGTACACCGGTACAAGTTTCAAGGAGGAGTCTTAGCCCCTATTTATATAGGGAGCAGACCCCCTACTCTCAATATATCCGATGTGAGACTAATCTCAATTAGAGAATTAATTGCTCAAGTTTTGCCTCTTGCGGAGGCTCAACTTTGAGTAATTGTTTCTCCCATACCAGGGAACCCCCTGTTGGGAGATGTGAATGCCCTCGAGGCAATTTATCCCTATATATATGTACAAATATCTTGTTACAGTAAGCTGTTTGGTAAGAATTTACCAAAGTTAATAATAATGTAGTCTACATTAGAACTTAGGAAAAGTCCTGAGACTTGATGCGAGGTAAAACAAGTATCGAGATGAGGATCTCGATCATGGAGAATTGATTGATCTTTTGTAGCGTAAGTCTAAAATTGGTCGTGGTCATAAATGTTTCGAGAAAAGGATATTGATACATCAGATAGACCATTGTGTCTTTGTCATCACCATGGAGTGTGTGACGATGATCTCATGGTCAGTTCAACTTAGCGAAGTCGGAGACGAGACACGTGTGCTCATTGGAGAATGAGTTTACTAAACGACCCAATAAGAGTTTCATATGGTTAAACATTAACTAATCTGTTAGTGATAACTCTCAGTGATGATTGGCAAGTTGGTCCTTAGACTTGAGGTCATTGTACGAACCTGTATATGAACGGTTTCACTTAGATCTCTGACCTAGCTTCGAGACAATGCATGTCGAAAGGTCTTTGGTTAGGTTAGGTGACACTTGAAGCGTGCGAGGAGAGTAATGAACAAGAGAGGATTCGTCTCTCTAGTTAATGGGGAGTTAGTGTCACTTGTGTTGGTTCGGTCCTTAGTTAAAACTTTGGCCAAAGTATGTTGGAAGAATTCCAATATTGATAGACTAAAGCTCGATGGAGACTAACTGAGTTCATGCTATTAGTGTTGACAATTGCTCGTACCTTAGGCTTGACAAGGCGACATAGTTATGAGGAAGGGAGTAAAACTACGGTATTCATCACGGACACAGTTAGAGTGATCACGGCGTCACTTTATTCAATGGGTCAATCACGTAATTATGATGCCGAAATAGGAACGACTCCTGCTGCTTGTGGTCACTGCCTTCTAGGGGTTTCAAGCCCCAAACTGTAGTGGGGTCAGGCTATAGGGTCTCACACCGAGTAGGATTAGCATCTTAGTATTAAGAAGTATTAATAAGGAGTGCACTCGGGTATATATGAATAATTAAAGTCACAAAGGGTTTGTGACAATAAGTATATAATGATTAAATGTGAATTATAATATGTCATAAAGTGTTTATGGACATATAATGCATAGAAATAAAGAGAGGCTTCTTCTACAAAAGTTGGAAAAAAAACTGCGCTCAAATCAGAGACAAAACAGGCTCAAAAATATATTCAAAAGTGTTTAAATATTTAAAACAGGGTCTAAAGGGGCAAAATGCCCTACCCAGGCCCAACTGGGCACTGGGCACCCTAGCTGGGCGCTGGGCCCGGGTGCCAGCGCCCAGGCCCAGCTTGGCTGGGCACCCAGGTCTAGCCTTGGGCCTGGGCACTGAGCCCAGGCAGACTGAGCCATGCCCACCCAAGAGTGGGCCCCACAGTGGGGCCCACAAGGGTTTGTGAAACCCTAGAAGAATTTGGCACCTGGAATATTTTTGATACTTTTTTTGACCAATTTTGGACGTGCGTTTGAGGGGTCACACAAAGGTAAAATTGAGCCCCGTTTGTTTCTAGGTGTTCACTGTTCAGTGCTATTAGTTTGATATATGATATCTCTTTAAAGCTCAACGGTGATGGAGGAAAAATTCGCTAAAGTTTGGCTTTCGTGTAAGGCAAACTAAATTGATTTTTCTCCTCCAAACTTTTATTCCCACATCGAAAGTTGAGTGAAGAGGAGGAGTCATTCGCTTATATAAATAGGGGCCAACCACTTCATCGAAACTTGTACCGGTGCGCCCCACACCAAGTCTTCATTTCGGGTAGCTCCAAGAAGTTTTGGGCATGCCCGAACTTAGACGAATAGTTCTTCCCTTCTAAAATTCTTCAGTTCCTCCGTTCGAGTCCTAGCAAGATGGCAAGGAGGTTGGATCGGATCCAAAGTCTTAGACGAGGGTCCTGCTTAAGTGAAACTTTCTTCGGCAAGTGGTTGGCTCGGAGGCGTGGTATTGGCTCGCTTCGGGTGGTCTTGGAGGAGCGGTGTCGGCTCGCTTCGGAGATAAAGACAGGTTACTGAAAATGACAATTCGCACGGTATTGAAGTGATCGGTATGTCTTTTATTTTATGCTTTCATATATGTTGCGATAGTTTAGATCTGTCTTTGGGGTTGGTCAGACCCACCCCAAGATAGTTTATTTTCCTGGCTTGGTGGAATCCTTATGGCTGTCATTAGATAGTTTAATGAATTTTATTCCACTGCCTTTTGTGCTTCTATCGTCCGTCTGACATAGAATGGGCATAGATTTTATGCCCTAAGGGTCCATCAAAACCTAACATTGGTATCAGAGCCTAGGTCTACTTTGATCTAATTTCTGCATTTGATGAGATGTTTATTAAAAACATGATAATAATATGATTATTAAGATTTAATAATTATGTGATAATTATTAAATATGTAGCAACTTTAAATTCATGAGATAAAATTTTAAGTTGCTTGTTTCTATGTTAATAATTAATAATTATGAGATAATTATTAAAAATTGTTGTAACTGTTGTGAGTTGAGGGAGGCCAAAGGCCTCCCTCCCCTCATCATCTCACCATTACTCCCCACTAAGTTAGTGGGGAGTCCCTTGGACTCCTAAACCACATTATGATGTGAATATATAGAGAGCCATGCCTTATGCCATGGCTACTCTTAATCTTTGATTGGTTTCCATCTCTTGAGTTCTAACACGTTATCAGCACGTTAGCTCTCGTTCTTGAGCTTCTCCTTTTATCCCCTCAAATCATCTTCACCGCGCGTTGGAATCTTGGTTGCTGCGATCCGTTGCAGCGATTTCTGCGCGTTGAAGCTCGATCCCTTGGAATCTTTGGTTGCAGCTATGCGTTGCGGAGATTTCCACGATTCATCAGGAGCAATGATTCATTCTACGGATCAAGTCTTTATCGACGATCGTCCCTAGATCTAATGGATCTAGAGGTAAAATTTTAGCAACCCCTAGACCAATTTAAACATGCGCATATTGATAAATCTGTGAGAGATAAAATCAATTTTCAACAACATATATTTACGGTTGCAAAACCCAAATTTACATCTGTTTTAGTATATATAAAAAAAGAAAACCCAAAACAAATAAAATGTCCTCTGCTCTGCCCCACGCCCCCCTGCAGGGGGCCGTCCCTTCCATAGTGCAGATAGGGCCTTCGCCTGGTTCATAATTTTGCCATGTTTAGGCCATGGGCTGGATTCTTAACAAAAAAAGGGATGCTTCTGGACCTTTTAACATTTAAAAAAAAGGTTCGCTTCAGCCCATAGCCCATGGTAAAATCAGGACGAAGCACACATCATCGAGATTTGAAGTAATCAGCACACCGCCCCTTGATATTTTACCATACTGCAACTTGTAAAATATGTGCACTGTAACGCCCGACACCTCCGAATTGCTGTTCCCCCTTGATGGGGCTTTTGAATCTCCAGGACGGGGTGCCCCATATGGATGCTTGTTTGAGAGTATTCTCGGTGAGGGCTTTTCGAATCCCAGCGCGTCGATCGCCGGAACACTACGCCGCTGAGCGCCGAGCGCCGAGCTCCACCGTCGAGGGGAGGAGGGGCTGATCCTCTGGTCAGATCTGTCGCCCCCCAGACGTTGGGGCCATCGGAGATCGGCCGTCTGTGAACTCCGCCCCCACCTGTCAGCGGTGGACTCGGGCCATCGGAGATCGCCGCCCCCTCCTGTCGGGGAGGCTCCTGCCTGCATCGGATTTACCGCCCCCTCCTGTCGAGGGGGAGGGGTTGCCCCCATCAAATCGCCTGGGGGGGCAGAGGGGGGGTCGCGGTTCCGCCTACCTGCTTGCCGAAATAAAATTGGGAGGGGAGGGGGCGCTGTTCCCTCCCCCCTTCCTGTAAAGTTCGAAGAGGAACAAGAAAAAAATTTTGGAGGGGGTTTTTGGTTTCCTGGCGGCTTACCCACCCCTACCCCCATCTCCCCATTAAAGCCCTAATTAGGGTACTAATTAAGGTATAGGGGAGAAGAGGCATGGGCCTCACCTGATGGGCCAGAAGCCCAGTATATAACAAAATAAAAATAAGAATATGAGTATTTTTGGACTAACGGGCCTACAGCCCACTGCCAGCCCACGGGCCAGATTAATTTTAAATTCTAATAAATACCCTGTTTAACCCCTGTAAATTCCAGAAAATTATGGAAAAATACAGAAATATAAGGGAAAATCGGGGTGGGGCTATTTATTTTAATTAAGTCCTCTTGGGGGTTTTTGGCATTCATCAACCCTAAAATTTGTTTTTTGGGTTTGAGTTAAAATTGATTTTAAATTTTACATCCCAAAACTGTTTAATAAATTGTTGGGCTGTTTATTGGGCCTGAAGCCCAATACATAAAAATGACAATTAATGTGCTTAAAATTACCTTATGGGCCTGCAGTCCATATTGCAACGATAATTTATTTTGTCTGCTTATTTGGGCCAGAAGCCCAGATAATTTAAATTGCAAATTAATATGATTTTCATTTTGCTTATGGGCCTGCTTATGGGCCTGCATCCCAAATTAGAATAATAATTTAATTTGACTGTTTCTTTGGGCCAGCAGCCAAGTTAATCAAATTGCTAACATATCTCTCTTGCGTTGTTAATTATTTATGGATTATTAGGATTTTTCAAAATATAATTATCTTAAGGATCCAGCGACCGCTCTGTCGTTAGTCATTTAACCTAATGGTGTATGACGTCTCCCCGTGGTCCGAGAGATTATTATATTTTATAGTTTCTTTTTCCATATTATATATGCCTGAGGTATATGCGCGGTTGTTTACTTTGTGCATGTAGCATATTTAAAACTGCGTGGATGTTTATATAAGTTAAAGTGTGTTTTTGGGATCGGCCAGTTTGATACCCTTTATATATTCCTTGCAATTTTATTTTCTTTTTGAGAGAATTTGTAAGTGAGGATTATATGTATTTATGCCAAAGACCGGTGTACCGACAAATGAAGACAGAGGCGTAAATTGGAAAATATAGGGGCCCATTCTGGGTTTCCAAGTTGTATTTTTATTTTCTTTATGGACTGTATATTCGGACTTTGGACTTTGTAAAATTTTTGGGTATCTGGCCGATCCCCACATTTTACTTATTTTAATTTTTTATGCGTGAATTTCAATTTTAATTAATTCATGCTTATTTTAAATTGCGTAGATAAATGGCAAAATTGGCAAGCGTCGATTTCAAAGTCCTTGATTCTGCAGGGAAAAATTACATGAGTTGGCGAGTGGACCTGAAGTTCCACTTGCGTTCGATGGCCCTCTTTGGCTCCATTTTGGCTCCTTCATCGACCCCAGCAGCGGCCGATGCTTCTGCTACATCTAGCAGTAGCACTCCTACCACTGTCTCCGACGTGGATAAAGCGAAAGCCATAATCTACATTAGGAAACATATAGATCGGACCTTAAAGGCCGAATACCTAACGGTAAAGGACCTAATGGAGCAGTGGACAGCGCTGGAGGCACGGTATAAACATCAAATTGATGTAATATTACCACGTGCCAGTTATGAGTGGGAAAATCTCAGACTTCAGGACTATAAGTCCGTCGCGGAGTATAATTCTGCACTTCATAATATCACCTCACGCCTGAAGTTGTGCGGTGAAGAAGTGACAGAACAACGCATGTTGGAAAAGACATTTACCTCGTTTCACGATAAAGATGCAATCCTCATGCGGCAGTATCGTGAACGCAACTTCATGAAATTCTCTGATCGGATCTCATGCCTACTTAGGGCAGAACAGAATCGAGATTTACTGCTAGCCACTCATAATTTACGTCCAGCTGGCACTGCACCTATCCCTGAAGCCCACCACGTTTCTCCCCAGAAGTGGAAAAACAAGAAGAAGGCTAATAATAGCAAAGGGAATGCTGTGATAGAGAATGGACGAGGAGTAGCACCCCCGTCCAACAACAACAATACAGGAAAGAGTAACTTCATATGGAAGCAAAAGAACACTGACCAAGTGTCACTTTCGAAGAAGAACTGGGAGGATAAATGCCATAGATGCGGCATGACTGGCCATTAGTCCAGAATCTGCCGCACTCCTCGCCACCTCTAGGAACTATATCAGGCGAGCCAGAAGTCTCTTCCTGAAACAAACTTGGCGGCTGTTCAGCCACTAATGATGTTCACTGCAAAAGACTTTGAGAACGACGACCTGCTCGATTAAGCTTCATCTTTTATCTATGCATTTAACATTCAATGTTGCTTCATCTTTAATTTGCTTAAATACGAACTTTTATTTTAAATGTCTTTTTCATTGACTTAAATAAAATTTCATTTTAGTTATAGATGAAGTATGGAATATTGTGGACAGTGCCTCGTTGCACTGGTGTAGCATTGATATTGCTCCCACATACAACGAGACTATAAGATGCAAATTCTCCTCTTAAACATATAGGAAATCTCCAATTTTCAATGACATTTTTTTAAAAGAAAATATCTTGAAAATTATGGATAATATATATTGAATATCAATATGTAACTCGTCAAGAGAATGACCAGAAGACCATCTACTTACGATTTCATTGGACCCCCGTCGGGCCCTTATAATAACAGATATTCATCCTATAGAAAGCCAACTCGACTGAGCACCAGAGGTGCCTTTCTTTGCCATAGTTTTTAACTCTAGCAAAATGGACTTGGTCATCCTGGATCAGCGATGATGGACGCATCATCAAATGAATCCATTGGAGAACCTGAATATTCTTCAAAAGGATGAGTTTCCTTGTCCCCCTTTGTCATAAGGGAAAACTAATAGAGAGACCTTCCCTCCTGAAAGTGGGTTTAGAGTCTCCTAGCTTCATTGAGAGAATACATGGTGACCTTTGTGGGCATTTTCACCCCCGCAAATGGCCCATTATCGGTACTTCATTACTGTACTGATATACGCATCTACTAGATGGTCTTATGTGTGCCTTTATATTCACTCGCAACCTAGCTTTCTCAAAAGCTTATAATGTGGGTGGATTTACTACACATATCATTCAAGACTTCTGCCAAGCAACTGGCATTAATATTGAACATCCTGCAGCATGTTCAACCTCATAACGTGTTAGCAAAGTCTCTGGTAAAGAGACTCCAATGGATTTCATGTCCATTGTAAAATCGCAGTTGCCTGTTGATGTTTAGGGACCATTACACTGCATTCCGCATCGCTTATCACGATACGGCCCGCTTGTTGCCATATCTTATTGCTGATGCTGCTTGCTTATGGTTTACCACCAAGTCTTGATAAATGTGAATTTGATGAGCAAAATCTCATTGAAATAGGCACGCAGTCTAAAGAAGCCTGAAGCTTCTGAGACCATATCATGGGACACAAAAGTCCTCATCTCGTTATGATCCGCATACTTTTTCTATGTTAAGTTGAGATCCAGAAGAGCCTTCACATTCAGACTAAAGTACATCAATTGACGGATAAATTTGCGGACAACCAGAAGTTTGTTCGTTCACATGTCCCTGTTGCCAACACGCCAGCTAGGATTGACATTCCCAAAGATGGATGCAATCCACCGGTAGCAGAATTGGCTATACCTCAATTGAAAAGAGGACGCCTGCCAGGTTCAAAATATAAAATTCCTCATAATAGGAAGATTCCTGGATGTATCAAAATGATCCAACCACAGGATGCTGAGCTCAGACAAGCAACCTCTCCCCTCCTAATTTCCCCTGCAGAGGAAACAATAGGTGAAACATCATTATATTACATACATACTAGAGAGGTACTGGTCAGATATAGCACAGTCGACGACGACGATTTCGCTTTCGCTATTGCCGTTCACGTCGCTGAATACGACGATGATGTCTACCCACTTTTCTATAGCGTAAACGCATAGATTGGCCAAAGTGGGACGAGGCAATAAGAGTAGAGCTAGACTCACTCTTGAAAAGCAAAGTCTTTGGACCAGTAGTCCATACACCTGAATGTGTAAAAACCTGTGGAATATAATTCGGATTTCATAAAGAAATTGAAATGAAGGAAATGTGATCATTTTCCTACTAAGCCTAAACTTCTCTGAAAAAGCCAATACATGAAGCTCATGGACGTTATGACTGCATATATGTACTGCAATATAGATATAGAGATCTATATAAAACTTCCAGATGGGTTTACTCTACCTCCAGAGATGAAAGAGAGACGTAGAAACGTCTTCTCCATAAAGGCTACAAAGATCATTAGTTGATCTTAAGCAATATTCTGCCTGTGTATCTTTTTCGAAAGATCGTTGACAAGATATGTGATATTCGTCGTATATGTGGTCGACTTAAAGCTATAGGATCTCCTGCAGAGACCATTGAGATATCAGATAGCTTTAAGCATACCTTGGAAATGAAAAACCTAGGTATACCAAGGTATTATCTCGGCTTATATATTTAAACACCTTCGTGGTGGAACCCTTTAAATATCCTTCATACACCTAGAGTTTATGAAGAATGATGTCCATTTGCAACCTATTAAAAATGGATGCTTATTTATGACACCTTCCAGTAGCTGGAAAAGGGGGAGGACATCCTAGGTCCCGAAGAGCCTAGCTCAAGTGTACTTGTTACACTTCTTTTTTTTGGTCTCACTTGTTACACTTCTTTATCTGTCCAACTGCACGTATCTTTGATAGAACGTCCCCAGTAAAGTTGTTAACCAGATACAATGTTGTCCTGGAGAGCAACACTAGACCAAGGATAAGCTGCTTCTGCGTAACTTCCAAGGGTAAAGGAATATATATCGCATATGCAGGTTTAAAGATCATCGCGATGACTAAAACATAAAAGGCCGGCCACCTACTAAAGATCTACACATCATCCTCTGAAATATACATCTTCTGAGAAGCTCATCATCCAAGAAGCAAGTCTTGAAAATGCTCAGACAGGTCCAACATTACCTTGCAGACACAGTATTGGAATCATCTACCAACTTCGCAGAGCGTTCCACTCCAGAGCGCCACTGCTTTCCAATAGCCGCTAGATGATTGAAACTTGTATAGATGAGTGATGATTGTATTTGCTTTCAGAACATGATGGATGTATAGATGAATAGGAGATAATTGTATAGATACATAGGAAATATGCAAGCCTGAAGCTTGTACAGATCAGGGGGAGTCCCTCGATAGTTGCACTCTTTTCCCTTAAGCTGCTGGTTTTTCCCACTGGGTTTTCCACAGCTAAGGTTTTAACGAGGCAACCACAGTGACTCTGGATCCAAAAGTATCCACCCCATTAGCATAATAAATCCTGAAGTATTCATATGCTTAACCCAAGGTAATGGAGAGATGAGGGGGAGTGTTGTGAGTTGAGGGAGGCCAAAGGCCTCCCTCCCCTCATCATCTCACCATTACTCCCCACTAAGTTAGTGGGGAGTCCCTTGGACTCCTAAACCCCATTATGATGTGAATATATAGAGAGCCATGGCTTATGCCATGGCTACTCTTAATCTTTGATTGGTTTCCATCTCTCGAGTTCTAACAGTAACTTAATTTTTATGAGATAATTTTAAGTTGCAAGTGTTCATGCTAAAATTTTATGTGATAAAACTTTTAGTGGCTATTTTAAGTTGCTTGTTTAATGGTTATTTATTTCATGTTCATTATGTGATAACATAAGAAAACCTAGTAGGTTATCCATTAAAAGCGTGCTAAAAATTATAAGATAATTTTTAGATAGATGTGCTATGATTTAAACTTGTTTTTAAATACATAATACATAATTATGATAGCACCCTGGATACCATTCCTTATAGTTGATAAGGACCTTAATAAAAGTTATAAACCAAACCTAATAATTTTGAATTTTAGGATTCAACTAGTTGCTAGGATTAACAAGTTTTAATGAAGCCGTATTAAGTTGATGCCACACATACAAATAATTAATATCCTTAAAGAATCATGAACCGGTGTCTAGCATTTTTGTGACTAGTGTTGTGGATCACCTCAACTCGACTGGGGACAGTGATCATTGTTGGAAACATAAAGTTTTCTTCCCATAAAGTTTTTGATGACACAATCGTTTCTATATATGTGTGTATATACTAACTCTATGGATGCAGATTTTAAAGCTCAATCATCAAGTTAACATTGCAAGGCAACATCAAAATACAAGATGAAGCTAAAGCGATGAACTCTTATATCTTGTGAAATATGATGTAATTTTTCTTTTTTAATCTTGCATTTCTTTAGAATGTCAATGCCTTGATAATACTCTATCTTAGTTCTTTAGAGTTCATCCTCAAAAAACCAAGTCACAGAAAAATTAGCGGACCAACACTTTTCTCTGGTCGACCAATAAATTTTTTCTATTTTATTCAGAAAAATAAAGTCATTTTTGGTCAAAATATAATTTCTAATCATAAGGATAATTTTCATAAAATTTCTCAAATTTTTGATCCTAGTCGACCAATAGATTTCCCTGGTCTACCAGACAGTTTTTTAAATAGTTATATTAACAGTTATTTTAACTAGTTTTATTAATTATTTTTTAAAATTAATTAAGGGAAGTTATAACTCCTTCCAACGGATAGATTCAAACATTTTCTAGCCGTTTGTGTCAGTTTTTGACAGTTTTTATAACTATTTTCGTCAAAAGACACTTAAACAATCATATTTTAGTCTAGCAGCAGAATTAGTCGACCAACATTTTTTATTAGTCGACTAATTTTTGAAAAAAATGCTCAGAATTTTTTGAAATTTTAGACAATTTTTAAACGCTCGAAAACTAACTTTTTGGGCATAAATAGACCCCCAAGACCGCCGTCTAAAATTCACAAAAATTCACACATACTCTCCTTTCTTAAGTTTACTTTCTATCTCTAGAAAGTGAGTGATTTTCAGATTTCCATAAGGGAACCTTTGCAGAAATTTTGCCCCTTTAGGAAGTCCAATTTCCAAGAGTGTTCTACCACAATTCATATCTTGAACCTTGGAGATTCCATCACCATCCTTGCGCTATAATTCCGACATTATCAAGGCTATAGGTGATATTGTTTCATACTCTTTTTTTACTTTATTTGGTGAATCTCTTTTTGAAGAGATTGTACAAGTTTGCAACACGGGGAGTGTTGGCATCTTTGTATGTTGATTACTGCGGGGAGCAAGTGTTATATTGGATTCAAATCTCTTAGGGGTAGAGGACTAGACGTAGGATCACAAGGATCCAAACCAGGATAAATCTCTGTGTTTGCGTTTCGAATATTCTGGATTGTGTTCATTTATTTCCGCACTCTTATTGAAATTTTTTATTTACTTTTAATTTTGCAATATCGTCGTGATATACACTATTCACATCCCCCTCTAATGTATTTGGTGTGCCAGGAGATCCAACATTTGGTATCAAAGCCTCATAGTTAAGATGGCCTACACCTATCTGACGAACAATTCAAAGTCTTCATCACAATTTCCAGAAGGGAACTCTACTACAAGGCCTGCACTATTTATCGATTCCAACTACTCCTATTGGAAGACATGGATGATGATCTATCTTCAAAGCATCGACTATGAACTTTGGAACATGTTGGAAACTCGATACGAGAAGCCTACAACTCCTTATGCCCAATGGACCGCTATTGACAAATCTGCTGCAACTCACAACTCAAAAGCAATGGATGCACTATTTTGCACCATGGACAAGAATGAGTTCAATCATGTATCCCAGGCCAAATCAGCATATGATATCTGGCATACACTCCAGGTAACACACGAAGGAACTAGTAAAGTTAAGGAAACTAAAATCTCTGTTCTTGTTCACAGGTTTGAGTTATTTAGAATGACGGAGAATGAACCAATTGGAGAGATGATCACTCAATTAATGACATTGTCAATTATCTAATAGCTCTCGGTAAAACCTATACTCAAACAAAACAAGTAAGGACGATTCTTTGTGCCTTAAACATCAGAATGGGAGTAGAAGACCACAGCCATAGAAGAAGCCAATGACTTGTCAGCTCTTACAGTTGAAAGCTTGGTTGGTAACTTGATGGCATACGAAGTACAAATCCAAGATCGTAAAGAACAAGCAGCTCAAAGAAGAAAACTCTTGCCTTCAACGCATCTTCAAACATCGATGATTTTGATATGGAAGATGACGACATGGGACTAATAACTATAAACTTCAAGAAGTTTCTAAGAAGAGGTAAGTTTAAAGTTTTAAATCTAAAACTACTGATGCTTCTCTATGTTTTCAATGTAACAGGCCTGGACATATGAAAAAGGATTGTCCACTTCTAAAGCCAAAAGAGAGATCATCAAATAATTTTAGAAAAGATAAGAAGTTCGAGAAAAGAAAGAAAGCACTAGCAGCAACATGTGATTCTTCATCTTCTGATGAAGAAGAAGAAACCAACGAAGATGAAGAAAATGCCCATATGTGCTTCATGGCACAACATAAAGATGAGGTAAGTAAGTTAGATAATGAAGGATTATTAGATTCCTTTAATGAATTATTCATTAGATTTAAAAAGCTTAATGCACAACACAATGCTCTAATAATTTCTAATCAAGACTTGGTTTCTTTATCTTCATTATTAGATAATCTTAAAATTGAGAAAGAATCTTTATCTTATCAAAATGATAAATTACTTCATGAAAATGAGAGTCTCGAATCTGAGAATCATAATATGATATCTCGTATTTCTATATTGGATAAAGACATTTCTTCTTTAAAATTGAAATATGATGTTATGTCTTCTAACATTAATAAGTTTAATAAAGGAAAGAATAATCTCGATGATTTACTTAGAGTACAACATCCTGCTAATCATCGACAAGGTTTGGATTATAAGCATATTCCCAAATCCAATAATTTCGGTAATGCTATTACTTCGAAAGAGAAACACCATGTTTTTATTAAAGCAAAGAAAATTGATTCTTCTATTAGTTTGAAAATGGATAATTCAAAGAAGACCAATTTTCTTACATCTTCTAAGAAATCCATTTTGCATAATATTTGGGTTCCGAAATACATTTGTTTTTACGACAAGGATTTATATGTTTCTAATTTTATGCAAAATGTCATTCGTTCTTCAAATTATTTAAAGAAACCAAATTCCACTTGGGTTTGGTTTCCTAAGGACTAACCCTAAGGACCCATATAAAAAGGGTACCAATATTTATTGTTTATCTTTCAGGTACCCATAAAAGAAAGATGGATACTAGATAGTGGATGTTCTAAACACATGACCGAAAACATCAAACTTCTATCAACCGTTCAATTCAAAGATGGTGGCACCGTTACTTTTGGTGATAACAACAAAGGTAAAGTTATTGGCATTGGAACAGTTGGTGATCCAACTAAGTCAATCATTGAAAACGTGCTCCTCGTTGACAGATTGAAACACAATCTCTTATCCATTTCTCAATTATGCGATAAAAATTTTAATATTGTTTTCGAAAAGAATGCATGCATTGTATATGATTTTAACATGTCTAATGTTTTATTCTAGGTAGGCGTAAAAATAATATATATGTCTTATGCATGAAAGTATCTACACATGATCATTATTTACTAGCATGCACAGATAACACATTATTGTTGCATAAACGTTTTGGATATACTAACTCTAAGAATTTGGCACGTATTTCAAAACAAAGGTTAGTTTCTGGAATGCCTAATATATCTTTTACTAATACACAATTTTGTGATGCATGTCAACAAGGTAAGATGCATAAATCTTCTTTTAAATTGAAAGATGCTATTTCTACTAAAAGACATCTTGAACTTTTACATTTGGATTTATTTGGTCCTTCAAGAGTAGCTTCTTTAAATGGTAATAAATATGCATGTGTGATTATTGATGATTTTTCAAGATATACTTGGGTATTATTCTTGAAGCATAAAAATGATGCATTTGAAGAATTTATAATATTTTGTAAAAGAATTCAAAATTTAAAGTCTTCATCCATTATTACTATTCATAGTGATCATGGAGGAGAGTTTGAAAATGAATTATTTACAAAATTTTGTAATAAACATGGTATAACACATAACTTCTCTTTTCCTCGAGCCGCACCACAAAATGGTGTAGTTGAAAGGAAAAATAAAACGTTACAAGAATGTGCTAGAACCATGTTATGTGATAGTTCCTTACCAAAATATCTTTGGTCAGAAGCCGTTTCTACTGCATGCTATGTTTTGAAGAGAATTTTGATAAGACCACAACTCAATAAGACTTGTTTTGAATTGTTTTATGATTACATACCACAGGTATTATATTTTAAAGTCTTTGGTTGTAAATGTTTTATTCTGAACACTAAGGATTCACTAGATAAGTTTGATTCTAAGTCAGACGAAGGAATTTTTGTAGGATATTCTGCATATAGTAAAGCATATAGGATTTATAATAAAAGAACCTTATGTATTGAGGAATCTTTTCATGAAAGTTTCGATGAGAATTATACAACTATCACACATTTAAATGAAGAAGACTCTATACCTATCAATAGTTCTTTAGAAAACACTAAGTTAGATGACGATTGTTTCAGAGTGTTTTCTCACTACAAAGCGTTGACCGTGGATAACCCGGTCAACGTGGTCAAGGGGCCCGTTTGGGTCCCTCGGGCGAGTCGAGTTGGTGCAGTTGTGGCTTGAGTCGAGTGTTTTCTCACTACAAAGCGTTGACCGTGGATAACCCGGTCAACGTGGTCAAGTGGCCCGTTTGGGTCCCTCGGGCGAGTCGAGTTGGTGCAGTTGTGGCTCGAGTCGGACCAGCGGGCGACATAGAGCGAGTCGACTGGATTGAATCGGGGTCCTCGGCCATTGGTAGGGCGAGGGGTAGCCTCGGCCCGGGTCGAGATGCTCGGCCTCGGTCGGTTGCACTCGGCCTCGGCGGTCGGACGACGAGGGGAAGCCTCAATCGTCCAGCTGGTTGCGTGGTCGGCGAGGGGCGGAGGGGAAGCCTCGGCCCGTGGATCTGATGTCCTCCTGCGTAGACGAGAACGCTCGTCAGGGGGCCGGACCTTGGTTCCGGCCAAATCCCCTCCGATGCCTAAGTCAGACAGAGATCTGAAAGAAGAGGCCCGGCGGAGACGGTTCGACTCGTGAGGAGATCGAAATGGCGTCTCACGGCGCGAGCGGGGGAGGAAGGAGATGAAATGGGGAAACTAGGTCGTTGATGGAGTACCTTAGGTTCTAGATACCTGAGAGGCGGTCTTTTGTCCTGTCGTCCTCCTAGCCCCTTTATAGACCTCCGCCGTGATTGTCCCCGACCCACGTCGTTCGTCCGCCCTCAATCGTGCCCCCTCAATCCGCCCCCCCGTCGCCGCTCCCTGCGCCATGCCAGCACCTCCCTATAACTGCCATTAAGTGGTAGCGGGATCGAGGGGGCGGTTATCGTAGGAGTGGGCGAGTGACCGGCGTGTTACCGGGGCCGGGTCGGATCGACATGTGGGGGGGTCCCTCATAGGGCCTTATCGAGTGGGCCTGAGTGCGCAGATGGGCTCTTGACCGGCGGTTGGGTCTCTGGGCTTGGGTCTTTCGGGCCTCAGTCAAATAGGCGTAACAATTGCCCCCATCGGTCGGATCGGTCGGCTTTGGCCGGTTCGGCTCGGCCGATGTGACTTCCGCCGACCTTGACAGGCTCGCCAGTCGATGCCGACTCATTTATTAGTCGTCATCATGAGTTGGCCCGTTCGATACTTTTAAGGCGCTGGCTCCGAAGCGCCTTCGGTCCTCTGATGCTGCCACGTTGTAGCTGCAAGCTTATCCCCACCGCTCGCGGGGTCGTCTTAAGTTGAGAAGCCGAGGGGTTTGTGAGCCGCCCTTGGTGGGGTCGATCGGCCTTGACTTGCTCGGATCGACCGCTGTGTCTCCTGGGATTTCGAGTGACGCTTTAATCGAGGCGTGGTCATAAATGTAGGTCATGTTGAGGCAGATCGATTGGACTTCCCTTGGCGCCGATTTCGAAACGCCGCCGGTTCTTCGAGTCCTGCCACGCGTTCTCGTCAGGCGCTTCGAATTCGTCCCTGTGTCCGGTATATAAGATCCCCAGATGCGTTGATGTCCACTTCTTTCTTGCTCTTCCCATTGTTCTAGGCTTTCCACAACTCGGAGTTTCCTGTCGCTTTTGCTTCCTTGTCCAGGTCATGGAATATCTCATGGTGCCGCTTTGCCAGTTCACCCCTTGCTCGATTGCGGTACTGACGGGCTTCGCCACGTTCTGCTGTACTCGCGGTCTGGAGCCGTCTCTCCCCCTTCTCTTCCATTTTTACCAGATCCAGACGGTCGGCCCGGGATCATGGCTGCAGCTCCGAGCCCGCTCGAGGAGGGAATGCCTGATCGGGCTGCCCCGCTGGTCGGGGGATTGGAGTTCAGATTACGTCTTTGTGGTCTTCCTGGGGGATGCCCAGATTTTGACAAGTTGGGGCGGGTCTGTCCAGCCTCGCCCGCCGCCAGCTCTCTCAGACGTCGACCGGGCAGCCGCCGCGCTTCTGTCGACCCTCCCCTTGGAATCGAAGTCCATCTGGTCCTTGTTGGACGACCTACTCCTGAAGGCCGTTTTGTGGTCTCCGGGTAGGTCGCCTTTTAAGTCTTGAATCGCCCTGTGACTCATCCTGATTTTGGTTTCCCTTGCAGGGATAGCTGGCCGCGAGTTCGTCCGTGACGTCGATGAACTGATCCGCCGTGGAGCTGCTCGGAGCCGAGGTAGTACCTCTGGAAGGGCGCCTCGGCGCACCGTTGAGGAGGAAGTGCGCCAAGCCGAGCCTTCCGTGGGTAAGGTGGTGGCCGCGCCTCCTGCCTCTTCTTCTGGCGATCCCCTTCCCGGGGGGGTCACAAGGGCCGGTCCCTCCCCGTCAGCCCAAGAGGTAGGGGATAATGACGGGTCCGGTGCAGTCCCTCCTGCCCTTGGCGTGCCCCCTCAGGTTCCCGAGGGTGGGGATGGTGCGAGGCAGAAGCGCTCCCCTCCGGTGCCTTCGGAGCCCCACGGGGGAAAGAAGAGGAAGGAGGACGCAGATCCCTCCAGTCCGGCGGGTTCCGCGCTTCCTGTGGCGACCACCGGGGATCCTTCGGTAGCCTTGTCGACCACCCCCCTCGCAGCGTCCTCGCCCGTATCACCGGGGATCGGGGCCTTGTTGGCGAGCAATTTGGCTTCCCTTGTCGTCCCTGGGAGTTCGATGTTTGTCGACCGAGACTTGGCCCAGCAGGTTGCCGAGGTCTCCGTCCCTCCCCGGGACCGCAGCCTCCTCAAGAAGATCCCTGCCGACAAGATGTCGGATTCCTTGGTCTGGATCCTTCAACAGGTTCGGTTATCTTGCTATCCTCTCCTTCCTTTTATCCTCTTCTTAGCCCATGCCTCGTCTTTCCAGGGTTCAGCGCTCGCTGTGGAGTTGTAGTGTCGAGCCGTCCGCTTGAGGGAGCTGGAGGAGTCCTCCATGAGGGCCCAGGAGCGGGCCGGGGCGGCGGAGGTGGCTATGACGGAGGCCCAGATGGAGTCTCGGCGTCTCAAACTCCGTGTGGCCGAGTTGGAGGGACGAGTGGGTGACCTCCAGGGAAAGCTGGAGGATGTCCGTCAGTCGGCTAAGGAAGCGGCGGAGTCGTTCCACCTGGAGAGGGAGGAGCTTCAGAGGGAACTGTCGGATCGGCGCCAGGTGACGCGGCTCGCAGAGGAGGTGGAGAGGGGCGTCGTCGAGACCCTGGGGAAGAGGATCTTCGAGGTTCTCAGGGAGGCCTTCGGTGCGTATGAAGACCTCATCGCCCCCCCGGATTGTCGAAGTCGTCCAGTCTTCCTTCCGGGAATGCGCGGAGCGTGTTCGGCAAGCCCCTTCGCCGGTCGATCCCCCTCGCTCCAAGCAGGGCGAAGTGCCCGAGGATGTGTCCTCCCGAGCCCGGGCTCCCTAAGCCGTCCCTCCTGGCCTTATCCTCAAAATTTTAAGCATCCGCTTCGCTTTGGGCCAGTCTACTTGAAATGGATCCCTGGCCCCGCTATCTCCTTCGACCTCGCTACCGGCTCCGGGGCTAGTAATTGCTGGTTGCATGGCTGCTAGCTTGGGCTAACTACTTTGGGTCTTTTGCCAACCAATTTTGCTCTGTCGGTGTCGACCTAGCTTCTGTAGGTGACGAACTTTGTCATTCGTCGTGAGTGGATTATTTGTAGAGAGGTTTCTTCGCCTCGATTCCCTGTAAATAAGACACATTTTTGTACCCTGGTTAACTGTTATAAACGAAATTGACTTACTCGGACTTCTCGTGTATTTTGCGTTGCTGCCTTGTTTTTGGCCTAGGACTGGATGACGTTCGCGCTGGCTGGGGGAATTGCCCCCAGACTTATGGGCGCAGGTGTCGGTCGGCGAGGGCAAAGCTCCTCGGCTTAGGACCGGTCGGCGTCTGTGCCTGCTGGGGGAACTGCCCCCAGACTTATGAGCGTAGGAGTCGGTCGGCGAGGGCAAAAGCTCCTCGGCTTAGGACCGGTCGGCGTTCGCGCTGGCTGGGGGAATTGCCCCCAGACTTATGGGCGCAGGTGTCGGTCGGTGAGGGCAAAGCTCCTCGGCTTAGGACCGGTCGGCGTCCGTGCCTGCTGGGGGAACTGCCCCTAGACTTATGAGCGTAGGAGTCGGTCGGCGAGGGCAAAAGCTCCTCGGCTTAGGACCGGTCGGCGTCCGTGCCTGCTGGGGGAACTGCCCCCAGACTTATGAGCGTAGGAGTCGGTCAGCGAGGGCAAAGCCCCTCGTCTTAGGACCGGTCGGCGTCCGCGCTGGCTGGGGGAATTGCCCCTTGGCTTTCGAGCGCAGGAGTCGGTCGGCGAGGGCAAATCTCCTCGGCTTAGGACCGGTCGGCGTCCGTGCCTGCTGGGGGAATTGCCCCCTGGCTTCCGAGCGCAGGAGTCGGTCGGCGAGGGCAGTGTCCCCCTTCCTCCTCCAGTGAGGCGGCGGTCTTCATACTTTTGCACTATTAGTGAAATGTCAATTCCGTCGAGGATTTAAGAAAAGACAGAAAGGGAATGCAATTGTACTCTTAAGAGTCCTGTCGGACCGGTACATTTGGAGGAAAGAAAATAGGGAATAAAGCTAGATAGAGGGATGTAAACCTAGATAATCCCCTCGGACCAGGCTACGACTGGGGGAGAGAGCTCGTCCGCTCACTCTACGATGCGGAGGGGTCCTTGGACGGTGTTGATCTTCTTCCCCTTGTCCGGCTGCATGGAGGTCCCTTCCCCATGGGCCGGCTCGTTGGCTAAGCTCCTGGCGTGCCCCCGACTCATCAGCTTCTCAATGTCCTTCTTCAAGTGCCAGCAGTCTTCAGTGTCGTGGCCGTCGTCCTTGTGGTACTTGCAGTATTTCTCCTTATTCTTCCCACCTCTTTTCACCCTCGGTGGGGGGCGATCGGCGTGTTCTTCCTTCTGCACTTGGGCGAGGACGGCGTCTGGGGTGGCGTCTCTCGTACCTTCTCCGCGTTGCCTGTTTCTCGGCCTCTTCTCGGTCCGGTATCCTTCAGGGCTGCCTCGTCCGCTGTCGCCGTGTTTGGTCCCTCGAGTGGCTTTTCCTGCATCCACGGCCAAGGCTTCCTCGGTCAACATGAAGCGCTCGGCCCTTGCCATGATCCCGGGGAGGTCCTTCGGGGGATCGTTGTGCAGGGACTTCTTGAGGCCTCTGTGGCGAAGCCCTTTCTTAAGGGCCGTTTGGACCACCAGGTCGGGAGGGCTGTTCACGTTCAGCCTCTCCGCGTTGGAGCGGCGCATGAACTGTCGGAGCGGCAAGGCCGGGCCTTTCACTATGTTGAACAGATGTTCAGCATCCGGCTTGATCTGCCTCCCCGCCATGAACTGCTTGCAGAACAACTGGGTGAGTTCTTCAAACCTGTCGATGGAGCGGCTGGGCAAGCTGCGGTACCAGGTCCTCGCCGCTCCCCTGAGAGTAGAATAGAAGCCTCGGCAGAGCAGGTCATCGTCAGCTCCTTGGAAGGACATGTCCCCCTCGTAGTCCATTACGTGGTTTCCTGGGTCCCCTATCCCGTCGTACTTCCCCAGCGCCAGGATCCTGAATCGAGAGGGGACCCGTGCGTCGGTTATTCTCTGTGACAGGGGGCACCGGTCTCCGTGGATGCCCCCGGGGATTCGACAGTCGCCTGCCTCTGGCTCGTTCGGTGGTGAAGGGTGCACAGGCGCCGGCGGGGCTGGCTCCACGGCCCTCGCCACGCTGGGGGTCGGGCTGACCCGGCGCTCCCGGCTCCTCCGGCGGGAGCTCTTGCTCCGCTGTGATCGGTCTCTCGAATGGTGTCGTTCGCTTCTCCTGCGACGGGACGACCGTGATCGACGAGATGATGCAGTCATCGATTCGCCCTCCGTCCCTTTGGT
This sequence comes from Scilla litardierei, assembly GCA_030789695.1. Classification (NCBI taxonomy): domain Eukaryota; kingdom Viridiplantae; phylum Streptophyta; class Magnoliopsida; order Asparagales; family Asparagaceae; genus Scilla; species Scilla litardierei. The sequence goes on along the minus strand of CM061134.1, from coordinate 71,203,097 downwards.
TTCTCTTCAGCTCCTTTCACGATAAGGGGAGGAGGCGCGTGATCTCGCCTGACGGGAGCCGGACAGCGTGAACCGACGATCCGTGTTCGGTTTTTGGGTTCCGTGGTCGTCGACCACAGCGGACCGCAAGAGCGGGGGACCCCCCGCCCATCGATGGCTATCGCCCAACGTGCCTCCGTTGGATGGCGCAGGGCCGACGAGCTGCTGTACCGTCGCGACCAGTGTCTAGAGGCTCGTGTTGGTCTCCTGAGCTAGGGCGCGGAGCTGTCCCTGTGTGGCCAGTCCTGAGCCGCCGGTCGTGTCTTCGGGGTTGCCGTTGGATGTGCCATTCCCCTCCTCCGGGATGGGGGGCATGCGCTTCCTTCCATTGCTGGCTCGCGCCATTGCTGGTGTGGTTTGCTTCTTCGTGGGATGGTTTTCGGTTCCCACAGACGGCGCCAGATGTTTCAGAGTGTTTTCTCACTACAAAGCGTTGACCGTGGATAACCCGGTCAACGTGGTCAAGGGGCCCGTTTGGGTCCCTCGGGCGAGTCGAGTTGGTGCAGTTGTGGCTCGAGTCAGACCAGCGGGCGACGTAGAGCGAGTCGACTGGATTGAATCGGGGTCCTCAGCCGTTGGTAGGGCGAGGGGTAGCCTCGGCCCGGGTCGAGACGCTCGGCCTCGGTCGGTTGCACTCGGCCTCGGCGGTCGGACGACGAGGGGAAGCCTCAATCGTCCAGCTGGTTGCGTGGTCGGCGAGGGGCGGAGGGGAAGCCTCGGCCCGTGGATCTGATGTCCTCCTGCGTAGAAGAGAATGCTCGTCAGGGGGCCGGACCTTGGTTCCGGCCAAATCCCCTCCGATGCCTAAGTCAGACAGAGATCTGAAAGAGGAGGCCCGGCGGAGACGGTTCGACTCGTGAGGAGATCGGAACGGCGTCTCACGGCGCGAGCGGGGGAGGAAGGAGATGAAATGGGGGAACTAGGTCGTTGATGGAGTACCTTAGGTTCTAGATACCTGAGAGGCGGTCTTTTGTCCTGTCGTCCTCCTAGCCCCTTTATAGACCTCCGCCGTGATTGTCCCCGACCCACGTCGTTCGTCCGCCCTCAATCGTGCCCCCTCAATCCGCCCCCCCCGTCGCCGCTCCCTACGCCATGCCAGCACCTCCCTATAACTGCCATTAAGTGGTAGCGGGATCGAGGGGGCGGTTATCGCAGGAGTGGGCGAGTGACCGGCGTGTTACCGGGGCCGGGTCGGATCGACATGTGGGGGGGTCCCTCATAGGGCCTTATCGAGTGGGCCTGAGTGAGCAGATGGGCTCTTGACCGGCGGTTGGGTCTCTGGGCTTGGGTCTTTCGGGCCTCAGTCAAATAGGCGTAACAACGATGATTCTACTAATTCCATTCCTGAGATTATCCCTGAAAATACATGTCTTCCTAAATCATTTGTTGAAGTTTCTAATCATCCACATGATCTAGTTATTGGAGATACTTCTGATAGAGTAAGAACTAGATCTCAAATAGAAAAAATGACTAATTGTGCATTTATATCATCCATCGAACCAAAGAATGTTATTGAAGCATGTAAAGATAGCTCATGGATTATAGCAATGCAGGAATAACTTCATCAATTCAAAAGGAATGATGTATGGGAATTAGTACCTAGACCTTCAGATCATCCTATTATTGGAACTAAGTGGATATTTAAGAATAAATTGGATGAATCTGGTCAAGTAGTTAGAAATAAGGCTAGATTAGTTGCACAAGGTTATAATCAGGAAGAAAGCGTATATTATGATGAAACCTATGCACCTATAGCAAGATTAGAATATATTAGAATGCTTTTATCATATGCATGTTATAAGGATTTTAAGTTATATCAAATGGATGTTAAAAGTGCATTTCTAAATGGTATTATAAAGGAAGAAGTCTATGTAGAACAACCACCTGGATTCCAACTTGAAAGTTTGGATAATCAAGTTTTTAAATTAAAGAAAGCTCTATATGGATTAAAACAAGCACCTCGTGCTTGGTATGAAAGGTTAAAGAACTTTCTTTTAAAATCTTGTTATTCTATTGGAAAGATTGATTCTACTCTATTTACCAAACATATAGATTCTGATGTTATCATTATACAAATATATATTGATGACATAATTTTTGGTTCTACTAATGATACTCTTTGTCAAGAATTTTCTAAGGAAATGCAAAATGAATTTGAGATGAGTCACATGGGTGAATTAAACTATTTCCTTGGACTTCAAATCAAGCAAATAAAGGAAGATATATTTATACACTAAAGTAAATATATAAAGGAACTCATCAAAAGATTTGGATTAGAGAATTCTGCCGAAAAGCATACTCCAATGGGTACTTCATCAAATCTTGACAACGATCCAAATGGTAAGAATGTTAATCAAATGTTATATCGAGGTATGATTGGATCACTACTTTATCTGACTGCTAGTAGACCAGATATTATTTTTTCTGTTTGCATATATGTTAGGTATCAGTCTGATCCTAAATTATCACATTTGACTGCTATCAAACAGATAATTAGGTATATCAAACACACATCTGATTTTGGTTTATATTATCCAAAATCAAATTCATTTGATCTAGTTTCATATAGTGACGTAGATTTTGCTGGTTGCAAATCTAATCGTAAAAGTACAAGTCGAGCTTGTCACTTTTTAGGTTATGCATTAGTATCATGGTTTAGTATGAAACAAAATTTTGTTTCTTTATCTACTACTGAAGCAGAATACATTGCTGCTGGTTTTGCATGTGCCTAGATTTTATGGATGAAACAAACGATACTAGATTATGGCATTAAATGTAGCACATGTCCAATCATGTGTGATAACACTAGTGCTATAAATTTATCCAAAAATCCGGTACATCATGCTCGCACTAAACACATAGATATATGTCACCATTTCTTGGATGATCATGTCCAAAAAGGTGTTATTATTCTTAAGTATATAGATAATAAGAATCAAATAGCCGATTGTAAGGACCCTGGATATGGAGAAAAACACTAGAAGGGGGGTTGAATAATGTTTAAGCAATTTAAAAAGATAGTTACGCCAATTTAAATTCCTAACCACCAAAATAGTGCGGAATAGAAATAAACCCAAAATGAAACAAATGCAAAAGCAAGGATGTTTCAAGGGTTCGGATTACCCAAGTCACTTCCCGACTTGTTCCCGGTAATCCTACGTCCCTTCCACCCGGTTAACAACCGGATACTCAAGTTAGAACCCTAACTTGAGGTTTCCTTAAAACCCACTTGTAGCAACCCTACAAGTGAAATCGAAATACAATCGATTGACCTTGACTCCCATAACTTGGGAGCAAGCAAACCACTCTCACAACCCGAGAGTAAATTCAAATAACGAAAGTTATGAAATATGAAATCAACACTTACAATCACCTATGCCTTGAAGTAGAACTTGAAGGAGAAGTGTGTTGTGTGTTGAAAGACTCTCTTGGAAGAGAGGAAAGCCCTTTCTCTTGACTGCACCAGATGCCTAGAAGATATCTCTTTGGTTCTAGGTTGGAGAGCAAGAGATTGAAGATTGGAATTCTTTGGGCTTTAGGGTTTTTGAGAGCTTTGATCTTGAGAGATTTAGCAAAATGAAACTTGGAAGAATGAGTAACCTCTCAATGGAACAATATATGCTCCTTAAATAGGTTTCTGAAAACCCTACAAACGAATTCAGCAAAACCGCTTTGAAATTCGTGAGAAAAACCTCAACGGATAGAATCTGAGCCCGCGACAGTCGACTGTAGAGGAAATCACAGTCGACTGCGGCACATTCAGATAGGGTAGGTGAGAATTCATAACAGTAACTTACCACGTGGACAGTCGACTGATGAGGCATAGACAGTCGATTGTGGAACCAACAGGCAACTGTAAATCCTACTACAGGCGACTGGCCGTAAGATGGGTAAGTTGATGAATTTTGGAAAAAGTCTAGGAGAACAGGATAGACAACTGATAAAGATAAACAGTCGACTGTTAATCAGAACATGCGACTGTAATTCCTTCTACAGACGACTGTCAAAACCCTGAGATTTTCCAGAGAGTTGAGTCAACAAATTGGCTCACAAACAGGCGACTGTTGCAGCATTGACAGTCGACTGTTCCATTGGACAGTTGACTATAAACTCAATAATAGTCGAATGGCCAGAGTAATCAGACAAATAGACTTTTGGCTAAAGATAGACATGTGACTGATGTACAAAACACAGTCGACTGTCACTTGGACATGCGCATGTGAATCGTTAATGAGTCGCCTGTGGAAATTAAAAGCAGAGAAACCCAAAACTAGACTGTAAAAGTTTATGCATAACAGCGACGATAGAACAAAACACCGTCGACTGTTTTTGAGACAGGTGACTGTAAAACGTTCACCAGTCGACTGTTATAAATAGTACATGCACAATCAATATAGAAATGAATTGGAGTCAAAGAACGATTGATCTAATGATGTCCTAAGACGGAACTGAAGATGTTTGTGTTCTCTAATAATGTTCTACTTCTAAGCTACATACTAGAAGAGATATATGAAAGTTACATTTGACGAACTCTCTCTTCTATCCAATGCATGAGCTTGAAGTCTTCTAGGAGCTTCAATCACCATTTACGATCATCCAATCCATTTCATTTGCCTTCAATGATCATTGAGTGTATCCATTGCAAGTAGATCTTCATAATACGCTTAGGCAATGGATTAACTGTAAAATAGGGGATTAGTCACAAGTATTTATGTTTACTCATCATTAACACCAAGTAGGGAGAAGTCCAATACTCAACACCGATATACTGACTAAGCCTCTTAAAGAAGAGACTTTTCTAAAACTTAGAAGAGAACTTGGTATAGTTTGTGAATCGGAATTTTCTTTATAGATTATAGTCACATATTATGTTATTATCATTATAGAATTTTTCTAGATTTTTCAGAATTATTTTATATTTTTATTAGTCGACTAGCAGATAGCTCTGGTCGACTAGGCCGCTAGATATTATTATATCTCAGTTATACCTATATATATTATTTTTTTCTATATATAACATAAAATTTCTGATCTGGACAGTCAACCCTTTTTGAAATCACTACAAAACATAAATGAACCTACTTTTTGTTTTCCTTCCAAAGTTTCAAAGTACATTGGAAAGGCACATTGTCAAGTACAAAGCACATTGGAAAGGGGTCTTGCCAAGTCAAATCCAAGTACAACCTACCCCTAGGCATTGGACATAAGTCAGGTCCTTTTGTCCTATCCTTTGACCGGTGTTAATAATAAAAAAAATCCTCATTTTTAATGTCTTCAACATTGCAATATTTTCTGTGTCTCGATTAGTCGACTAGTCGACTAGAAAATTCCAGTTTTCTGAAAAACTGCGATTTCGACCGTTTTCTTCTACCATTTTCTGCAACAATCAGTTCTTTAACATCTAGCGAAGTTAAGGGAAGTTTTTAATTGGTTACAAATCAGTTTTTCTTTCAAATTTTGAAATTCCCTCTTCTTTTCTCTATTTAAATCAATGGTTTCTCCTTCACTTCTACAATGCAAAAACCTCTATCTACTTGGTCCAAACAATCCTCCATCTTTAGATATCGATCTCAGATGGCCTCCTCCTCCTCCTAGCACCCAAATCGCTCTGACCGTCGGCCATTGCTATTCAATTCCGCCGAAGCCCGCAAAAAGTTTGATTCCATGGCCAATACTCCATTTTACCCGGAAAGATTCATAGATTTCAATGATTCTGAAATCATCAACTATGATGTTTCAATCTTCTTCATGATGTCTCCCTCCTTCATCTTTGGAGTTACGTTGAGATTGTTCCTTACTATCCAAGCCTTGTTAAGGAATTCTACGCTAATATGGAAGTTACCCATGATGATGGCAATGTCTATTTCGTTGTCAAAGGGTGCAAGATTCATCTAACCTATGATTCCCTTGCCGAATGCTTAGGTATTCCTTGCTCTAATGTGTCTGACTTTGGCTTCCCCATGGATAACACCAATGTTCTTGCTCGCTTAAGCCCTACCTTCCATGTAGGGATGAGCGCAATTGGTTTGCTACCCACTCCATGTCTCATCTTCAAGATCCTGATTTACAACCTCCTTCCCAAATCCGGATCCCTAAAATATGTTAGCAATCATCTTGCTCTTTGCCTTTACGCCATTATTGGTGGTGTAGGCTTACGCTATCATGATGGTGCTTACCTAGCCCGTTTCGACACATATCTATCTACCGTGCACTATCACCGAGATTTTCAAACACTTCAATATCCCTCTTGTTGGTGAAGTTTCTGTGTTACTACCATCAACTTCGATTGTTCCATCCTTAATCACATGACCTTACCCCCTCCTCCTCCTAGAAATGATGAATAAGATCGCCCCGTTGAGCCTCCTCTCTATCATCACCGCTTTGGTGTTAATCCCAATAGTCCTCATCCTCCTCCTCATCCTCCTCATCGTGCCTCTCTACAAACGCAGATTGATAATTTGCGCGAGGATGTTAACAAAGGATTTACAGGAGTGCAGGAGCATTTGAGCGGTTTTGAAACATGTCTAGAGAACATCACCACCACTATGAACAAGGGCTTTGAGACTTCCCAAATTAGCCAGGCCCAGATCCTCAGTCACCTCAAATACTTAACCCCCTTTCTCCTTCCACATCACAACATCCTCCTCCACTATATTGAGTGATTTCAGGCACCGTTCGGCTATTCGTCGACTAGGACTATCAGTTAGTCTACTAATGCTTAGTTATGACTGGTTGTTGTTTCTGTTGTGTTGCTTGGTGATTATTTTTAAGTTGTTGTTTTAGTTTGACTAGGACTATCAATTAGTATGTACTCTGGTTCTTTGGGTTCAGTTGCATTAGGTTGTTGTACGTTAGGTTGTTGTTGACTCACAAGTCCTCTGTCTCCTTTTTATGGCCTTATCCTTGTACTACTTATGTTGCTTTAATGAAGTTCAGTTTGTTTGGTTCATATTCTTCACTATTTTTTAGAACTCTGCACAGATTAGTCGACCAAGACATTTCTTTAGCCGACTAATTTGCTCATTGGCCGCATTTCATACCATTTTTTTATAATTTCAAAGGGGGAGACCAATACGAAATTTTTATGCATATGTAATATTAAATATGAACACTATTAAATATGCACACATGTACATGTTTTTCATCTAAAGCTCTTTTTACACACATTCATTTTTTATGATTTATGCATTTTCAAATTGATATTACATTATTACACAATCATTCACATTGGCAAATTGATTATTCCTTCTATCAAGCATATATTCAGTGGGATCTTTATAATTAAATTTTTTATATATACCACATATATTTCATATTATCTTAAGATATAGTGTAATCATCAAAAAGGGGAAGAATGTTGGAAACATAACGTTTTCTTCCCATAAAGTTTTTGATGATACAATCATTTTGTGTATATATGTGTATAAAAACTCTTTGGATGCAGATTATCAAGCTCAACTTCTTTGTATATGACAATCGTCAAAGTTACTTTGCAAGAAACAACATCAAAATGCAAGACGAAGCTCAAGCGATGAATTCTTATATCTTGAGAAAGATGATGTAATTTTTCTTTTTATTCTTGAATAAATGTAGATTGTGAAAGCCTTGATAATACTATATCTTGGTTCTTTAGGATTCAACCTCAAAATCCAAGTCTCGGAAAATTAGCAGACTAGCACTTTCTTCTAGTCAACTAATACACTTTTTCTTATTTTATTATGAAAAATAAAATAATTATTGGTCCAAATATATTTTCCAATCATAAGTATCAGTTTACGAAAATTTCTCAAATTTTTGTTCCTAGTCGACTAATAGGTTTTCCTGGTCTACCAGACAATTTTTCAAATAGTTATATCAGCAGTTATTTTAACTGATTTCTATTAATTAATTTTTAATTAATTAATAGAAGTTATAACTTCCTATAAACAGATAGATTTGGACAGTTTATAGCAGGTACTAGCCGTTACTAACTATCTCCTATCAAATGACACTTCAATAGTGATTTTCTGACCTGGCAACATTATTAATCGACTAACACTTTTGCATAGTCGACAAATTTTTGGAAAAACGGCTCAGAATTTTTTGAAAATTTAGGCAGCTGTCCAATGTTAGAAAACTAACTTTTTGGGCTATAAATAGAACCGCAATCCACTGCCTAAATATTACAAAAATTGACTCTTTCTCTTTTTTTCTTAAGTATACTTTCTCTCTCTAGAAAGTGAGTGGTTTTCAGATTTTCTTAAGAGGAACCTCTGCATAATTTCTTCCTCCACAGAAAGTCCAATCTTCAAGTTTGTTTTACAACAATTTCCCTTCAGAACCTTGGAGATTCAATCACATTCCTTACGGTATAATTCCATCAATTATCAAGGCTATAGGTGATATTGTTTCATACTCTTCTTTTACTTTATTGGGTGAATCTCTTGTTGAAGAGATTGTACAAGTTTGCAACACGGAGAGTGTTGTCATCTTTGTATGTTGATTACTTGCAGGGAGAAATTGTTTTAGTGGATTCAAATCTCTATGGGGTAGAGGACTAGACGTAGGATCACAAGGATCCGAACCAGGATAAATATCTGTGTTTTTGTTTGGAATATTCTAGATTGTATTCATTTATTTCTGCACTCTTATTGCAATTTTTTATTTACTTTTAATTTTGAAATATCGTAGTGATATACATTATTCACCCCCTTTAGTGTATTTGGTGTACCAGGAGATCTAACAGACTTAAAGGATGAGGTCGATTCTAATAATCGCTCCCATGTGACTTACCAAGGAGAGGAAAGAAGAGGGTAAAGAGGATGCATCTTCCACGCTACCACATGTGGAGCCCAATCCCTTAGTGCATGATGATACTCTACAAAAGAAAAACAAGGTAACAAATCTCGACCAAAGGGCCGACCATTGACGCACCCGTAACCTACACCTAGGTTCCACCTGGTGGTGTCACGATCGCCAAGCGTGGTATGGCCCCTAGGCTACGATTTCGGGCTCAATCCGCAAGCGGACGGTGTCGAGTTATAGTATATAAGATGTCGGGTCCCACAGGGATGGTGATAGTGCCAATAGGTTCTCAGTCTATTACTAAATGTAGAAGTGAGATAGCTGTCGGGGGAACAGATTTGGGTTGGTTGTTGTTATGGTAATATTAATAAAAGGAGACTAGGGCTTTAGGGATCGCCACTAGGATCGTTTGGGGTTGATGTTGGGATAGGATCCTCACATTTCATTAGGCTAGGGAATTAATCCCCCAATTCGTACCACTCTCGTGGGTTAGAATTGCGGGGTATTTCGGTGGCTCTCGTTGACGCAATGGCGGTAGCCATCAATGTAGCGGTATAGTTCGTTGATAGATCCCCTCAAGGCGCGAGCCGGGCATGGTCACATGCCTTGGTTGGATCCAATGATTTCCCTATTCGAATCCCTAGATACCCCTTAAGCACATCAATTCCACAGATAGTGGGCATGATCTCAGTATGGGTTATCACAGATTCGGTAAGATCTACTGAAATACAACCATAAATCCCCAATTCAACGTAGGGATCCAGATCTACATTTTCCCCTAGAATCCTAGCGCTAACCCATCAACCCTAGAAAGAATCTACTCACTCATGGCAATAGAAACACACAAAAACACCAATTCCACGGAAGAAAACATTTTAGCGATCGAGAGATTAGGGCTAAAAAAACTTACAACGAGAATTGATGAACACTAGATCCAGAGAAAAATCCAAATTCCAATCAGCAAACGAAGTTTGGAACAAGTGTAATGATCTCAAGCGTTAGATCCAAAAATTGCTACCAAAATTAATCTAAGAATAATTCCCTTCAAAATTCGCACAGAGCTCCCCTCCAAATATTCCTAATCGAAGAACTATCCAACTCTCCTCAAAAACTCGCTCCAAAAATTGCCTAATGAAAAGCCTCCTCTAGTCGCTGCCGATCGCCAGCCTTCAGTACCCTAGAGATCGCGCGCTTCGCGATCTTTCAAAATTCCCAGAAATGCCCTTGGTGTTACCGATCGAGTAGGCTACTCGGTCGAGCACTCAGCTGCTCGATGCGTGGCTCGGTCCGTGTAGTCATCTGCTCGACTGCTTTGGAGAAATGGAAATCGCCCTACCCGGACCAGTAGGATCTGCTCGGTCCGAGTAAGGCTCTACTCGATCGGCTGCTCAGGTCGCGTCGTGGCTTGTGTAAAATAAGGCTACTCGACCGAGCAGATGAGCTGCTCGGTCCGATTCATCCAGTGTCAGCCCTGCTCTCAATCTGATATGGCTCGGTCCAGCTGCTCGGACCGAGCATTTTCTGGGAAAATGCTGCAGAAGCTCATGTGCCGTCTTTTTCTCTCTCTGCTCCCTCTCTTCTCCTCCAATGACTACGAAAGTGCGGCAAACTCCTCCAGACCCCGCCAACAGGCTTACGAGCATGTCGGATGTGTCCATACCCCGGTGGGGGTCCAAATCGCTCCAAAATCCCTAAAAACTCACAAAACACTACGAAACTCGAAAATATCGTCAGAAACGCAATATCGTAGTAAAAAGTGGGATTTGGATGCGAAAATGATATGGGATGCAATGAAATAATGACATGAAAATATGGAAAATATGGACACATCAAAATCCCCCAAGCTTACCTCTTACTCGTCCTCGAGGAAGACGAATAATCGGTACGCCGGGAGGAAAAAAAAGAAGAAAATAGGAAAATGAAAATAGAAATAAATGAAAAGCAAAAAAGAAGCGAGAGGAGAGTGCTAAGGATGATCGGTCAGATCTCAAGCCCACATAGTCAATCACGATGCCCTGAATGAAAAATATACATGCTACTGGCAATTTCTAGCTTTACACATCATATGACTAGCATGCAGCGCAGGCAAATAATATGGATCTACTGAATTAACACCGTCAAATCATATCAATCTCATGCAATCCCTAGAGTCTAGTATAAAGAAGTTGGCAACGCCCTTTTCAATCACAGATACACAAGGAGCATAAGAGAATCACACAGCATGCAATAAAGAATAGAAAAATCATGCCATTCAGATATTTATTTCGATACGTGAAAAATCTCCAAAACTAAAGTAATTCGTAAAGTTTAGGTTTTATAAAATCTCCCTGATGTGCACCGTCTCCACTCTAATATCAAGCTCACTCATGTAATCAGTTGGTTTACCCCCCAAGCTTAGCTTGAGGCGTCGCATCAAGGAAAATGATATGGAATTTTTATTCTTCTTCCCAGAATAAATGATAGCCTCTAATGAAATAATATATTACGGTAATTATTCATTTTCTTCATTTTTTATTTTTTTTCTTTTTTTTTCATTTTCATTTAGAAGCTATACTTTTTCTTTTTGGGATTGGGAAGTAAGATGCGGTAAAGATAGCTATGGGGGGTGCAACCAACTGATATGTAGAGATATAAAATAGATATGTGGAGAAGGAAAATAGTGGGACTCTCGGTTCACTCATAAGAGGGTGCACACAGTTTGATAAAATAAAACCCTAACTAAACTCATATATAGCATGGATATTTTCACTTCTCTAAATGAATACTGAAACAGACAAGCAGTAGTAAACGCAATATCAAGAGGCATGCAATCAGAAGTGACTGAGATAAGAAAACAGGTGCTCCAAGTGTTCTAGTGATGCGTGAACCTGGGTGCGTTTCCCAACATAAATCATACTAGATACTAATTCATGCATTCGATTTTCAATTCATTTCAAGTATTAAATCAGACAGATCATCAAAAGAAATGCATGCATATAAATAGTAAAAATGAAATTCACCCTCATAGCACGTCAACAGAAATGAGCATCGCAAAAGGCTAATAAGGCCACGAGAGATATCATCATGCGGAAACATCCCTAGCAAATAAAAAGGAAGAAGCGGAGAAAAAGCGAAAATAAATAAAAGAGATGCATGCATGGGGAAAATTAGAAAATATGATGCAAAATGAGAAAAAGTTAAATGATGCGGGAAAGTGGTGAAAAAGTGAAATAAAAACTGAAAATAAGGGAGAAAAATGTAAAAATAGAGATGAAAATAAAGCGGTTGCGCTCATCCCCCAAGCTAAACCTAGCAGTGTCCTCACTGCTAAGAAAACGCTCGTGAGCGGGAGATGATGCTAAAGGGGTGGGGTGGGCGGGGGGAATGAAATAAAATAAAAACTATGTAATGAAAGAAATAGGAAATAAAAACAAAAATATGATATGATGCAATGCACAATGAGATATGATGCATGAGTGGTGCCTTTCCCAAGCTGTGTAAAAATAGGGCCTCGAGGAGACAGATGGGCATAAAATATATAGGGGAGGCAAAGTGGGTATGAAGTACATCAAGCAGAGGCACCACCCTCTGGGGGTGGTGATGGGTCCCTTTGCTGTGGACCCGGGGTGGTGGGTGGTAGGTCTGGCTAGAAATCATGGGGTGGGTCAGTTCGAATGTGATGCAAGAGGCTCTGGAGGAAGGGCAGGTCACGCTCGACTGACTGTTGAGTCATCGGACCACCATATCCTGCTAGTAGGATCATGGCGTCGAACCGGTCAGCTTGGTCATCGTCACGGAATGTAACCTTGTATTCGGCGTCGCCTAAGTAAAGGGGGTCAGAGGGGCGCATGGCGGTGGGGGTGCAGGGGTAGTGGTGGATGATTCAGCGATGGTGTTGGCTCGAGTGGGCGAGCATGTGTGACGTGTACGTCGGGTAGGCCTAGGATTGGATGTACCGGTGTTGGCAGGTCTAGCACGGCGTGGAGGCATTGTGTAAGTGGAGGAGAATAGTATTATACTATGTAAAGCAAATTGGGCAAATAGGGAACGAATTTACCGGCTAGAATAAGATGGCGTTATGTCCTCGTCGGTGTCGTGATGGCCGCTGATCCGGATTATCCCCAAGTTTTTCAAAGAAGCATCTTTTGAACTTACCAATTCAAACCTGAAAGAGGAACAAGGAGGATATCAGTATATTTAAACGAGAGAAATGACAAATTCAATTTCGAACAGCGCTTGCTTGAATATTAAACGATGGGAGGCGGCCTTGTGGGGAAAAAGAGCGGCTTCAGAAGAGATGGTGACAGCTGTGAGGAAGGAGGGGTGGTTTGGCCGAGCGGGGGTATGTTTTCGAGTAGGGTTAGGATTGAAAAGGCGGAAGCGGGTAGGACGAGAAGCGTAGCGACCCGAACAACAGCAAGGCATGACTCGGACCGAGCAACTCAATTGCTCGGTCGAGTAAGGCGTATACGCAGGACTCGGACCGAGAACTCATACTGCCTGCTCGGCCCGAGTAGTCAATTACTCGGTCGAGTCGCCTACAGCTCGGGCCAGGTTGCTAATTGGCGACCGGGTTGGCAGAGCGATGTTTTTATCCTCCAAATCAAAACCTATTGTACTCGACCGAGTATACGGCTACTCGGTCGAGTCGTATATGGCTCGGGCCGAGTCGATAATATTCTGTCCGGGTTGACAGAGTGACGTTTTCGCCTCAAATTCGACACCCTATAGCACTCGACCGAGTTGGTGTATGCTCGGACTGAGTCGATTTCTACTCGGCCGAGAAGATAGCTGCTCGGCCCGAGTGGAAAATGCACCATCCCATTCTTTTTTCGTGTCTGTGTAGCTCGACTGAGCAGATGAGCTGCTCGGTCGAGTCGCCTGTGCCATTTCTGTCCATCTCCTGCTGTATTCCATCTTCATCCTAGTGACCTGCTCTCATATCTAAACTGCACAAGATTGGGATTCATCAATTTTTGTATGGTTTTCGAAATTTTATTTCTAAAATACACAAAATAATGGAAAGGAACCGAAAAGAAGGAAGATCCGGAGTCTAAGAAATTGGGTTGCCTCCCAATAAGCGCTCGTTTTTAGTCGTGAGCTCGACTCCCTTTAGATATATCAGATATCATTGGGGAATCCCTTGAGGAAGTACGTCTCCTCTGGTCATATAGGTTCTTCAGCTCTGTAAGGTTTAATTCTTTGACCGTTAACCTTGAAATTTCCGTTTTTTCCCTCGAGCTCAACGGCACCTCCTGGGGATAAGCTTACTATCTTGTAGGGACCGGACCACCTTGATTTTAGCTTCCCAGGGAAAAGGCGTAGTCTTGAGTTATATAGAAGTACCTGGTCGCCGACGTCATGGCGAACCACCGTGATATTCCTATCGTGATAGGCTTTGGTCCTTTCTTTGTATATCTTTGCATTTTCGTAAGCATGACGCCGAATTTCGTCCAACTCGTTGCAGTGAAGGGCTCGTCGGGTGGCGGCTCTTTGGTAGTCAAAATTCATTTTCTTTATCGCCCAATATGCTCTATGCTCCAATTCTATCGGAAGGTGGCAAGCTTTTCCGTACACCAGCCGATATGGGGTTGTGCCGATGGGGGTTTTGGAGGCGGTGCAATACGCCCAAAGGGTGTCGCCCAACTTATGTGACCAATCCTTCCTTGAGGCGCTGACTGTTTTTTCCAGGATGCTTTTTATCTCCCTATTAGATACTTCCACTTGGCCGCTGGTCTGGGGGTGGTAGGCGAGGGCGACCTTGTGATGAACTCCATACTTTTTCAGCTTCGCCTCAATTTTCTCTCGATAAAATGACTCCCTCCGTCATTTATGATCGTCCGGGGACTCCGAAGTGAGGGAAGATAGTATTCTTGAAAATTTGGCTACTATCCTCGCGTCGTTTGTCGGGGTGGCTATGGCTTCTACCCATTTCGAGACATAATCAACAGCAACCAAGATGTACTTATTGCCGTTACTCGATGGCAAAAGGCCCCATGAAATCGACGCCCCAGCTGTCAAATAACTCTATTTCCAAGATACCGTGGAGGGGCATTTCATTCTTCTTCGTGATATTCCCTGTCCTCTGGCACCTATCGCACTTCCTTATGTATTCATTAGCATCCCTGAATATAGTTGGCCAGTAGAAACCACTTTGAAGAATTTTGGCCGTGGTTTTGGTGACCGATGCATGCCCACCACATGGTTGATCGTGGCAATGTGACATAATGGAAGTTACTTCTTCTTTTGGGATGCATCGTCTGATGATCCCGTCGGCGCACGTCCTGAACAAATACGGGTCATCCCAGAAGTAACTCTTGGCATCATGTAGGAACTTTCTCCTTGAATAGGTCGCCAAACCATGTGGGACTATCCCACTCACCAAATAATTCACTTTGTCGGTGTACCAGGGAGTTTCAGAGGTATTTGCCACAAATAGTTGTTCACCGGTGAACGAATCATCAATCGGTAAGCTGTTGTCCCCGTGCCTCTGAATCAATCGAGACAAATGGTCTGCCACCACGTTTTCTGCTCCCTTCTTGTCCTTGATCTCGATGTCAAATTCATGGAGCAGAAGGATCCACCGTATTAGACGTGGTTTAGCATCCTTCTTGCTTAGCAGATATTTCAATGCCGCGTGGTCCGTGTGGATGATCACCTTGGACCCCAGAAGGTAGAATCTGAACTTCTCTATAGAATAGACTACGGCTAGAGCTCTTTCTCCGTGGTAGTGCAGTTCTTTTGAGCATCGTCCAGGGTTTTGCTAGTGTACTATATAGCATGGAGCTTCCCCTCCTTTCTTTGGCCAATCACAACTCCCACCGCTTGGTCACTAGCATCACATATAAGCTCAAACGGCAGATTCCAGTCTGGTGGCTGTATAATCGGAGCTAAGATGAGAGCTTCCTTTAACCTGTTGAAAGCTAGCAAACAAGCATCAGTAAACATAAAAGGAGCGTCCTTAGCTAGGAGCTCCGTGAGAGGGCGAGCAATATTGGAAAAATCTTTTATAAAGCGTCGGTAAAAACTGGCATGCCCCAGAAAACCACGGATACCCTTGAGGTTGGTGGGCGGCGGTAAACTTTTGATAACCTCCACTTTGGCCTTATCAACCTCAATTCCTTTAGAGGTAATGACATGCCCAAGAACCACTCCTTCTGTCACCATGAAATGACATTTCTCCCAATTCAAAGTAAGATTGTTGTCTAGGCACCGTTCTAAGACCTTGGACAGATTAGCTAAGCAATTATCAAACTCGGTGCCATAGACGGAAAAGTCGTCCATGAAGACTTCCATGATATTCTCGATGAAATCCGAGAAAATAGACGTCATACACCTTTGAAATGTGGCAGGTGCGTTACACAGCCCAAACGATATTCTTTGATAAGCGAAGGTACCGTAAAGGCATGTGAATGTCGTTTTCTCTTGGTCTTCCCGGTGCAACGGGATTTGGAAAAATTCGGAGTATCCGTCTAAGTAGCAGAAATATTTGTGCTTAGCTAAGCGTTCGAGCATTTGGTCTATGAAGGGCAGAGGGTAATGGTCCTTCCTGGTGGCTTTATTCAGCTTCCTGAAATCGATACACATGCGCCACCCAGTGACAGTCCTAGTGGAGATTAATTCATCTTTTTCAATTTTTACGACCGTCATGCCCCCTTTTTTAGGGACAACATGCACATGACTAACCCATTTACTATAGAGATGGGATAAATGATGTCAGCATCTAAAAGTTTCAGGCTTCCTTTTTAACCACCTCCTTCATGTTGGGGTTCAACCGCCTTTTAGGCTCAATGGAGGTGGCATCCTTATCCTCTAGGTGAATCATATGCGTACAATTGGTCTCGCTAATACCCTTCAGGTCAGAGATGTTATACCCTATCACTTTTTTGTAAGACCTAAGGATTTTTAGGAGACTCTCTAATTGGGGTTCCGTGAGGGCCGCATTTACAATAACATGATAAGTGGAATCTTCCCCCAGAAAAGCATATTTCAAATTGGCGGGGAGGGGTTTTAATTCTACCTGAGGGGGCGCTGTACCCCCGACGTCTCTTGCTTGTGAGAATGATGCATCCTCGATCTCGGGTTCGGAGGGTGAAAACTCTTCATTCGCGAAATCATAAGAGGAGTAGGGAGATGATGGCGCATCAAGGCACATGTCTGCATGTTCCGCTCCCGTAGCGCACCTGTCAAAAGAAGCAAGGTTTTCAGGTATGTGTTTACTGTCAAACATGAAATCTGGAGTACTTCCTTGGTCAATGAGGTTTCACGATGGTGATGAGTCTGGGTACTCCTCATTGGCATGTTCTCCATATGCTGAGATCTGCGGAAGACTGTCGTTATAGAAACGTAATGTATCTCCCTCGTACCGCACATGAATTCCATCAGCTATGGCGACACCATCCAAGGCGTCCGCATTTTGGAAAGTGGTTGCGATGAAAACCGAGAGCTCTTGCGTAGCTGGGTCATCCGTAGGGAATTCAACTGGGCCATGGGCCCATACGTCAGCAACCACGCTCTCTAATATCTCAAGCATCTGAGAATTGTGTAGTGATTCCAATTGATGAGCCTCTCCCTAGTAGGCATCGATAGGTGGAGCCTCAATGGTCTGAAGGAGCATCACGTTCTCTTCAAAGATTACTTGAATATCATCTTCAATTGTACGTGCATCAGAAACCTGATTCATTAAATAATCCATGACTAGTTGCTGATTTGCGTTACCTGCAACATAGGTTCTTGAGCCAATAAATCGAACTGCATCGATCAGTTCTCTAGCTGCGCATTCAACCATGGACTCGTCCATGCACGAGTCTTGGAAGCCGTGTAAATGATAAGGAGAGAGACTGAACTCCTCTGAGTCGCTATCAGAGTTATAGGTCCACAGCACTTGGATTACCATCTCCATTGTATCTGGTTGGTAAGGAGATAATAGCTAGCTGGAGGAGGATGTTAGCAGCAAGGCAGATAAAATAGAAAGATGATGAAAATGGCGGAAAGGTGAGAGATGATAGGAATGCTAGCAAACTTCACAAAATAAAAACAAACTGAGATGGAACACTATTGTAGTCCCCGACAGCGGCACCAAAAACTTGACGTACCCGTAACCTACACCTAGGTTTCACCTGGCGGTGTCACGATCGCCAGGCGTGGTATGGCCCTTAGGCTACGATTTCGGGCTCAATCCGCAAGCGGACGGTGTCGAGTTATAGTATATAAGATGTCAGATCCCACAGGGACGGTGATAGTGCCAATAGGTTCTCAGTTTATTTCTAAATGTAGAAGTGAGATAGCAATCGGGGGAACAGATTTGGGTTGGTTGTTGTTATGGTAATATTAATAAATGGGAACTAGGGCTTTAGGGATCGCCACTAGGATCGTTGGGGGTTGATGTTGGGATAGGATCCTCACATTTCATTAGGGCTAGGGAATTAATCCCCCAATTCGTACCACTCTCGTGGGTTAGAATTGCGAGGTATTTCGGTGGCTCTCGTTGACGCAATAGCGATAGCCGTCAACGTAGCGGTATAGTTCATCGATGGATCCCCTCAAGGCGCGAGCCAGGCATGGTCACGTGCCTTGGTTGGATCCAACGATTTCCCTATTCGAATTCCTAGATACCCCTTAAGCACATCAATTTCATAAACCGTGGGCATGATCTCAGTACGGGTTATCTACGGATTCGGTAAGATCTACCGAAATACAACCCTAAATCCCCAGTTCAACGTAGGGATCCAGATCTACATTTTCCCCCTAGAATCCTAGGGCTAACCCATCAACCCTAGAAATAATCTACTCACTCATGGCAATAGAAACGAACAAAAACACCAATTCCACGGAAGAAAACATTTTAGCGATCAAGAGATTAGGGCTAAAAAAACTTACAGCGAGAATAGATGAACAATAGATCCAGAGAAAAATCCAAATTCCAATCAGCAAACGTAGACAAGAACAAGAGTAATGATCTCAAGCGTTAGATCCAAAAATTGCTACAAAAATTAATCTAAGAATAATTCCCTTCAAAATTCGCACAGAGCTCCCCTCCAAAAATTCCTAATCGAAGAACTATCCAACTCTCCTCAAAAACTCGCTTCAAAAATTGCCTAATGAAAAGCCTCCTCTAGTCGCTGCCGATCGCCAGCCTTCAGTACCCCAGAGATCGTGCGCTTCGCGATCTTTCAAAATTCCCAGAAATGCCCTTGGTGTTGCCGACCGAGTAAGCTACTCGGTCGAGCACTCAGCTGCTCGATGCGTGGCTCGGTCCGTGTAGTCATCTGCTCGACTGATTTGGAGAAATGGAATTCGCCCTACCCGGACCGAGTAGGATCTACTCGGTCCGAGTAAGGCTCTACTCGATCGGCTGCTCGGGTCACGCCATGGCTTGTGTAAAATAAGGCTACTCGACCGAGCAGATGAGCTGCTCGGTCCGATTCATCCAGTGTCAGCCCTGCTCTCAATATGATATGGCTCGGTCCGAGCAGAGCTTCTCGGACCGACCATTTTCTGGGAATGCTGCAGAAGCTCCTGGGCTGTCTTTTTCTCTCTCTGCTCCATCTCTTCTCCTCCAATGACTCCAAAAGTGTGACGAACTCCTCCAGAGCCCCGCCAATGGGCTCACGAGCATGTTGGATGTGTCCATACCCCGGTGGGGGTCCAAATCGCTCCAAAATCCCTGAAAACCCACAAAACACTACGAAACTCGAAAATATCGTCAGAAACGCAATATCGTAGTAAAAATGGGATTAGGATCCAAAAATAATATGGGATACAATGAAATAATGACATGAAAATATGGAAAATATGGACACATCATCCATGCTTTGGGGTTTCTCTCATCCCATGGTAGGTCAAGTGTAAGCTCCTATGCTTGGTAAGGGTCCAAGGGCTATGGGCAAGACGAAAGCAACGATTTGAGAGGAGTCTCTTACCTTCATGGTTGAGGAGGCCCAAAAAGACAGTGGGCATCTTGAAATAAAGATCGAGGGATTTGACGTGGTTTTGCAGACCATAAGCCAAGTATGCTTTCTTTTGCTGTAATTGCTGATCTCTCTTCTTAACTTTGCCTTAACTTTCCTCTTTCATTTCATTTCTTGATAATGCTCAAGAGATGTTAGCTCGCTTCTTCCATAGCTATGTCATTTGGAAAGAGCATGATTGCTTCCTTGCATATGAGATCGACCCACTTCAGAAGCTTGCTACAAGTTTGGTGGAGGTTGGTGTCCTGTAAGGGATCCAAGTTCTTTGTTAGAAGGTCCTTGCCACTGAGGATGAGCTCTAGAGGTCGAGGGGAGTCAAGACAGAGCTAAGGAAGCAGACAGAACTGGCTCTTTCCCATGACATAAGGCTTCAGGAGGTTAGGATCCAGGTATAGCAGGAAAATGAGAAGGAGGTAGTGCCGAGGAAAGAATGTAAAGAGTCTTTCAAAGCCATAACTCACCTCACTTGATATATGGAAAAGAAGGACGATAAGATCTCCCAGCTATAGGAAGGGTTGGAGAAGGCAGAGTAATGCTTTAAAGATCAGGGGGCCAAGCTGGCAGGGGCTCCCTAGGCCGAGTTGAAGAAGGCTGAAGCTCGGGCTGAAGTTCCCTTTGAAGCTCAGGTGAGATATGTAAGGGATTCCTTTTGAAGACACACCCTGCTTATTCCAACCTATTCTCCTTCCTGTCGGAGCAAGATTTCTCTACCAATACCTTCACCAAGCTCTGTAGCATGATCTACCCTCTACCCGTGTTACAACCACATCTGGGCAATATGCTTAAACTTTTACTTGTTGAATTGCTTTGCTCGCTGTTTGTAGCGATATCATATTTGCCTGTAGCGACATAACATTTTTTAAATTTCCAACTTTTTGATTATATGCTTATGGCTTGATATGTTGTAATGCTTGTGGGTGTAATGCTATTGATCTTAAACTCATGAGACTGACGTTGGAATTGCAATGTATCACCATCAATCTAACTGGATTTTGTAGTGTATCATTGGCCACTTAGCCTTTTGAGTAAGACTACTGCATTTGCAACCTTGAACTTGCCCTTTTGCAGTTTTTGCTTAGAGCCCATATGTCATATCAATGAGCTCCAGCCTGAGCATATGGCTGCCTTTGACTTAGCATGATCAGAGTGGAGTGCCGTCTAAACTAGGACATCAAGTTCATGTGAGTGGGATCCAACCTTAGCTGAGGGCCATTTTTGAGTTAGCACGACTGGAGTCGAGTGTTGGTCATCAGATCTGGGACCCTAAGGTTGGACCAGCCTGGGCTGGGGCTTTCTTTTCCTTAGCATGATCTGAGTCGAGTGCTAGACTTGAGCGCTAGGACCCTGAGGTTAGATCAGCGGGCCCCAGCCTGAGCTGGGGACTTTCTTTTCCTTAGCACGACATGAGTCGAGTCCGAGCTAGGGACCCTGAGATCGGACCAGCAGGCCCATGCCTGCGCTATGGGTTTTCTTTTACTTAGCATGACCTGAGTCGAGTGCTAATTATGGGTGCTTGGATCAAAAAGTCAGACCAGTGGGCCCCAGCCTAAGTTGATGGCTTTTTTACTTGGCATGACCTAAGTCGAGTGTTAGTTATAAGTGTTGGGACCCTGAGGTCAGACTAGCGGTCCCTAGCCTGCGCTGGGGGCTATGTCAAGAGAAAAATGTACAACTATTGGAGTTCAAAGGGAGAACATTTTACAGAAAAATGTGCAACATTTGAAGTTCAAAAGGAGAACATTTTTATCGAATCGACATATATAAATTATCAAAAAAGAGTACTTTATTGATGTCAGTACTTGTACATGATCAAATACTTCTAAAGATGGTCGGCATTCTTTGAGTTATAGACCAAGACACCTTCTAAAGATGGTCAGATCCCTCGTGGGTGGTGTAGGCACACGTAGACAACCCCTCGTGGCACGCCATTCCATTGGGGACCCCTCACGGGTAGTGCCATAACACGTAGGAGATGCCTCATGACATTCCATCCTCATCGAACCCCTCGATAGATAAAGCATTGCAATACGAATAGAAACAACACATAATCAAATGATTTAAGAATTAAATATAATCATGATTAAATGGAAGCATATAGGGAATAATCCCTAAGTTCATCACATCACACACTAGAGATTAGCTACTCATGGGATTAATAACATAAATCTTCATTGATTTAGCTATGAGTTCAATGCAAAAATAGAGGATCAAATAGACAAAATCAATAGAAGAATTAGGATTCTATCACCCAATTGAAGCTCAAACTCTTCCCTAAATTCCTTGCTCCAGTTGCAACTTCTCCTAAAAACTAATGAAAAAGGAAAGAAGAAGAAGAGATAAATAGAAGATAAATCTCCATGATCAGAAGGGGTCCAAAGGTTTTTTGGCTCTAATTTCTTCTCCATCCTCACTCTCCATCCACGCATCAACAGATGACATTGTCCCAAGTGGAATCGGATCCAAAATGAGTTGAAACCCCCTAAGCAAAATCACCCATATCGCGATCTGGAGACAGCAGCAAACTGGTCAACACGACCATCTCCTAAGTCAACACGGTCGTATCGACGTCTTAGAGCCTTGGTCTTCTCCTGAAATCGACACGGTTGACTCAGCCGTGTCGATATGACACGACCATGTAACTGTATGGCATAAAATCCCAGCTACTGTTCTTTCTTCTTCCACAGCCTAGCACGATCGTGTTGATGATTGACACGACCGTGTTGGGGCTTCGATAACAAGCTGCTTCAGTCACATGGTCATATTACATGACTATGTATGGCTAGGCTTCCATGCTACCTAAGCTTCCATGCTGCTTGGGCCTCAACTCTTTGTTACATCTGCATTGTATACATGTGCCTACACCATCCGCAGAGGGATCCGAAAATTGATGGGTATCGCTCTGATATCATTGCAACGATATTAAGGCCCATTTTCCATGGCACCCTAGACCCGAAGATCCCTAACAAACTTGTTTTACGGCATATCTCTCGACAATGCCCAACCTATAATATGATCCCCATCTTATTGGGACTTGGTACATCAAGAGCTATTACTTCGGGTCAGATCATAACCTGAGAACCCATACTCAAGCATCAACAAGCTCTGATACCACTGATGGGTTTTCTGGGTCTTTAGGGCTATAAAATAAGCCTAGCCAAGATCTCTACTATCCAGGGGTTGGGTCCGACCAACCCCAAAAAATAGATATATCTAACATCAATTATAAACACATGTAAATTTAACTGCATACCTTTCAATTCGTTTTTGCAAAATACGAAGCATCGTTTTCAACAACATTTCTTTATCTCCGTAGCAATGCTCTACGTTGGGGCTGAGCCGCTTCTCCCGAGCCGAATCGTATCCCAAGCCGAATCGCGTTCCAAGCCGAACCGCGTCCCGAGACGAGCAACACCCTTATCGCCAAGCCAACCACGTGCTCCAAAAAGTTTCACCTTGAGTGGATCCTCTGTTAAGACTTCGAATCCGATCCGAACTCATTTGTAGCTTTGCTAGGCCTCGATCAGGAGAAATGAAGAACTAGGGAGAAGAGGGAATATTAGTTTAAGCCTAGATCCGAGCTAGCTCACATTTAATGGAACTTCTCAGATCAGGAGATTGGTATGAGTTTCAAGGTGATGGGTTGGCCTCTATTTATATAGGCGGTTGACCCCTCCCCTTCTCCTCATATCCAATGTGGGACTAAATGTTTGGAGGAGAAAATTGACTTTAACTTTAACATTCACGAAGGCCAAACTTCAACAAATTTTCACTCCATCACCGTTGAGCTTTGCAAGTGATACCCCAAATCAAATAGAAGAGCATTGAACGATGATCGCATAGAAACAAACGAGGCTCAATTCCGACTTCGTTTGACCCCTCAAACGTATGTCCAAAGATTGGCCAAAAATCTGATTTCTCAAACCAACAGCCGCCAAAAATAAATAACCAGGGTTCAAAACCCTAGTTTTGGGGCCCACCGTGTGGGCCCCATGCGCGCAGCACATTGGTCGGGTGCATGGCACGTGCACAAACTTGGGCGTGCGCCTTTGCGGCTAGCGCCCACAATTGTGGGTGCCACATAAAACATTGGCCCAGCCCTATTAGGCCGGGTCAAATCATTGCAACCCATTTTTAATTAAAAAAATTTTGGGCTACTTTCTCTTTGGGCCTTTTGTGTTTCTCTCTATTTAAAACTCCTTTTAAATAGGTTTTCTGGACCAGTTTGGACTCCAGCTTGATTGCGGTTTTCTCATCGACTTTCGTGGAACAACCTCTTAATTTCTATGCATCGATTATTTAAAATACGCTCGCAAACACTTTCCAACATATTTAAATACTATTGCATCAAATACAATTAAACCCTCATCTTTAATATTTTAAACTTATATCGTAAATGCTTTGCGACTTAATTAATTCCCATATATCTGATATATAATCTCCCCTAAGACTTCCTATTACTTGACGAAGGTCTCACTCTGTGTGAGACCCTACAACCTGACCCTACTACACGTGTGGCTCGAAACCCCAGACAACAGTGACCACGAGCAGCAAGTGCCGTCCCTATTTCAGTATCATAATTATGTGGTTAACTCATTGACATGAGTATTATTGGGACCACCCTGACTCTGTCCATGATGAATACCATAGTTTTAGTCCCTTCATCAAAACTATGTCACCTAGTCAAGCCTAGGGTACGGCCAAACTGTCAACCCTAATAGCTTGAACTTGGTTAGTCTCCATTAGTCTTTTGTCAAATAATGTTGGACTTCTTCCAACATACATTGGCCAAAGTTTTTCACTAAAGACCGAACCAACACGTCTGACACTAACTCCCCATAAACAGGAGAGTCGAATCCTCTCTTGGTTATTACTCTCCTCGCACGCTTCAAGTGTCATCCAACCACAGACCTTTCGACATGCCTTGCCTCGAAGCTAGGTCAGAGATCTAAGTGACACTGTTCACGTACAGGTTCGTACAATGACCTCAAGTCTAAGGACCAACTTGCCTATCATCACTGAGAGTTATCACTGACAGATCAGTTATGTTAACCATATGATAACTCTTGTTGGATCGTTGAGTGAGCTCATTCTCTAATAAGTACATGTGTTGCGTCTGTGACTTCGCCAAGTCGAACGACCATGAGATCATTTTCACAACTTTATGGTGAAGACAATGACACAATGGTTTATCTGTTGTATCGATATCCGTTTCTCGAAACATCTATGATCACGAACGATTTTAGACTTATGCTACTAACGGTCACACAATTCTCCATGATCGAGATCCTCATCTCGATACTTGTTTAACCTCACATTAAGTCTCAGGACTTTACCTAAGAACTCATGTCGACTATGTTATTATTAACTTAGGCAAATCCTTACCAAACAGCTTAATTTTATTTTGAACAAGACGTTTGTACACATACACAGAGATAAATTTCCTCGAGGGCATAAACCTCTCCCAACATCTCCCACTTGCACTCGGGCCCATTAATCTCGGTATCTCATACTATTTTTACACATAAGTCTCTCTAGACTTTATATGGTAGAGTCTTCGTGAGTGAATCTGCTAAACCGTCTTTAGTATAGACTTAAGGATTTCTCATGTTCATGTTAGACCACACATTTGAATCTCATCCAAATAATTTCCTTGGTCTTTTGGAATCCATAATATTTGTCTTACCTAGATCTCATCCAGTTCATCGTACCTTACGAGAATAATCCAAAATAGTTACTGGTCAACTGCACGGTTCATAATCATTTATGATAAAGTGTCAAACTCTTTGACCACTTTGTCAAAACATATGTTCTGGCTCATTGATGCCTCACATGTCTTTTTTTGCTCCCACAAACCTTGAAAACTTTCTGGCTGATCCATATAAGTTCGTTCTTCTAAATCATATTTAGAAAATAGACTGTAAATGAATACTCTAGTTTTCATGGTCATCATGAGCATTTACATCGAGTCTGAGCTGAATAAATCTGTACACAGTTGTTAGCGAGAAAGTTTCATCATAATTCGTTTATAGGTTCTTCCACTACCTTACAGAAGGAGTTTGGATATCATACCTTTGAGACAAGACTTACAAGTGTCTTTCGACTCATAATACGAGATGTCAAAAGCCCTCTCTTTATGTTCCCAAAAGATTGCATTCCTACTCCAAAAAGTCCCTGATAAGTTTTCTTAAGGTTTTGTGAAATAAAAAGAGGATTTTTAGTGGAAAATTTGGATTTTTAGAGTTAAAAAGTATTTTTAGTGCTAGAAAAGGGGGAAAGCTTGGATTTTTATTAGTAAAAATTGAAATACAAGATAGGTTGGCCACATTCGAGAGATAGACAGCTCTCACTTAACTACGTTTGAGAGGTGAACCACTCTCCCAAGCTTCCATTCAAGAGGAAGCCACACTCTCCAACAAAGAGAGAATATATCAACCTCTAACACTCTCAAGATTCAACACGCCCACTCTAATTCTTCTAGTCTCATGTAAATACTAATTAAAATTTAACAAAATTATAGAAATACTCCCTAAACACGGAAAACTACAAAGATACCACTGATAACTGAAAAATTACGAAAAACTCTCCCAAAACTCCAAAATTCCCTATATGTTCTTTTCATAGGATGCGGCCTCATCATTACTCTACCCCAGAGAAACCACCTTGTCCTCAAAGTGGTGCCCAATATAACTTGTACTTTACTAATTTCCATCTGCACTAATCTTCTGTCTTGAAGATTCACTTATAGCCAAAGGGAACACTTCCCTTGGGCACGTCAACTAAGGTCCATACCTTATTTATGTGGACCATTTTCAGATTACATCAAGCCATTTCTTAGAGTCACTACTTCAAATGGCATCTTGGAAGTTGGCTAGGCCATCATCAACTATGATATCATTACACCACTTTTTCGTCTCAAGAGGCTCGAGTAACCCTGTGACTTCCTAACGATTAATTTGAGTAATATCATATTGATAAGGTCCTCATAGAACCTTATCAAGAACTTAGGCATTATTATCTGGGACTTAACCTAGAGGAAAGATTGTAACTCAGAGTCACTTGCCATGTATCACACCATGTCTAACAAAGTGCGATTCATGCTCTCCAATACTTCAATGTATTAAGAGACTTGATCTGAAAGAAAATCTCATTTTCTTTTAATTACACAAGAATTACATAGCTAAGTATTCGCCTCTTCGATCTGATCGAAGTGGTTCAAATACTTCTGTCATCGTGTTCTCTATTTTATCATACTTGTGTTTCATCAAGAACATGTGTCTTAATAAAATAAGAATATCATATCCTGGCTAATTTAGACTTGGGTTCGGATACATCTGTATGTACAAGACCACGAGTTCTCCAACTCATTATCCTGCTGTCTTACTGAAGGAGTTTGGCCATCATAACTTTAAGACAAGACTTACAAGTATCTTTCAACTAATAACACGAGATGTCAAAAGCCATCTCTTTATGTGACTTGTCAAGTCTGTTCTCTTCGGTACATCCTAGTCTATTTTGCCATAGATAATGTAACGACTGCTTTTCATGTATCTGGATTTATTATAATATAATATATGTTTTGGTGGATTTTCTCCTCATGTGTGGTTTTCGTCTCCGTAACTTTCATTTTCGATCATTTCGTCGTGTTTTCTCGTTTCTTCCTTAGGATTGTCGATTTCGAAGTATGTCATTCGTGATGGGCTTCATAACGGTCGTATCTTACTATTAGATCAAGCCTAGAAGTCTTAGGAATCGATCCCGGAGCTCCGTGCTCCGTGCTCCGTATCGAAACTTTTGGTGCTTATTAGCCGGTGTAAGTAGGGGCACCGACCGACTAGATGACGATCCAGTCGGTCGGCAATCCTTCTTGGACCGACTAGTTGGCTTTCTAAATTATTCAGGAGTTACTGTTTATCGTTAGTCGGTCTAAGAACGTTGGTTGACCGACTAGGTTGCAAACTAGTCGGTCAACAATGCTTATTTAACCGACTAACTCTTCAACTAAATTTTAGTATCTATACTGTTCACTCTTAGTCGGTCTAAGAACGTTCATCGACCGACTAGATGTTAAACTAGTCGGTCAGTAGTTGTTCATCGACCGACTAGATGTTAAACTAGTCGGTCAGTATTTGTTCTTCGACCGACTAATTCTAAATCCTATTTTCGTTCAGAAGTTACTGTTTACACTTAGTCGGTCTGCGTTGGTCGACCGACCGACTAGTTGCCAAACTAGTCGGTCAGTGGTTGCTCTTTGACCGACTAATCTGTGTTAAAACCCTAATTTCTGGGCAGCCGCCAGCCCAACCTATTTATACCCCTCCCAAACGTTTTCTTCTTCCTCCACTCGACCTAAAACCCTAAATCCTCCCCCATTGAGCCCCCTTCTACCTCAAGCCCTCATTCCTTCATCCCAAACCCAAGATCCATCATCCAAACTCACCCTCCACTCTTTCTACCTCTCATTTTCCCCAAATCTCCATCGAATCCCCAAAATCCCCCAACTTACCCTAATTCTCCAAACTTCTCCAATCTTTTCCAGATCTGATCCATAGATTCTCCGGGGTGTTTCTTCCGCTTCCTCTCGGTAAGAAATCGATCTCTTGGTGTTTTCATAACCTATTTGTATTTTTATGAAACCCTAATGAATGAATGTTGTTTTGATGATTGTTTCCCCATAACAGCGATTTTCCCCCGTAGATTAGCATCCGCGAGACGAACCTTCGTGATCGTCATCCCCAGTGCTAGGCAAGTGAAACTTGCCACTTAGGGTTTAGGCCATGTTTTAGGCCATTTTGCTTGTTGTAGGCGTAAAAGAGGCTAGGCGACGAAATGATACTCGCCTAGGCGTAAATTGGGGAACTAGCTTGACAACGAAGCTAGTTCCGACATATATCATGTTGCACAATTACCATGTCATGTTTACTTTCCATTAACGGTACGCAAATTAATTGTCATGTCATTGCATTCTTTAAGTGTTTCTGTGATTGCGTAGCTTCGCTACAATGCTTGTGTTCCTGGCTCGTGTTCCAGAAGCGGGCCATGTGTTGGTTGATAGCCAATGCCCGAATTGCTTGTTTCCGGCTAGGTGGACCCCTACGCCAAATGTTTAGAATGAGAGCTCATGTGCGGGGCAACCCCGGCTCACTTGCTGAGCTCATGTGCGGGGACCCTGGCTCCATTACGTGTGCCAAATGTTTATGAATCGTGAACTAGAATGCGAGCTCCTGTGCGGGGCAACCCCGGCTCACTTGCTGAGCTCATGTGCGGGGACCCTGGCTCGATTACTTGTGGGTATTGGGGGTAAGAGTTAAGCGGCCATTCAACTGGGAGTCTGCCCGATCAGCAACTGCAGTGGTAAGGCGTAAACTCTGGGTTGGGGTAGTTGTTAAGCGGCCACTCAGCGTGAATGTGAAACCGTTCAGCTGTAAGGCGTAAACATCTACAAAACAACGTGAATAGTGAATTGATTGAGATTGTTAGTAGCTTGGCTACTCTTGTCTTGTCTTGTCTTGTCTTGTCTTGTCCCGATAATTGTTCTCTTGTACAAATTGTCTTGCCATGTCTTGTTTGTACACTCATGTTATAATTGCCATGTCATGCATACTATAATTGCTAGGTTGCTAGTTTACCTTACCTTCAGTTTCCTTGCCCAAGTCTTTTAGACTTGCTGACATGTGCCCTTTACTCTTTTGGGTGACACATGTTAGATCCCGAGCCTGGGTCCTTTATTGAGGACGAGGTGTTTGCTGACGTCGAGCCCGAGCTTGTGTTTGACGGGGAGTACGTGGACACTGGGGATCAGTCCTAGTGTTTTCATTGTGTTTCCCTTTTTGTTTTAGACTCTGTTTTATTATCGGTGCGTAGCACCTATACTTTGTTATGTCGTTGTTTTTGTGGCCTTGTTCTGGGCCTTAGACTCTTTCTTTTAGCCTGGTGGCTTTTCTGGATGTTGGACTTATTTTTCATGTTGGACAATTGTGAGATATGAGAATTTTATTTCAGTCACAATGCTTGTGTTATTATTGTTGTTCCGTTGTGGTTACAGGGACCTGCTTATATTTTATTGACGCTTATCGGGTTTGGGGCTTCACAGCTCCACTCTCGTGCGGACCTTTTCACGTCTCGCCTCCATTTTAGGGAAGCGGGGCGTGACAGATAAGTTTTCTATAACTTGCGCATTCATGTATTACCACCAAATACAATATTGTTATACAAATTAATCACACCAAAAACATTGCTTCAGAAGCAATGTGACGACATTCGCCAAAATGTGTTCTCCTTTTATATAACACTTATTTTGAAACTGTGACATTAAATATGTCCCATTTTCAGTTTCTCCTACTTTATCTTTTTCTTATGATAGTCAAAAATTTATTTCTCAACAACTTTCCTGAATGCCTTCTTCTTTTTTAAATCACATGTAGACATTACACGTCCCAACACAAATATTAGCTGTGCAAGCACCTTATGCATCCAAACCCTTGAGCTTCACAACCTTAAGTTGACTCAACAAGTTGCTTGACTCAAGATCTGATTTGGATAATGATCTTACACCACTCATGCAGTCATCTTCGAGTCGAACAATTTGATCGAAGTTTCGAACTTTGCGGATCGAAACCGTTTTCCATACAACCTAAAGTTGACTCAACAAATTGTATGGAGAAACTTGCTTTGAATATCAGTATGTTCAAGCTGCCTCTCTTAGATGCGAGTGACATGTAGCGTGAATTTATTTTGTTGGACCTAGAGCTCAAGGAAATCATTGTCCTTAATCATGTGCTAAGAATGACACTTTAAGATCAGTGAGAACCTGGTTTAGACTATCAAATTTGATTTTGAGTCGATATTCCTTAACCAACCATTTTGACCAGTTAACTTATTCATTTAGGATATTATTACTTGGATTCCAATGGTAAAACATAGAAATGTCCAAGTTTAGCATATGTTCAATGATTTTTAAATATAGTTAAATTGGATTTTATTGAACCATATCCTCCCACTATTTTAGTGATCATCTTAAGCCTTATAGATGAATGAATAAGAATATTTAGTGGAAAGGGACCTGACCATTGACGCAACCGAAACTTACACCTAGATTCCACCTAGCAGTGTCACGATCGCCAGGCGTGGTATGACCCCTAGGCTTCAATTCCGAGCTCAATCCGTAAGTGGACGGTGTCGAGTTATAGTATAAATGATATCGAATCCCACAGGGACGGTGATAGTGTATATGGATTCTCAGTTTACTTCTAAATCTCGAAGTGAGATAGCTATCTGGTGGAAAGAGTTGTTTGGGGTGTTGTTGTTGTTTTACTAATAAAAAGCACTAGGGCATTAGGGATCATCACTAATATCGTCGGGGGTCGACGTTAGAATGGAATCCTCACGTTGCATTAGGGTTAGGGGATAAATCTCACAATTCGTACCACTCTCGTGGGTTAGAATTGTGAGGTATTTCGGTGGCTCTCGTTGACGCAATGGCGGTAGCCGTCAACGTAGCGGTATAGTTTGTCGATGGATCCCCTCAAGGCACGTGCCGAGCATGGTCACGAGCCTTGGTTGGATCCACCGATTTACCTATTCGGATCCCATAGATACCCCTTAAGCACATAAATTCCACAGACCGTGGGCATGATCTCAGTACATGTTATCTAGGGATTCGGTAGGATTGACCGAAATACTTTCCTAAATCCTTAATTCAATGTGGAGATTCAGATCTACATTTTCCCCCTTGGATCTTAGGGCTAACCCATCAACCCTAGAGAGATCTACTCACACATGGCGATATTCATGAATAAAAACACTATTTTTATAGACGAAGACATCATAGCAATCAAAAGAATAAAAGTAGAAGACTTACAGCGGGAGATAGAAAAGAATTACGATTTATAGATCTAGGAAAAATTCCAGATTCCCAAGCATAAAAGCAATCGAGAACAAAAGTAATAATCTCCAAGTTTCGATCCAAAATTCCTTAACAAAAGTTAATCTAAAAGTAGCTCACTCAAAATCGCCCAGCTCACATCTCAAAAACTATTCAAAAATCTAAAATGATCACCCCCAAGGCTTTCGTAGCTCCCCAGTCTTCAGTGCCCCAGATTGTACCCACGGTGGCTTCAGAAAATCTTCCAAAAATAGCCCTGGCATTGCTGACCGAGTAGGTGACTCGGTCAAGCAATGCGTTGCTCGTTCAGCTGCTCGGACCGAGCAGTAGTGCTGCTCGACCGAGCTTGCAGGAAATCCAAAATTCTTCAAAATCCTTGCTCTGCCTGCACGGGCCGAGTCAGCTCAACTCAGTCCGAGCAGAGACTGACTCAGGTCCATGCAAAATGTGCACGGGCCGTGCGCTGGAATTGCTTCTCCTTCGAAATTTTACGCTGCTCGATCGAGCAGATGAACTGGTCGGTCTGTGCCATCCGCGTATCTGCCATTTGAAGCTGCTTGGTCCGAGCATCTAAACTGCTCGACCGAGCAGTCTGGAAAAGATTCTCTAGGAGTTGCTGAAGGCTCCTCTCTCTCCTCTGCTCTCTCTCTCTTCTCCTCCAATGGCTCCAAAAGTGTGGTGAACTCCTACATGACTCCACTAATGACCTCACGGGCATGTCGGATGTGTCCATACCCAAGTAGGGTCCCAAATCGCTCCAAAATCCCTGAAAACTCATAAAACACTACGAAACTCGAATATAACATCAGAAATGCGATATTGTAGTAAAATGTGGGATTTGGATGCGAAATTGATATGGAATGCAATGAAATGATGATATGGAAATATTGAAAAATATGGACACATCAAAATCCCCCAAGCTTACCTCTTACTCGTCCTCGAGGAAGACGAATAATCGGTATACCGGGAGGAAAACAAAAGGAAATAGGAAATAAAATAAAAATAAGGAGAATAGAAGTGAGAGGAGGATGCTAAGGATGTTCAGTCAGATGTCTGGCCTAAATAGTAAATCACGATGCTCTGAGTAATAAACATACATGCTACTGGCAATTTCTAGTTTTACAAATCATATGACTGGCATGCAATACAGACAAAAGATAGGGATCTACTGAAATAACACCATCAATTCATATCAATCTTATGCAATCCTTAGAGTCTAGTATAAAGAAGCTGGCAATGCCCTTTTCAATCACAGATACACAATGAGCATATAGAGATCACACAACATGCAATAGAGAATAGAAAAAGTCATGCCATTTAGTTATTCATTTCGATTCATGAAAAAGTCTCCAAAAACTAAAGCATTTCGTAAAGTTTAGGTATTATTAAATCTCCCCGTTATGCACCGTCTCCACTCTACTGTCATGCTCACTTATGTGATCAGCTGGTTTAACCCCCAAAGCTTAGCTTGAGGCGTTGCATCAAGGAAGATGATATGAAAATTTTCTTTTTCTTCCCAGTATAAATGATAACTTCTAATGAAAAGATATAAAACAATATCTATTCATTTTCTTTCTTTTTCTTTTCTTTACACATTTTTTTTCTTTTTTTTCATTTAGAAGCTATAAATTTTCTTTTTAGGTTTGTGAAGTGAGATGCGGTAAAGAAAGTGGTGGGGTGTAACCAACTGATATGTAGTGATATATATAGATATGTGGAGAAGGAAAATAGTATAACTCTCTGTTCACTCATAAGAGGGTGCACAATGGTTTGATAAAATAATACCATAACTAAACTCATAGATAGCATGGATATTTTCATTCCTATAGATGAATACTGAAAAGGCATGAAATAAATAGCACAATAGCAGCAGGCATGCAAACAGAAGTGACTGAGACAAAAAACAGATTGCTCCAAGTGTTCTAGTGATGCGTGAAACTAGGTGCATTACCCAACATAGATCATACTAGATACTAATTCATGCATTCGATTTTCAATTCATTTCAGGCATTAAATCAATGCGGACTGCTCGATTGAGAGTTGCCTAGCATGGTCGGAGAGACCACATCAATATAATCATGAGACCAGTAATCTAGGTTATTTTTGTAATCGAATCAAGAGAATCCAAGGTATTGCAGGGAGTGTTGATTTCTCAGAAGAGATTGATCTCAAGAAGTGATGACGACTGAAGATGCCTCAAAAATGAACTGATTGAGCAAATGCCAAATGACAGTTGAGAATAACCTTACTGTTCTTTGACAAAGTGAATCATACTTATGATAATGTGTTATCAGCTAAAATGTTTGGTTTATTACATTTGTTTAGTGTATGACATGAGCAATAGCTAAACTACAGAATGTAAATATTGATATAGATAATTTTTGTTTATTTGATAATCTTTGAAGATGATCACAGATTCTTAGTGTTTTAATTTTGCAGTGTTGATGTTGGCTTTTATATTCTGTTGTTGATCAATTTGCTGCAAATTACAAAATATTTCATGGATTATTTGATGTGTATGAATAGAAATCTTTCATTCCTATTTGGTATACTTACCGCATTATAAACTCATGCTAGAGTACAGTTGATTAATGGTTTATGGGTTCCTAACAGCGAATAGATGAAGATATAACTTGACGGTGGCATATTAAGTAATTAGTGATTCTATGGTTTTACGTTGTCAGATAACTTGGGAAACGAAATGTGCAGAAATGGTAGTGAGAGCTTCATGCATTTACAGCCTTTGTTGGAGGTGATGATTCATAGGAAGTAATCAATGCATGTGGTTCCATAAGCTATGCATAGTCTCTTTCAAGAAAGTTGCCCTGATCAGATTATTGATGTCTTTGTTTCAGATCATCATGAAACAGTTTAGGCCAATAAGTGACTTTTATAAGTGTTTGACATTGTAGTTGAAAACATGTTCTTGACTCAGCGTATGCAAGAAATCATAACTTTGGTCCATAGTTGAAAAATCTTATGTTTTCTCCCTTTTGATGGTGGGACTTCTATGCTCGGGTGGTATTGTCACCGTATGTGATCAAAATATAGAGCATATAAGTGTTTTGAAGGCTTACAAGGCAGATGCCAGTATTGGAGACTATTTTTCATTTATCAACAATTCTTATATGAGAGGTTTAATGTACATAATGCAGACTTAATCATCGACATATACCTAAGGTCCATGGTATGATTCTCATACTTAATGTGGTTTTGATGTGTAAGCAGCTCGACACATCTCTGTGAAGGAAACTAGTCTTGGTTTGCAATCAGGTCATATTTAACGCTCTTTATGCCAATATCCGACAACAACCCAAAAAATGAAGGCATTTATAAATCTAATTCCATACCAAATACAACTTGCTTTAATATGGTCTAATTATGTTTAACTTCATGTGGTATACAATTAGACAACTACCCTTTACTTCTCAAAATTCTGATTTGTTTTTATATCATCTCTTAGCCCGCTGAAGAAGCAATCAATACTCCATGTTTCTTTTTCAGAGCATGAGGGTGAATGGAAGGCGGAATTTCTTAAAATTAATTTAAAATTCTGGGGGAAACCAAATTTGGATGGAGCTAAAATTTTAAATTTTGGGAGAAACTAAATCTAAAGAGAACTAAATTCTTTGTGAAACTAAATTTTAGTTTGAATGTGGTTAAAAAAATTTGTTAGGGGGAATATTTTGAAAGTCACGGTAATGTTTTGGGGTTATTTTGAAAATGCTGCAAATATCTTTTGGGGCTGAGATTGTAAATGAGTTCAAATTTTTCGGAGGAATATTTTGAATGCTGCGTTGGATTTCTCTTTGTGGAATAGAGTTTGTGAAAAGTTTGAGAGAAACACTTAACATTTTGGTAGGAACTAAATCTGTAGGGAACTAAATTTTGGGGGAACTAAAATTTTTTGAGGGAATTAAATTCTCGAAGGGAAGTAAATTTTGGGGTCTAAATTCTCTTTGTGGAAGTAATGGGTGAACTAAAATTAGGGGGGACTAAATAAAAAATGTAGGGAACTAAATTCTCTGGGAAGAACTAAATTTTGGGGGAAACTAAAATTTTTATGTGGAACTAAATAACGATTATTGTGCTTTAATCATTGTTGTTAGTTAAAAATTATGGGATCCAAGATTTTGAGATGGAATATTTTAAATGAACAGTGCCCTTAGGGCACATGTTATGACTAGTATATATATATATATATAAGGGCTTGTGCCCAAAATTGGGGGACGGATGATCTGGACCAGAATCGGGAATGGCCATTAGTTCCCGGGGGAGATAAGTGGCAAATGCGTCCGGTAGAATATCAATCCATCCAACACTAACAAGAGCCACGTCCAGTCTGCAAGAGATGCAAGATTCAATATAGGAATTGTTACTCCAACTCAGGGGGTCCCCCACACAGCACATGTCGTCAAGCCTGCATCCCTCAATACAGTTATTAAACTCCTCCAGGAGACCCGTCGAAAGCGGGCGGCCACCGATCTTTTCATCAATAAAGCGCATGACTTTAAAATCTCCCATCACCGCCCAAGGTTTCCCCCCAACAGTAGCATGATCTATAAATATGGATTCCCATAACCTCCCACGCTCGGACGCAAGGTTAAAGGCATAGACAAAAGAGAGATAAACCGATAGGCCACCAAGATTCTTGCATATGAGGTGATGTGCTGAGCCGAGGAGGAGAAAAAAGAGGCGTCCCACACCTCAGGGTTGGCAAGAACCCAAATACGGCCCTTCGCAACATGATCATAGTTATGGTAGGATACCCACCCCTTAGGGCAGCAGGAAGTAACCACATCCCCCAAGGGGTCCCGCAC
The DNA here is from genome assembly GCA_030789695.1 of Scilla litardierei. NCBI lineage: Eukaryota > Viridiplantae > Streptophyta > Magnoliopsida > Asparagales > Asparagaceae > Scilla > Scilla litardierei. The sequence continues at coordinate 71,166,624 of CM061134.1, read as the reverse complement.
TTTTTGTCTCTAGAAGACCAACCAAACTAGCAGTATTCTTTCTGATGTGGTGCCTAACATCGGTACAACGAGTTTTAGAATTCAGGCCACGAACATTCCAGACGAGAATAGACATAATCAACAACGGGGGGTTGCTCCTAGTGCTCACACGAGAGGGGGCCGAATCTCCAGTGTTGGTAGCTTTCTTGGTTTCATGGTTTTTGGGTGGGATTGTATAGGTGGGATTTGGTATTGAGGTGGGGAGGGGGTAGTTGGCACTGGGGGTTGGAGAAGGAGAAGGGTGATGGTGTTTGGAGCCAACGATAGAGGGCCTAAGGGGCCTGGTTCCCATTGTACCCCGAACAAGGCGCTTTCCACCAACATTGCTACAGTAACCCGCGCCCAGGATCCCAATATTTGCCTGGCTACCCAGGTTCAGATCAACACACCTTCGGCGCAATGAAGGTTGCAAATTACACCCATCAACGGAGCTACACCCGTGTACAGAAGAGACTTCATGTAGGTCGGTAGCATTTCCAGGCAGCCAGCATGCGGGCTCATTAGCAGGGCACAAATTGTAGGGATTTCTGGGACCCTTAGGGCACAAAAACTCTATACCCGTCCTAAGTCGGACGGAACATAGACAGAAAAGCAGCGAAAAAATAAACATGTTAATCTAATTAACATTTAACCCTAAGGTCCAAGACCCTAATCCAAGATCTATGCTGACTTGGGATGGGTCTAATCATCCCAAGAAGGATCTAGCCTACTGTGATTAAATTAAACTAATGCTTAAACACATACCCGAAATCTCAACCCTGGAGCAGGCGAGATGTTCCGCACCGTCTTCCGAGCTGCTCCCGTCCCACGCCGAGCCGCTCCTCGAACCGCTCCCGAAACCGCTCCTCGAACCGCTCCGCATCCCGAGGCGATCAATCTCGTGTCGCCGAGCCAACCACACGCCGAAGAAAGTTTCACGCGAGTGAAACCTCCGCCTAGATTTCGGATCCGAATCCGAACTCCGTTGCGGCTTTGCTAAAGCCCTCAAGAGTAAGGCAGAAATTTAGGAAGATAGAAAATATTTAATTTAAGCTTAGATCCGAGCGTGCTCCAACATTTACGAGAGCCGCTCAGATCTAGAGCTTGGGACGAGTTTTGAGGAGGAGAGCAGATCCCTATTTATATAGGCGGCTGACTGCTCCCCTTCACTCAAAATCCGATGTGGGACTAAAGTTGGGTTAATTAAAATCAAGTTAGTTTGCACTTCACAAAGAGCAAACTTCCGTGAATTTTAACTCACTCACCGTTGAGCTTCATGATTGATACAACCTATCAATTCGAAGGGTGTTCAACGGTGAACGCATAGGAAAAAACCGTTCGCCAATCGGAGTTCGTTTGACCCTCCAATTGATCGTCCAAAGATCAGCCCAAGGGTTGTAATTCGCAAAAACTGAGCCGCCGCCGCCCAAAGCAGCCAAAGGGTTCAGAACCCTAGCTGTGGGGCCCACAGAGTGGGCCCCAAAGAATACTGCACACGCAGGCTTGAAGTGGGGCCGCCTGGGCACAAGCCCAGGCGGCCAGTGCCTGGGCCCGTGGACTGGGCCCGCCCTTTTTGGGCAATTTTTGCCCAGCGCCTGGGCAATTGCCCAGGCGCCAAAAACATGCGGCAGTTTGTTTTTTTTTGTGTTTGTTTCTTAAACAACAAAAACAAAAAGTCTTGGGAATGGTTTTTGGGCTTCTATTTAAACGCCTTTAAATAGACTTATTGAGTTCGTTTGAACTCCGTTTCTGACGCGATTTGGACCTGGGTTTAGACCGGGACATTCCCGTCTTACCCGTGAGCTTTTCCTTGCGTTTATATTATTAAATACAGTCTTAAACAATTTAAGACACATTTAATCTCTTTTGCATCATATGCAATTTAGTCCCTATCTAGGCTTAAATTATCATTTGCATCAAATACAAATGATCAGAGGGCATATTTCCCTACATCTCCCACTTGCACTCAGGATCATTTATCCCGAATGCTGGAGATTATTGCAAACATCTTTTGCAATAATTTATCCCTTGCATCAAATGCAAATTATTCTCCCTAACTAATTTCTACCTATTACTAGACGAAGATCGCACTCTGTGTGAGACGCTACAGCCTGACCCTTACAACAGGTTGGGCTCGAAGCCCTATACGGCAGTGACCACGAGCAGTGGTTGCCGTCCTTGCTTCAGGAATCATCATTATATGGTTGACTCATCGACATGAGTATTTTCGGGACCACCCTGACTGTGTCCGTGATGAATTCCGCAGTTATAGTCTCTTCGTCTTAACTATGTTGTGTAGTTCAAGTCTAGGGTACGGTCAAACTATCAACCCTAATAACTTGACTCCGGTTAGTTTCTATCGATCTTTAGTCAACTAATGTTGGACTTCTTCCAACATACTCTGCCCAGAGTTTTTTACTAAAGACCGAACTAACTCTACGACACTAACTCCCATTGACCGGGAGAGACGAATCCTCTCTTGGTCATTACTCTTCTCGTACGTTTCAAGTGACACCCAATCAAAGACCTTTCAACAGGCCTAGCCTCGAAGTCAGGTCAGTAATCTAAGTGACACCGTTCACGCACATGTTCGTAAAATGACCTCAAGTCAAAAGACCAACTAGCCTATCATCACTAAGAGTTATCATTGATAGATTGGTCAATGTAACCATATGATAACTCTTGTGGATCATTTAGTGAACTCATTCTTTAATGAGCACCCGTGTCTCGTCTCCGACTTCGCCAAGTCAAACGATTATGAGATCATCGCCACCGCTTAACAGTGAAGACCAAGACACAATGGTCTATCCGATGTTTCGATATCCTTGTCTCGAAACATTTACGACCACAAAACCTTTTAGACTTATGCTACAAACGGTCAAACATTTCTCCATGATCGAGATACTCATCTCGATACCTGTTTGACCTTGCATAAAGTCTCAGGACTTTACCTAAGTTAATGTCTAATGTTAACTACATTATAATATAACTTAGATAAATTATTACCAAACAGCTTACTGTTATTTCGAACAAGATGTTTGTATTATTCACACACAGAGATAGATTGCTTCGAAGGTATCTTCTCTCAACATCTCCCACTTGTACTCAGGCCCATTTATCTCGGTATCTTATACCGTTTACACATAAGTTTTCCCGACTTCATGTGGTAGAGCCTTCGTGAGTGGATCTGCTAAAACCGTCTACACTATAGACTTAAGGGGTTTCTATGTTCATGCTAGACCAACCATTTGAATCTCATTCAAATAATTCACTTAGTCTTTTGGAATCCATAATATTTTATTTCCTTGGATCTCATCCAGTTCATCGTACCTTACGATAATAATCTTTAAATTAGTTAATGGTCATTTCAAATGGCTCATATCTATTTCTGATAAAGTATCAAACTCTTTGATCACTTCGTCAAATTATATGTTCCATCCTTTGATGCATCGCATGTAATTTACTCGCTCCCACTGACCTTGAAAACTATCTGGCTAATTCATATAAGTTGGTCCGTCTAAATCATATTTAGAAAAACAAACTTATAAGTGAATGCTCCAATTTTCATGGTCAACCTAAGCGTTTACATCGAGTTTGGTCTGAGTAGTTTTGTACACATTTGTTGGCGGAAAATGGTTTCATTATAATCCGTTTTATAGGAATTAAGATGAAAACCGTTCTCGACCAACATGATTGTACTTCACAATTTCCTTTCTGCTCCTAATCTTTCAAATTAAAGATTTACTTGCAGAAAATGAGGAAACATTTTTCTTGGGTACGTAAACTAAATTCCAAAATTTATTTACGCACACGGACCTATTCTGATTGCATCAAATTTTAAATCAGAGTTACTACTCCGAATTTCATCCTGGAAGTTGACTAAGTCATCATCAGTTATGATGTCTAACTCGACAATCCGTCTCACGAGATTCGAGTAATTTTACAACTTCCTTACGATCGATTTAATGAATATCTTATTGATAATGTCCTCATAGAAAATTATCAAAACCTAGGCATTACTATCTGGGACTTAACCCAGAGGGAGGACTTAACTCAGAGTCACTTGCTATGGATCGTACTAAGTCTAACTCAGTGTGATTCATACTTTTAACACACAGATGTGTTAACAGACATGATCTGAGAGAAAATCACATTTTCTTTTAATTACGCAAGATTTTATGTAGCTATGTATTTGACCATTCAATCTAATCGAATCAGTTTAAATACTTTAGTCATTTCGTTCTTTATTTTATCAGACTTGTGTTTCATCAAGAACACGTGTCTTAATAAAATATACGAATAACTTATTTTGGTTAATCTAGACTCGGGTACATCAGTATGTACCAGATTGAGTTCGACAACTCATTCTCCCACTGTCTCACAGATGGGTTTCGACCATTATATCTAAGAGGATAAGACTCACAAGTGTCCGCAGACTTCATAATACGAGAGGTCAGACCCCTCTTTATGTGACTTGTGAAGCTTAGTCTCTCGATACGGCCTAGTCTATTTTGCCATATAATTTTGCTACTATCTTGTGTATTTATATATTAACATTTAATATATATATATTATCGTTATACATATTACTCATTACTTCAGAAGCAATGTGACGACATTCGTCAAAATGTGTTAACCTTTTGTATAACAATAATTACGAAATCGTGACATCAAAATATGTCACATTTTCATTTCCTCCTCCTTATGCCTTTGCTAATGATAAATTAAACTAACTTTCTCAATTGACTTTTTCGGAGTGCCTTCTTCCTTTTCTAAATCATATTTAGATATTAAATAGCCCAACATAAATAAATAGTTATACAAGCATCTCATGTATCCAAACGCCTGAGAGTTACAATCTCGAGTGTAGCTCAAGAAGTTGCTTGTCTCAAGATCCGGTTGGGATACATAGTCTTGCACCGCTCATGCACTCGTATTCGACTCAAACAATTTGATCGAATTCTCGAACTTTGCGGATCAAAATTGTTTGTTCATACAACCTTGAGGGTAGCTCGACAAGTTGTAGGGAGAAACATATTTCAAATATCTTATATATTCAAGCTGCCTTATATAGAGACGAGTGCCATGTAGCCTGAATTTATGTGTTGGACCCAGAACTTAATGAAATCATATTTCTTAAGTCTGTTCTTTAGAAGGCCATTTAAATGTCAACGCGAATATAGTTTTAATTCTATCAATTAGAATTTAACTTGATATTCAATTAATCAACCTAATTGACCAATTAACTTGATTAAAATATTATATATTTGATTCCTTCGGTAAACATAGTCTTGCCCTAGTTTAGCATATGTTAAATATAGGTAGATTGGCTTTTATCTATCTATATCCTCCCACCAATTTTACGATCGTTTAAAAGCTTAATAACGAACAATTTAATCGAATTAAAATTAATGGGTAAGAGGTCCAATCACCTTGAGCCTAACAACCTTGAGTGTAGCTCAACAAGTTGCTTGACTCTGCGATCGGAAGATGACTCTTCATCGATCATATCGGATATGACCCTCTTAATCGGTTTTTACCCCAAGCCATTTGTGATCATGAGTGTGCTCATCCAAATCACAATGTCTAGTCAAGTCGGACCCTTGTTTTCGTGTATAGCCTGACTTGCCCCGCCGCTCGGTGTATTCACGACACGTCGGTTTGGGTCAGGACTTAGACTACATCAAGTCAGACTACATCGTTGACGTAACTTATGCCGGCGCTCGGGGTACGAGACGACGGTTTGGGTCAGTCAATATTTCATCTTATGTATTTAAGGAGTTGGTTTCTACAGGGTTGCCATGTCACAGCTTGAGTGTATCTCAACAACTGTAACACGGGCCCTATAGTTGCCAACCCCTAAAACATGGAGGGCTACGGCTAATCTTGAAAAAGATTATTAACGTATTTGACTTAGATATAGTCCAGAGTGTCATATAATCATGATTCGCGACATTGCGGTCCAGCGAAACACAGCCAGGGAATTGACTAAGCCAGGATCACTACCCCTTAGACTAGCTAGGGTTGATCCAGAACTCTTAGCCAAGCACATTGACTGGATCATGGTCCATTAAATGAAGCTTGTCATTTTTATATGCGTGTCATAGACTAAACAGCTTTTATTAACAACTAATTAATCCTATCAACTAGTTGCATCCTTAAATTCTAAATTTTAGGATTTGTTTAATAACTTTTATTAAGTCCTTATCAACTATAAGGTTCACGTGCTATCCTAATCATTATTAGGATTTTAATAAATTATTAACAATGCTAAAAGCGAAGTCCTTCAATGGGAATTAATTTCATAACATTTATAAATTAAAAAACATTAAAAGGACTACCCTAATCAGGAATTAGGTCTTAAAGTGTTGTTAATGTTTTATTAAAACATAGCATGTCATTAAAATTCAATTAATAAATTTTAATAATTTCTAAATGGCTAACCTAAAGGGTTGTCTTGTGTTATCAAATAAGGGACAAGGTTATGCATAGCCATTAACATAAGATTACACTAATTTTATCGCATAAAATAAAAGTGTACAACTATTTAACAATTTAAATAGAACAATGTCTATCACATAAACAATTTTAGCATGCAAACATAAATTTAACATTTAAATTTAAAATTTGATTCTAAAAATATTTTATTTTTATCTCATAAAAACCGGTTTTAAAATCACAAATTTGCATGCTACTTTAAAAAATTTATCGCATAAAAATTTTAACCTTTAAAATCAGTTTTAAAATATCTCATAAAATTAAAACATCATTTTAAAAAACTTTCATGCTTAAAAATTTATCATATAAAATTTTTAGGCACTTTAAACTTATCGCATAAATTTTAAAAGATTTAAAATTAGTTTTAAAAATTATCACATAAATTTTAAAACGTCATTTAAAAAATTTCCATATTCAAAAATTTATCACATAGATTTTTAAACATCAAAACATTTTTAAAATTTACCTCATAACTTTAAAAACATTTTTAAAGTATTTAAAAGCATTTCATGTGTTTAAAGAAATTGCAGGCTAGATCGTAACACAGACCATGCTCCGATACCACTGTAGGGTATCACTCTGATATCATTGCGACGCTGTTAAGGCCCATCATCCATGGCACCCTAGACCCGTCACAAGATACCTAAGAAACTTGTTTTACGGTATGCCTCTCGACAATGCCCAACCCATTTTAAGATCACCATCTTATCGGGACTTGGTACGGTAAGAGCGATTACTTCGGGTCGGCTAATAACCCGAGAACCCGTACTCAAGCTCAACAAGCTTTGATACCACTGTAGGGATTTCTGGGACCCTTAGGGCACAATAACTATATACCCGTCATAAGTCGGACGGAACATAGACAGAAAAGCAGCGGAGAAATAAACATGTTAATCTAATTAACATTTAACCCTAAGGTCCAAGACCCTAATCCAAGATCTATGCCGACTTGGGATGGGTCTGATCATCCCAAGAAGGATCTAGCCTACTGCGATTAAATTAAACTAATGCTTAAACACATACCCAGAATCTCAACGCTGGAGCATGCGAGATGTTCCGCACCGTCTTCCGAGCCGCTCCCGTCCCACGCCAAGCCGCTCCTCGAACCGCTCCCCGAACCGCTCCTCGAACCACTCCGCATCCCGAGGCGATCAATCTCGTGTCGCCAAGCCAACCACGCGTCGAAGAAAGTTTCACGCGAGTGAAACCTCCGCCTAGATTTCGGATCCGAATCTGAACTCCGTTGCGGCTTTGCTAAAGCCCTCAAGAGTAAGGCAGAAATTTAGGGAGATAGAAAATATTTAATTTAAGCTTAGATCCGAGCGTGCTCCAACATTTACGAGAGCCACTCAGATCTAGAGCTTGGGACGAGTTTTGAGGAGGAGAGCAGACCCCTATTTATATAGGCGGCTGACTGCTCCCCTTCACTCAAAATCCGATGTGGGACTAAAGTTGGGTTAATTAAAATCAAGTTAGTTTGCACTTCACAAAGAGCAAACTTCTGTGAATTTTAACTCACTCACCATTGAGCTTCATGATTGATACAACCTATCAATTCGAAGGGTATTCAACGGTGAATGCATAGGAAAAAACCGTTCGCCAATTGGAGTTCGTTTGACCCTCCAATTGATCGTCCAACGATCAGCCCAAGGGTTGTAATTCGCAAAAACTGAGCCGCCGCCGCCCAAAGCAGCCAAAGGGTTCAGAACCCTAGCTGTGGGGCCCACAGAGTGAGCCCCACAGAATACTGAACGCGCAGACCTGAAGTGGGGCCGCCTGGGCACGTGCCCAGGCGCTGGCTGCCTGGGCCCGCTTGGGCCCAGGCGGGCCAGGGGCCTGGGTCCAAGCCCAGGCGCAAGGCGCCTGGGCTTGGGCCCAGGCCCGTGGCCTGGGTCCGCCCTTTTTGGGCAATTTTTGCCCAGCGCCTGGGCAATTGCCCATGCACCAAAAACATGCTGCAGTTTGTTTGTTTTTTTGTGTTTATTTCTCAAACAACAAAAACAAAAAGTCTTGGGCCTGGTTTTTGGGCTTCTATTTAACCGCCTTTAAATAGACTTATTGAGTTCGTTTGAACTCCGTTTCTGACGCGGTTTGGACCTGGGTTTAGACCGGGACATTCCCGTCTTACCCGTGAGCTTTTCCTTGGGTTTATATTATTAAATACAGTCTTAAACAATTTAAGACACATTTAATATCTTTTGCATCATATGCAATTTAGTCCCTATCTAGGCTTAAATTATCATTTGCATCAAATACAAATGATCTGAGGGTATATTTCCCTACACAAATAAGGCACAGAATCAGCATTTTGAGAGAGGGGGAGGGATTATAATACATGACTCTAGCTCGATGGGTGATATGATGGGGGGTGCTGAGCCAAGTATAGGACAGGCAGCGCCGACTCGGGGATATCAGCCACGACGAATGTCGACTTCGGGCTCACCTCGTCCACAACGAGAATCGACTCTAGATCATCATCAGAGTCAGCGAGGTCATCAGCATCGGTGAAGACATCTACAGTAGCGAGAGAGGCCATAGAAATTCTGGAAGTAGCAGCATCGACAGTGGAGGGGGAGGCTCAGAGTTCTGCGGCCCACTAGGCTGCTGGGGCAGGCATCATCCTGGGGCATCGGAGAGGGTGGTGGGCAAATTGGGGATCCGCATTGGGCCAAGGTATGGCCAAAGCATCGGCAATGTGAGCACAGTGGAGGAATTCGCTCATACTCAACCACAACAGGCACAAGCTCTCCATCTGGGAGACGTGCCAAGATGGAGGTAGGAAAATCAGATTTGGAGTTGACTTCAACGAAGAACCTAGCAAAGGAGAGTATAGAGGCAGTTGTCGTAGCAGAGTCGGAGAAGAGAGGACGACCAATTAGGCTTGACAATTTCCCCAGAATGGTCTGGGACCAGAACTGGATATTGAGGTGGGGAAATCGAATCCACATGTGCACCTCAGATAACAAATCTCGCACCAGCCGATATTTGGTGCCCATCTCTACCGAACCATCTGGTTCCCCTCAATTAACCAGGGACCGCCATGGAGTATATCGTCACAGTCGGTGCCCATTCATACTTGAAAAAGAAAAATCTGTTTTAACGAGTGTGGATGTGAACAGCAGCCTTAGGCTTCCAAGCTTGCGACACCCACGCTTTCAGGTGCCCGTAGTATGACCGTGAGCCCACAACATACCCCACAAGACTGTAAGTCCAACAACCCGCAGCCTCGACAATGTCCTCCTCCAGGATATCGGCCATTACTCCATCAGGGATAGGGGAGGGGGGAGAGAAATCCAAAGAACACTGGGAAGAAGAGGGCTTCTTTGGACCACCGATCTCACTGTAAGTGGGTGTCATCGAGTATGATGCAACCAGAATGGGGGGAGCTGATTGGGCATTCGAACATACACCTGGGGGGCATTCCGACACCAATGGGGGGAGCATGGGGTGGCCGCCCACCAGCTTTGCCAAGCTTCGAGGGGGGGTCTTGGGAGGGCCATGGCGGCTCCCAGCAAGCCAACAGAGGCTACCAACAGCTCGCCATTGTTGGTGGTCCTGGATTGCCCACCCTAGGAGATGGAAAACGAATGGTAGTAGGGCACCCATAATGCTTCGGCCTCTCGACTTGGATCCAGTTGCCGCCCACTGCATCGACGCCGCCAGAAGGACCGCCGACAGCCTCACTTGAGCTAGCCTGTAGAACGATTTCATCATCGCCTTTGTTTAGGTGAAGAAAGCTAGAGTTCGCTGAGGCCTTAGAGAATGGGGGGAGGTAGGAGGAGGGGAGAATAGAGGTGGATGAATGGCCGGTGTGGGCTCCGACCATCGTCGAAGCAAAAGGAAGTAACGGATCACTCCAATCACCACAAAATCGCCAGCGAGGCAGAGCTTTTTTCACTTTGATATATCAAAATGTGGGTTTGTCAGACAACCTCAGATCCATCTCAGCCGGACGCAGACCTGGCTGGAAACTATCCTCTAAGAGGTATGTTCCAACAAAGCGAATCTGAACCATTAATCACGCTATATATCCGAGGCCACATGTTATCAACACGTGTGTTATCAACCAGCCAACTAGCCACGTGTTATCAACCAGCCACGTGTTATCAACCAGACTGGGTTACCTGTCTCCTTAGAACTCAAGGATACAATTGTACGAATCTATAGAACAGATATGTTCAAGTAATGGTCTCCTTCTTTAGATTTGGCACGGGCAGTTCTCTAGTTCCCCTATGTTCAGACTTGTGTCTAAGCTTAAAGCTCTCAAGGCGGCTATTAGGGCTTGGGCCTCGGCCCGCCACCACTTTGCCCCGTCTGAGAACATCATGGACGACATCCTCCGGCTTCGGAATGCTCCTGATTTCCACTCCTCCCCTGACCTTATTAGACATGATCGTTCCATCAGACTCTCTCTCGTCTCTAGCTTGTATAGTGAGGATAGTCAGGCTAGGCAAAAGTGTTGCCAGACTTGGCTTTCTCAGGGGGACAGAAACACTTACTTCTTCTATTCGGCCACCAAGGATCAGGTAACCAGCAATAGTCTCATGCATTTGATTGATGCGCGCGGGGGGGGGGGGGGGGGGGAGGCCTCCTCCATGGTCTCCTCCATTTAGTTTAAGGTAGTTGACTTCTTCTCCTCCTATTTCCGCCAGAGACCCTTCCACCTTCCCTTTCCTGAGGTTATTCCCAAGCGTATCTTATTCCCCGGTGCTTGTGATTGGATTGACAGGGGTGTCTCAGATATTGAGATCAGAGAGGCTCTCTTTTCCCTGGATAAGGACAAGTCTCCTGGCCCAGATGGCTTCCCTCTTTTCTTCTTACAGGAGCTATGGGGTGTGGTGGGTTGTGATGTCCTTCACGCAGTGCACTCTTTCTTCAACTCTGGCAGTATCCTGCGGCAGATCAACCATACTTTTCTCACATTGGTCCCTAAGTCTCCTTCAGCCTCCTCCCTTGGTGATTATCAACCCATCTCTTGTTGCAATGTGATCTACAAAATCATCTGTAAGGTTCTCAACCGCAGGATATCCGAGGTGATCCCGGGTTTGATCTCCTGGAACCAGTCCGCATTCATCAAGGATCATCTCATTTCGAATTCCTCTCTCCTCGCCCATGAGCTCATCCGTGAATTCTTTACCTCTTTGGGTGCAAAAGCTTGTATCCAGCTTGACCTGCGGAAGGCCTTCGACAGTATCAACCGGGAGTTCCTCTACTTCTTTCTCCTTCGCCTTGGCTTTCCCCCTTCTTTCGTCAGCTAGATAAAGGTTTGTGTGAACTCGGCCTCCTTCTTGGTCCTTGTGAATGGGTCCCCTGCAGGTTACTTTGGGAGTAGTCGTGGTGTCCGTCAAGGCGACCTTATCTCGCCCTTCCTCTTCATCATTGTTATGGAGGTCTTCACTCTTCTCATGGATCTGGCTTCTTCTTCTAGTTCCATTAGACCCCCCAAGCGGGGGGGGGGGGGGGGGGGTTCTGGATTTCCCTCCCATCTTCTTTTAGCAGATGATATGCTTGTCTTCTGTAAGGCTGAGGCCGCCTCTTTTGAGGAGCTAGGGAGGCTTCTTGGCTCCTTCCACCTCCTTATGGGGCTAGAGGTGAATAAGGGAAAGTGCAAGTTGATGTTGAGTAAAGGGTGCAGCATTGCGGCAGAGCTCTCCTCCATTCTGGGTATCCCTGTGGCTCTCCCCCTGTGAAGTACATGTGTCTCCCCCTTTCGTCTACCTACCCTTCGGCGAGGCTCTTTTCGGGACTCATTGATAAGTGCAAGGCCAAGATCTCTTGTTGGTCCTCCAGGCTCCTTTCCACTACTAGGCGCATTGATATTGTGCGCATCGTCATCCACGGGTTTGTCTCTTACTGGATCCAGTCTTTCCATATCCCTTCATCAGTCCTACGGGAGATTGATCGTCTGAGCCGGGACTTCATCTGGGGATCCAGACTCCATCTCTGGAGATGGGAGGACGTCTGTCTTCCTAAGTGTGAGGGGGGTGTTGGCCTGCGCTCCTTAAGGGAGGTTGGCATGGCAGCCGATGCAAAGTTACTGTGGCGTCTTCTCCACTCTCCCTCTCCTTGGGCCTCCTATATGAGGGCCAAGTGTCTGAAGCATACCCCTCTATTTCCGTGTGAGGCGTCGGTCTTTGACTTGGGCTCTTGGAAGCATGTTCTTCGTTGTTGTGATTCTGCCGTTTCCTGGTTTCATAGGGTGGTAGGGGATGGAAGATCCTCGTCCTTCTAGTTCGACCCCTGGCTTCCTTGTGGTGCGCCCTCCACTCTTTGAGATACTGGAAGGTTATTGATTTCTGGAATGGTGAGTCCTGGATTCTTCCTGGTAGCATTGCCCACCTTGCCCCCCCTCCTCGCATCTACTTCCATACTGGGTGGTCCTGATTCCTGGTCTTGGACGTCGCCTGGAGGCTGCTCTCTTCGTGCTGCCTGGTCAAGTATTTGCCAGTCCTCTTCCCCATCTCGTCTTGCGCCGTTGATCTGGTTCCGGGGCATATCCCAAAGTTTGCGCTCACCCTTCTTCGAGCTCTCACTGAAAGACTCCCCACCACCTTCCAGCTTGCCAGGCGTGGCATCCGTGTTCAGGCTCCATGTGTCCTTTGTGGCTCCCATCCTGAGATGACTCGTCACATTTTCTTCTGCTGTGACTATAGTGCTTTCGTTTGGGCAGTGTGCAAGCTTAGACTTGGTCTTCCCTCTTGCTCCAAATCCATTACCGTCGACACTCATCTGCTTAGACGGAAGTTTGGAACAAGGCGAAAACCCACCTCCCGGGTAAGCTTACCATGCTGGTATTCTCCGCTGCAGTTTAGCACATTTGGAGAGAGAGAGGAATGCCTACATTTTTCGCTCGAACGAGTCCAACATGTCCGTCCTGCTTGCTAGGATTTCCACTGATGTTTTTGATGCTATGGTCGCCTGTGACCTTGAGGAGGTTGATTTTGTTGATCGTTCGATTTTTGAGAACTTGGGGATCTCTTAGGCCGTCTTTTTGTGCGCCTCCCCCTTTCTTACTTTTCCTCCTTTCTTGGCTTGTGCCTGGTAGTCCTGGTGACTACTTCCCAGCCTCTCCCTTGCCTGCCCTACTAGATGGTGCATTCCATGATGTAGATCCTTGTTTATACATTTATATACATACACACTTACCTTTCAAAAAAAATATAAAATCGAAAGTTACATGGAGTTCAGCAAACAAAACAACTCCATATACATCATCATCAAGTAAAAAGTTACTCTTCCATACAACCAAAAGTATACCATGAGTACAAAAAGAGACTAACTCCTAATACAATAGAAGATAACAACATCCATATAAATATGAGACCAACATCAATAATAGGTTCTACAAGCACCAAATACAACATCCAGAGCTATCTATTATACATTTGACAATGATTTTTGAATTCTAGGGCTGACTAGGACAAGATAAAGAGTGGCTGGGATTTGATCTTAGTAAATCAATGGATGAGATCAGTTGATGTAAAACATTTTAAGGGGTACAACTTTGATTTTTGAGAGAAAAAAATAGATGGGGTCAACTGGAAAGAGAAAGGGTGACTATGTGTGTTTCGTTGGGTTGGGTATACTTTTATCATAACATGAATCAAATCTCTTTCCAAAATTTCCATCATCCAAAAAATTGAGTTTTGCGGTGGGGTCAGCTGTAAAGGGAAAGGGTCAATTTGTGGGTTTTGACATGAATCGGTTCTCTTCCCATAATGTTCTCTTCCCAAAGTCAGCAGTAAAGGGAAACGCCTGCCCCCCGACGCCTCGCCTTCCCCCCAAATAGAAAATAACGCCTCGCCTTCCCCCCAAGTCTACCACTAATGGCCTCGGCTTTTTCTCCCCATCAACTCCTCGAGAGCATATGCCATCCTCAAGAGCTAGGGCATAACCCCCTCTTCATCTCTCATCACATTTCTTCAATCTCACAGGTAATCCCATCGCAGGTACTGTTAATTTTTTCTTCGAGAGCATATGCCATCCTCAAGAGCTAGGTCATAACCCCATCTTCATCTCTCATCCCAATTTCTTCAATATCGCAGGTAACCCCATCACATGTAGTCCCAATTTCTTCAATTTCTTCAATCTGTTAAGATCTGCATTGGTTGCAGTAATCTCGAGAGCATTGGCGCATTTGGAGCAATTCCTTTGGGCAATTCATTTCAACCTTTAAAAGAATGTACATGTACTCGAATTATTACTTTTCTGTACTGTTAATTTTTTCTATTCTTTGTATAGGACCATTTTGGTTCATTTTGATTGCAGTATTCATTTCTATTTTTAGTATTTGTCATTTTGGTTGCAGTAATCATGTGTACTCATTTGTTTTCATAGATCATTTGATAGATCATTTAATGGATCATTTGTTTTCATATATCACTTTACAAGCTTTTTGATGATATCCTTTGTTGGCATGAATATTTGGCTTCTACAACCAAATCAAGTATTCTAAGGGATGAGTAGATTGTTTCCAGAATTGCTAGGAATATTTGATTGTTTAAAGTAGAACACACTGGAATAATGCTAGATTAGTGTTATGTGCAAGAGTATCAAGTTCACATGCACTTCATTCTGTTATGTGCAAGAGTATCAAGTTCACAGTTAAATGCATTTTGATTTAAAGTATTGACTCTCTCCCCCTTTCTCTTTTGAAAAAAATCTGCATGGGGAGTTGAAGTGCATGCATGCTTGCATGCATTATTTTTATTTTCACCCACCCACCCATCATGTTTGTTGTGTGTAATTAAGTGTGTGAGTTGGTAGATGCCAGCCTATAACCCACTCAAGTCACGCACTGTAAATACTCAAAACTAGCATTTCTTCTTTTATGCTACTAATAATTAAGTGTTGATGATTAGCTTAGCGGTTGGCTAAGTAATACATTGGAATGGTAGCATTGTGTGACGCCAAGTGCAAAGTGTGGTTGACAAAGGCCGATATTCCAAAATGATGCATCTACTTCTGTGAAGTGTGCTGCGGCAAATGCAAACATTTATTTACAATCTCAGTCTATCCATCTGTCTTGGGGTGAAATGTAAAGATTAATAGTCAGACTTCAATCTCAGTCTATCCAATTGTAGTAATAATCCCCGTTAACGTTTGGATAATAGTCAAACTTCAATTTTCCTTGAGATAAATAACCATGGTTATTACTAATGTTATAATAAAGTGTATGCTAATTATAAAGTGTATGCTAATTATAACATATTACAATCAGTGGTAGTTATCATGTAAACTATAAGAAACAGTGTATGCTAATAATAAAGTGTATATTTATATACCCACATATCATGTCCAGAGTAGTTACATGTAAACTATATTCTTAAAAGCAGAAATGATTAAAAACATTGGGCCAACACAGCCTACTTTATATTCATCATATATGGTTTGAATAATAGTCAGACTTCAATTTTCCTTGAGATAAATCTGTTTCTAGCTGAATAAAGAAAGGGGATTGCTCAGGTGAAGAACGTCACTGGGAGCAAGATCCTTAGGATCTTGAAAGCTCATGGTAATAACCATACCTTTAAGCAAATATTTACTAAGTTACAAGCATAATGCTATTGTTATCTTACTACTATTTTGTTACATAGTCAGCCCAGTGTATAATCATAATCTCGCTTTTTATATTAGTACCTTATTATGGTGATGATGATATTTTCTTAACCAAAAAAGGACAATTGTTAACATTCTCAGTGCCTGTTTTAACTTGAAAATTGAAACGGCTATAACCAATGGGCCTTTTGAAAGCAGTTAATTTATTACCACTTAATGTGTATGTTTAATTTTCCTAGAGTGATGAACTGCGTGTTTAATTAACTATCTTTTTGTGTGACTATTGATAATGTCTCTTCTCATGCATAATAATATATACCAAAGAATTCAGGTTCCGTGCCAGTGATGTCTCTGTTCATATGTATTTTCTGTTAGCTTAAATTGTTGTTGTTGTCATTAGTTGTCTAGATTACATGTCACTTTTCAAATTTACAATTTTTAGCCTGTTAGTTATTTGGTATGAAACTATTTGGGGTCTAGAATGAGAACATTTGTTTTGCAGAAAATTAAGTGGCATTCTAAAACTAATTGAGTGCTAAATGTACATTATTTATCATTGAAAAAATTCTGTTCAGATGTTTATTGCGGCAAATGCAAACATTTATTCACAATCTCATTCTATTCATCTGTCTTGGGGCGAAATGTAAAGATTAATAGTCAGACTTCAATCTCAGTCTATCCATTTGTAGTAATAAGCCCCGTTAACGTTTGAATAATAGTCAGACTTCAATTTTCCTTGAGATAAATAACCATGGTTATTACTAATGTTATAATAAAGTGTATGCTAATTATAAAGTGTATGCTAATTATAACATATTACAATCAGTGGTAGTTATCATGTAAACTATAAGAAACAGTGTATGTCTGAATGGTTCTTGGAAATGCATGTCTGTTGGAGTGCATGTGTGTTATCATGCAAGATGTGGAGGTAAGGAATGTGGAGTGCATGTCTGTTGGAGTGCATGTGTGTTATCATGCAAGATGTGGAGGTAAGGAATGTGGAGTGCATGTCTGTTGGTCCTTGCATATATGATTTGTTTGCATAGCCCCATTTGACTCATGAAACCTTGAAGTGGTTCAACCATAACAAAACAATTAACATTAATCCTGCTCTAAATGGTTCTTGGCAGACCTGATAGTATGTGATGATGTGATTTTACTTGGTGTTTTTGTTTTAAGTTTTGAATTGAGATACATTATTGTGACTGAATGGTTCTTGGCAGACCTGATAGTATGTGAAGATGTGATTTTACTTGAAGTTTTTGTCTTAAGTTCTGAATTGAGATGCATTGTTGTGACTGAAGAACATGCCAATATCTTGAGTTTTCTAATAATCCTCCATTGATATCATTAATTGTTGATGTATTCAAAGAGCATTAAAACCATCTTCTAGCCATTTGTTCAAACTCCAGAGCTTTCATATGTAATTTTTTTGTTTGGCTTTATATTGTAGCAACTGTGTTTGAATTAAAACAAGCATTAGTTTCTTCCATTTGTTCTTTCATCTTCATACTTATTTAATTCTCTATTTGTATCAGACAGGGCTGCCCTTTACTTGAGGAGTGGAGCCTTGCTGTGTGCCATGATGTATGGGAGGCTGGATGGGCAGCAATCAGATCTGAATGCAAAGATTTGAAGGTTTTGCATGTGAACAGATGCCAGAACCTATGTGACAGAGGGTTGCAGGCCTTTGGACATTGCTGTTGCCGGCTTCAATTGTTGCATTTCAGGGATGGAGAAGTTAGCTGCAGGGCGAGGGACATGTATGCGAACAGGTGGAAGGGGTTCACACAGAGCAATGCGAGGATCAGCAAGGTCGGCGGTGGACAGTTCAGTCTTTTCGACGGGTCAGTGCCTGGGAAGCATGAGGAGTTGCATGAAGCAAAGCTAATTGCGCAGAAGTGGAGGTTCGGTAGCTGGGCAGATGGGATCCATTCTACGGTGAGCTATTCAAATCAAAAATCGAGTTTTCTTAAATGAAATCAACTAACTAACAATACTGACAATTTCAGGCAGACAATTTCATGCTAGAATTCGTTATTTGAGATTATTATGCTGAAAATTGCTTTGTGATTGCAACTGTTATGAATGTTGGTGAGGATGGTATTTAATGAACCGGAACCTAGCGTGACAGTCGTGAAGCTTACTCAGACGAATGCCCCCGAGGAAGATAGGTAAATTTCATCTTTTGGGCAATAATGCCACTTATTTATTTGTTTGTTGTTGTATATATAATTTTAGTATGCCGATTGAATTTTACAGTTGGATTGGTTATGCAGTTATGGGAATCCAACAGTGGTTGAGAACACAGAGAGAGGATGGAGAGATCTCATCTTCCAAATGATAAGAGCTGTTTTTGGATTTGGAATCTAAACATTCTAGCAAGAATTGATCCTTTGGTATTCTTCTATCTTTTGATTTTGAATGTAACACTTGTTTTGATTTTGAATGTAACCCATTCTAGCAAGAACTTGGGGTTTTGAGTTTATTTAGGTGGGGCAGAATTTTTTTTGTCTACAATAAAATCCAGTAAGAAATGCTCTCCACTTCTAATTGACCGTGCGAAAAATTGGCCTTCAGTGATCGGGAGGGAAGGGTTAATGTTGTGGCCTTCATGTCATGTTGTCATCTAAGTGTTTGTAGAAATTTCTCAAAGAAGAAAAGTTAATTTAACCTACTTTTTGTATTGATCGGCAGGGAGGGTTAATGTTGTGGCCTTAATTTATTTGTTGGATATCAATAAAGATTGCACCTTTGTTTCATTGGATTGGGAAATTCTTTAGTTATTTTCAGCCAAGTCGGATGATGCTTTTGTTTGCTGATGCATTTAGTGATTTGTGTAATTTGGCATGTAATTTGCAATGTAATTTGGTGGGCATCAGAAAAGCTCTCATTTTTCTTCATTATTTTGATTGATGATATAGTGTGTAAAGTGTAATATTTGGAATTTTTAGACCATAGATCCTCAATGTTCTCTGCAGTGAGGGATGGGTTTTCAGGGAATCCTGAATGTCGATCTTCTTCCTCGCTAAGGTCGCATCGACCTGGACCTCGAATTCTAGCAACTGGGTGTAAAGAGCATATTCAAGTTCTGCGGTTTAGGAAAAGCAACCCATTTTTTGTGTCCAATTGTTTGAATGTTTAGTTTTTAGGTTTATGAATTTGAATGTAACCCATCTTTTTTATTAACTTTGTCAAGATTCCATCGAGTTTATTCTTCAATTGCCATTGGGTTTTCCAAAATACAACGCCTCGCTGTGATCGTACACACCAAACCTTCAGCTTGATTGATTGGTTCTTCGTGTTTTGGACTGTTTGGAGAGTGAATTTTGCAACGGAAGGAACCAGCTTTTTCCTTGATATTTTGCAAGTTTCTTTTTTTTTAATCGGGTATTGTGTGTTCCTGTAGGTATGAGTTTAAATTGGACAACTAGCTTATACTTGGAATATTTATAAAGAAGTTTTGGGGTTGGTCTCTGTAGATCATGTGGAAGTTCCTACAAGAGGATGGTCCATATTTATCAGTGAAATTAGCCACCACTTTTTAATGCTTTTTAATGCCCAAGTGGTCAATATTTAATTCAAAAAAAACCACACAATCACTACATTTCCACAGAATACCACCCATTCCTGTTTTTGCTAAAAAACCGTCTCATTTCACTTTTTACCCGAATACCTTACACACACCCACACTTTGCACTTCCCTCGTTCAATTTCGAGCGTTTCTCTTTTGGCCCGGGTTAAATTTATTGCTAGTACCCGCGTCAAAATTTTTGTTCTACGCCGAAATTGTTGTTCCGTGCCGAAGGCGCCCGTGCCGCTAAATATTTTTACGCTAATTTGTTGTTCTTTTAAATTTTGGCTGTTGAAATAATTTTTTGGGGAACAAACATTTCGTGAGGGAAAATCTTAAATGAACCGTGCCCGCGCCGAAGGCGTCCCGATAAATTTTTTTACGCTAATTGGTTGTTCCGCACCGAAGGCACCCGTAAGGAAATTGTAGTTCTACGCCGAAATTGTTGTTCCGTGCCGAAGGCGCCCATGCATCTAAATATTTTTACGCTAATTTGTTAAATTTTTGTACTTTTAAATTTTGGTTGTGAAAATAATTTTTTTGGGAACAAACATTTCACGAGGAAAAATCTTAAATAAACCATGCCCGCGCCGAAGGCGCCCCGCTAAATTTTTTACGCTAATTGGTTGTTCCGTGCCGAAGGCGCCCGCACCGAAATTGTTGTTCTACGTCGAAATTATTGATTCGTGCCGAAGGCGCCCGTGCCGCTAAATATTTTTACGTTAATTTGTTGTACTTTTAAATTTTGGCTGTGGAAATAATTTTTTGGGAAACAAACATTTCGCGAGGGAAAATCTTAAATGAACCATGCCCGCGGGCACGTGTTATGACTAGTATACATACAACCATGACTCAAACCCTAACAAAAACTAGTCATAAGGTGAGTCCATCTCCAAAACACCATCAAGCAATATGGACCACTGTGGGATTCGAAGGACGACTTGAGCGACGAAACATCACGTGAGCAAATCGTCGAAGAGGATGCACATGAGCCTTCTGTTGGATCTGGATCCTAGCCTAGCGGGGGGGGGGGGGGGGGGTGGTGAATAGGCTAATAAAAAATTCTCGTGCAACCCACGAGAAATCACACGCAGTTAAAGCAACAACCAGAGTAAAGATAGACACTCACAGAGTATGCACAGATATACCCTGGTTCGGTCGTCCCAACGACCTACTCCAGCCCCCAAAGCTAATACTAGATTGAATAGTGCAATAGGTACAAAGTCACAAGTTAGAGCACGCTCAGAGCACTCTCTACGCCTCTACACTCGCCAGACTCTCAGTACCCCACACACAGTGTTTCCTCTCACTATCAATCCTAGCAAAGCTTTCTACCAGCAAGTCCCAAACTAGCTGGGTCCCACTTGTCTAGTCCCAACTAGACAAGTCCCAAAATAGTTGCCAAAAACAGGTAAAAGTTTCCCCACAGAGAACGTTACACTAAGACACAAATAAAAGAGTTTAAGGGTTTAGAAATGCTCAGTTTGTGTCCGTGTAGGCGTCTCTGTCAATCTGCACGTCGTCAGCTCCAATCTGACGCAAACGGTGTCTCAATCTGACTCCTGGATTGCAAAATACACACTGGTCTCTGTGTAAAGAAGTTTATAAAACAACGGTCTGTGTGCTCAGCAACTCCTTTAAAATCTGCAGTCGGTGTGCAGAGTAAACTCAGTTCCATCTTCGGTCGGTGCGCTTCTTTAAAAAACAAGCCACGTCAGCATGCAAATGTATTTGCTTGGGCTCAAACTGATTCGATCGCATGCAATGCCACGTCAGTGGTTTTGCTTCGTTTCGAATTTAGTTTCATGCACCTGCCTCCTCGCGTGATCTCCCACGTCAGCACGAGATCCGCTCCGTCTTCATGCACGACTTCTCTTCTCCGCCGTCGACGAGGACACTCAGCGGCTTCCGGCGTCGAGATCTCTGTGCAGCTGGCTTCTTTGACTCGGCAACCTCTCTTCGACAGTGAGCTTTTGAACAACGAATTCTCCTTCGACCACGACGACGGCGGCCTCCTCTTGGCAGCAGCGACTCTGGAGACGGCAGCAGGTACGGCAACGACGGTTTCTCCGGCGACTTCACTGCGACGTGTGGATTCTCCTCGATGGTGACGATGACGATGTCTTCGTTCGCAGCAGCGTTGACGGAGCACGCTCGATCTTCTTCAACAATAGCGAGGCGAACTTGAGTGCGGTGGCTGCGAGAGACCAGCTCCGGTGTGGTATCCTATTCTTCGATCACAAGCGCTCGGAGTTCTCGTTCTTCTTCACAGAGGCAGGAGACAGCTTGGTGAAGATCATGCAGCTTACTACAACGGTGATGATGGCTTCTTCAGGGAACGGCCATGGCGTTGCGGACGAGATCTCCTCAAGGCGGTGGGAGCGTTGTTCTCTTCGTTTTATGCAGCGGCGAATCCGATGGTAACGTCGACGGCAACACCTACTATCCGACGACTTGTTCTCAACAGTAGTAGGCGAGCTTCGGAGCAGCGGGCTTGAGAGGCTTGATGCGGGTGTCTATTTGATGATACATGGCCTTCTATGATGCGAGAGTAGTTGTTGGGTTGCACCAATAGAGATGTTTGCTTGAAGATTCAGGCCACGGCAATGAGTTTGTTTGTCTTTGGAGATTAATGCTTTGGCAAGATGATGATTAGGGTTGTAAATAGCTTGCAGCTAGACGTTGAAGACTAATTTTGGTTCCTCCTTCACCCAAATATATATATATATGGTAGCCTAGGGTTTTGAGAAAATAGAGGTTAGGAGATTGTGGCAAGGGATAGGGATCAAGGAACTAGAAAATTTGGAATTGATAAAAATTGGAATTGATTGGAAATTTGAATTTTCCTAGGAGATGGTATTGACTAAGAAGTTTGTATAGCCATAGGATATATTCCAATAACCAAATAGGATTTGGCTCTATCTCTTCATGTTGGACCAAGTCCACTATTGCTTTAGCCAAAGCACTCTATCTCTCCCAATTAGCTGTAAGACTAGTAATTTTTCCAATTAACGAAAGACGTGTCGTTTCGCCAAACCTGAAACACACTGAGCACACACATTAGATATACCGACACGTTTGTCATCATCAAACCAAGATCCTAGATAGTTGCTTCCAACAATCTCCCCCTTTTGGTGATGACAAACCCACAAAAGATTTGATCAATAGAAATGAGTGTGTGAAGTGTGTTGAAGGGTGTAATGCAATATGAATCATGAGATCCTAGATATTCAAGCACTACAACATGGCATGCACAAACTAATAGCAAATACAATAGCATGCTCCCCCTTCTCTCAAGCTCCCCCTTCTCTCAAGCTCCCCCTTCAACAAATAATATCAACATGCATCAACATGTCAAAATCTTTTCTTTCTCCCCCTTTGTAAGCACCAAAAGTGGATTAATGAACTCACAAAGATATCCCATGCAAAAATAATTCATTATTAGATGTAGTGTGTAATTTGCATGAGTAATCCAAATAATAGACAAGTCAAGTTCATAGAATTTCATACCAAGACTTTTCCACCTTTGTGTAAGTGAAAAGATATAGACAATAAAGTGCAAGAGGAGATTCAATTTCAAATATTCAACCAAATCAACCCACATTTTCCAATTTTCATGAATATCACTAGGATTGATTTTTCCCACCTCATCGAAGATGAGTTCAAGTTACCGAACCCCAAAACATAGCCTAAAAGGACTTTTAAATGTGGGATGGCATTGCTTGACGAGTTATATACACCAACGCTAATGATTACCCATGTAGCACAAGTTGGATACTCGTGGGTTGTGTTTTAGCCATGAAGTGTATCCATTTTTCATACGGAGCAAATATCGTTTTTTTTTTCAATTCTTTTGTGCTTAATTTTAATTCATGGCTAAACACATCATATCCCTTAGAAATTTCAGAAATTAATCATTCCTACATTCACTTTCCATTATTCTTCAAAAGAATCTCCAAAAGCACTAAAAGTCAAATATCGTGAAAGTGCAAATGTAGGTGTAGAAGTCAAATTTGAAACTTATGAGACATGTCATGGCTACTAAAAAGAATAACATCATGTTCATGTAGCTACAACAATAATGAATTGACTTCTACAAGGGATAGAATTGATCATTCATACAATACCACTCAAGAGATTCAACAGAGAATTCAATAAGCACACATTTTTTTTAATTTTTTTTTGATTTTTCAATTTTTTTTTTCAGAAATAAAAACATTTAAAATCATCCATGCAAGCACACAAACCAAAATAAATCAAGCACAAAAAAATATGAAGGTATGCAATGAAATGCAAAGAGGGATAGAAATTATACCTTCTCGTCGCTATTTGACGAAGGAGCGAAAAGAATGAAACATTGAATTTAACGCTCCTCGCCAAAACTCCATCACACCTACATGAAAGGTGTTAAGTGTGACCTTGGAATCCAACAAGGTCAACTAGTGTTAGCCAATATTGTTTTAGGAACCCACACTTGTTTAAACTTGATTTTAGTGTTCCTAAATTTACAATAGAGTGAAGTATGGCCTACACTATCACAAGTAAAGCACTTTGCATATAAGTTCTTCGCAATAGACGGTGCATTGTGGAATTTCTTGAATTTTTGCTTTTCAACGTTTTTCAGACCAAAACCAAGTCCTCTTCTATTATTGCCATATAATTGATTCTCTAAAATAGTGTCCAACGATTGTTTTCCCGTAGAGAATTTCTTAATGGCCAATTCAAGATTAGAGACTTTGGTTTTCAACAATTTATTTTCTTCCACAAGCAATGTGCAATTACTAATAAAAGCTCTCTTGTTTTCCTCTTCCTTCTTTTCAAATTCAACCATTTTTCTTTTAAAATCATTATCCAACATGCAGAATTTATCATTAAGCTCTCTAATAATATAGTCTTTTTCAGTTTCGAGCTTAATCAAATCAAGTTTAAGCATGCTAATATTATTCATCAAGGAAGGGCAAGAGAGACAAGGTGCTTCATCATTAAAACTGGATTTTTCCTTTTTCAGAATATCAATAGTAGAGTCACGTGCAACAATATCAATTTTGAGTTTTTCAATCTATTTAGACATTTCATATTCAGATTGTTGCATTTCAAAGTTCTCATTTTGATAATCATCTATAGTGGATTCAAGCTCTACTATTTTATCTTGCATTTCTTTACAAAGAGTAAGGAGTTCAGTTTTACTACCAGAAGTTACCTCATTGTGTATTCCCATCAATGCCATGCATGAATGGGCTTCGTGTTCCTCCTCCTCGCTCTCAGCTTCGCTATCCATGTCCCAAGTAAGCACCTTGGATTTTCCCTTTTCTTTAGCTACCTGAGCTGTCTCATGTGGGCAATCCCTCATTAGATGTCCTCTTTTCTTGTATTTAAAACAAGTCATTCTATTAGTAGTATTCTGATCATAATTTTGCTTAGAAGACTGAAAAAAGTTAGAGCGATTAAACCTGGGTGCCATTTCTGCTCTTCCTTGCTTGGTCTGGACAAACTTTCTGAAATTTCTGACCATTAGCGCTATGTCATCATCATCATCTTCACTTTCGTCAGCTTTCAGAGCAAGTGGCTTGGTAGCTTTCTCCTTTTCCTCAGGTTTCTCCCTTTCATCAATATTTTGCAATTCAAGCTCGTGGGACATTAAATTACCTATTAAGTCCTCCACCCTCATCTGTGACAGATCTTTCGCTTCTTGGATGGCAGTGACTTTAGGCCTGAAAGAGCTTGGCAGAGCTCTTAATATCTTCCTCACCTGCTCAAGGCTAGAATATGGCTTACCGAGCGAACTAGACTTGTAGACAATGTTGGTGAACCTCGCAAACATTTCTGATATAGTCTCTGATGGTAGCATGCGAAATCCCTCGTATTCCGTGCTTAGAAGTGCAAGTCTAGACTCCTTCACCTGTGA
Source organism: Scilla litardierei (assembly GCA_030789695.1). NCBI lineage: Eukaryota > Viridiplantae > Streptophyta > Magnoliopsida > Asparagales > Asparagaceae > Scilla > Scilla litardierei. Next base: position 71,141,071 of record CM061134.1, on the reverse strand, counting down.
CGTTCCCTCATGCGTTACCTCCAACGTATGCCATATTTCCTGCGCAGTTAGACAATGTGAGATACGATTGAATTCAGATTTATCTAATGCACAAATAAGAGCATTCATAGCTTTAGCATTAAGAGAATAAAGCTTCCAATCACTATCATCCCACTTATCATCAGGTTTAGGCATCTCAGTATTTTCAATTTTGATAACAGGTGATTTATATCCTTTTTCAACAATTTGCCAAGCTTTATAATCAATAGAAATAAGATAGATTTTCATACGATTTTTCCAGTAAGCATAATCTCCTCCATTAAACCTAGGTGGTCGGGAAATAGACTGACCCTCAGCAAAAGCACTATCAATGTGGTCCATGGTCAAACTAGGCTAGATCTACTAAACTGGCTCTGATACCACTTATTGGATCTGGATCCTAGCCTAGAGGGGGGGGGGGGGGTGAATAGGCTAATAAAAAATTCTCGTGCAACCCACGAGAAATCACACGCAGTTAAAGCAACAACCAGAGTAAAGATAGACACTCACAGAGTACACACAGATATACCCTGGTTCGGTCGTCCCAACGACCTACTCCAGCCCCCAAAGCTAATACTAGATTGAATAGTGCAATAGGTACAAAGTCACAAGTTAGAGCACGCTCAGAGCACTCTCTACGCCTCTACACTCGCCAGACTCTCAGTACCCCACACACAGTGTTTCCTCTCACTATCAATCCTAACAAAGCTTTCTACCAGCAAGTCCCAAACTAGCTGGGTCCCACTTGTCTAGTCCCAACTAGACAAGTCCCAAAATAAATAATTTTCTTCCTCTTTGGTGACGATGCAACGCCACGAACAGCAGGTGCAGAGGGTTCACTGGACTCATCAGCAACATGCACAGGAGGCTGAATGGTAGTTACAAGAGGAGACAAGGTGACCTCAACAGGAGGGGCCTGAGTGTCACTAGTAGGATGAGGAACATCAGTAGGTGTAGGAGGAACAACAAAATGGGGGACATCCTCAGATGGTGGAAACATAGCCTGAAGTGAGGCTGGAACATGAAAGCCTTGATATACAAATGACTTATAGTACAGATCAAGGAGAAGTGAAAGCTTCTGATCCATGTCAGATATTTTCATATCAAGCACAGAAACTCGTTTATTCAACGGAATGAGGAGTGGATCAGGCAACGGAGTTGGAGGAGATGGAGATGATGGCATAGCAGGATGAGACAGAGAGGGCTTAAACTCAGATGCTGAAGGATTAGGATCAACGACAGATATCCCCAGAAATTCACCGAAAAAAGATGAGGACCGAGGACTCTGAGCACGGGGTGAAGATGGAGAAGCCTTAGGTGAAGAGACTTCGAACCGACGAATGCAAGAGGAACGCGAGAATTTACTCATGGGGTTGAACCTAGAAGTTTCAATTTTCGGTGCCATAAGAAAAAAATCAAAAGAAACAACCGATTAGGGCACGAAATGAAAGAGAAATACCAATCCAATGATGAATGACCGAAGAGGAGAGATCCAAAAGCTCGATCGAGTCAAAGGAGAGGGGAATAGATGGCTAGGAGCTACGAATCGACGGAGAAGACGAAGAGATGGCTGTCGTTTGAAAAGGGAGACGAGGGAGAATCAATCGGATGAGAGAGAAAAATCAATGCCCACGATTACTTAAGAGGAGGGGAAAGAAATCTGGGCTATTGGATCGAAAGATGGACATCTCAGATTAAGTTATCGAACCGCCACAGACATGGAAAATCGACTGATGTACAATCGTCAGTCGACTGGTCGAAAAGATAGAAAACTGACTTAGGTAGATAGACAGACGCCTGTTGTGTAATTCATAATCGCCGGAGAAAGTGACAGGCGCCTATAAAATACACGACAGTCACCTGACAGAAAGTCAATAATTTGGATGAATATATAGAAAAATATCAAGATCAAGGGAGGCACCTAATGAACAAATTTCAGTCGCTTGTCGGAGAGACATGCGCATGTAAATTACACATCAGTTGTCTGTGCAAAAAGCACAAATTTTAGATTAACATACAGGTGACTGTCGAAGGATTGACAGTCGTCTGTCCTGGTCCAAAAATGTTGGATAAGGCTGAAATCAAGAGAATTGAGACAACTCACCCTAAGACCTATACTCTAACTATTCTCTAATCATGCAATCAATATCAAAATAATATAGATTAACATACAAATCACGTATACTATCCAAACATATAAAATCATCAAAATGTCAAATAAATCTCATTGACAAATGTATGTAGACATATGACAAAACAAAACATGAGATGTGAAATGATGACATGAGATCAAAGCATGATTTAACATAAAAATATGAACTCCTATAATTCAGATTCACCGATAATCCCTAATTCTCCACGCAACCTCACAAATGAATCTTCTTTTAGAGGTTTAGTGAAGATGTCGGCGATTTGTTTTTGGGTTTCGATGTACTCTAAGATGATGTCCTTCTTGGCTACATAATCATTAATGAAATGGTGTCTCACATCTATGTGTTTGGTACGGGAGTGATATACCGGATTTTTGGAAAGACAAATTGCACTTTGGTTATCAACCATGATAGTGCACATATCACAATTGACACCATAGTCATTGAGCGTGTGTCTCATCCAAAGAACTTGTGCACATGCAAGACCCGTGGTAATATATTTTTCTTCAGTCGTGGACAATGATACCAAGTTCTGTTTCTTGGAAAACCAAGAAACTAGAGAATCCTAGAAAATGGCAAGTGCCACTAGTACTCAACCTATCGGATTTGCATCCGACAAAATCGGCATCACTATATGAGATTAACTCATATGTGCTAGACTTAGGGTAAAGTAACCCATAATCTAGTGAATGATTGAGATAACAAAAAATTCATTTCACTGCAATCAAGTGTGACTCCTTAGGTCTAGTTTGATATCTAGCACAAAGACATACGGAGAACATAATATCGGGCCTACTAGTGGTTAAGTAAAGTAAACTACTGATCATACCTCAATATAGACGAACGTCTACATCTTTCCTGTTCTCATCCATGTGTAGATGGGTTGTCGTACTCATGGGAGTCCGTTTGCTTGAAGACGGTTCCATCCTGAATCGCTTGATAATCTCCCTGGTATACTTTGTTTGATGTATAAAAGTCTCATCCTTCATTTACCGAATTTGTAGTCCAAGGAAGTAGTTGAGCTCACCCCTATGGCTCATTTCGAATTCATCCTTCATAGACTTAGAAAATTCTTGGCAAAGATTAAAGTTAGTAGAACCAAATATTATATCGTCTACATAAATTTGAATTAAAAAGATGTCATTTTCTTAATCTTTAATGAAAAGAGTTGAATCAACTTCACCCATTTTAAAACCTAAATCCAAAAGAAAGGTTTTGAGTCGATCATACCAAGCTCTAGAAGCTTGTCTCAACCCATATAACGCTTTCTTAAGTTTGAAAACAAGGTTTGGAAATTTTTCATGAATGACACCGGGTGGTTGAGAAACATAAACTTCTTCATTAACAAGATCATTCAAAAATGCACTTTTAACATCCATTTGAAATAATTTAAAATTTTTATGAGATGCAAAAGATAAAAGCAACCTACTAGCTTCTAATCTAGCTATGGGGCAAAGGATTCTTCGAAATCAATACATTCCTCTTACCGGTAGCTTAGAGCTATAAACTTTGCTTTATTCCTTGTAATGACCATGTTCTTATTGGTCTTGTACTTAAAAATCCATTTGGTCCCATTCACTTGGTGACCAGAAGAGGAAGGAGCTCCCAAACTTCATTTCTTTCAAATTGCATGAGCTCCTCTTCCATTGCAACTATCCAAGAGCTATCTTCACACGTTTCTTGGATGTTCTTTGGCTCAATATTAGAGACAAATGCACAATGAGAGAATTCATCAATCCTTGACCTTGTTCGTATACCCACACCAATGTCTCTAATAATTTGGTCATGGGGGTAATTACGAACAATTGGATAAGTTTTGGGAATACCTGGATCACTAGGAACATCCTCAATAATTTAATTACTATTATTGGTCTCAATAATAGAATCATTAATTTTAACATTACTAATGGAACCACATAACACATCTACATTAACATCGAAAATATGAGGAATATCACAATCTTCATAAAATGATACGTGTAGTGACTCTTCGATCGTTGAAGAGAATTTGTTGTATATCCAGCAGGCTTTGCTACGTGTGAAATATCCAACAAAAATTCCTTCATCGGATCTTGGCTAAAATTTATCTAAGTTACCATATGTGTTCTTTATAAACCATTTTGAACCAAAAACCCGAAAATATTTAACTTGCGGCTTTTTATCATAAAACAATTCAAAACAAGTTTTGTTCGTTCGGGGTCTCACTAGGAGCCTATTTAGCACATAACATGCCGTGTGCACCGCCTCCGCCCAAAATTGTAGTCCAAGATGACTATCATAGAGCATGGTGCGAGCACACTCAATTAGGGTCCTATTCTTTCTCTCAACAACACCATTTTGTGGTGGTACACGAGAAAAAGAAAAGTTATGAGTAAGCCGTTGTCATCACAAAACTTAGTGAAAAACTCATTGTCAAATTCTCTTCCATGATCACTACGAATAGTGATAACAGTGGTTCCTAAGAAATTTTGAATTTTCTTTGCAAATATAGTAAACTCTTCAAAAGGTCCATTTTATTGGTTAAAAATGAAACCCAAGTAAATCTAGAGAAGTCATCTACGACGACTAATCCATAATGAGCATTACCTAAAGATGTGGTTCTAGTTGACCCAAATAGATCTAAATGAAGTAATTCTAGGGGCCTCTTAGAAGTTATGCCATCTTTAAGTTTAAAAGATGATTTACTTAGTTTACCTCTTTGGCACGAATCACAAAAGTTTTTCTTACTAAAGGCAATTTTCGAAAAACCTTTAACAAGATCATGCTTAGCTAACTTATATAAGTGCTTAAAATAAACATGACCAAAACGGCGATGCTATAATAGTTGTTCATTTGTATTAGCAACTAAGCAATGTTCTATGATTTTAGGCAAGCTCAAATAATAAATATTTTATCCCTAATACCAGTAAATAAAACATGCAAATTAAAATCAACAATATTACAAATATCCTCTCCAAAGTTAACCTTGTATACTTATCACAAAGTTGACTAATGGAGATAAGATTATGACATAAACCACTAACTAAATACATATTGGTAATAAGTGGTTTGGAAGGATTACTGACTTTGCCTACTCCAATGATGGTTCCCTTTTGATTGCCTCCAAAAGTGACCGTTGCACCATCCTTGATTCTAAACACTTCGAAGAGCAATGTGGGATTTCCGTCATGTGTTTGGAGCATCCGCTATCGATCCTTTTAGAGCCAATATGTCTATTATTGCTCTCTTTCTTGTTTTTGGTTACCTACATAATATACCATAAGCTCATGGTACCCAAGCTTTGTTGGGTCCAAGGGGATTAGCCTTTTAGAAACCAAGGCCAAGTGGACTTTGGCTTTCCAACATAGCTACCACTATTTATCACATCGCTAAAATAGTAATTAACATAAGAATTCTTATCATTTATGCTAGTGTTCTTAGGAACTCAAATTTTGTATGTTTTGGGTGTCTTTTTCCTAGTTGCATGCATGTTTGGTTGAGTTATATGTTGTACATGCTTCCTAGGGGCATGCGATCTAGCATAGGAAGATGGATGTGAATAAGCATGAGAAATATATGGGTTATATGCAAATTTAGGAGCATGTATATTATATGCAACATACAGAGCATGCATGTGATGTGGTGGATGTGCATTCATGGGAGGATGATGTGCATGAACATATGAATGTGTAGGAGCACGTGCATGAGTATTTCTCATGTATGGGTTTGCATGTGTCCGTGGGTGTGGAGCATAAAATGTGTCATACGTGTCCATATGTGAAGTAGGAGATTTCCTACGTGTATGAGTGTTGGTGTACATATATGCATGATCTTTCTTTTGGATTCCACTCTTAGTGGGTTTCTTGCCAAAAGAAGGAGAGTATGAAGTGGTAGCCTTCTTTGTATGTTTGCTACCAATAGTGTTTTTGACACCACTTGTGGATGCATCGGAGGATGGCCTCACAAAATCTATAGTTACACCACTATAGGAGGTACAAGATTTGGATGCATTTGCTTCCCCATAACCAATTTCAACATGATGTATGGCCGAAAATTAGTTTGAAAGCAATTAATCCAAGTGTCATTTCCCTTTGTTAAATCTCTTAACTTGGGATGACATGAGCTCATATTTCTCCCTAAGGGAAGAAATATTTGTATCCAAAGAGGACACACGTGTTTTGAGCTCGTGCACTTGGGTTTTAAGAGAATCATTCTCAATACCCATTTGTCTGTTTTGTGAAGCTAGATCAATACTATCTTTAGAATAATTTTGATCTAGTTGAGATTTGAGGGAATTCACCTCATTTCTTGGGATGTTATTTTGAGAAACCAAATTGGCTTTCTCAAGTGTAAGTGTATCAACAATGGTGTCATTGTTGATGATGCATGTCATGGATGATTTGTTAACATTAGATTTCTTTAAAATAGTATATCTAAGCCTAAGGATTGATACTTAAAAATAATTCTTCATTAGCAATACGAAGTTCATCCATGGTTACCTCAGGTTCATCATTGTCACTGTCACTCTCATCAGAGAATGGATCTTCTAAGGCCATAAAGCACATATGTGCACTCTCACCCTTCTCATCCTCGGATTCACTTGAGGAATCTTTGCTTGAATCATCAAACGTCCCAAAAAGTCCTTTCTTCTTGTCCTTCTTGAATTTTTTGGACTTGTGGTACTTTGGTGCTTTCCACTTTTCTTTGTTTCTTAGCATTGGACAATCCTTCTTGATGTGCTCCGGCTTGTTATACTTAAAACAAAGAGACGAAGTATTGTTAGTGGAATCAAATTTAGTTTTTGAAGGAAATTTACCTTTGCGAAAGAAGCATTGGAACTTCTTCACCATTTGCACCATTTCTTCCTAATCCATTTCGTTCTTGGATTCTTCATTATCGGAGGATGAAGAAGTAGCCTTGAAGGCTAACGCTTTCTTCTTTGCCTCTGTTGGGTTCATCATCGCTGTAATCTTCATTCGGTTCTCCCTTCTTACTACGTAAGACATGAGAGTATCGATGAGATTCACCACGGTGTAGTTCTTCATGTCATTGACCTCCTCAATGGAGATTTCTCTTCTTTCCCATTTTGAGGTCATTCCCATGAATATCTTTCTCACCTTTTCTTGTTGGGTGTAGAATTAAACGAGAGCTTCAAGCTCATTGGTGATGTCGGTGAAGTGATCGTACATCGTTTCAATGTTCTCATTATCCTGCAAATGAAACATATCGAAATTTTGTATAGCAACATATAATTTAGACAACTTTACCTTGTTTGTTTTCCCGTGAGTAACAACAAGATGGTTCCATATTTGATATGCACTCTTACATGTGCATATCTTATTGAACTCATCTGGATCCAATGCACAATGAAGAGCGTTCATTGCATTGGCATTGTTCACCTCGAAGGACTTCTCGGCGGGAGTCCATTTGTCAAAATTCTCTTCAGTGGGTTCAACGTACTCCTTATGGAGGGTTCTCCAAAGATAAGCACTCCTAAGAAATATCTCCATCCGACACTTCTAATAGCCGAAATTAGTGACATTGAAACGTGGAGGACGAACCGTTGATTGTCCTTCAAAGACGGTAGACGCACCATCACGATTGTGATTGTTGTACGAATGAGATGGAGGAACGTAGTTGTTGTTGGATGCCATCGCTAAATACCTTGGTCTGATACCAATTGTAAGAACCCTGTCTATAAGGAAAACACTAGAAGGGGGTTGAGTTGTGTTTATAAAATTTGAACGATAGTAATACCAATTTAAATTCATAACTAACAATAAATGAGGAATTATAAATAAACCCAAAATGAAACAATGCTAACACAAAGTATGTTTCAAGGGTTCGAATTATCCAAGTCCAATCCTGACTTGTTCTTGGTAATCCTACGTTCCTTCCACTCGGATACCCCCGGATTCTTAAGTTAGAACCATAACTTGAGATTTCGTTTAAACTCACTTGTAGCAACCTTAAGTGTACTTGAAACACAATCGATGTCCTTGACTCCCACAACTTGAGATCAAACAAACCACTCTCACAACCCGAGAGTAAAACTGATATTGAAAGATATGAAATAATGAAATAGCAACACTTACAATCACCTATGCCTTGAAGTAGAACTTGAAGGAGCAAGTGTGTTGTGTGTTGAAGTCTCTTCCAAGAAGAGAGAAAGACCTTTCTCTTGTCACCACCAATTGCCTAGAGGTACCACTTTGATTCTAGGTTGGAGAGCAAGAGAGAATGAGATTGGAAATCTAGGGCTTTTGGATTTGAGAGCTTGAGAACTTGAAGATGAGAGCTTAGGGTTTTCAAGAGTTGATCAAGAGTTCCTCAATGGAACAGTATAAGCCCTCTTTATATGTTCTCTAAAACCCTCAAATAGAATTTCCAATAACCCTTTTGAAATCCGTGGAGAAATAGCCAACGGATAGAATTTACACAATAGACAGTCGACTGGTAAAGAAACCACAGTTGACTGCTGCACTGTGCACTGTGTCGACTGATGAAGGTCGGACAGGCGCCTGTAAACCAACATGCCACTTAGAAACCTTTTACAGGTGACTGATCGAAACATGTGTAAGTTATGAAAACTCAAGAAGTTTTGGAAAGACAAGACATGCGACTGATGTGGTATCCACAGGCACCTATGCCATGGGCAGGCGACTGTGGAACCAACATCAGTCATCTGGCTGAAACTTGCATAACTTTCCAAAACACAAAGTGTCACGACAAGTGTCGATGGGCAACTTACGAAGCATTCACATGCACCTGTCCATAGGCAGGCGACTTGAAATCAACAACAGCCATCTGGCCGAAGCTTTCATAACTTGCCAAAACATAAAGTGTCAAGACAAGTATCGACAGGTGACTGAAGAAGCATTCACATGCGCCTGTGCCATGGGCAGGCGACTGTGAAACCAACATCAGTCGTCTGGCCGAAAAAAGACAAGTTAAAGATCTTTGGGCAAGAGAAAGACATGCGACTGACTAACAAGTCACATTCCCCTGTAACTGGATAGGCGCCTGTACTTTATACAGCAGTCGCCTGATGAAAGTATAGCTGAAAGCCCAAAAACAAAATGACAAAATATATGCAAAATAGACGACTATAGAACAAATCATAAGAGACTGTTTGGAGACATGAGCATGTACATCGTTCAACAGTCGCCTGTTGAAAGTCCAAAATGCACATGTTAGAGAATAATGAATTAGAGGCCAAGGAAATGAGATTTAGTGATTTCCTAGGACAGAAATAAAGATGTGTGTGTGCTCCAACATAGTTCTACTTCTAAGCTACATACTGGAAGAGAATAAAAAGATTACATCTTGTATTTGCCTCTCTTCTTTCCATAGAATGAGCATGAAGTCTTCTAGGAGCTTCAATCATCGTCTTCGATCATCCAATCCACTTTTCATACTTTGATTGATCCTTGAGTGACATCTATTGCTAATTGATCTTCATGATATGCTTAGGCAATGGATTAACTGCAAGTAGGGGATTAGTCACAAGTATTTATGTTTACTCATCATCAAAACCAAGTAGGGAGAAGTCCACTACTCAACATGTAATAGACATGATGTCATGAGGAGGGCAGTGTTTTAGTCTGCTGACACGTTAGGTAGACGTTGTGTGTGTTCGAGAGTTTACATCTAGCTTTGACGTGTACACGACTCGTAAGTGTGAGTGGTTAGAGAGGCTGATCATCAAGCTTTCTTGCCCGGTTCCACCCATTTTTCATTTCTAGTCTTGCTCGGGGACGACCAAGAGTCTAGCATCGGGGAATTTGTTAGACATATTTTCCACCCATTTTCTCCATCTTTTTCCCGTATTTTTCTTGGTTTATTTTGTGCCATCGCCTTTGTTTTTATCTTCTTTTATTTTCTTTTGTCACTTTTATGCTCGGGTACATTTCTCTATGAGTTACAGGTGATCGAGCTCAAAACGATGCAATTCAGGTAGTATCAATACCGAAGGAGGGAGAGCAAGGGGAGATGAGGATTTGGTCAAGCTGTAGAGGCCAAGTGGAGAAGAAAGAGGCATGACACGGTCATTCGTGCATTTGCACGGCCTTGTTAGTGCACCAAGTGCAAGGAATAGGCTGCAGAAGATTGGCACGGCCGTGCTACACGACCTTGCCGTAATTATTCCAGAAGGCTGAAAAGATGCATGAACGACTTACATAGCCGTGCTAAATTGGGACAGCTGGGGCATCAGAAGTTGGATGGCACGGCTGTACCGATTAGTAGTACGGTCGTGCATGCTGATGATGGTGCACAGCTACCCTAGGTCTTAGGCCTTGACATGGTCATGCCACTCATCAGCACGACCATGTACAAGGCTTTCTATTTAGAAAAAGCATGGTAACAAACTTATAGAGCTGGTTTTAATTCAGAACTTTTGTTAGGCATTTTTGGGGCAAATTCTAGGTCTTGCTTTTGCTGTTTTTGATTGTAAGAACTATGGATCCTTATTGTAACTAGTTGTTAGCTTCTATTTCTCTATTGCATTGATATTAGATTGTGTTGATTGTCATTTCCTAGTTTATTTTTACACTTATTAGCTATGAACCACAACGCATTGACTCCATTAGTTTTAGCTATGATTAGTGAGTAATTAATTAAGCTAGGGCCATATAGAGCCCTATTGTATGAATTGATTATGATGGATCGCCCCAAATATTGACCCAATGAAGATTCTAGTCCGATATAAGATTAGATGATGTACCGAATTCATTCCATTATGTTAGGGTGCTATATAATCCTAACCAACAACTAACCCTTGGGGTTTTGATTTGACGTCCCTAACAGAGGAATGACTATCTAGTGCCCAGCGTTGATGACCAATTAGGCACACTCACTAGAATTATCAATATCGTGGTGACCGAATAACCATCGGGACCACAATAGGGATCCAACCTATCCTCCGAGTCTCCTCCTTCATGGTTAGAAGTCGAGGGGACGAGGATTGAGGCTTAGCCCTCATCGGTGATTATAATCCTTGTATCGATAAGCTAGATCCATTTCCTCAATTTATACAATAATGGTGATACGCTAGCCCTAGCTCCTTCTCCCATTGAATCTTTTCTTTAGCTCATTGTGACTCATCATACACACTCCTACGGCTAGAAAAAACTCGTCACCAATCTTAGACTTCAAACCTTTGCCTCCTTGAGTTCGACACCCACTACAAACGACACTGTGCGCTTGCAGACACATATTAAAGCAAACAACAAGTGCATATGAATAATGAGTTTTAGGCTATTCTAGAGAGTAGGCCTAAGGGGTCCCTTTTGGCCCAATGCCCTAGACTCGTCTGGGTCGGGAGTCATTGGCCGAAATATCACTACATAAATTGCCTAAGCCCAATGAGAGAATAAGTGTATAAATCTAAATATACATGCCTACCACCATGGTTTAGGAGAGTGACCATGACATCACCAACTAAGGAGAGACTTAGACTTTACCCTGTGCCCTCATGGTTTTCACTTGTGCGAGCATAAGATTAGGGTTGATTTTCACTAGCCTACACCTACTGGGAGGACGTATCTAGGGGTAGCCTTACGCGAACGTGTGTGTTAGACTTGATATCGTGAGGAGCGTAGTGTTTTAGTCCACTTCCACATTAGGTAGACACCATGTATGTGTGAGAATTGACCCCTAGCCTTGTTGTATGCACGACTTATGCGCGTAAGTGGTTAGAGAGGGTGATCGTCAAACTTTCCTACCGAATTCCTCCACATTCTTCATTTCTAGTCTTGATCAGGGACGATCAAGAGTTTAGCTTAGGGAATTTGTTAGGCATATTTTACACCCATTTTCCCACCTTTTCCCCCTTGTTTTCCCCCTTTATTTTATGACGTCGCCTTTGTTTTTACCGTCTCTTATTATATTTAACCTCTTTTATGCCCAGAGTTTGTTTCTCTCTGTGTTGCAGGTGATCAAGCCCATAATGATGCACTCTAGACGATAATGAGGCCTAAGGAGGCAAGCCGAAAAGAGGGAGTACCATGGTTGAGCTCGGAGACAAGAAGGAGGAGAAGAAGATATGACACGGTCGTGTGTGCATTTGCATGGTCGTGTCAGTGCTCCAGCTCCAAGGAAGAGCTGTAGAAGATCGACATGGCCGTGCTACACGGTCGTACCGCAATTATTCCAGTACGATGGCAAATTGCATGGACATCTTGCACGGCCATGCCAAATTGGGGCAACTGGGGCAGTAGAAGCACATAGGTTGGATAACATGGCGATGCCGATTAGCGGCACGGCCATGCGGAACGATGGCGGCATGCGCTTAATGTATGGTTTTGGATTTGACATTGCCGTGCTGCTTTTCGGCACTGCCATGCTCAAGGTTTTCTATTTAAGGAAATGATTGTAACGAACTCATTAAGCTTTTTATTACCAAAACTTTGGTTTGTGCGTTTTGTGCAGAATTTCTGGGTTTGTCTTAGTGTACTTTGCTGTGTTTAATTGTAAGAATCTTTAACCCTTGTTTTAATTAGTTAATTGCTTCTAATTCTCTATTACATTTTGGTTGCATTGCATTGATTGCTATTTCCTTAGCTCATTCCCTATTTGCTCGTTATGAACTCTTGTGCATTGACTTTATTCATTGTGACCATGATTAGTGAGTAATCCTATAATCTAGGGCCTTGTAGAGCCATATTGTAGGGATTGATCGTGATGGATCACCCAAAATATCGACCCACTTAAGATTATAGTCTAGGAATTGGGTTGGATGATGATCCGAATTCAACCCATCCCGTTACGATGCTACAACAATCCTAACCACCAACTAACCATTGGGTTTTTGATTTGACTCCTCTAACGAAGTGTTGACTATCTAGTGCCCGACGCCGACGATCAATCGGCCACACTCACTAGAAGCACATATATCGTAGCGACCGACTAATCATCGGGGCTACGATACAGATCCAACCTAATCTCCAAGTCCCCTCTCTCACGGTTAGACGTTGAGAGGACGAGGATTGAGGCTTAAATCTCATCGGTGACTATAATCCTTGCGTCGAGAAGCTAGATCAATTTAGCTCAATCCTTACAATAGTGGTGATACGCTAGCCCTAGCTCCCTCTCCAGTTGAATTCCCATTTAGTTGTTCATTCTCCACTCTCTGTCACACAAATCCCACGCCTACACAAAACCCGACACCGAGCTTAGATTCGAACATTCGCCTCCTTGTGTTCGACACCTGCAACACATGACTCGTGTTCTTGCGAACCTTAATTAAAGCACACAACAAGCTTTAAATTACGTGTTACGTTTTAAGTTAACCGTAAGCGCATGGTGTCAGTTGTAGCTCATGGGTCGAACACAGGGAGGCAGTGGTATGAGTACCGACTAATTGTGTATCTAATTCGCTACGTGAATAGTAGTGGAGAAGAGGTAATCACACTAAAAATACTGAAATAAAAAGGGGGGTGCCGAGGGATAAGCTTCACCACCAGTATAGACTAAAATGCAGGTGATTTAGCTACCCATCCTAATATAATAGAGCCGTCTACAAGGGTTCAACCTCGATACATGTTCTCTCTTTCACGATGTCTGACCATGGAGGGGAGAACGAGGGGTAGTGCTTGGACCTCTAAAGGGAACCCGATGGTTCGTCAGTGCTCCACATACTAGTCGTTCTAGTGAGTGTGCCCGATGGTTCGTCGGCACATAACACTAGATAGTCAATCCTCCGGTGAGGCATGGGTTGATATGAGTTGCATCAAAGCAAAACCCTAGCAATAATCTAATAGGACGATCTTTGGGGAGATCAACCCACACAAATTGTCTACCCTAGGGTTTTGCTAGGCCCTAAGTACCAAAATCTACTCTCTAAGCATCACAATAAACAACAAATAACATAAAGGGAAAAACATCCCGAGAGCAACAAATACAAATTAAGAGCAATGCAATTAAAGGAAATGCAAATATTTAATACAAGAATTAGAAATAAAGATCCTTACAATCACTAGAAGAACAACCCCTTAAGGGGGTGAAAACCCTAGAAAAATCACAGAAGAAGGAACTCCCCTCTCAATCGCACTCACATTTGTATTTATAGTGATACAAAAGTTTGGGGGCGCACGGCCGTGCGACAAATCGGCACGGCCGTGTTGCCACCAAGAATACTAGGGCATGGAAATGACAGCTGCTTTGAGCACCGCCGTGCTGCAAATCGACATGGCCGTGCTGCAAATCGGCACGGCCGTGTCAGTCCTTCTACACGCAACAATAGCTCCAGGGGACACGGCCGTGTGAAACGACCGTGCTAGAGGAGGGCTCTCTGCCTTCTGCAGCTGAATTTAGCGTCGTGTCAATGAGGTTGACACTCCCCCTTGGGCATTTGGTATAACACGGTTGTGTGGTTGCACAAACGGCCGTGTTGACTGCTACTGGGCCCTTTTCTTCTCCTTTTGATCTTCGACCTTCGTTATTCTTCGTCGTCTTCTCTCCCATGCTCCGCCAAACACCGAATTGCCTCGTTCTATGCCCGGATTCCCTGAAATACATAAAATATATTCCCAAAGCATCAAATGTACAAGAACGGGTAAAAAGGGCAAAATAGCATGAATGGTGTAGAATTAACGTGGAAAATGGAGGGTGAAAGGGGCGGAAAAAAGGTGTAGAAAATATGCCTAACAGCTCCATTGCCATGGATTATTATATATCTCTCACTTATTCTGTCAAGCCACGAATTCAGGCATGATCTTATTATTTATTATTTTTAAGACAGAATTATTGCTTAGGGCTAGAATTAAGAATCATGCCTCATAAGATGGATCACTTAGTAGTGATATGGCATCCTTTTGGTGTCCATATTGGTCTGTAATTAGACCATAGATCTTATGGTTCTATTTACCACGAGATGCTCATCTTTAAGTCTTGTGTTTATAAGATGGGAACAATGACTTTCGCATTATCCATTTACATTCATTCATTTGTTATTTATAAGGGAAGAAGGGCATTGGTATTTCAGTTGAACTTCGGGTCCAATTGCTAGTATATAAAATAATTATTCAAAATTTTGAAAATAATAATTGTGACATGTGCCATTATTCATAATTATTTATATGCACAATTGTATAATCATATATCAATTTATGACAATGATAAAACATTTCATTAATAATAAGCAAATAGGCTAATTGTGTTGATCGTCCATTCTACCACTAAAAATAACGTCCACTTTCCAAAATATACATTCCCTTTTTACATAAATGAATAAGTACAACTTTGGAAACCACGTGGGTCCCATAAAAAGTTTTCTTTATCAGGACGGCCTCTGTCTCCATGGAAATATCCATCGGTCTTGGGCATTACATTATATTCCTCACTACATTTTCTCTTAAAAACGAAAAGCACAGGAAAATAAAATTGGGACTTAAAAGCCCAATCCAAAACCAAAATAGAGCCATTCATACAAAATTGTGCTCAATACATTTTCATCACATACATCAGACATAAAATATTCACATGATATGTATATTTGAATATTTTATACTTAATAATTAATTGGACCGTATGGCGACGTCGTACACCGTTAGGTTAGGTAACTAATGGCATAGCAGTCAATGGATCCTCTTAATTATTAAGCAAATGCTTACGATAATAAGCAAAGAACATATCCTAGAAATATGCCAGATAGTACGTGATATGTAGCATATTGACATGATCCTAAAACAAGCATCACAGTTGAGTAATATGCTGAAAAATAAATTATGGACATGGGTGATGTAGTCTAGTTTAAAAAAATTTGAAAAAATGATCTACGCCCCATTATATTTATTTTAAAAAGATTTCTATCCCCTCCCCATTTTTATTTCTCTTATTCTCTTTTTTCTCTCTGTTTGGTTTGGGGGCTGAGGCCCGCAGAAGAAACTGTGGGCTTCTGCCAGCATATCCCCTCATTTATCTTTATTTTGTTTTTTTCTTGGGGCCAAGGCCTGCCAACCTACCCAGTGCCCCTTTTTTTTGTTTTGGGGCCAAGGCCTGTAGCAAACTTCGACCCGCAGACATGAAAAAAAAATTCACATGGGCCGACAGCCCACTGTGCCAAACCCTAGTTAAGGTTTGGTTGGGGGCAGGTGGGGGCGGCCGTCGCTGCTAGCGACTACAGTACATGCCGTTATAGCAGTGGCAGGTGCATGCATGGGGGAGGGGCACTGCCAATGGCAGCGATGCACCACCACTGTAGCGATGACGCATCGCCACTACAGCGACAATAGGCTTCAGACGGTTTGGAGTCGTTAGCCAACAAGAAAACGGAATTTTTTAGAGAACCCCCTTAATAGGGTTTGGGCCAACACCGCCAGCAACAATAGCATGCCGTTGCTGCAGCAGCTGTCGTGGGGTGGGGGGTCGTTTCAGTGGCATAGGCCTACCTGTTTTGATAGTTTTTTCTTTTGGACATTCGGTGGGGCTGGCGACTGCTTGGCCGCTGTCGTAGGGTTAGAGGTCGGTGACCGCCGCCCTCTCCCCCGGGGGTTGGGCTGGCGGCTAGTTGGCCACTGCCCTAGGGTCGACGGCCAGTGGCGGTCGCCCAATCCCCCAAAATTTTTTCCTTTTCTTTATTTTGATCTTGGATATTTAACACGATAAACATAATGATCATGATTACATATACTGGGTTTTTAGGTCTACCTCAAAATCGATGAAGATGGATGTTTGATTTTGATGGGTCGTCCACGTGTGAACAATGTCTCATTCTTCAACGTCTAGACAGCAACGGTCTCAAGATCCTCCATCTTTTGTGAATGCTTTCGCACCGTCCGGCCTCTCTCTCTCTCTCAGGGAAGAGCATGCTAATAACGTATTGTGAAGTGCTTTATGGGGGAGACCCTAAGCGTTTATTTATATGAGAATAGGGAAGAGTCATACAATAGTAGGATATAGTGTTTAAGTAGGATACAAACTCCTAATCTGCTACTAGAGGATATGCCATATATGGGCCTATAATGGACCTACATAACACATTTATAACATTTCATTGTTTGTTTGTTTGTTTAATGTGTCTTAATATTTTATTTTGAAAAAAATACATTTTAATGCCCTTATTGTAACTGCTGTGATGGCTTGTAGCCTTATATCATAGAAACTACATGCAATGACGGATCCAGGAATTAAATTCAAGGGTGCACCGCACAAATTTTTTTAATTAATTACATTGACTTAAGCACATCCTTAAATAAGATGGTCTTAACGATTTACAAATTACAAATTTCATCACGATGCATAAAAAAGACCATATTCATCATTGTATCTTGAACCATAATAGTTTCCTCATTAATAGTCTCTGTAATTATTTGTTTCATGGCATGCATAAGATTCTAGACAATGGCAGCAATTTTAACATAAATTGATGAAATTAAAACCAATAGATCTGTGAGTTGTAGCTGAAAAAGAACAAACCCACATTTAACAAAATTAAAAGAGAAACAGATGAATTTGATCAAACAAAACTTAACCCTAACAAGATTAATTGAAATCCATCCTAAAATGTAATTGACGTGCGTTTATATTTCATATCTTCACGCACGTTTTCTTTCGTGTTTTTCCGTTATTTTCTGCCGTCTCGTATTCGTTTTCTCGTATTTTCTTGTTTTCTTTCACTTTTCCGTGTTTTTGTATGTCTGCAGGAGTTTGCCGGCGTATGGGACATAAAACGACGATATCATGAGTCCCCAGAGCAACGTGAGGAGTCACGTGTGATCCAGGGGGTCAAACGACGAAGATCGTCATCTTTCAACCCCCACCCGATCGGTTGGACACAGCCAACCGATCGGGTGGTGCACGCGTGCACGACCCGGTCAACCGCTGAAGCATCAAAAGTGTCAACCGATCGGGTCGCTGACCGGTTCATCCCGTCTGATCTCTCTGGAAATTGGAGCTGAAACTTAACCGATCGGGTGATCTTCACCCGATCGGTTCGCATGTAGCTGTTTCCCTGAAGAAGATGACCCGGTGAGCTCACCGGACCGTCAGCAGACCATGCAAAAACGTCCGAAGTTACTGTCTTTTGGACAACAATTCCAACCGATCGGTTGATTTATCAACCGATCGGGTCACCCGATGAACTCAAGATCCAAACGACGAGCAGCTTCCATCAATCGACCGTGTCGTCTGACCGGGTGAAGTCTTGAAGATAGCTGCCGAAGTTCGCAGCAGGTCACCTGATCGGGTGATTCTTCACCCGATCAGGTGATGTCGTTTTCTATAAATAGAGACCCTAGGTTTCCAGAAAACGGGAGAGTTATTACTTTTGCTGTTTTTTCTCTCTCTTGACGGCTGTAATTTTTTGGATGTTTGTAAGTTTTCTGATCTTTACAAAACTTTAATATAGTGTTATTTGTATTGCTCTTCCTACTTTTCAATCGCCTGATCATGTTTTTAACGGCCGATTTCGATTTAGATTGCTTTTTAGTAAATATGTGGGAGTAGTTCCCAAATCTGGGATTTTGGTGGAAACCCCTTCGTGGGTTCTCCCCGATGCATCCATAGGGATAGGAAATCGATAGGGATTAGGAATCTATCGGTTACGCGGGGTGTTTTATTGTCATCGGCGGGAAAAAGACCGCCTTTGACGTTGGGCCAAGGGGGAATAAACTTGACGGTTGACTCCCTAGCCATAGCTCACGCCCTTAGCGTAGACATCGAATCCTAGCACGCGGGAGCAGCAGGATGAGACGTTGGGAGTTATCGTTGCGAGCTTAATGCTCCCGGAGTCGGTCAGTGTTAATGGACATGGGAATGCCCACTGACCGAACCCGGGTAGTTCGGAGTATCATCCTGGGCACCGACCGGAATATCAGGCTTATGTGACTCCCGTATTACTCTTAGAGGCAACGTCTCACCATTAGACCCTAATTCCGATCGTTATCCTACCCATAGGCTGTATCGGCGAGAATCGCACGATGGGGTGAAAACCGAAGTCCTGGGTTTTCCCTTTATATCATTTATCCCTCGCATTCTATTTTTCGTGACAACCCATCTGCCGCTTCGGGCTAGGTCACCCATGGGGTGAATCCGGTCCTTTCTGACACGAGCACAACCACGCCTCCCTGAGTTCGACCCCCAAGTCACACTACAACACTGTGCGCTTGCGGTTATAAATATTTAAATCTCATGCCCCCAATCATATATTGCACACATTTGACACGCACAACGAGGGGACATCAAGCTTTATGGTGCCGTTGCCGGAGAGGCAACGTGCTTGTTATTTCAGGATCTCATGAACCCTTGAGTCTAGCTCTCATCTCTATCTCGCGATAATTTTCGCATCCTACACTTTTTTATTTCACTTGTACATATTGTAAATAGTAGTTGTATAGAACTGATTGACTGTGTCACCGTGCAGCTATCACTGCATTTGCCTCCCGTTTATGCAACCCGTGCTTTTGACGTGTTTACTATCTGTGCAGTTCTCTCTCTCTCTTTCTTTACTTATCGGTTATCTGCCCCATGACGAGGATGTTGTATGCCGTTTCGGGCGATATCTGGGATCATTCGCACCACATCCGATGTCTGACACAAAGCTTGGCAGAATCCCTAAATGCTTCGGATATTCTAACCCTTCTGTCTGTCGCTGTGGAAAATCAGAGGAGGTATCATGATATGCAGCAGGATCCAGTCACGACAACTCTCCTTCCTTCTGATGATGTGGTGTATATCGACATGCCCAGTTCCGGATTCGGGGTAGAGGAATTGTTCACGGAGTCTGGTAAGGGAACCACCAGGCAGAGTCTATCGGTTGCGTTGGACAGGGGCCGATCTATTCCTTGCAGAATTTTATCGAGCATCCCGGATCTTGGGACAATGAGGAAGCTGGGAGAAATGGTGGTGAATCATCAACTATTGAAACCTGTTTTCACGTCGAAGCTTTCTTCCTGGAGAATTATTATGAGCTTGAGAAAGACCCACCGCCTTCCTCGATTGCCCCCACGATACCTTGCGAGGGTTTGCCACGCGGAACCACGGCTAGCAGTGAAGTTCCGAACACTGGCTTTCAAGAGATCCACGAAGAATTCCTTTCACTAGAGGATGCTCAGCTTGAGAAATATGCGTCGGGACCTCATGAAGTTGAGATGAAAGAGTTACCCCCGGGACAAAAGTATGAATATTTGGGGACGGGCTCGACCCTGCCGGTCATAGTGAACTCCTCACTGCCTGAAGACCAGATGACCAAACTTCTTGGTGTTTTAAAAAGGTTTAAGAGTGTTTTCAGGTATGCAATTGAAGATTTAAAAGGAGTTAGCTTAGGCCTCTGCTCACACAGGATACTGCTTGAGGATGAGCAAGCCTCCTCGATTGAGCGGCAGCGGAGGCTAAATCCCATAATGATGGAGGTGGTTAAAAAGAAGATTGTTAGGCTTCTACATGCTGGTATCATATAACCTATCTCCGATAGTCGCTGGGTTAGCTCGGTGCACATCGTACCCAAGAAAGGAGGAAAGACGGTGGTTCGCAACTAGAAGAATGAGCTCATACCTATGAGGATCGTCACAGGGTACCGGATGTGCATTGACTATAGAAAGCTGAACAAGGTCACGAGGAAGGATCACTGCCCTCTCCCTTTCATTGATCAGATGCTCGAGAGGCTGGCAAAGCACTACTACTTCTGTTTCATGGACGGGTACTCCGGATTCCTTCAAATCACAATTCATAACGATGACCAGGAGAAGACGACTTTCACTTGTCCATTTGGGACATATGCCTATAGAAGAATACCATTTGGACTTTGTAACGCCCCGGCTACATTCCAACGACTAATGTCCGCTATCTTCTCTGACTACTCCCAGGATATCATGGAGGTTTTCATAGATGATTTTTTCGTGTATGGAACTGAGTTTGACTCATGCCTCAGCAATCTAACTAAAGTCCTGGAGAGGTGTCAAGAAAAGGGACTAGTCCTGAACTGGGAGAAATGCCATTTCATGGTCCAAGAAGGAGTCGTGCTGGGACACGTCATCTCTTCGAGGGGGATTGAGGTTGATAAGGTGAAAGTTGAGGTGATTGAAAAGCTTCCGCCACCGCTCAATCTTCGAGGAGTCCGTGGTTTTTTAGGGCATGCGGGATTTTACCGCCGCTTCATAAAAGACTTCTCCAAGATTTCCAGGCTGCTGACCCAACTCCTAGTGAAGGACGCGCCTTTCGTCTTCGACGAGGAGTGTATGGAAGCCTTCCGCCATCTAAAGCAAGCTTTGATTTTTGCGCCCGTAATACAGCCACCGGACTGGAATTTACCCTTCGTGCTAATGTGCGACGCTAGTGATTATGCCGTCGGTGCCGTCTTGGGGCAGAGGAAGGATAAAAATCTGCATGTTATATATTATACGAGCAAGACCCTTGATGCTGCCCAAAGAAATTATACTACCAAGGAAAAGAATTGATAGCAGTCATCTACGCCATGGACAAGTTCAGGCAATATCTCGTTGGTGCTAAGGTGATCGTGCACACAGATCACGCGGCTCTCAAATACCTATTGAGCAAGAAGGAGGCTAAGCCGCAGCTCATTAGATGGATTCTCCTCCTCCAGGAATTCGACCTGGAAATCAGAGACAAGAAGGGGCGGAGAATGTCGTTGCCAATCACCCGTCCAGAATGTCTACCCTCTATTTGAATGCTACTCCGGTTGATGATTCGCTCCCTGACGAGCATCTTTTCTCCGTCTCCTCCGCTTGGACCCCTTGGTACATCGACATCGCAAATTATCTGGCTTGTGCCATCGTCCCCCACAACGTGAGCTACCAGCAGAAAGAAATTCTTCCATGAGGTCCGCAAATTTTATTGGGACGACCCCCATTTGTATAAACCTGCAACGATGGGGTGATACGAAGGTGCATCCCTGAAACTGAAGCGACCTCCATAATTTTCCACTGCCATGGTCAGCAATGTGGAGGGCATGCAAGCACCAATAAGATGACTGTGAAAATTCTCCAGAGCGGATTCTACTGGCCAACCCTCTTTAAAGACACCCATGCTTATGTCCAAGCCTGCGACAAATGCCAAAGGACGGGGAACATCTCAAAGAGGAACGAGATGCCTCAACACTACAT
This sequence comes from Scilla litardierei, assembly GCA_030789695.1. Taxonomy (NCBI): domain Eukaryota; kingdom Viridiplantae; phylum Streptophyta; class Magnoliopsida; order Asparagales; family Asparagaceae; genus Scilla; species Scilla litardierei. The sequence continues at coordinate 71,118,864 of CM061134.1, read as the reverse complement.
CCTAGAGGTAGAGATCTTCGATGTGTGGGGAGTGGAATTCATGGGACCGTTCCCTTCCTCTTCTGGGAACCAGTATATCTTGGTAGCAGTGGACTACATATCGAAGTGGGTTGAAGCGATAGCCAGTCCAACCAATGATTCTCGAGTGGTCGCCAAGTTCTTTAAAAACAACATCTTCCTGTGGCTCGGTGTACCTCGAGTCCTGATCAGTGACGGAGGGAGCCACTTTATAGAGAAGAAATTCGAAGCTCTCTTGAAAAAGTACGGGGTACAACACCCGGGTGGGGCGTGCCTACCACCTGCAGACTAGCGGCCAGGTGGAAGTTTCTAAAACGAGAGATCAAGAGCATACTGGAAAAGACGGTGGCCAACTCTAGGAAGGATTGGTCATCAAAACTTCCTGACGTGCTTTGGGCTTACAGGACGACATTTAAAACTCCGATCGACACAACCCCCTACCGGCTTGTCTACGGGAAGGCATGCCATCTGCCCGTGGAATTGGAACATAAGGCATTTTGGGCAATCAAGAACCTAAACTTTGACGCCAAGGAGGTTGGAGGGCACCGACAGTTACAACTTAACGAGCTCGACGAGATCCGGATCAATGCTTATGAAAATGCCCGGATCTACAAGGAGAAGCTGAAGCGGTGGCACGATAAGCGCATCCTGAAGAGGGAATTCAAGGAAGAAGACTTAGTTCTCCTATTCAACTCGAGGCTGAAACTCTTTCCTGGAAAGCTCAACTCAAGGAGGTCGGGACCTTTCCGCGTCACCAAGGTCTTCCAGCATGGGGCTATTGAGATAATGGGAAGAGATGAGCCATTCAAAGTCAACAGGCAACGCCTTAAACACTATGCGGTAGGAGAACCAGCATTCTCTCCGGTCGGATTCTCAGCGACTGACGACTCTTCCTCAAACCCTCCGGATCCTAATTGACCACCATATGAGGCATCGAGCAAACGATGTTAAACAAAAGCGCTTCATGGAAGGCAACCCATGTTCTAAACTCTCACCCTTGTTTTTAGGCTTATTTTTAGCTTGATTATTTCTATTTTAATAACTAAATTCAGCCACGAAATCATCCGTCGAGAAACTTAGGCCATTCGTGAATTTTTGCAGGAAACAAGCCCTCACCCGACCGGGTGACTACTAAACCGATCGAGTGAGACGTATCTGACGATGGCCGTATCTGCTCTCCTTACGAACTGGTCGGGTGAAGCATTGCGTGACCGGGTGGCTGACCGTGTGAGAAGGGCCGAATTCTCGGGAAATTTAGGGGTTATATCAACCGATCGGTTGAGTGAAGCCACTGTCGTGTGATTGACCGGGTGAAAAGTCACAGACTCGCGGGAAGAAATGGGAAGCGGTCAACCGATCGGGTGAAAACTCACCCGATCGGTTCACCTGTAGCTGTTGGCCGACGGGAGATTTTCGAGACTTATCCACCCGATCGGGTGAATCCTCACCCGATCGGTTCGTTTTCGCCCCTATTAATATCCCTGTCGCACGATTTCGTCCACCCGACCCCCAAACTTCCATTCGCGTGACCTCTCTCCCTCCAACTACCGAATCAATCTCCTCCATCTACCCCATTGCCCCTAGACCTTCATCCCCACTCATACCCATACTCCCCCACCCTCGCCACCTCCCCATCGACAACATTCTCTCATCAAACTTCCAAACCCTAACCCTAACCCCCAAATTTTCGAAAATTTCGATTCTTGTCGGATCAACGAGCGGCGGCTTCCCAAATTGATTCCTTATATTGCGTGGAGTCTTTCGGGTGCTTGATCTTACAACGTTGATGGGTAACCTCTTTCCACTCTTCACATTTATTTCATTTTATGTAATGTCTTGAATTTGTGTTTGCACACTTTATCTGCTTCATCATCTTCATAGACACCATATCCCGCTCCATCATTCTTCCCCTCGCCTTCACCATGTCCGAGAAAGGAAAGGAAATAGCCTCATCGTAACGCAGACATCCCCTATACGGTCCCTTTTCCCCATCTTTCCTCGGCATAAATCCTTCGTCTGAGGAGCAATCCGATCGCTTACAAGCCCTTCTTCATCGCCCTATGTGACATACTCTTTTCACCGACTTTCCCACCCTACAATCTCTTGGACTCTTTAGGGGCGTCTGTGCACTTTTTCGCTTCATAGGTTGCGATTATCTTCTGCGGACCCACGCTAATACACACAAGAATCTCACACTTGAGTTTCACAGTTCTCTCGAGGTGTCTGATCATGGTTTCACCTTCCGGGCCTTCAATTGTGATTTTTCCATGAGCTTCGACACGCTTAACAACATTCTAAACTTCCCTAACCCCGATCGACATGTTGAATGCTCCACTCATGATCGATTTGACATCTTTTCCTACTTCTGGGCTGATGGTGTTTGGCAACGATTCACCCGATATACCTCCTTTCCAGTGGTATCCCTCGCCTCCTACATCATACACCCTTGCTACCGTTTCGCCCACTACTTCCTTGCCAACACCATCTTCGATCGCGTCGATGTATCCACGGTGTCTAGGGATGAGCTGCTCTTTCTCTATGCCATGTCCCATGACCGGATTCATGGGAATATCCCTTTGCCCATAAACACCGCTCATTGGATCATCCACGAGCTCTTATCCGTCAGACGCGCAGCTTCTGGCTCTATCTGCTGTGGGGGAATTGTCACTCTTATCGTCAGTTGTGTCTTGAGGATGCCGCCCGACCTCCCTGTTGTATCGGGACGTAGCCGCATCGATCGCGACTACTTGATCGCTATCGGTATGCTTACTCCTTTCGGGGAGGATCATACAGCCTACCTCTATAGCCCTGCCTACACTCCTTTTGCCATCCTCCCACCCTCATCCCCGGAGCGTTTCCCCTTACGCCTTACACACCTACCCTGGGAGTTCTACCCAGATCCTTGGTACGCCACACTCGTTCAATTTCCACCCATGGATCCTCCCGATTGGCACCCGTGTGTCGGTCCACCCCGTGCCACCATCATCCACCACGATCCACCGATAAATCTCGATCCTCCGGTGGTCCAGCCTGTTGCTCCTCCTTCTCCTATTCGCACACCCTCTCCTTCTTCCTCAGAGAATTCCTTCTACCATTATTCACCACCCTCCTCGCCATCTCCTTACCATTCCACCACAAGCGACTCCGATTGACCTCCCCCTTGCATATCTCTGCATTTTCATGATCGCATCATTTCGCTAGCATTGTTACGTCTAGCTTGGGGGAAGTCAATTTTTATGTGTGCAGTCGTGTGATGTTTTTCTTGTTGTGTTTATTTTCTATGTTATGTCGTGTGATTTTCTATTTTTTATTTTCTGTTTATGTGTCGTGTGGTGTGATTTTTATTTTTTATTCTTCTTTTCAGTTTCGACTGTGTGATTTTCTTGTCTTTCGTGTCTTTTTGTGTCTGTGCGTATTTCCCCCATATTCATTGCCCTCCCGTAATTAATTCTATTGCATTGAGGGCAATGCAAGTTTCAGCTTGGGGGAGTCGCACTTCGTGCGTCATTTGTCTCTTTTTCTTCGTTATTTGAGTCGTTTTCCATCGTGTTTTTCTTTTTTATTTTCTACTTTTTATCTCTTTCTCCTAGAGATGAACCCTATGATGAATTGCCACAAAAATCACACACACACACCTAGCTTGGCTTCGATAATCACATTCACTAACCCAAGAAAGTAGAGTCTTCTTGCATCTCATGCATCGTGGGTCTACTTAGCCTTATTGTGAGTCGTGTGTCGTGACTAAAGTATGGTGTGCTTCTACTTTGTGATTGTGTTTTATATACCAGTCCAGGAATGACCCCTAGATTATCATGCTTCGATTTGAATATGCTGTATTTGCCTATCTTATCTGCTTCTGTATGCGTGAATACACATATATCGTATGCTTCATTTCGCATGTGTCGGGATTCCACAGTTAGGACTAGGATAGCCCGTTTTAGCCTATGATCTGATTAGCGAGAGATTTCCCTTGCCCAAGTGTTTATAATCTGATTTCTTTTTTATTTTACTTGGTGCAAATCCCCTTGTCATGTACCATTCTCCCACTTGGGAGAGTACACATGTATATATCCCAATATCCAAAAATCTAAAAAAGGAGAGAAAAGAAAAACCCAAAAAAAAGAAAATAAAAGAAAAGAGAAAAGAAAAAAATTATGTATAGCCAAAAATCCAAATAAAATACAAATACCCAAAACGCAAAAATTTCCAGTGTGAATATTTCTCCTATCTACCGAGAATAAAGGGAAGGCGAGAATCTGCACCGAGTGTTCTACTCCACATCATCTCAATCCCCATCGCTTTCGAAAACACTTGGAATAGGGAGTTTTTAGCTATTACCTAGGCGGTAGTGTGGTGATGCCCGAGTCCCTTGCTGTGGAGTCCCTGACACATGATGCGTTTCTATTCTCATACTCTTCTCATGCATGCTTGAGCCATATATTCACCGCTTATTCCGAATCGAATCGATATTTGGGTCACTTCTTGGATTTGTGAATATGAAGTTTATAGCACAAGGTAGATAGCGACACTGACTGCTAGCACACGATCACGCTCACTCGCACTTCACCGCGTGGGCCCACGACACTTGTCTGGACTTGTATTCCTTGGTTTAGTGATGTGATTTGGCGTTTGCTTGCTTGGTGTGTCGTTTTTGATTTTGTTGGCCCTGACGGATGATTTAGGATTTAGAGTTCTCTTCTCTCTCTCTCTCTCTCTCTCTCTCTCTCTCTCTCTCTCTCTCTCTCTCTATTTTCTCCCTCCGAGCTCCTACTCTCACTCGTCTTCCTCGAGGACAAAGAAGGGTTCAGCTTGGGGGATTTTGACGTGCGTTTATATTTCATATCTTCACGCACGTTTTCTTTCGTGTTTTTCCTTTATTTTCTGCCGTCTCGTATTCGTTTTCTCGTATTTTCTTGCTTTCTTTCGCTTTTCCGTGTTTTTGTATGTTTGCAGGAGTTTGCCAGTGTAGGGGACATAAAACGACGATAGCATGAGTCCCCTGAGCAACGGGAGGAGTCACGCGTGATCCAGGGGGTCAAACGACGAAAATCGTCATCTTTCAACCCCCACCCGATCGGTTGGACACAGCCAACCGATCGAGTGGTGCACGCGTGCACGACCCGGTCAGCCGCTGAAGCATCAAAAATGTCAACCGACCGGGTCGCCGACCGGTTCATCCCGTCTGATCTCTCTAGAAATTGGAGCTGAAACTCAACCGATCGGGTGATCTTCACCCAATCGGTTTGCCTGTAGCCGTTTCCCCGAAGAAGATGACCCGGAGAGCTCACCGGACCGTCAGCAGACCGTGCCAAAACATCCGAAGTTACTGTCTTTTGGACAATAATTCCAACCGATCGGTTGATTTATCAACCGATCGGGTCACCCGATGAACTCAAGATCCAAACGACGAGCAGCTTCCATCAACCGACCGTGTCGTCTGACCGGGTGAAGTCTTGAAGATGGCTGCCAAAGTTCGCGGCAGGTCACCCGATCGGGTGATTCTTCAACTGACCGGTGATGTCGTTTTCTATAAATAGAGACCCTAGGTTTCCAGAAAACGGGAGAGTTGTTAATTTTGCTGTTTTTTCTCTCTTTTGACGGCTGTAATTTTTTGGATGTTTGTAAGTTTTTTTATCTTTACAAAACTTTAATATAGTGTTATTTGCATTGCTCTTACTACTTTTCAATCGCCTGATCATGTTTTAACGGTCGATTTCGATTTAGATTGCTTTTTAGTAAATATGTGTGAGTAGTTCCCAAATATGGGATTTTGGTGGAAACCCCTTCGTTGGTTCTCCCCGATGCGTCCATAGCGCTAGGAAATCGATAGGGATTAGGAATCTATTGGTTACGCGGGGTGTTTTATTGTCATCGACGGGAAAAAGACCTCCTTTGACCGTTGGGCCAAGGGGGAATAAACTTGGCGGTTGACTCCCTAGCCATAGCTCACGCCCTTAGCGTAGACGTCGAATCCTAGCGCGCGGGAGCGGCAGGATGAGACGTTGGGAGTTATCGTTGCGAGCTTAGTGCTCCCGGAGTCGGTCAGTGTTAATGGACATGGGAATGCCCACTTACCGAACCCTGGTAGTCCGGAGTATCATCCTGGGCACCGACCGGAATATCGGGCTCATGGGATGTCGGTATCACTCTTAGAGGCAACATCTCACCATTAGACCCTAATTTCGATCGTTATCCTACCCGTAGGCCGTATCGGCGAGAATCGCACGATGGGGTGAAAACCAAAGTCCCGGGTTTTCCCTTTATATCGTTTATCCCTCGCATTCTATTTTCCGTGACAACCCATCTACCGATTCGGGCTAGCTCACCCATGGGGTGAATCCGGTCCTTTCTGACACAAGCACAACCACGCCTCCCTGAGTTCGACCCCCAAGCCACACTACAACACCGTGCGCTTGTGGTTATAAATATTTAAATCTCACGCCCCCAATCATATATTGCACACATCTGAGACGCACAACGAGGGGACGTCAGTAATGCACTGATTTTAAGATGCCCCTCCACTGGCACTCATCTTCCCCATTTTTCCGGACGATACATACACATATCACAAGGAAAGAAGAATAAGAATCAAAATTCAGATCATCAAATACCCCAAATCACCAAATTCCCTCAAATCAAAGAATCAAAACGCAGATTCATTCACACAGATTCCTCCAAATCCCTCCAAATTAGATAAAACATTATCGAGAAGAAAAGAATAAGAATCGGGTAAAACCCCTAACCCTATCGACAATAACTCGCCTTGAAATTATGAACCATGGACCACCAAATTCCCCCAAATCAGGTAAAAAAATTTCGAGAAGAAAATAATAATTATCGGGCAAAAACCCAACCCAATGGCACTACAGGAATATTTATACGGGACTCGGGGTAGGCCTTATTTAAAATCAGGGCTGGATTATTTTTTTCAAAAAATATTTATTTGTTTGCGGCAGGAATCGAACCCGCCACCGCCGCCTAAAGATTGCACTCACCAGGCACTGGGCTCCTTATCTCTTTGGTGTTAAAGGAAACAAAAATTATATCGGAGTAGTCCATTGCTCAATTTTAAGGGGGCACATGGCCCCCTTGGCCTCCATGTAGCTCCATGCCTGACTACATGTGTGTACATATGAACATATAGATATTTGTTTGTGTATAGATGTATCTCCTTTCTTATAATTTTCATGTTTATTTGAGATTATTGGTTGTCGGTTTGTTTATGCTAACTGCTTCACTATTTCATCTCGTGATCATATGGTTTCAAATTTTTTTAAATTACTTCACTCGATACTAGGAGACTTGCTCACTTGTCCTCTTTATGTGGATATAGTTTCCATGCAAGTTTTATTAATGAAATAGAAATAACTTATGCACACATTTTATGGGCACCGAAAAACCCCAACCCACACAAAAAGCACGAAGGCCCCATATAGGAGTCTCAGTCGGTGCAAAAACCGAGTGCAAATGAGAAGAGTGGGTGCAAGTGTGGGAATTGTCTTGGGGGATTTGGGATTTTTTTATTTTTGGATATTTTTTGAGTTTTTTTTGGGGTGATGTGACACTGTTACGTAGGACAAACCTGTGTGCAATTGCCCTCAATAATACATCCACATAGTGCTTGAGCAACCAAAAAACCCGCAACCACAACAGGGTGCAGGACCCCTGCCTAAATGGAAAAGAGTGTAAGAGTGGGTGTGAGTGTAGGTAGTGTCTTGGGGTTATTTGGGGGTTTTTGATTAGGGGTGCGGCTTTGGGTTTTTTCGGTGTTTTTTGAGTTTGGTGGTTTTTTGATTGGGGTGTGAGTTTAGTTTTTTGGGTGCTTTTTGAGTTAGAGGATGATAGGACATTGCCACATAGGACAATCCCCATCAATCATTCATCATTTGTAATATAGATATTCACGTTATATGTATGTTTATCTTATTGAGTTCTCGAATCTGATTTATACCTAATTCACCAAATACATTATTTTTTAAAGATTTGATGGTGCTCTTGAATATGTGTCCTTCTACGTGTAATTCATTTTTAAATCATACAACACCCTTTGTTAGTAAATGAATCATCATCATCATCAAATTCTACACACTACTAGAGTTGTGTTGATATCAATGTTGATGAGTGAAGCTCACAACAAAGATCCTAGTCTGGATTTCACTAAGCCAAGCTCTTTCTCCGGTACTTGAGAGATAGAGAGGGAGGCATCAGAGGAACAGATGGTGGTGGCCCTTTGATTTGACTTCGATGCATAAGTCAGATAAGGCAGGATGAAGGAGATGTGTAGATGTGAGTGGATACATATTAGCATACCTGTTGATGGAGCTGCTTTGGTATTTATATAGGGCAGGGGGTGGTTACGCCACGTCAGGCATAGCCGCATTATGAGATCATGATTTTCTAGCATACCTAACACAAATTTATAAAGATCTTAGTTCCTCCAGGGTAACTAGCTCCCCACATCAAGCCTGCCATTATGCAAGTGGGTGAATGGCCATTAACTGCTCTCCGCTAGTAATGGCATGGAGAGAAAGTCGGTTGACAGCATTAAGGGAAGTCACCTGAGTATGCAGAATGGTTATGATAAACAACCTCATTAGACATGCAGACCTTTAGCGATGAGGTTGTTACTAAGGAGCCGACCTCAAGTGTTCACCGCTAAGACTTGAATGAATGAATGTTGGTCTATCTTGAAGAGCTGTGCCTGCAGCTAGGCTAGGCCGACCTCCTAACCATTCTTGAGTCGTCCATGAGGAGACATGTGGTTTTATATTCGTGCATAGTGGGATCATAGTGCCAGTATCAGCTAGGTCTCAATAGTAGAGGGCCCCATCATAAATATCATTAACATGGGCCCCTCGTCTTCTGGTTCGATGCTGTCGACTTGAGCTAACCTCCCAAGCTGTTCTCGAGTTGTCCCTGAGGACATGCGTGGTTTTATGTTCGTGTGGTGGGCCCTTACTTCCATGTTTGGCTAAGTCTCAACGATGTCATACCCCAGATTAAATATCATTTACATGGGCCTCGCATCTCTAGCTCAACACTGTTGACTTTAGCTGAATAACACAGGTCAAATGTGGAGAGGTGGAAAGAGAAAGCTGAAGAGTCAGGAACCGTCTGCTCACCTCATCTGTACGATTCACTTTGCCATCAGAATGTGGTGCCTAGATAGAAGGGCGGTACATGGGGGAAGTCCCCCTCATGATGTTCAGCTGACATGGCTACCTCCTCTCGGAGACCGAAAAGGCAGAGCTGACGTGACTGCACTTTCCTCGGAACCCCAAAAGGCATGCCCAATTCTCGATGGGACATGACAGTTGTTGTGGACCATTTTTGTGGGCGGTCATGATGTGTGAATGTTGCACGATCACAGGGATCAAACAGTCATAATCGGCCCCACTTAGTGCAGGTAAAAAGGGTAAGGTATGTTAACAGTTGGTCGCACATGCACCTAACCTCTCACCTCTCTTTGCTTGTCCATCGTTGATGTGCTCCTTTATTTTCTGATTACTAAAGCGGTTGTCGATCTTCACCAGAAAAGGTAAAATCCTATTTTGCTTGCCCTTTGCATCACCATGTGTAGTGTTCTTTCCAGTAGAATACGTTCTCCCCCTTTTTCTTCATTCCCCTATCATTTTACTCAACACATGTCAGACACTACTGACTCACAAGCCATCCCCTCTAACTAGTTTGAGCTATCATTGCCAGAGGAGAAGTAACCGTTAACTGTGGAGGTCTCTGGTGAGGGTGGCTAGCACCTTCGAGAGGATTGAGGTGAATATGGTAGACTCTCGTGTTAGAGAGCAGACTAGATTTGTGCCCATGGTGAGGTAGCTACCCTTTAGGGCCAGTCACCATGCTCGAATCCATATGGCCCTGCTGTCTGTCCCACCATGACCTACTGCCCTGATTGCATCGGCCCCTCTTATGGCACCTGCCTGACCACCGATGGTCTCATCGTCATCTGGTCAATACCTTCCTATTGGGTCATCGACGTCTTTCTCTTTCATCCTGGGTTAAGACACCTTTGACAAAGTAAAGGTGGCTGACCTCTGAGGCAAAAGAGGAAAGATTGACAGAGGGAGGCTGCCGAACTTTGGGTTGAAGGACTTCAAGTCCAAGATAACTGGGGCCGACTGGTGCTGCTTCGGGAAAGGTTCCAAATCCCCTCCTCGATAGGCCTGAGACTCCCTTTTGAGCTAGAGGGAGCACCTGGTAATCCATATTAGGGGCGATTGCACCGAGTTCAGTGCATTTAGGTGCAGGGCTTTGTCTTCCTTCCAACAGTCTTCTCTATCGTTTATTCTACCTCTTGAATTTGGCTCCTAGCCAGCTAGCTCCAAACAACTTCAAGAGCTTAGTCCCATTGGCCACAGTGTTCGCCTCTTACCACAAAGGCTTGTTGTCAAGCGAGCTGGTGCATGTGATTTTTGATTTGAAGAAGATCACCGATGTCTAGTACTACATATGTGTCTAAACTAGATCCCCTTAGATTTTTGATGAGAAGCCATTGGGAATAAGAAGTGGAAGGAAAGGTGGTTCTGAGCCACGGGAGGCTGAGAGAGCTTCAAGTAGAGCCACATTCCAACTGAAGAGAGAGTGCCACACTAGTTTGGATGTCATTACAGGTGGGACCTGAAGTTAGACTGTAGTTGACAGGAAGCATGATTGGTATGATAAGAGTGGCTTTCCAACCAACCTTCCATTGAAGGTCGCTCAATGTCTTGTTGCAAGAAAGATGGATTCAATTGCTTGGTGGTGCCTACCGAAGAGAATGCAGAGCTTCATGTTGCTCCTTATGTCACTGACGAATAACAACCTCTGAGCTACTGGAGGTCAGATGTCTAGAGTTTCTACAATGGTGCTAACATGTCCCTTTTTGGCTTTACAGATATGGGATGCTTCAAGCTGAATCCTGCCTAGAATGAGCGGGCCTACCAAGTTGTTCTTCAGCCGCTTCATTTTGCCTAACTTGAGAGGATTCCAAAGCCAGGGGCTTCCAGGCCTCACGAAGAGCAGGCATTTCCTACTACTGATGGTGATGTTGAGCCTTATAATCTCTTGGTTCTGGGGACTGGGAGCAAGGTCGTAGGAGCTTCCTCTTAATCAACCTTGACTCAAAGGATGAGGTCGATTCTAATAATCGCTCCCATGCGACTTACCGAGGTGAGGAAAGAAGAGGGTAAAGAGGATGCATCTTCTATGATACCACATGTGGAGCCCACTTGTAACGACTGGTTTTTCATGTATTTGGATTATCTATATTATATATATGTTTTGGTGGATTTTCTCCTTATGTGTGATTTTCTATCTCCGTAGCTTTCGTTTTCATTCGTTTCGTTGTGATTCTTTAGCTTCTTCCTTAGATCGTTGGGTTTAGAGTAAGTTATTCGTGACGAGCTTCAAATCGCTCATATCTTAGAGATAGGTTGATCTTAGAAGCCGTAGAAATCTTCCTGGAGCTTCGCGCTTCGATTCAAGACTTTTCGTGCACTTTAGTTGGTTCAAGAAGGGGGACCAACCGACTAGATTCCAATCTAGTCGGTCAGGAACTCTTCTGGAACCGACTAGTTCATTAAATCAATTATACAGGAGTTACTGTTTACTCTTAGTCGGTCTAAGAACAACCACCGACCGACTAGATGTGAAACTAGTCGGTCAGAACTTGCTATCAGACCGACTAGTTCCTTTGATAAATTTCACCTAAGTTACTGTTTATCGTTAGTCGGTCTAAGAACGTTTTTCGACCAACTAGGTTGCAAACTAGTCGGTCAGCCATTGTTCTTTAACCGACTAGTTCATTGACCATTTTTGGTGCCGAGTTACTGTTTGATCTTAGTCGGTCACAGTTGGTCGACCGACTAACTAGTTCTCGAATTAGTCGGTCAACAACTCTTCTTTGACCGACTAATCGACCCCGTAAACCTAGGGTTTGCCCAGCCACCGCACGATTTTCTATTTAAGCATCCGATCGTTTCTCTTTCTTTCTTTCACTTCTCTTGGCTATTTCCTTTCCCCTTGGAGCTATGATCTTCCCAACACTCCCCAATCCATTCCTTCATCCCTGGAGCCCCCGCTCACCCTCATTTGGGCCGGAAACCTTCCTTTAGGCCGTCGGCAAACCCCAAAACCCCCAAATCCCAATTTCTCCAGATTTTCTCGACATTTTCCAGATCTGAGCCATAGTTCTCTGGATCGTTCTTCCGTTGTCGTGTTTGCTCAGCATCGTTCTTTCGCTACGATACGGTTAGTGAATCAACCCTTTAATATTCTCATAACCCACATAGTGATTTTTGTTATACCCTAATAGAATGGATTGGATATTGTGCTGATGTTGTTTTGCCATGGCAGCGATCTCATCTCCGTAGTTAACATTTTTGTGACGTGCCTCGTTGATCGTCATCCTTAGTGCCAGGCAATTGAAACTTGCCACTTAGGGTTTTAGGCCATGCCTTAGGCCATTTGCTTGTTGTAGGCGTAAAAGAGACTAGGCGACGAAATGATACTCGCCTAGGCGCAAATCTTAGGATCCAGCTTGACAACGAAGCTTGATCCGATTACTTTAATTATTTTGCACTTGCTGTCATCCATGCATCTTATCTGCCGTGTTTAAATTCAATTAACGGTACGCGAATTATTATGTTGAATATTGCATTCGTAGCACACGCTACATTACTTGTACTACTTGATCCGGCTAGGCACCTGCTTTTAGCGGGCATAACGCTATGCCAAATACACTTCCTGGCTCGTGATCCAGAAGCAAGCATTACGCGTTCGGGGGTAATGCCCTGGCTCGATACACGTGGAGGGGTAGGGATAAGCGATCACCTGAGTTTACGAGTTGGCCTGATCCGCTACTCTAGCCTGAAGACGTAATCTCTGTGCACGACGTGTTTACTTGACGTGTTTACTTGACGTTATTACTTGGCTTGTACTTGTCCGTGTTTATACTTGTAAAACTTGTCATCCATCCTATACTTGCCATGTTATGCATCATACTATAACTGCTAGGTTGTTAGTTTACCTTCCTTTCAGTTTCCTTGCCCAAGTCTTTTAGACTTGCTGACATGTGCCCTTTACTCTTTTGGGTGACACATGTTAGATCCTGAGCCTGAGGTTGCTGCTGAGGACGTGGTGTTCGTTGACGCTGAGTCAGAGCCCACGTTCATCGAGGAGTTTGAGGACCCGGGCGATCAGTCGTAGAGACTGTTTGTGTTGTTGTTTAGATTGCTTTAGTTGTCGGTGCGTAGCACCAATACTTTGTTCGTGTTGCCTTTTGTTGGCCATGTTTGGGCCTAGACTCTTCCTTTTAGCCTGGTGGCTTTTCTGTGATGTTGAATATTATTGTGGACAAATTCTGAGATTGGTTAACTTATATCATTCTCCCTTACCATGTTATTATTATTATTATTATTGTTCCGTTTGCATTCACAGGGACCTGCATATATTCAGATTTGACGCTTATCAGGCGTGTAGCTTCACAGCTCCACGTCTGTGCAGACCTTGTCACGTCTTGCCTCCATTTTAGGGAAGCGGGGCATGACAGGTTTTACTGGTGGCCCATACAGGTCCAATGTGTAACTGCAAACTAACGGAATAACGATAATAATATTTGATTATCCACAAATAAAGATTCGATATCCGAGTCATAGTTTATGAGTCTAATTGTTTTGTTTTCTGTGTCATTAGATGGTAGGAAGGTGAAATACCCGAGCTGGTGGTGGTGCGCCCCCTCATGACGAGGAGCCTAATCGGGAGCCCACCAATGGGGAGATGATGCGGATGATGCTTCAGATGATGCAGGTGCAGCAGGGCGTGCTCCTGCAAGTCCAGAATGCTCCAGTTGTTCGAGCTGCTCGGGCAGTTCCGGAGGTCCCTCATTCTAAGCCAGGAGCGAAGCAGTTTCGGGAGCTGGGACCTGTATATTTTGATGGTACTGAAGGTCCTCTAGCTGCTGACGAGTGGGTCAGGAATATCGAGGACAATTTGAAGATGTCCAAGGTCAACGATGTTGGCTGGGTTGACTTGGCGAAGAGGCAGCTGAGGGACAATGCCTGGAATTGGTGGGATGCTGAGGAAGAGCTGTTGGAGGAGCTGATATCTTGGGCTACCTTCAAGTCCAGTTTCGATGAGGAATATTTTCCGAAGGAAGCCCGGAGAGAGATGCTGCAGCGCTTCATTGATTTGAAGCAGGGGAGCTTGTCGGTGGATCAGTACCACCAGGAGTTCACCAGGCTGAGTCGGTTCGCACCGAAGATGGTGCAAGATGCTGATGAGAGGGCTCAGAGGTTACTGCAGGGGCTTGCTTTGGAGCTTCAGAGTTTTGTGTCTTCCTCTGATCTGGAGTCTTATCAGAAGGTTCTGATAGCGGCGCGGAGGCAGGAGCTGATTGTGAACCGAAGGAGAGGACACGTTGCTGGGGCTGGGAAGAGGCCTATGGAGCAGGCCAGAGCGGTGGTTACGCCTGGTTTCAAGCCTAATCAGCCGGTGCAGTTCAAGAGGCCAGGAGGGCCTATTCAGAAGACTTGCCATTTCTACGGCAAGATCGGGCACATCAAGGAACAGTGTAGGAGATTCCTGGGCCAGTGTATTGTCTGTGGAGATCCTACCCATACCATGAAGGACTGCTCGAAGTCGAAGCAGCCTTGGAGAGCACCTGTTGCAGCACAGCCGTTGCAGCAGAGAGCGACTGTTCCTGCTGGGCGTGGAGCTGCTCTTGTTCCAAAAAAGCAGACCTTTCAGCAGGCTTTTCAGCCAAGGCGGCAGGCTTTTCTGATGTCTGAGGTAGAGAGCATGGCTGTGGATGAGGTTATCGCAGGTAATCCTCAATCTAGCTGTTCCTTTCTTAGTTAGTTTTGTTTGTTAGATTATGTTGTTTGCTTGTACATGATTGTTTGCTAGAATAGGGCTTGATTATTAGATTGGTTGTAGGTGTGATTCTGGTGTGCACATTTCTTGCACGAGTCCTCTTTGACTCAGGTGCATCAATGTGCATTTTGGCACAGCGCTTCGTGGAGAAGCATTCCTTGGTGACGTCCCCTCTTTCCAAGAGTTGGAATATCGTTACAGGGAATGGCGTGGTCTCGGTGCATCGTGGTTGCAATTCTTGCTCGTTGGTGGTCTGTGGACATGAGCTTTATTCTGATTTCATTGTCCACGACATCATCAACTATGATGCGGTTCTTGGGATGGATTGGCTTGCGAGCTTCTATGCTACGATCGACTGTCGGAGGAAGAAGGTGGTGTTCGAGATTCCCGGACATCCAGTATTTGAGTTCAGCCGGGGTAGCAGTTCGCTTGGCCCTGTCAGATTTTGGGCCACACCGGTGGAGTTTGTGGCTATGCAGATGGAGCTGGGGAGGCCAACGGTAGTGCGGGACTTCGATGACGTTTTCCCCGAGGAGATGTCTGGATTGCCACCCGATTGAGCTCTCGAATTTTCGATTGATCTTATTCCGGGAGCGTAGCCAATTTCAAAAGCGCCTTATCGTATGGCACCCGCTGAGTTGGAGGAATTGAGGAAGCAGCTGGATGAGCTTTTGCAGAAGGGTTATATCAATCCTATTGTGTCTCCGTTGGGAGCACCGGTGCTGCTGGTGAAGAAGAACGATGGTTCGCGTCGCATGTGCGTGGACTACAGGGAGCTGAATGCGGTGACCATCAAGAATAAATACCCGTTGCCTCGCATCGATGATATTTTTGATCAGCTTGGAGGATCGAGGGTGTTTTCGAAGTCGGATCTGAGGAGTGGTTATCATCAGCTGAAGGTGAAGAAGGAAGATGTTCCGAAGACAGCATTCAGGACGAAGTATGGACACTACGAGTTCGTGGTTATGCCCTTCGGTGTAACCAACGCTCCCGCAGTTTTCATGAATCTGATGAACCTGATTTTCTACGACTTTTTAGACAAGTTTGTCGTTATCTTTATTGACGACATTCTGATCTATTCAAAGTCGGAGGAAGAGCATGCCTCGCACTTGAGGACAGTGTTGGAGTTTTTGAGGAAGCGTCGTTTGTATGCTAAGTTTTCGAAGTGCGAGTTTTGGCTGGACATAGTTGCTTTTCTCGGGCATGTGGTGTCTGGAGATGGTATTTCAGTGGATCCCGAGAAGATCAGGGCCATCAGAGAGTGGCCTGTTCTGCGGTCAGCATCTGAGATTCGGAGTTTCCTTGGGCTTGCTGGTTACTATCGGCGCTTCATTAAGGACTTTTCCCGCATTGCTGAGCCGATGACCAGATTGACGCGGAAGGATGTACCTTTTGTTTGGTCGGGTGATTGTGGGAATGCCTTTGGTGTTCTGAGGGAGAGATTGACGACTGCCCCTGTCCTTGTTGTGCCTGATCGCAGTGGAGGATTTGAGATCTTCTGCGATGCTTCTGGCAAGGGTCTCGGTTGTGTGTTGCATCAGCATATGCATGTTGTGGCGTATGCTTCTCGTCAGCTCAAGACTCATGAGAAGAATTACCCAACGCACGACTTGGAGTTGGCTGCTGTCGTGTTTGCACTCAAGATTTGGAGGCACTTCCTGCTAAGTGAGAAAGTGAAGATCTTCACCGATCACAAAAGCTTGAAGTATATTTTTACTCAGAAGGAGCTCAACATGCGACAGCGTCGATGGTTGGAGCTCATGGCAGATTATGAGATCGATTTGCAGTATCACCCTGGCAAGGTGAATGTGGTTCCGAATGCGCTGAGTAGGCTTCCAGCGGTGATGATGTTGACTTTGCAGTGGAGATTGCAGCAGGATTTCTGCGAGTTTGGAATTGAGATTGTTCTTCCTGGGGAGGCTTCCCCGTTGATGTGTATGCAGATACAGTCGACGATCGTGGATCGGATCAAGGCTGGCTAGGCTGGAGATCCGAAGCTGGTAAAGATTCGGGAGCAGGTAGAAGCCGGTCTGCGGACTGACTTTTTGATTCATGAGGATGGCTCGCTGAGATTTGGAGCTAGGTTGTGTGTGCCAGCTGGGGATATTAGAGAGGAGTTGCTGGTTGAGGCACACAGTTCACCGTATTCTGTACTGATGGAAATTGAATTCCACCCCCAAGTAATTTTGATGATGAGCACACCAAATGAATGCTTAGTGTACTAACTACACTATACTTTAAGTATACAGATTTCGTGAAGCTCTACTAATACTCCAAGAAGCACACATCAACGCTCCACGACAAAGATGAACATGGCTAAACTCAAGTGATGAAGCTCAAGCTCAAACAAAGCAAGAAGCTCAAAGAGAAGCTCATCTTCACTTCATCAAGTTGACTAAACTGCCGAAGACATGTTCAGAGTCTAGTGTGAGTGTGTCGTGTCTTTTAGGATATTTGTCAAAGCCATATCAAATAGACAACACACACACAAATGATTTCAAAACAAATGTTTTAACTATCTTCAAAAATAGTTTTTTAAAGAGCTTTTCTAGTCACTTCAATTCTCGTAGTGAAACTCCACGCACCCTGGAGTTAACTACACTTTTGACTAGAACAACAGGAAAAACTCCTCTGGGAGTCGACTACCAAAAGTAGGGAGTCGACTACTTCTCAGAGATGAAAATTTCCTAGAATCCTCTGGGAGTCGACTACCTATAGAGGGAGTCGACTACCTGCTGGAAATTTTCAGACGTTTTGAATTTGAATTTTAAAATCTTTTGAGCAATTTACTCCGAAATTTTTGGGACAAAAGTCAAACCAAATTTGAAATTCAAATCTCAGTTTTTCCCTATAAATAGAGCTTAATTCTTTTGTGAAAAATACAAGATTGAAAAATCAAAATTCGTAAAAGCTCTTCGTGAATCAAAGCTCTCTAATTTCTTCTCTCTTGCCAATTTTAATTTCAGTTTTTGATCTTGCAATATTTTTTCCAATTCTTTTGAAGATCATATTATTATTTTATTGGCTAAGTTGTTTTTCAAAATCCTCTTTATTATTTCTCTTTAATTCTATATGAAGGATTTTTTGAAAAAGCTCTAGATCACAAAGAACTTATCTCGTATCTTTGTGTGATCTAGACTATCATTCTATTAAGCCACTACACAATTGTCTATCTTTTGATTGGCTATAGAATCGGGTGTATTTTCAATCTCTATCATTTATTGTAGAGTATTGAACAAATCTCTTATTGTGTTAATTGTTGGAACACTAGACAAGTCTAGTTGTTGCCAGTTGGAAAGTCCTCGGTTTGTGAGGCAAGGGTAAACCCTAGACAAGTCTAGGCGTTGTGTTCGGAAATCCTGGTCAAGGCTAGGTCGTTGGAAATCCTAACGAGTGAAGTTAGGTGCTTGTATTTGCCAAGGCAGATGGTGTAAATCTCGTACCGGATTGGTCGGGGACTGGACGTACCCGGGTTGCGGGGAACCAGGATAAAAATCCTTGTCTTTGCGCTTGCATTTTCTGTGTTTGATTATCTTTGCATTTATTCTATCTACAGCAAATATCAATCCCATTTCTATACGCTGAGATTTATATCTGTAATCTTATTTGTTCTAACATATACTCTGGGAGTCGACTACTGCTCATAAGGAGTCGACTACCTGCTGTGAATATTCGCTGTGCACTTTAAATTATATTGTTGATTAAGAACCAAGCGTAGATCGCTCTACTTGGTTTCTTAGGCAACATTAGAAGGATTCGTTTTTGTGTTGATTGATTAAAGAACGAAAAAGTATTTATCTTTATACAACACTATTCAACCCCCCCTTCTAGTGTTGTTTGCCATCCACAGGATCCAACACTTGGTATCAGAGCAAGGTCAAAACGATGGCATCAACAAACATCTACAACACCCATACTCCTCCAATCTTTGACGGCAACTTTTATTCCCAATGGAGAAGGAGAATGGAGATCTTCTTGGAAGCACAAGATCTAAGCTACTCAAGATCTCTCGGTGAACGATATGAGATTCCAACCACTCCTCAAAATCAATGGAATCCTGATCAAGAAGAAGCCTACTTCAGAAACATAAAGGTAATGCATTTACTCTATACTGGTTTAACTAATGAAATGTTAGATATTGTAGAAAGGGCTGAAACCGCACACCAAATCCTCAACTTATTGGATGAGAGATTCGGATCAAAGTCAAAAGAAATTCAAACACCCATAGAGACAATCAAATCTAACGATGAAAAGTATGAAAAGAAGATTGTTGAAGATAAATGGACTTTTGACACCATCAACACCAATGAAGAAGAGGAAGAGCAATCCAAAAATCATATGTGCATGATGGCTTGTCAAGACAATCAGGAAAAGGTATGTGAATCTAGTTCTGACGATGAAGATGATTTTGACATAGCTAGTGCATATGAAAATTTGTATAGAGAATTTGAGAGATTGAATAAGAAATACAAAAGTGTAAACAACAAGTACAAAGCTTTGAATAATGATCATGATGACCTATACAAGAAATATGATAGTTTGCTGGATGATTATAATGCTTTGAAAAATGATTGTAGTAATATTTCATTGAATGATCATAATTCCTTAAAGGCAAAATATGATGCATTATTGATTGATAATAACTTATTGAAAAATGAACATGCTCTGTATGTTTCCTGTCTAAATGATAAGATAGATTCACTTGAAAGTCTTATTGCTTCTAGTCGTATAAAGCATGAAGAACTAATTGCAAAATTTGATTGTATCAAAAATAACTCTACTTCTTCTTGTAGAGGAATATGCCCTCGGATCATTTGTATTTGATGCAAATGATAATTTAAGCCTAGATAGGGACTATTTTGCATATGATGCAAAAGAGATTAAATGTTTCTTAAATTGTTTAAGACTATATTTAATTAAATAAACGCGTTGAAAAGGTTACCTAGATGACGGGATCGTCCCGCTCTAAACGCAGGTTCAAACCGCGTCAAAAACGGAGTCCAAATGCACAAGTTATAGCCAAAACAAGTCAGCCCAAACTGTTGGGCTGAAACCAGCGAAAATGGAGGCCCACCCAGCCCGAATTTTCTGGTTAGGGTTTTTTTGAAACCTGGGATTTTCTTGACGGCTACGTTTCTAAGAGAAGCATGACTTTTGGCTAACTTTGGACAATTGTTTGAAGGGTCAAACGGACTCGGATTGACGAGCCGTTTTTTCCTACGCGTTCACCGTTGAACCCTCTTCGATTTGGTAGGTTGTACCAACATTGAAGCTCAACAGTGAGGGAGTTAAAATTCACGGAAGTTTGCACTTTGTGAAGTGCAAACTAACTTGATTTTAATTAACTCAAATTAATAGTCCCACATCGGATTTTGAGAAAAGGGGGGAGTCCGCCGCCTATATAAATAGGGGTCTGCTCTCCTCCTCAAAACTCGTCCCAAGCTCTAGATCTGAGCGGCTCTCGTAAATGTTGGAGCACGCTCGGATCTAAGCTAAATTAATATTCTCCTCTCCCTATAAATTTCTGCCTT
Source organism: Scilla litardierei (assembly GCA_030789695.1). NCBI lineage: Eukaryota > Viridiplantae > Streptophyta > Magnoliopsida > Asparagales > Asparagaceae > Scilla > Scilla litardierei. The sequence goes on along the minus strand of CM061134.1, from coordinate 71,098,450 downwards.
GCTCCTGAGGGCTCTAGCAAAGCCGCAAAGGAGTTCGGATTCAGATCCGAAATCTAGGCGGAGGTTTCACTCGCGTGAAACTTTCTTCGGCGGTGGGTGGCTCGGCGACACGGGGATTGATCGCCTAGGGATGCGGAGCGGTTCTAGGAGCGGTGCGGGGAGCGGTTCAAGGAGCGGCTCGGCGTGAGACGAGAGCAGCTCGGAAGACGGCGCGGAACATCTCGCCTGCCCCAGGGCTGAGATTCCGGGTATGTGTTTAAGTTTTCATTTAATTATTCGCAGTAGTTAGATCCCTCTTGGGGTGGTCAGATCCACCCCAAGTTGGCAGAGTTCCTGGCTAATAGGGTCTGGTTCCTTAGGGTTGCATGTTAATTAGATTAACATAAAATTTTTCCGCTCAATTTCTGTCTATGTTCCGTCCGACTTAGGACGGGACTAGAGTTTTTGTGCCCTAAGGGTCCCAGAAAACCCAGCATTGGTATCAGAGCCATCTCTGTATGCTGATCTAGGACTGCGAATTTATTATTTGAATGCTTTTACAGAAAAATGTTTTCTTTAAATTTATGCGATAAATTTAATTTTTTTTAAAAAAAATGCTTTCTTTAAATTTATGCGATAAATTTAAATTATTTTTAAATGTTTAAAATTTTTATATGATAAATTTTAAACATGAAAGTTTTAAAATGGAATTTTAAATTTATGTGATAAATTTTAAAATTGTTTTAAAGCTTTAAAACTTTATGCGATAAGTTTAAAAGGTTGTTTAAAATTTTATGTGATAAATTTTAAGCATGGAATTTTTTAAATGATGTTTTAAATTTATAAGATATTTTTAAAAGCTGATTTTAAAAGTTTAAAATTTTTATGCGATAAATATTTTAAAGGAGCATGCAAATGTTATGATTTTAAAACAAGCTTTTACTTTATGAGATGAAATAAATGTTTTTAAAATCATATTTTAAATTTAAATGTTAAATTTAAGAATGCATGCCAAAACTGTTTATGCGATAAACTTTAGTCTATTTAAATTGTTAAATATTTGTACACCTTTTTATGCGATAAAATTAGTGTAACATTATTTTAATGGCTATGTCATCTTGTCCCTATTTGATAACACAAGACAACCCTTTAGGTTAGCCATTAAGTAATGATTAAAATTTATTACTTGAATTTTAATGACATGCTATGTTTTAATAAAACATTAACAATGCTTCAAGACCTAATTCCAGATTAGGGTAGTCCGTTTAATGAAAATTTTAATTTTAATTGTTATTATTAAATCATTAAAGGACTTCGCTTTTAGCGTTGGTTAATAATTTATTAAAATCCTAATAACGATTAGGATAGCACGTGAACCTTATAGTTGATAAGGACTTAATAAAAGTTATTAAACAAATCCTAAAATTTTGAATTTAAGGATGCAACTAGTTGATAGGATTAATTAGTTGTTAATAAAAGCTGTTTAGTCTATGGCACACATACAAAAATGACAAGCTTCATTCAATGGACCATGATCCAGTCAATGTGCTTGGCTAAGAGTTCTGGGTCAACCCTTGCTAGTACAGGGGGCAGTGATCCTGGCTTAGTCAATTCCCTGGCTGTGTTCCGCTGGACCGCAATGTCGCGAATCATGATTGTATGACACCCTGGACTATATCTAGTCAATGCGTTATAAATCTTATTAAAGATTAATTCGTATCCCTCCTTGATTTTGGAGCTTGGTAACTCAAAGAAGACAATTATAGTTGTTGAGTCTCCTCAAGCTGTGACTTGTTTTTCTTTAAGGAACAAACTCCAACATACATGTGATGTAGTCTAGACTTGACCCAAATCGATGCGTCGGGTCTCCTCGAGTATCGATCTATGTCAAATCTGGACACGAAATCAAGGGTCTGACTAGACCAGTCATTATGATTTGTTGAGTCTCCTCAAGATCATAAGTGACTGTGGGTAAAAATCGACAGGGAATCACATGTGATGTGATTGACCAAGAGTTAGTCTACCAGTCATGGAACCAATCAACTTGTTGAGTCTCCTCAAGGTTGTGAGGTTCGGGATGATTGGATCCCTCTTTCACTAATTTTTAAATTCGATTAAATCGTTCGTTATTAAGCTTTAAAACGATCGTAAAATTAGTGGGAGGATATAGATAGATGAAAGCCATTCTACCTATATTTAATTTTGAACATATGCCAAAACTAGGGCAAGACTATGTTTACCGAAGGAATCAAAATATAATATTGGAATAAGCTAACTGGTCAAATAGTTGATTAATTGAATATCAAGTTAAATTCTAATTGATGGAATTAAACTATATTCTCGTTGACATTAAATGACCTTCTAAAGAACAGACTTAAGAAATATGATTTCATTAAGTTCTGGGTTCAACAAATAAATTAAAGCTACATGTCACTCTTTTCTATATGAGGCAGCTTGAACATATAGGATATTCGTAGTATGTTTCTCCCTACAACTTGTCGAGCTACCCTCAAGGTTGTATGGACAAACAATTCCGATCCGCAAAGTTCGAGAATTCGATCAAACCGTTTGAGTCGAATACGAGTGCATGAGCAGTGCAAGACTATGTATCCCAACCGGACCTTGAGACAAGCAACTTCTTGAGCTAAACTCGAGATTGCAAAGCTCAAGCGTTTGGATACATAAGATGCTTGCATAGCTATTTATGTTGGGTAAATTAATATCTAAATGTGATTTAGAAAAGGAAGAAGGCACTCCAGAAAGTCAATTGAGAAAGTTAGTTTAATTTATCATTAGTAAAGGCATAAGTAGGAGGAAATGAAAATGTGATATATTTTGATGTCACGATTTCAGAATAAATAGTTATACAAAAACGTCTAACACATTTTTTTGACGAATGTCATCACCTTGCTTCGGAAGCAATGTTTTGTGTTAAGTAATTTGTAATAACTATATATATATATATATTAAATGTTAATATATAAATACACAAGATAGTAGCAAACTTATATGGTAAAATAGACTAGGCCGTATCGAGAGACTAAGCTTCACAAGTCACATAAAGAGGGGTCTGACCTCTCATATTATGAAGTCTACGGACACTTGTGAGTCTTATCCTCTTAGATAAAATGGCCGAAACCCATCTGTGAGACAGTGGGAGAATGAGTTGTCGAACTCAGTCTAGTACATACTGATGTACCCGAGTCTAGATCAACCAAAATAAGTTATTCGTATATTTTATTAAGACACGTGTTCTTGATGAAACACAAGTCTGAAATAATAAAGAACGAAAAGACAAAAGTATTTAAACTGATTCGATTAGATCGAATGGCTAAATACTTAGCTACATAAAATCTTGTGTAATTAAAAGAAAATGTGATTTTCTCTCAGGTCAAGTCTGTTAACACATCAGTGTGTTAAAAGGTATGAATCACACTTAGTTAGACTCGGTGCGATCCATAACAAGTGACTCTGAGTTAAGTCCTTCCTCTGGGTTAAGTCCCAGATAGTAATGCCTAGGTTTTGATAATGTTCTATGAGGACATTATCAATAAGATATTCATTAAATCAAGCATTAGGAAGTTGTATAATTACTCGAATCTCGTGAGACGAAGAGTCGAGTTAGACATCATAACTGATGATGACTTAGTCAACTTCCGGGATGAAATTCGGAGAAGTAACTCCGATTTTAAAAACTTGATGCAACCAGAATAGGTCCGTGTGCATAATTAAATTTTGGAATTTAGTTTACGTGCCCAAGGAAAATGTTTCCTCACTTACTGCAAGTAAATCTTTAAGTTGAAAGATTGGTGCAGAAAAGAAAAATAGTGAAGTGCAATCATGTTGGTCGAGAACGGTTTTTCCATACTAATTCCTATAAAACGGATTATAATGAAACCGTTTTCCACCAGCAGATGTGTACAGAACTACTCGGACCAAACTCGACGTAAACGCTTAAGTTGACCATGAAAATTGGAGTATTCACTTACAAGTTCGTTTTTCTAAATATGATTTAGACGGACCAACTTATATGAATTAACCAGATAATTTTCAAGGTCAGTGGGAGCGTGTAAATTACATGTGAGGCATCAAAGGGATGGAACATATATTTTGACAAAGTGATCAAAAGAGTTTGATTCTTTATCAGAAATAAATATGAGCCATTTGAAATGACCAGTAACTGATTTAAATGATTATCGTAAGGTACGATGAATTGGATAAGATCCAAGTAAATTAAAATATTATGGATTCTGAAAGACCAAATGAATTATTTGAATGAGATTCAAATGGTTGGTCTAAACATAGAAACCCTTAAGTCTATAATGTAGACGGTTTAGCAGATCCACTCATGAAGGCTCTACCACATGAAGTCAGGAAAACTTATGTGTAAAAACGGTATGAGATACCGAGATAAATGGGCCTGAGTGCAAGTGGGAGATGTTGAGAGATGATACCCTCGAGGCTATCTATTTTCATGTGTGCATAGCACAAACATCTTGTTCGAAATAACAGTAAGCTGTTTGGTAATAATTTATCTAAGTTATGTTATAATTAGATATTAACTTAGGTAAAGTCCTAAGACTTTATGCGAGGTCAAACAGGTATCAAGATGAGTATCTCGATCATGGAGAAATGTTTGACCCTCTGTAGCATAAGTCTAAAAGGGTTCGTGGTCGTAGATGTTTCGAGACAAGGATATCGAAACATCGGATAGACCATTGTGTCTTAGTCTTCACCGTTTAGCGATGGCGATGATCTCATGATCGCTTGACTTGGCGAAGTCGTAGACGAGACACAGGTGCTCATTAGAGAATGAGTTCACTGAACGATCCACAAGAGTTATCATATGGTTATATTGACCAATCTGTCAATGATGACTCTGAGTGATGATAGGCTAGTTGGTCTTTTGACTTGAGGTCATTTTGACGAACCTGTGCGTGAACGGTGCCACTTAGATCAAATGACCTAGCTTCGAAGCAATCCCTGTCGAAAGGTCTTTGATTGGGTGACACTTGAAGCGTATGAGGAGAGTAATGACCAAGAGAGGATTCGTCTCTCCCGGTCAATGGGAGTTAGTGTCGTAGGGTTAGTTCGGTCTTTAGTAAAAACTCTGGCCAGAGTATGTTGGAAGAAGTCCAACATTTTTGACTAAAAGATCGATAGAAACTAACCGGAGTCAAGTTATTGGGGTTGACAGTTTGACCGTACCCTAGACTTGACTTACACGACATAGTTTAGACGAAAAGACTATAACTGCGGAATTCATCACGGAAACAGTCAGGGTGGTCCCGACAATACTCATGTCGATGAGTCAACCACATAATGATGATTCCTAAAGCAGGGACGGCAACCACTGCTCGTGGTCACTGCCATATAGGGCTTCGAGCCCAACCTGTTGTAAGGGTCAGGCTGTAGGGTCTCACACAGAGTGCGACCTTCGTCTAGTAATAGGTAGAAATTAGTTAGGGAGAACAATTTGCATTTGATGCAAGGGATAAAATATTGCAAAAGATGTTTGCAATCATCTCATGCATTCGGGATAAATGATCCTGAGTGCAAGTGGGAGATGTAGAGGAATATGCCCTCGGATCATTTGTATTTGATGCAAATGATAATTTAAGCCTAGATAGGGACTATTTTGCATATGATGCAAAAGAGATTAAATGTTTCTTAAATTGTTTAAGACTATATTTAATTAAATAAACGCGTTGAAAAGGTTACCTAGATGACGGGATCGTCCCGCTCTAAACGCAGGTTCAAACCGCGTCAAAAACGGAGTCCAAATGCACAAGTTATAGCCAAAACAAGTCAGCCCAAACTGTTGGGCTGAAACCAGCGAAAATGGAGGCCCACCCAGCCCGAATTTTCTGGTTAGGGTTTTTTTGAAACCTGGGATTTTCTTGACGGCTACGTTTCTAAGAGAAGCATGACTTTTGGCTAACTTTGGACAATTGTTTGAAGGGTCAAACGGACTCGGATTGACGAGCCGTTTTTTCCTACGCGTTCACCGTTGAACCCTCTTCGATTTGGTAGGTTGTACCAACATTGAAGCTCAACAGTGAGGGAGTTAAAATTCACAGAAGTTTGCACTTTGTGAAGTGCAAACTAACTTGATTTTAATTAACTCAAATTAATAGTCCCACATCGGATTTTGAGAAAAGGGGGGAGTCCGCCGCCTATATAAATAGGGGTCTGCTCTCCTCCTCAAAACTCGTCCCAAGCTCTAGATCTGAGCGGCTCTCGTAAATGTTGGAGCACGCTCGGATCTAAGCTAAATTAATATTCTCCTCTCCCTATAAATTTCTGCCTTGCTCCTGAGGGCTCTAGCAAAGCCGCAAAGGAGTTCGGATTCAGATCCGAAATCTAGGCGGAGGTTTCACTCGCGTGAAACTTTCTTCGGCGGTGGGTGGCTCGGCGACACGGGGATTGATCGCCTAGGGATGCAGAGCGGTTCTAGGAGCGGTGCGGGGAGCGGTTCAAGGAGCGGCTCGGCGTGAGACGAGAGCAGCTCGGAAGACGGCGCGGAACATCTCGCCTGCCCCAGGGCTGAGATTCCGGGTATGTGTTTAAGTTTTCATTTAATTATTCGCAGTAGTTAGATCCCTCTTGGGGTGGTCAGATCCACCCCAAGTTGGCAGAGTTCCTGGCTAATAGGGTCTGGTTCCTTAGGGTTGCATGTTAATTAGATTAACATAAAATTTTTCCGCTCAATTTCTGTCTATGTTCCGTCCGACTTAGGACGGGACTAGAGTTTTTGTGCCCTAAGGGTCCCAGAAAACCCAGCACTTCTTGCTCTTATACTCCTAGAAATGCTGTTAATAAATCTACTCATGCTCAAGCTTCTACATCTAAAGATATGGGTAGAAAAGTAAATGTTGTGCATGCCAATGTTAAAAAATATGCTTTCATGTATGGAAAAAATGTTAGATACAATAACATTTCTCACGCCTCACATGATCTACATGCTACACATAATACACACAATAAATCTCATGTTATATCACATAACACGGCACACAAAAATATTGTACACAATACACATCAAAGGTCACATTCTGTACACAAACCTCAAAATATATACAATGCTAGAGATAACATGATATGGGTGCCTAAATACTTAGGCTTGCATGATAAAAAGGCTTATATTCAAAATTTGACTAGCAGTATGCATAGATTCCACAAAGATTCATTTGTTCATAGGAAATCGAATTCACATCGAATTTGGGTTCCAAATAAGTAACCTCATTTTTTTAAATTAGGGTATCCACATGCTTCATGTATATTATTCTGATACCCAAACGTGTAAAAAGATATGTAAATAATTTTTTTTCTAACATTTCAGACCCAATTATAAGTGGGTACCAAACGTGTAGAGATTATTTTATTTCAGGACATATGGATAATGGATAGTGGATGCTCTGCACACATGACATGGAACGCAAAGTTACTTAGCAATCTAAAAATGTATGATGGCGGAACTGTGACATTTGGTGACAATAAGAAAGGTAAAATTGTCGGAATTGGCAATATCGGCAGTCACTCAAAATTGCTCATCAAAGATGTAAGCTTGGTGAAAGGATTAAAGCATAATCTTTTAAGCATAAGCCAACTATGCGACAAAGGTATGAAAGTTATATTTACTCTTGACTCATGCTTAGTCTATGACAAAGATATGAAAAATATCCTTGTTAAAGGTAAGCGAGTAGAAAATATCTATATACTTAGACTAAAAGAGTATGAATCAAATGTATGCTTAGTTGTTTCAACAAATGATCCACTACTTTGGCATAGACGCTTTGGCCATGTGAACATCAAAAACATGGATAAGATTTCTAGGAAAGAGTTGGTGCAAGGACTTCCTAAGATAAGTTTTAAATTAGATAAAATATGTGACTCATGTCAATTTGGCAAAATGCATAAGAGTTCATTTAAAAATATTGGAGCTCTCAGTTCTAATGGACCACTTGAACTACTCCATATGGACTTGTTTGGCCCAACTAGAACTCCATCATTATGCAACTCTAGATACGTATTTGTCATAATTGATGATTTTACTCGATATACGTGGGTATTATTCTTAACTCATAAGAATGATGCCTTCCGTGAATTCGAAATATTTTTCAAAAGGATTGAACTTTTATATTCCATGAAAATTATTTCCTTAAGAAGTGATCACGGTGGAGAATTTGAAAATGAACATTTTAAATCATTTTGTGAAGAACAAGGTATTTCTCACACTTTTGCTTTTCCCAGAGCTGCTCCTCAAAATGGGGTAGTTGAAAGGAAAAATAGAACACTCCAAGAGTGTGCACGAACAATGTTGTGTGAAAGCAACCTTCCAAAGAAATTTTGGGCGGAAGCTGTAGCAACCACGTGCTATATTCAAAATAAAGTTTTAATTAGAAAACCTTTTGAAAAGACCCCGTATGAATTATTGCTCCAACGAATTCCAAAAGTATCTTACTTCAGAGTTTTTGGTTGTAAATGCTATATTCTGAATACTAAAGATAACTTAGATAAGTTTGACTCCAAAGCGGATGAAGGCATATTTATCGGTTACTATTTACGTAGTAAGGCATATAGAATTTACAATAAAAGTTCCGAGACTATTGTTGAAACTCTACATGTAACATTTGATGAATCTTTACCTCATAGCATTGCACATGATGATGATGATAGCATGCTCATTGCACGCACTCCTAATAATGAATCTCTCAATGATATCCCTAGTTCTTTGCCTAAATCATTTCCTGAAGTCACACATCACCTACACACACAAGTCTTAGGTAACATTTATGCAGGAATTAGAACTAGATCTCAAATAGAACACTTAACACATGTTGCATTCGTTTCTAACATTGAGCCGAAAAAGGTAGAAGAAGCTTTTACAGATGAAGCATGGATCGAGGCTATGTAAGAAGAACTTCTACAATTTGAACGCAATCAAGTATGGGAGTTAGTGCCTAGACCGGAAGATCGTCCCGTTATTGGTACTAAATGGGTATACCGCAACAAACTAGATGAAGATGGAAATGTGATAAGGAATAAGGCAAGGTTAGTAGCACAGGGTTACTCTCAAGAGGAAGGTATAGACTTCGATGAAACCTTCGCTCCTGTTGCTAGACTAGAATCCATTAGGATGTTACTTGCATTTGCATCATATAAGAATTTTAAACTTTATCAAATGGATGTAAAAAGCGCTTTCCTAAACGGATTCATAAAGGAGGAAGTCTACGTTGAACAACCTCCAGGATTTGAACATGATAAGAAAACAGGATTTGTTTACAAGTTAAACAAAGCATTATATGGGCTAAAACAAGCTCCAAGAGCTTGGTATGAAAGACTAAGAAAATTCTTAAGTGACTCTAGTTATACTGTTGGAAAAATAGATACAACCTTATTTGTTAAGAAAGATCATAATGATATCATTCTTATCCAAATCTATGTAGATGACATCATTTTTGGATCTACTAATAATGATCTTTGCCAAGAGTTTGCCAAGTTAATGCAGGAAGAATTTGAAATGAGCCACATGGGAGAACTAACATACTTTCTCGGATTACAAATCAAACAAGGAAAAGAAGGAACCTTCATTCATCAAACAAAGTACGCAAGAGACTTGATCAAAAGGTTCGGGATGGAAACTGCATCAGGAAAGAATATACCAATGGCAACGTCCACTTCCTTAGACAAAGATGAAGCAGGTAAGAAGGTTGATCAGAAAACATATAGAGGTATGGTCGGTTCTTTACTCTACTTAACCGCCAGCAGACCTGATATCATGTTTAGTGTTTGTGCATGTGCTAGATTTCAATGTGATCCTAGGGAATCACACCTTAAAACAGTAAAATACATATTTAGATATCTTAAAACCACATCTGACTTTGGACTCTTCTATCCCAAAGGAAGCACATTCGATTTAACTTCATTTAGTGACGCAGACTATGCTGGTTGTAAAGCCACAAGAAAAAGCACAAGTGGAACATGTCACTTCCTTGGACATTCCCTTGTTTCGTGGTTTAGCAAAAAGCAAAGTTCCGTTTCACTATCTACCACTGAGGCAGAGTATATAGCTGCCGGACTTGCCTGTGCTCAAATACTTTAGATGAAACAAGTCCTCGTCGATTATGGTGTTAATACATCTACATGTGTAATTTATTGTGACAATAAAAGCACCATAAATCTCACTAAAAACTCTGTTCTTCATCCTAGAACAAAACATATTGATATAAGACACAGATTTATTGATGATCATTGTGCCAAAAAGGATGTTGAACTTAAATTTGTCTCCTCTGAGTGTCAAGTTGCAGATATTCTAACAAAACCCTTACAAAAAGATACTTTCTCCAGACTTCGACGGGAATTGGGTATTGTTGGAGAAAAGGAATTGAATAATGCTCAGTTATAAATTTTTTTTGTTGATGACAAGGGGGAGAAGAATATATGAAATGCAAAAAATATGAATTGTACTTCTAATAGCTTCGCTGCAGGGGGAGAACCGCATCAAAGCAGGGGGAGTAAGTATACTCATGTCTTACTTCAAATTTTTCATTTGGGTGTCATCATCAAAAAGGGGGAGAGTGATGGAAATTGAATTCCACCCCCAAGTAATTTTGATGATGAGCACACCAAATGAATGCTTAGTGTACTAACTACACTACACTTTAAGTATACAGATTTCGTGAAGCTCTACTAATACTCCAAGAAGCACGCATCAACGCTCCACGACAAAGAAGAACATGGCTAAACTCAAGTGATGAAGCTCAAGCTCAAACAAAGCAAGAAGCTCAAAGAGAAGCTCATCTTCACTTCATCAAGTTGACTAAACTGCCGAAGACATGTTCAGAGTCTAGTGTGAGTGTGTCGTGTCTTTTAGGATATTTGTCAAAGCCATATCAAATAGACAACACACACACACACAAATGATTTCAAAACAAATGTTTTAACTATCTTCAAAAATAGTTTTTAAAAGAGCTTTTCTAGTCACTTCAATTCTCGTAGTGAAACTCCACGCACCCTGGAGTTAACTACACTTTTGACTAGAACAACAGGAAAAACTCCTCTGGGAGTCGACTACCAAAAGTAGGGAGTCGACTACTTCTCAGAGATGAAAATTTCCTAGACTCCTCTGGGAGTCGACTACCTATAGAGGGAGTCGACTACCTGCTGGAAATTTTCAGACGTTTTGAATTTGAATTTTAAAATCTTTTGAGCAATTTACTCCGAAATTTTTGGGACAAAAGTCAAACCAAATTTGAAATTCAAATCTCAGTTTTTCCCTATAAATAGAGCTTAATTCTTTTGTGAAAAATACAAGATTGAAAAATCAAAATTCGTAAAAGCTCTTTGTGAATCAAAGCTCTCTAATTTCTTCTCTCTAGCCAATTTTAATTTCAGTTTTTGATCTTGCAATATTTTTTCCAATTCTTTTGAAGATCATATTATTATTTTATTGGCTAAGTTGTTTTTCAAAATCCTCTCTATTATTTCTCTTTAATTCTATTTGAAGGATTTTTTGAAAAAGCTCTAGATCACAAAGAACTTATCTCGTATCTTTGTGTGATCTAGACTATCATTCTATTAAGCCACTACACAATTGTCTATCTTTTAATTGGCTATAGAATCGGGTGTATTTTCAATCTCTATCATTTATTATAGAGTATTGAACAAATCTCTTATTGTGTTAATTGTTGGAACACTAGACAAGTCTAGTTGTTGCCAGTTGGAAAGTCCTCGGTTTGTGAGGCAAGGGTAAACCCTAGACAAGTCTAGGCGTTGTGTTCAGAAATCCTGGTCAAGGCTAGGTCGTTGGAAATCCTAACGAGTGAAGTTAGGTGTTTGTATTTGCCAAGGCAGATAGTGGAAATCTCGTACCGGATTGGTCGGGGACTGGACGTACCCGGGTTGCGGGGAACCAGGATAAAAATCCTTGTCTTTTCACTTGCATTTTCTGTGTTTGATTATCTTTGCATTTATTCTATCTACAGCAAATATCAATCCTATTTCTATACGCTGAGATTTATATCTGTAATCTTATTTATTCTAACATATACTCTGGGAGTCGACTACTGCTCATAAGGAGTCGACTACCTGCTGTGAATATTCGTTGTGCACTTTAAATTATATTGTTGATTAAGAACCAAGCGTAGATCGCTCTACTTGGTTTCTTAGGAAACATTAGAAGGATTCGTTTTTGTGTTGATTGATTAAAGAACGAAAAAGTATTTATCTTTATACAACACTATTCAACCCCCCCTTCTAGTGTTGTTTGCCATCCACAGGATCCAACATGTACATCCTGGTGGCATCAAGATGTACAAGGATCTTCGTCTGAACTTTTGGTGGCATGGCATGAAGAGGAGTGTGGCTTGGAGTGTAGCTAAGTGTCTGGTTTGCTATCAGGTAAAGGCGGAGCATCAGCGTACGGCAGGGTTACTATAGCTGCTTCCGATTTCGGAGTGGAAGTGGCAACACATCACTATGGACTTTGTGACTGGACTGCCTCAGAGTCCAAAGTAGAATGACGTGATTTGGGTGATCGTAGATCGATTGACCAAATCCGTGCACTTTATTCCATTCCGAGTGGGACAGTCCACTGAGGCGCTAGCGAGGAGATACATGGAGGTAAATTCTTTTACTCTCCGTTTATATTTCCTTTTTCCTAGATAGATAGTGATGTAAGGTGAATCGTTCAGGAGATTGTACGACTTCACATAGTCCCCGTGAGTATCGTGTCGGACAGAGACACGAGGTTCACATCTCAGTTCTGGCAGAGTTTGCAGAAGAGTTTGGGTACGAGTCTGAGTTTCAGCACGACGTACCATCCGCAGACAGACGGCCAGTCTGAGAGGACGATTCAGATCTTGGAGGACATGCTGAGGGAGTGCATGTTGGATTTCAAGGGTTTGTGGGAGGACCATCTACATCTGGTGGAGTTCTCTTACAACAACAGCTTCCAGGCGAGCATTGGCATGGCGCCTTTTGCCGCACTGTATGGGAGGAAATGTCGTTCGCCATTGAGTTGGGACGACATTGGTGACCGGGAACTGTTGGGACCTGAGATGATTGTGGATGCTGTGGATGTTGTCAGGAACATTTGGGAGATGCTGAGGATTGCTCAGGACCGTTTTAAGCATTGGGCAGATGCTAAACGCCGTCCCTTTGAGTTTCAGCCGGGCGACCATGTGTTCCTGAAGATTTCCCCGAATCGTGGTGTGATTCGCTTTGGGAAACGGGGGAAGTTGAGCCTGTGATACATTGGACCGTTTGACATTCTGGAGAGAGTTGGCGAGGTATCCTACCGCTTAGCCTTGCCGCCATCTTTGGAAGGAGTTCATAATGTTTTCCATGTGTCGCAGCTTCGTCGGTACATTAGCGATCCATCTCATGCAGTGGATTTCTCGGAGATCACCCTTCGCCCAGATTTGACATATGACCAGCAGCCAGTGCTGATTTTGGACAGGCGTCAGAAGTCACTCCGAAACAAGGTTGTTAATCTTGTGAGGGTGATGTGGCGACACGGCTCGCCAGGAGAGTCTACTTGGGAGAGAGAGGATGAGATGCGAGAGCGCTACCCACTTTTGTTTCCGGATATGTGAGTGTTGGGAAATTCCGAGGACGAAATTTTTCTTAAGTTGGGGAGGATGTAACGACTGGTTTTTCATGTATTTGGATTATCTATATTATGTATATGTTTTGGTGGATTTTCTCCTTATGTGTGAATTTCTGTCTCCGTAGCTTTCGTTTTCGTTCGTTTCGTTGTGATTCTTTAGCTTCTTCCTTAGATCGTTGGGTTTGGAGAAAGTCATTCGTGACAAGCTTCAAATCGCTCATATCTTAGAGATAGGTTGATCTTAGAAGCCGTAAGAATCTTCCTGGAGCTTCGCGCTTCGATTCGAGACTTTTCGTGCACTTTAGTTGGTTCAAGAAGGGGGACCAACCGACTAGATTCCAATCTAGTCGGTCAGGAACTCTTCTGGAACCGACTAGTTCATTAAATCAATTATACAGGAGTTACTGTTTACTCTTAGTCGGTCTAAGAACAACCACCGACCGACTAGATGTGAAACTAGTCGGTCAGAACTTGCTATCAGACCGACTAGTTCCTTTGATAAATTTCACCTAAGTTACTGTTTATCGTTAGTCGGTCTAAGAACGTTTTTCGACCAACTAGGTTGCAAACTAGTCGGTCAGCCATTGTTCTTTAACCGACTAGTTCATTGACCATTTTTGATGCCGAGTTACTGTTTGATCTTAGTCGGTCACAGTTGGTCGACCGACCGACTAGTTCTCGAACTAGTCGGTCAACAACTCTTCTTTGACCGACTAATCGACCCCGTAAACCTAGGGTTTGCCCAGCCGTCGCACGATGTTCTATTTAAGCATCCGATCATTTCTCTTTCTTTCTTTCACTTCTCTTGGCTATTTCCTTTCCCCTTGGAGCTCTGATCTTCCCCAACACTCCCCAATCCATTCCTTCATCCCCGGAGGCCCTTCTCACCCTCATTTGGGCCGGCCACCTTCCTTTAGGCCGTCGGCAAACCCCAAAACCCCCAAATCCCAATTTCTCCAGATTTTCTCGCCATTTTCTAGATCTGAGCCATAGTTCTCCGGATCGTTCTTCTGTTGCTGTGTTTGCTCGGCATCGTTCTTCCGCTACGATACGGTTAGTGAATCAACCCTTTAATATTCTCATAACCCACATAGTGATTTTTGTTAAACCCTAATAGAATGGATTGGATATTGTGCTGATGTTGTTTTGCCATGGCAGCGATCTCATCTCCGTAGTTAAAATTTTTGTGACGTGCCTCGTTGATCGTCATCCTTGGTGCCAGGCAAGTGAAACTTGCCACTTAGGGTTTTAGGCCATGCCTTAGGCCATTTGCTTGTTGTAGGCGTAAAAGAGACTAGGCGACGAAATGATACTCGCCTAGGTGCAAATCTTAGGATCCAGCTTGACAACGAAGCTTGATTCGACTACTTTAATTATTTTGCACTTGCTGTCATCCATGCATCTTATCTGCCGTGTGTAAATTCAATTAATGGTACGTGAATTATTATGTTGAATGTCGCATTCGTAGCACACGCTACATTACTTGTACTACTTGATCCGGCTAGGCACCTGCTTTTAGCGGGCATAACCCTATGCCAAATACACTTCCTGGCTCGTGATCCAGAAGCGAGCATTACGCGTTCGGGGGTAATGCCCTGGCTCGATACACGTGGAGGGGTAGGGATAAGCGATCACCTGAGTTTACGAGTTGGCCTGATCCGCCACTCTAGCCAGAAGACGTAATCTCTGTGCACGACGTGTTTACTTTACGTGTTTACTTGACGTGTTTACTTGACGTGATTACTTGACTTGTACTTGTCCGTGTTTATACTTGTAAAACTTGTCATCCATCCTATACTTGCCATGTTATGCATCATACTATAACTGCCAGGTTGTTAGTTTACCTTCCTTTCATTTTCCTTGCCCAAGTCTTTTAGACTTACTGACATGTGCCCTTTACTCTTTTAGGTGACCCATGTTAGATCCTGAGCCTGAGGTTGCTGCTGAGGACGTAGTGTTCTCTGACGCTGAGTCAGAGCCCGCGTTCATCGAGGAGTTTGAGGACATGGGCGATCAGTCGTAGAGACTGTTTGTGTTGTTGTTTAGAATGCTTTAGTTGTCGGTGCGTAGCACCAATACTTTGTTCGTGTTGCCTTTTGTTGGCCATGTTTGGGCCTAGACTCTTCCTTTTAGCCTGGTGGCTTTTCTGTGATGTTGAATATTGTTGTGGACAAATTCTGAGATTGGTTAACTTATATCAGTCTCCCTTACCATGTTATTATTATTATTATTGTTGTTCTGTTTGCATTCACAGGGACCTACATATATTCAGATTTGACGCTTATCAGGCGTGTAGCTTCACAGCTCCACGTCTGTGCAGACCTTGTCACGTCTCGCCTCCATTTTAGGGAAGCGGGGCGTGACACCACTCCCTTAGTGCATGATGATACTTTACAAAAGAAAACCATGGCAACAAATCTCGACCAAAGGGCCGACCATGCTTTGGGTTTCTCTCATCCCAGGGCAGGTCAAGTGAAAGCTCCTCTGCTTGTTAAGGGTCCAAGGGCTGAGTGCAAGACACAAGTAACGATCTAAGAGGAGTCTCTTACCTTCATGGTTGAGGAGGCCCAAAAAGAGAGTGGTTTCCTTGAAATAAAGATCGAGGGATTTGACGTGGTTTTGTAGACCATGAGCCGAATATGCTTTCTTTTGCTGTAGTTGCTGATCTCTCTTCTTGACTTTGCCTTAACTTTCCTCTTTCTTTTCATCTCTTGATAATGCTCAATAGAAGTAAGCTCGCTTCTTCCATAGCTATGTCCTTTGGAAAGAGCATGATTGCTTCCTTGCACATGAGATCGACCCACTTCGGGAGCTTACTACAGGGTGTGTGGAGGTTGGTGGCATGTAATGGATCCACGTTCTTTGTTAGAAGGTCCTTGCCACTGAGGATGAGCTCCAGAGGTCGAGGGGAGTCGAGACAGAGCTAAGGAATCACACTAAGCTAGCTCTTTCCCATGATGTAAGGCTTCAGGTGGCAAGGATCCAGCTACAGCAGGCAAATGAGAAGGAGGTAGTGCTGAGGAAAGAATGTAAAGAGTCTGTCAAAGACATAACTCACCTCACTTGATATATGGAAAAGAATGACAACAAGATCTCCCAGCTGTAGGAAGGGTTTGGAGAAGGTCGAGTAATTCTTCAAAGATCAGGGGGCCAAGCTGGCAGGGGCTCACCCGGTCGAGTTAAAGAATGCTGAAGCTTGGGCTGATGTTTCCTTTGAAGCTCAGGTGAGATATGTAAGGGATGCTTTTTGGAGACGAACCCTGCTTATTCCAACCTACTCTCCTTCTTGTCGAAGCTAAAGTTCTCTACCAATACCTTCACCCAAGCTCTTTAACATGATGTACCCTCTACTTGTGTTACAACCACATCTGGGCAATATGATTAAACTTTTACTTGTTGAGTTTCTTTGCTCAATGTTTGTAGCGATATCATATTTACCGGCAGTGATATAACATTTTTTGTTTTAAATTTCCAACCTTTTTGATTTTATGCTTATGGCTTAATATGTTGTAATGCTTGTGGATGTAATGATATTGATCTTAAACTCACGAGACTGAAGTTAGAATTGCAATGTATCACCATCAATCTAACTAGATTTTATAGTGTATCATTGGCAACTTAGACTGTTGAGTAAGACAACTACATTTGCAACCTTGAACTTGCCCTTTTGCAGTTTTTGCTTAGAATCTATAGGTCATATCAATAAGCTCCAGCATGAGCATATGGCCGCTTTTCACTTAGCGCGATCAGAGTGGAGTTCCATCAAAATTGGGACATCAAGGTCATGTTAATGGAATCCAACCTTAGCTAGGGGCCATTTTTGAGTTAGCACGACCGGAGTCGAGTGCTGGTCATCAGAGCCGGGACCCTAATATTGGACCAACAGGGACCCCAGCCTGGGCTAGGGGCTTTCTTTTCATTAGCATGTTCTAAGTCGAGTACTGGTCATCAGAGCTAGGACCCTAATGTTGGACCAGCAGGGACCCCACCCTGGGCTAGGGGCTTTCTTTTCATTAGCACGTTCTGAGTCGAGTGCTAGACTTGAGCGCTAGGACCCCGAGGTCAGACCAACGGGCCCCAGCCAGAGGAGAGGACTTTTTTCCCCTTAGCACGACATGAGTCGAGTGCCAATCATCTGAGCTGGGGACCCTGAGATCGGACCAGCAGGCCCCAGCCTACACTATGGGCTTTCCTTTACTTAGCAGGACCTGAGTCGAGTGCTAATTATGAGTGTTGGGATCATAAAGTCAGACCAGTTGTCCCCATCCTAAGCTGATGGCTTTTTTTTACTTAGCACGACCTGAGTCGAGTGTTAGTTATGAGTGCTGGGACCCTGAGGTCGGACCAGCGGTCCCTAGCCTACACTGGGGGCTATGTCAAGATCAAAATGTACAACTGTTGGAGTTCAAAAGGAGAACATTTTACAGAAAAAATGTGCAACATTTGGAGTTCAAAAGGAGAACATTTTTATCGAATCAACATATATACATTATTAAAAAGAGTACTTTATTGATGTCAGTACTTGTACATGATCAAATACGTCTAAAGATGGTCGGCATTCTTTGAGTTTTGATCAAGACACCTTCCAAAGTCTCCAATTGGTATGATCCTAGGCAGAGAACCTCTTGTATGCGATAAGGTCCTTCCCAGTTAGGCCTAAGTGGTTGCTTGCTCTTTTCATTTTTATCACCTACGTGGATGACCCTTTTGAGGACTAAGTCTCTCTTCTCTAAGTGCTTAACCTTGACCTTCTTGTTGTAATATTGATTAGGAGTGAATATTGCATAATGTACCCCCTAACTATTGTCATTTTGTGCATAGATCATATCAATTTTAGCTCCGATATGTGCATAATAATGATAACATTAAATTTGGGAGCTTATTCTTTACTTATGTGCAAAATACTATTCGTATTGCTTTTATATGTTCTATCATATTTTTCATGTGACGAGGGTCACCTCATGATTCCAACGCATATGTTTACAGATTTATTGAAGCTCGAAGAAACCCTCTACAATTTCTGGAAGAAAACAGCTAAAGAGTTATAGGCCAAACACGGCCGTAAGTTACACTCCACACATTCGTAAGAAAACAGCTAAAGAGTTTTTAGGCCAAACACGGTCGTAAGTTACACTCCACACATTTGTGTAGAGCGTAACACTGGCAGACCATGTGAGAGCAACTCACATGGTCGTGTGCACCATCGCATAAGACCATATGATGATTGAAGCCAAGGAACAAAGCAACACCATCATCTCCCTCTACACGGTCATGTCAACCATTGACACGACCGTGCCAGGCCTTGAGCAAAAAGTAACGAAAAGCTGAAATTGGCTTTATAGTTACACGGTCATGTCATATAGACATGACCATGTCAATCTTGAGACAGATGCTGCTAGGAGAAGGACCACACGGCCATGTTAGCTTGTGACATGGTCGTGTCGATACTGCAGCTGTCGATTTCTTGAGCAAAACCACGACCTAAACTCGATTTCAATCAACTCAATCGTGGTCCTGATTCAAGATCAATTAGAGGAGATCAACTGTAGGGTTAGGGGCCTATAAATAGTGGATCGTAATTAGGATTGAAGGACTATCTTTGATTCCCTCATCATCTTCTTCATTTTTAGGTTTAGGGTTTTAGATTGGGGGAAGTGTCGACCGAGAAAGAGGAGTCTAGGGCTTAAGATTCATATTATCTTGGTGATATTAAATCAAAATTCTCTCCTTTGATTTTATATTAGTTTCTCTCTTTATATGGATCAATGATGATTTATATTTCTATTTCCATGATTGAGTGATTCTCGGGTGTGCGTGATGTGATGTAATTAGGGATTGGTTCCCTATATGCTTTCATTGGATTTGGGTTATCTTTATTCATGTTGCAATGCATTACATGTAGAGGAGTTCGATGAGGATGGAATGTCGCAAGGCATCTCATAGATGTAATTAGCATCACCTGTGAGGGGTCCTAATAGGATGACGCGACGCGAGGCATTGTCTACATGCACCTACACCATCCGTCGAGGGATCCAAGAATGTCATGTTGAGATGCATAGTTTACATGCATAAGACCCGTCGAGGGGCCCTAGACGAACTTAGGGTGGAGTGTCGCAAGGCACAACATAGCAATTAGTATATAGAACCCATAATCCCAATGAGTCCATATAACATTAATACCATTGTGCTTGATTGCTATTTCATCCGATCCTCATACCTTGGAATGGATGTGGGTTGGAGCTCTCCGATGTTGTTAGCCCAAAAGGCGCAACATCGAAAATGGAATACATAGTAGGGAATAACCCTAATATTGTCACACACACACACACACACACACACACACACACACATCTCCGATTGCGACGCCCACAATAACCCCAACTTAGTTCTATTATTATTTCTGACATTCAAACCCTTGGCACAAGAATTCTCCTTCAAAAGTTGGTCTATCGCCCACAATAACCCCAACTTGGTTTTATTATTATTTCTGACATTCAAACCTTTGTCACAAGAATTCACCTTCAAAAGTTGGTCTGTATCTCATTAAATAATCCCATGGCTTAATTGTGAGTTATGAGTTTGTTGACAAGTGTTGTCACTGTGGATATGAAACCAGACTGACCGAGTTATTACTTATTGACCTCATGTGCTCTGGAGTGCACAATATTTTAAGGCAAGCAAGTTTTTGGTGATGTTTCCAGGGATCAAACCCAGGTCACCCGCATGATAGGCGGGAATACTCACTAGCAACGATGCCAAAAACTTGCTTGCCTCAAAATATTGTGCACTCCCAAGAGTAGGAGGTCAAGAAGTAATAACCCAGTGAGTCGGGTATCGTATCCACAGGGACAACATTTGCCTGCAAAAAATCACAACTCTAAATCAACCCTGGAAATAATTCAATAAGAGCCAAACCACCTTTTGTCGGTGAAATGATCGTTTGAGAGTTTTTGTAACGAAATTAAACTAAATTTATGCTTGGGAAGTGTGTGTGAGACAATAGGATAGATGTGTATGTTGTGACTTTTTAGGGTTATGCCCTACTATGCATTCCACTCTTGATGTTGCGCCTTTTAGGCTAACAACATCGAATACTCAATACCACATCCATGCCAAGGTATGTGGATCGAAAAATATAGCAATCAAGCACGATAATATTTATGGCATGGGTAATCATTGGGGTTGTGGGTTCTATATTGCTTGGTAGTGCCTCGCGGCACCCCACCCAAATTACGTCAAGGGCCCCTTGATGGGTCTTATGCCTGTAGAGAATGCCTCGCGGCACATCATTCTCGGATCCCTCGCGGGTGGTGTAGGTGCAAGTAGACAACACCTCGCGGAACGTCATTCCATTTGGGACCCCACATGGGTAGTGTCATTGTAACGACATGTATTTTCGAATACACTGGAACTAAGTTCTATTTATGTATGTCTTCATTATTATACTGATGTGTCAATCTCAATAATATACTTGCATTAAGTTAATCTATTTAAATCTTGTTAGTATTATATTTAAATATTTATAATTCAAATATTTAACATTCAAAAATTCAAACCCTTTCAAAAACTTTCCTTTTTGACCCTAATAAAAGCTAGACTAAATTAGTATTATTTTCTCTCATTAAATCCATTATTCCCCTAATAATTATTTTGATTCAAACTTCCCTAATAATCTTGGCTTTTATTTCTCTAATCAAAAACATTAAAACAAAAATCTAATTTAATAAATTTTTTTTATAACAAATCAAAACTTATTGAAGGCAAATCAGTTTTCATTTCAGAAACTTTCTAATTCTTAAACCCTTCCTATTTCTTCAACCCCACACCTAACCTACCCAAGGGGTCACACGCAACAACCCTAAACTAAACCCTAGGCAACCCATATGCAGCAAAACCCAGGCTCTCTCAAAACCAAAGCCTTTCTCCCTCTCTTCTCTATTTCATCAAACCCAACACCCTATTCTCCCTACAAAGACCCCAGGCAACCCTATATCTCTCATGTAGCCCAACTTCTAAAATAAAACACAGGCCTTCTCTTCTCTCTCTCAACCCTATCTCTAAAACTCTATACAACCCTACAGCCCCTACTTCTACAATCCTTGCAGCTCCCTACAAAACCCTAAGAACAAACCCTACAAACCTTCCTCGCACGGAAACCCGCACATCGGTGCCTCTCCCCTCCGATCTCCGACAGCCTCCCTGTGCCTTTCCCTCTCAACTGCAACACCCCGACGCCCCAACCCTGACGTTCGACCACCTCCAGTTCGACCACCCGCAATCCTCCTCCTTCGTCGATGTTGCACCACCTCCACGGCGCCGCCCATTTCTACAGACCGTTGCCATCACGTCGCTGCCAAAGCTCCGACCACCCGCTGCCGCAGTCTGACTCCTTCCCCTGCAAGCAAGGAACGAAGAGATAGTACACGTGATCACTTTACAGGATAGTATTGTTAGGGTAAATAATATAAGGGTTAATTTTATTATTTCTGTTACAATTTTTAGAGTTAGTATGTTATTTGAGTAGTATTATATTACTACACAGTTTATATTTGTTACGTTTAAACTTATATGGATATAGGTTAGTTGTTAATTACGGTCAATTACATACATGTAACTTTGTATATATATAATTTAATGTTTGTTAGGTTAATAGTATTATATAAATTAGTTGTCATATAAGTGTGTTAGTATAAATTTGTTAATTTTATATAAATAATCATATATGTATGATAGTTCATATAGAAACAGTATACTGTTTTTTTATAAAAACTAGATATCTAGTTTATTTTATAACATAAGAGATAAACAGTAAGTTTAAATATAGTAATTTTCTTTTAGCCTGATATCGGAAACCTAATGATACAGAAAATGTTCGTGCCTTCCGTACGAACTCGTCGGCACCAAAATCACCGGAAACAAGCAAGCGTGCAATTTAATACTTGTTTTTTAAATGTAACTCATTTAGACTTAAACCGTGATATCATGTACACAAGAATTGCCATGAGACACATTGACACTAAACCCCCTTAAAACACACTTGTGTGAATTGCTAAACTTGAACCCGTGTGCGTATGTGTGGACACCAATAAGAAAAGTGAAATACTTTGTTACGACATGAAATGCACAAACAATGAAATGAACAACTTGAATACCATAGAATATGATAGCCTGTTTGGCTAACTCATAGATATTGCATGACGGTGGCTCATAGATATTGTATGCCAACATTTGGTTATTCACGTTGGCCGGTTGGCTAGTCTGGCTCAAGTCCAGTATATAACTCATGATGGCCAGTTGGCTGATTCTGGCTCGTGGTCCAGAAAATACACGTAGGTGGGATTGGGTTCCCGGGTACTAACCGATAGTAAAAGGGTCGCCTTCGGGGGCACTTGAAGGTGGATTCACTTACTAGCCATCTAAAGACGAGAACCTTAGTCAGGGACTTGCACACACAATTAAACAACTTGAAAAATGATGTTAGCTTATAGAATTGATGTTGCTTTTTTTTAAAATTGAACTGCCATGTTACCATTAATAATTGAACTGCCATACTAGTGTACATCTTTATAACCTCTTTAACTGCCATATATAATCTTTTGCATATCTTGTTTAGGGTCCCCTTTTAACCATAAATTGCAATGACCCTTGCTGACATACATTCCATGTTGTTTGAATGTATGCCAGGTCACTAGATAGGTTAGATGGAGGACGAGCTGATTGAGGAGACTGACCCGCTGATCCTGGAGTTCTTCCTGCTGCGGACTATTTGCAAAGATTCACTTGCTGCTGCTTAAATTTCATTTTATGTCATTTTGTAAGGTATGTACCCAATTGTAGAACTCTGTTGTGTTGGTCATGCTTGGGGCCTTAATATTTTTGTGTACTTCTTATCTAGATGTTGGCTTAAATTTTATAGTTGTCTATGTTGTTCTAAATGCATTGCAAGTTCCTGCATATGGTTTATATTCACAGACGCTTAATGGGTTTAAGCTACACCGCTCCAACCCATGCGGACCAGCTCGCGCCCTCGCTCCCAAATATAATGGGATGCGGGACGTGACAGTTATAACACATAGGAGATGCCTTACGACATTCCATCTCATCGAACCCCTAGATGGATAAAGCATTGCAATACGAATAGAAACAACCCATAATCAAATGAGTTAAGCATTAAATACAATCATGATTAAATGGAAGCATAAATGGAATGATCCCTAAATTCATCACATCACACACTAAAGATTAGTTACTCATGGGATTAATAACATAACTCTTCATTGATTTAGCTATGAGTTCAATGCAAAAATAGAGGATTGATGTGTCCATATTTTCCACAATTTTCATATTATCATTTCATTGCATTCCATGCCATTCTTGCATCCAAATCCCACATTTTACTATAATATCGCGTTTCTTACGTTATATTCGAGTTTCGTAGTGTTTTATGAGTTTTAGAGGATTTTGGAGCAATTTGGGACCCCACTTGGGTATGGACACAGCCGACATGCCCGTGTGCTCATTGGTGAAGCCCTATAGGAGTTCGCCATACTTTTGGAGCCATTGGAGGAGAAGAGAGAGCACATGTGGAGAGAGAGGAGCTTCAGCAGCTCTTGGAGATCTTTTCCCAGACTGCTTGGTCGAGCAGTACAGATGCTCAGCTCGAGCAGATTCAAATGAGAAAAAGGGGTTGATACGGGGATCACTTGGACCGAGCAGTTCATCTGCTCGGTCGAGTAGCGTTAAAATTCAACGCTGAAACAATTCCAGCGCACGGCCCAAGTAACTCTTCAGTGACCGAGTCAGCCTCTGCTCAGACCGAGCTGAGCTGACTCGGCCCGTGCAGGCAGGCGAGAATTTTAGAGATTTGAATTCCCTGTCGTGCTCAGTCGAGCAGTGCAGCTGCTTGGACCGAGCAACCGAACGAGCTCCGCATTGCTCGACCGAGTAGCTTACTCGGTCGACAACGCCAATGCTATATTTTGGAAACTATTTGATGCGGCATCTACGTGATCTGGGGAGTGAAGGCTGGGAGGCTGCGACTTCGAACGGGGAGAGAATTCATTTGAGAATTTTTTGAATAGTTTTTTAGAGCACAGCTCAGGTGATTTGGATTATTAGTTTATAGATTTATCTTTGTTGAAGAATATTGGATCGAAACTTTCGGATTGTTACTTTTGCCCTCTATCGTTCTTGTGCTTAGGAATCTGGAATTTTCTTTGGATCTATAAATTCCAATTCTTATCCATCTCTCGCTGTAAGTCTTCTATTTCTATTCAATCGATTTGTTATGATGTTTTCGTCCCTAAAAGTTGTGTTTTTATTTGTGAATATTGTCATGTGTGAGTTGATCTTTCTAGGGTTGATGGGTTAGCCCTAAGATCCTAGGGGAAGATGTAGATCTGAATCTCTACATTGAATTAGGGGTTTAGGTAGGTATTTCGGTCGATCCTACCGAATCTCTAGATAACCCATACTGAGATCATGCCCACGGTCTGTGGAATTGATGTGCTTAAGGGGTATCTCTGGGATTCGAATAGGGAAATCGGTGGATCCAACCAAGGCGCGTGACCATGTCCGGCTCGTGCCTTGAGGGGATTCATCAACGAACTATACCGCTACGTTGACGGCTACCGCCATTGCATCAACGAGAGCTATCGAAATACCCCACAATTCTAACCCACGAGAGTGGTACGAATTAGGAGATTAATCCCCTAACCCTAACGCAACGTAAGGATTCTATTCCAACGTCGATCCCTGACGATCTTAGCGGTGATCCCTAATGCCCTAGTCCTTTTTTATTATTAAAACAACAACAACACCCCAATCAACTCTTTCAACCCGATAGCTATCTTACTTTGAGATTTAGAAGTAAACTGAGAACCCATATACACCATCACAATCCCTGTGGGATTCGATATCATTTATACTACAACTTGACACTGTCTGCTTGCGGATTGAGCCCGGAATTGAAACCTAGGGGCTATACCACGCCTGGCGATCCTGACACCGCCAGATGGAATCGAGGTGTAGGTGTCGGGTGCGTCAAGTTTTTGGCGCCTATCCTGGGGACGACAATAGTGTTTATCTCAGTTCATTTTTATTTTGAGAACTTGATAGCATTCTAATCATTTCTCATCTTTCCACCATTTTTATTCTTTTATTTATTACCGTGCTACTGATGGTGTTTATCTGAGTTTTGTTGGTGCAAGAACACCCGCTTTAAGGGATCTACTAGAGAATTATTATTTGATCCCGAGATCGATAAGACAGTGAGGGCCTTGAGGGCCTCAAGTAGAAGTTCATCTCCCTCCGCTCAGATGGCAGAGAACAATCATCCTCCACCTCGCACCGGGTCCATCAGGGACCATATGAAGCCGACATTTGGAAACAACTCCTCTATTCTTAGACCGCAGCTGGCAGTAGTGAGCTTCGAGTTGATAACAGGGATAATCAATTTGATGCAGCAGGATCCCTTTCACGGGCATCCGCACAAAAACCCCACATCAACACCTTCCTGGCGAAGTGTGACACGTTCAAGGCCAAGGACGTGAGTGATGATGCTGTGAAGCTGCGGCTTTTTCCGTTCACTTTGAGGGATAAAGCCTCATATTGGATCCGGGCCCACCCTCCCAATCATTTCACCACCTGGGAGAAGTTGGCACTTTCCTTCGTGGATAAGTTCTATCCACCCTCGAAGACAGTGCGGATCCATGGAGCGATCTCAAACTTCAAGCAGCTCCCACAGGAATCACTCTGAGGCATGGGAGAGGTTCAAGGACCTCCAACATCAGTGTCCTCACCACGGGATTCAGCCATGGGATTTGATGCAGAGCTTTTACAACTGGCTTCAGTCTAGCACCAAGATGATCATAGATGCTGCGGTGCAAGGCACCTTACTGGATAAGTCTCCTGAAGAGGCTATTGACTTGTTGGAGCATATGGCGGCCAACAATCAACAATGGAGCGAAGAGAGAACTTTTGTGACCCTGAATCCTGAGGTCAAAGCTACTAGCCACTTGGACTCACATCGAGACCCTATGCAAACAAGTGGCCAGGATCGAACAGTGCCTGGATTCCATCCCGGCATCACCCAGCACATCTTATTATCCGGCAGAGGAGTATGCTGATCAAAGCTATATTCCTAGTGAGGCACACTATGAAGGTGCCGAATTATCAGAATATGTGCAATACGTCCAAGGAGGGGGATGGAATCAGTGGCAGCATCCAGCTGCTAGGAATCACCCGGGGTTTTCTTATGGAAATCCAAATGGAGGGCTGCAACCTCCACAATTTCAGAGACCGCCACCCCCTCCTCAACAGCAACATGCACAGCAACATGGCCAGTAGCAGGGCGGATTTAGGCCAGCTGGGCCTTATAGACCACTAGGATATCAGTTCAACCGGTCGCCCCAGCAGGGCTATGCGCCAAACCCGCCACGGTCAAATCTGGAGGCCACTTTGGAGACCTTTATGTCAGGCCCGCTTCAATCAGGACACCTCGATCCAGTTCAAGAGCATAAATTCTTCACTGGATGAACTGAGGGGTCAAATGTCCTAGCTCTTGAAGAATCAGGGGAGATTGCCCTCACAGCCGGAAACAAACCCAAGGGCCCAAGTTAATGCTGTGGTTTCTGTTACCACACGTGGTGGACGGGTGACTGACCCCGTCATGGTCCCGGTGTTGAATAAGGAGAAAGTTACTGTTGAAGAAGCCGTTGATGACGGCGATAGAGAAGAGGCAGCTGAAGAGCCTATAATTATTGAGGAGAAGGCGGATACCCCATCCATTACGCCTACTACAACACCGCCTCCCGTTGATGTCACAAAGAGTAAAGCTACCCGACCTCCCCCTCCATACCCACAGAGGCTAGCCCTAGCCAAGATGGAGAGGAAATACTCCAAGTTCATGGAGTTATTGAAGGGAATCTAGCTAAACATCCCGTTCATGGATGCTATCACAGATATCCCGATTTATGCTAAATTTTTGAAGAATCTAATCACGGCGAAGAGAAAGCCGGAAGAAATTAAGCTCATGGAGGACTCCACATTCGTTATCAAAAATCATCTCCCCCGGAAGCTGCCGGATCCGGGGAGCTTCACCGTGCCGTGCTCCACTGGAGGGATGCCTATTAGCAGAGCTTTGATTGACTTCGGGGGCTAGCATCAGTTTGATGCCCCGCTCTATTTTCAAGAGGTTGCAGACTGGAAGTGAACTAAAGCAGACAAGTATGTACATCCAGCTTGTAGACCATTCTATCACCTACCCGATGGGTATAGCAAGGGATGTCACTCTTCAGATACCCCCAGGGTTATGTGTTCCCGTCGACTTTGTTATCATGGACATGCCAGAGGGAGGGAGCTCCCAACTTATACTCGGCTGCCCCTTCATGGCGATGACCGGTGTTCTGATCGATGTCCGAGAAGGGACCCTCTCTCTCAACGTGGGGAATATCGAAGCTGAGTTCTGGCTGCAGAAGCCAATGAGAGAGCTTGCTCATGTGGAAGGGGCCAGCTATTTGTACAGGTTGGACATGTGGGGGAATGCGTATCGATATTATAAACGGAAGGAAGCTAGAGGAGAGAAGCACATTTGGAGATTTGAAGAGAAAATAGAGGAAAAAGGAGACACAGAAGACTCGACCGAGTAGCTACACTGCTCGGTCGAGCAGTGCAGAGACGAAAAAGGAGGCAGATTATCGCCTCTTCTACACGGCCCGAGTAGCCTCCTGCTCAGTCCGATCAGACATCTGCTTGCTCGACCGAGCAGTCAGCTACTCGATTGGTTGCACAGGCTTTTGGAAAAATGGAGAATTCATCACTCTGCCTACACGGCCCGAGTGGCATTGGCACGGTCCGAGTGATGAACAGTCCGACCGAGCATCATACTTCTCGACGGAGCATGCGATGGAGTATATAACAACTCAATTTATAGAATTTTCTCAGCTGATTGACTCAGTCGAGTAGCTACGATGCTCGGATCGAGTTGTTTTACCCAATCACGTGGGTCCCACCCCAAACGAGTGGGGTTTTTAATACCCAAAACCCGTTTTAAAATTACCTTAAGCTAAAAAATTTACCCTAAAAATTTCCTCCCCCCGAGCTCTCCCTCACTCTCTACTCGAACCCCCCTCTTCGCCGTCACCCTCCGCCTACGTCGCCGTCGCGTCGCCGATAGCACCGCCCAACTTCGGTCAGCCACCCTGCCTCCTTCTCATTCTCTGTCTCTAACTCTCTGCCCCTCCCTCTCTTTCCCCCCGTCCCTATTTTGAATCAATGGCGCCATCGATGGCGCCACCGCCGTCGACGGCGTCGCCAATCTGACCACCCCAAAAGCCCCCGCCACCGACGCCTAACCCCCCTCCGCCTTCCCCCCTCTCTCTCCCATCGGATCGCCAAAAGAAACCTCCCTTCTTCGATCACCGCTGCCCTAGGGCACAGCCCGAGCACACTAGTGCTCAGTCCATACTTCCTATAGAGTGTCACAGCTCGGACCAAGCAGTAGCACTGCTCGGTCGAGCAGCACAAATTTACCATGTCCCCCATTTTTAATGCCAAATCCTGACGTTTTATTGTTTCTATTACAGGTATTCCTTGCCTACGTCAGCAGCTGCTGCCTGGACTAGCTTGGGGGTTACTTCGGCACTCGCATCGCTCGCAGCCTCGGTATATTCTTCCCTTTATTTATTTTTATACCGCAGCATCACATTATCATTGATACGATGGTTCGCACGCAAGGTGCCGCCACCCCACCCATTCGTGGGAAGAGGCCCACTCTAGGTGCCTCTTCCTCCAGACCCCAGCGTCGTGCACGACTCACCACCACCACCGCCACCACCAGCACCACACCACCACTACCACCCCATCCACCACAACTCGTATCCCTACTACTTCCACACCCATCACGTCCACCACTACCCCTACCACATCCACCCCTATTCCCTCCACAGCCACCACCGCCTCTGCACCATCACCCCCACACCCTGCCCCCACCAGGGATGCCCTGCCTGCACGTCTACAGACCTATGGCATCACGTTTCGAGACAACGCACACCGAGAGTGCTTTGTTAGGATCTCTCAGCGTCGTCTCGTACCTACTTTGTTCATAGACGTGCCTACCCTACGCTCCCTTGGACTCGTTCAGGGTGTCCATCACCTCTACCGAGCGATTGGTTTCGACCGCTTCCTCGGTGTACACGCTCCCACCTACACCCACATTGCACTCGAGGCTCTCAGCTCCCTCGCTCGCACCCCGGCGGGTGATGGCATCACTTTTAGGCTCATGGATCACGACTGCACCATTACACATGCTATGATCCGTGAGTTCTTTCACTTCCCTGCCATCCCGGAGCCCAGAGCAGCCTTTTCTCCACACTATGATGTGGACACATTTGATGCTCGAGCCTTTTGGGAGCATATTTCAGGCATTGATCAGTATCGCCCTAGTCGGGCGAAGGCATCTTGCATCGTGCACCCATGCCTTCATTACGCTCAGGGGCAATTAGCCACCACTCTCTTCTGTAGGCCTGAGGTCAGGACCATGTCCCTACCAGAGCTTACCCATCTTATGGGTATGACCTGACCTCTGAGATTACACCCTGACGGCTCCTTACGCCCATTCATGCTCTCTGACACAGCCCACTGGTTGTGTCATCCCCTACTCCATACTGCCACACCGACTTCACCACCAACGTCTGTTGCGGTGGCTTCTTTACCATTTTTGCCAGGATGCTTGATATTCACATCCCAGATGACCTACTCACCCCCGTTGGCCCGACACATTTAACCATTGGCGTGCTCGAGCATATGCATTTTATCCAACCTTATGGGGACTGTCACTGGCTATATCTCGTAGGCACCCACCGCACTCCTTACATGGTGCTCCCCACCCCTCACCTTATACACATCCCTGCTGTCCAGCTTGATTGGATGATCCCTAGGGTAGACCCCTTTCCAGCCTACCACGCACTTGAGCCGCCAGGAGCACCCGTCGAGGCAACAGCCGATGACGCGGTCCTACACTCCGCTGTTTACGAGTTGCATGATATCGCTGCCCTAGTAGCCGACCTCCCAGTACCACCTACTCACCCATCATCTTCTGGAGCCGTTTCTTCCACCACCATTGTATCCACCATTTCCATCACAGTCGAGTCTTCGAGGAATGTCTCCACCTCTTGCCCTGAGACTCAGATTTCTCTCTCCACCGTTTTCGTGTCGGAGGGCACTGATTTCCAGTCTGTTCCTGACCTCATAGAACCGGACTTTCCAGAGCACGACCATTTCCCCACTCTTCCACCCCTCAGTGACCTCTAGATTCGCTTCCTATCTCTTTAGGTCACCACACTCTCCTCTCCGCCACCACCTCCTCCCTATCACCGGCCATTTTTACTGAGAGCGTGTCGACGTCTGTCCACTCTTCTGTGTCGACGACGGCTCTTTCTTCTGCCACCTCTGAGTTACCTTCGAGCTCACCCTCTCCTACCTTCCACGCTAGGCAACGTGCCTCATCTGCACGGGACCGATTCATGAGAGTGGTGACTCACCGTCACCTTCCCGACCCTCCACCCGACTCCCGTACTACAGACGGTCGCCTTACAATGTTAGAGGAGTCGACCTCTCTCATACGGAGAGATTTCGACGACTTTGTACGCTCGACGGCGACACACCATTCGAGAGTCGAGTCAGACTTGGCATCCATCATAGATCTCCTCAGGACACGTGGACAACCTCCAGTGATCCTTGCACATGCTCCACTGCCCAGGCCACCGACTGTGACTTCTACTGCACCACTCAGTGCTTCACTTTTCCAGGCTTCTACAGAGCCTGTCTATAACGCACCGCTCCCCAGGATACCTGGGAAGTATGAATCCGTCACAGGTGATCTCAGAGTAGGGAGTGTTACGTAGGAAGGAGGAAAATGAAATACGATAGAACCAGCAGGTCACTGCGCACATGCTGGGAAGTACACGTAATGTTCCAATAATTCAACACCATAAAACAATTATTAAAGACAAAATACAACAAGGAATAGTACATTCATATATAAATAAATCAATTACATTATTAAGAGTGTATCGTTCAAGATTAAATCCCCTTCTCTCAGGTACAACAATATCTCACTAGTGCAACCCTCAAAACTACACCCACCAGTAACTCCAGGCTCCAACACCCTGCTGCACCTGCAAGACTACTAACACCTGAAAATCCACGGGAGGAGCACGTCAAAGCGTGTCTAAGTAGGAATACTACACCTTTATATGGAATATTATTTCTCCAACATACATTATCCAAGGTGACAAAGAATAACATAAAGGCATAAAGGACAACAGAGCATGCATATTAAATATGAATTAGAAGGCAACCAAATGACGTAACAAGTGAACATAAATAAGCATGGAAGCATTGCATTGAATATGTGAGCATAAATGGTAACAAGATCATAAATGAGCAAAGATCTATTTAATAACAACATTTGGTGCAACTACTTGCTTCGTCTATTTTATTTAACTTAGTGATATCAAGTGGTGGACATGAATATGGAATTATATTGTCATGGAAAAAGTGCTAAGGAGTTCTTTGGCATGGCTTCCTAGTTTTTCCTTTCTTTCTTTCAATTTTCATTACTCATTCACATTGGGTCATTTCATCTCCTTGTGCACCCCATTTTCCATCATAACATAAACTTAGAAATCCATGCCAACCTCCTACCCTAGCCAACTTAGCCATGTCAATAAGACCTCACTTCTTGCCATAACATTCAATTCACATATCAACCTCCACATTCATACATTCATCTTTTATACACAATTTTCCACATAAAATGCTCCATTTCATTCCATATCAAAATTGTCATTCATACTATAAGATACTACACCAATGTAACATAGCTAGGCCCTAGGCCAAAATGCAACATGTGGCATGTGGGGTATTCCATAAAGAAGTGGGATGCATAATTTGTGGACATAAAAAGGTATGTCTTTAGCAACTACTACACATGTTTTGGTAACATTAGAATAGCCATAACCACAACCAACTACTACATGTACAAAGTCATCACATGGAATAAATGTTACAATTAAGTCAAGGAAACAAATATGAACATCACATATGAAGTATAGTGACAAGTACTAGTTGAGGTGAAGTATACTACACAATTAGAGCTAATATGGCAACTTATAAAGGAGCATGCTGAAACAAGTAAAAATGTGCTATGATAGTAGACATGTTAACTTGCATAAAAACATGTAGCTAATTAAAAAGAGCATGTAAACTACCACCATGAAAATAATATTCCATATAAGATGAGATTCCTACCTCTCAAAGTCCACCATTTCCTTCCTTAAAAACTTTTCACTTCTTAATTCCTCCTTAATTTCTTCCTTCCTTTTAACCCCTCCTTAATGCCTCATCATTCATCCTTCCTTTTAATTCTTCCTTAATTCAAGATGTTGCCAAATTAAGAGAGTGTGGAAAGAATTGTGTTCGGCCAAAATGTGAGAGCAAAGATTGCTCACGGCAAGGAATAGAGGAAATAAGGAAAGAAAAAGGAAAGAAAGAGAAGAGAAATGAGAAAAGGAATAAAAAGAAATGAAAACTCCATCTTGCCATCTTTGTATTTTCCATTTTCTTTTCTAAATTTTCTTTTTCTCCAAAAATCCATGCAGAGGCCACATGTCTCATGACTCACCCATAACTTAGCTTAGTGTCCACATATGTGTCACATTTAGAAAAATAGGATTTTGGAAAATAGTTAGAGTGATGTTAGTTTCACCACGTAACTTTAGGAATCCACCGCACTTATGAATTCACCGCACTACAGTCTTGGTATTTATTAATTCACCGCAATTTATTTCATTTTTACCCTTTATATTAACTTTATCTCACATCTCTCTCTTTCTTAATCTGTTGATTTCACCGCAAAACACGTATTACCTCCCTCCATCCCTAAACTTCATTTGAGAACGAGTCATATGGCTTCTGTTGTGCCTCGAGAAATACAAGGCTTTTTTCAACTATCAACACCCCCAATTCACTTCCTCTGCGGAGATCGACATCGCTGCTTATTGATTGGTTCTGTACATGGCTTCGTCTTTTCAAGTTTGATTGGTTCATTCGCACAGCCCTGCTTTTTGTCTTGGTTTAATGATTAAAGAGCTTTATGCTGAATGAGACAAACCCTCACTATTTGCTCCCTAGTGAATCCTATATAAACACCTCTACTTGCTTGTGTTGTCAGCTAGTATTATAGTTTGGGATGTGAACTGTTCGGATTAGAATCAGGTATATGTTGTATTATATATGTATCTGATATTATTTAACAAATACAAAAACAGATACAGATACAGATAATATACAGAAATAAGATTTAGCATCAATATACATTGTCAGTTCATGTACAATGGTGATCTAAGTTAAAGCAAGCCATGATTAATATGATAAAGGCATATCTGATATTCATACAAGTATCATTGTTTTGCAACAGCATTTTCCCCCCATGTTTTGTAAATCTAGAAGCCCAGATGTCACGACCCGCTTCCCTAAAATGGAGGCGAGACGTGAAAAGGTCCGCACGGGAGTGGAGCGGTGAAGCCCCAAACCCGATAAGCGTCAATTTAGTATAAGCAGGTCCCTGTAATTGCAATCGAAACAACAACAATAATAATAAGAGACGGATAAGAAACACCAATCCCAAAGTTTGTCCACAAAATATTCAACATCACAGAAAAGCCACCAGGCTAAAAAGAAAGAGTCTAAGGGCCCAGAACAAGGCCAAACAAAAGCAACGACATAAATAAGTATAGGTGCCACGCACCGATAACAAACAACTGTCTAACAAAAGTAAAATACAACGGAGACACTAGGACTGGTCCCCAGTGTCCGCGTACTCCCCGTCCAACACGGGCTCAAGCTCGGCGTCCGCAAACACCTCACCCTCAACAAGCAACTCAGGCTCAGGGTCTAACATGCGTCACCCAAAAGAGAGAGGGGCACATGTCAGCAAGTCTAAAAGACTTGAGCAAGGAAACTGAAAGTAACTAGCAACCTAGCAGTTATAGTATGATGTATGGCATGGTAAGTATAGTTTGGAAGTGACAAGTAAAGTACAAGTGGTAAGTGTGACAAGTATAGTCAAGTAACAACAAGTACAAGGGATCACCCACACATGGATGCCCTATTGCCCGCAGGCTGTGTTCAAGTATCAAGTACAAGGGATCACTCAACGAGTGCCCTTTGCCCGCAGGCTGTGTTCAAGTGTCAAGTACAAGGGATCACTCAACGAGTGCCCTTTGCCCGCAGGCTGTGTTGAGCTCGTCTTCTGAAACACGAGCCAGAAAGTGGATTTAACAAGTATGGCGTAGGAGTGCACCTAGCCGGAACAAGTAACACTAGTATGTAGCAAAGCTACGCAATCACGATGAGTATTCAAGCATGCAATGACATGAGCAGTTACTTTGCGTACCGTTAATTGTAATTAAACATGGCAGGCAAAATGCAATGACATGAACAGATATTCGCGTACCGTTTATTTAAATGAAACATGACAGGCAAAATGCTATAGCAGTTAAGGATGCATGGATGCCATGAACATTTAATACGCGTACCGTTTAATCGAAAAGTAAACGTGACATACAAGCATGATGAGGGTGACGGACCAAGCTTCGTTGTCAAGCTAGGTCAATGGCGTCTAAACGGCTATCCTTTCACCGTTTAGTCTCTTTTACGCTAAAAACAAGGTAATGGCCTAAGACATGGCCCAAATCAAGGGATGCAAGTTTCACTTGCCTAGCACCGGAAATGACGACCACTTCGTCACACAGATGCTATCTACGGGGGAAATCGCTGTTAAGGGGGAAACAACACCAAACACATGAAATTAATTAGGGTTTTCATAGAATTATAAATAAACTATGAAAACAACGGTAGATCGATTTCTTACCGAGAGGAGGCGGAAGAAACACTCCGGGGAACCCTAGGACCAGATCTGGGAATGATTGGGGAAGTTTGGAGAAACTAGGGTTTTGGGGGATTTTGGGGATTTGATGGGTTTTGATGGAGATTTGGGGAAGATGAGGGGTAGATGGAGTGAATGGATGGATTGGATGATGGATTTAGGGTTTATAATGAAGGATTGAAGCTTGGAGGAAGATGGGGGCTTAGAGGGGAAGAAACTAGGGCTTAGGGTCGTGTTGGAGAAGAAGAAAACGAATGGGTAGGGTATTTATAGGTTGAGCTGGCGGCTGCCCAGAAATTAGGGTTTTAACACAGACTAGTCGGTCAAAGAACAACCACTGACCGACTAGTTTGGCAACTAGTCGGTCGGTCGACCAACGCAGACCGACTAAGTGTAAACAGTAACTCCTGAACGAAATTAGGATTTAGAGTTAGTCGGTCCATGAACAAGTACTGACCGACTAGTTTAGCAACTAGTCGGTCGATGAACGTTCTTAGACCGACTAAGAGTAAACAGTAACTCAACTAAAATTAAGATGATGTGTTAGTCGGTTCAAGAAGCATTGCCGACCGACTAGTTTGCAACCTAGTCGGTCAACAACTCTTCTTAGACCGACTAACGATAAACAGTAACTCCTGAGAAAATTTAGAAAGCTCACTAGTCGGTCCAAGAAGGATTTCCGACCGACTGGATCGTCATCTAGTCGGTCGGTGCCCCTTCTTACACCGGCTAATGAGCACCAAAAGTTCCGATACGTAGCGCGAGGCCCCGTGATCGAATCCTAAGACTCCTAGGCTTGATCTAATAGTTAGATACGACCGTTATGAAGCCCGTCACAAACGACGTACTTCGAAATCGACGATCCTAAGGAAGAATCGAGAAAATACGACGAATCGATCGAAAATTGAAAGCCACAGAGACGAAAACCACACAAGAGGAGAAAATCCACCAAAACATATATTATATTATAATAAATCCAGATACAAGGAAACTAGTCGTTACACCAGATGAGAGATATGTGCTACTCACATGATTAGCACAAGGGAGTAGGAAAAAAAATACTTTTGATGCATCGGGTATTAGTTAGAGGGAGCTCAGTGGAGATGCGGTTGGATTCGAATTGAATAATGCACTCAAAAATATTATTGTGTCTGTCGAATTGAATAATGCGCTCAAAAGTATGCAGCTATTTACTAGAAATGGATTTTGATCATCTATAAAGTGCAGTAAACATAGACTCATTCTTATGTCTTCAATAGGATTTAGTGAGTATATCATTCTTATTCTGTGCAAGTCCTTTAATTCTTAAAACAAGAATATCATGAATGCTTTATAAGTGCAACAAGGACATCGCCAACAAAGCCATATACTCTGTCACTACTGTAATTGTTTGCATCATTGAACTCATTCATAATGAGACTTTCGAGAGACCATCCGATTTTTGCAGTGAAAGCACAATTTATCTGCCTGATAACAATCCCTGCTCGTGTCACCACTGTTCTTATCAGAGCTTCACGAGCATCACCAGTCTTAAGTGCCCTCCTCAGTTGCTTCGTAAAGTGCTTCTCGGGGGACTGAATGCATCAGATCACAACACGGAGGTGCTATTCGAACTCCCCACACTTGTCCGTCTTCAAGAACTTCATGAGCTCATAGCCATACAGCTGTTTGTAAGAGGAAATGATTGCTTTGATCTGATCAGTGCTTTTTGTGGTGAGAGAAAGAAATAGATATGAAAGCAAATTTTGTGGTGAAATCAAAAGATCACGTGGCAAAATTGTAATAAATTAAAATTTTAAGAGTAATAGTTAAAATCTAATCAAGGATAAATTTGTAATTTGAAAAGAATTACCAATTGCGGTGAAATCATAAGAATGTGCGGTGCATTTAACAGCACTCAAATAGTTATTTATCATGACATATAGGAAAAGACACCAATGTCCCTTACTAACTCAAGCAGCCTAAATGATTATTCTAACCTCACCTCTTCTAGCTATTAACAAAAATGCCATCCTATGAATCTACCCCTCAACTTAGATAGATAATTGCAATAATGCCACTATTCATACATACAACTATATGTATATACAAAAATACACACATTTATACATACACATATATCTATCTTCATGTACCATATTATACACTCATATATCCACATATACACTAGACAAGGCATACATAGATACACACACACACACACACACATACATACACTAATCTAGGTATTGACTACCAATATACATACTTACATACACCAATATTTTTAACATAACTTACAACCATATATACCTAATCATAGTCCAATTTTTATATCATTACATAAATATGTAAACATACTAAATACACGTAGTATCATACATCTAAGGATGGACACATACACACATATACATTCACATATAACACACCTTATATCCATGTATACTTCCCTATGCACTAAAATAAAATACATACAAGGTAGACATACATACAAGTATACACGTATAGAAGCATACACAATTATAGTATTTCAAACACAGGGTATTACACTGTCCCTTCCACTTTTGATTCGGCAGTTACAGTAGATCCCCAGTCTGCCATGGTGTTATATTCAGTCGAGCCCTACACTGTCACCGTTGATCTCACCACCGACCCACCTCACGAGTTCCAGCCAGACCCACCCATTATTCCTGGTCCACAACAAATGGACCCATCACCACCCCCAGAGGGTGGTGCCTCTGCTTGATGTAGTCCATACCATTTCTTACCTCCCTCACTTAGTTTTGTGCCCATCTGTCTGTTCGGGGCCCTGCACTTACATAGCTTGTGGGAGGAGCCACCCATGCATCACATTTTCATTTAGCAATGCATCATGTCATAATTTTATTTTCATTATCTTTTTGCACAGTTTTTATTTTTCCCCCGCCCACCCCACCCTTTGGCATCATCTCCCGCCTACTAGCATTTTCTTAGCAGTAAGGACACTGCTAGGTTTAGCTTGGGGGATGAGCGCTATCGCTTTATTTTTCATTTCTTCTCCTTTATATTTGCTTCCATTGTTTCAGTTTTTATTTTACTTTTTCACCACTTTTCCACGTCGTTTTCTTTTTCCTCATTTTGCATCATATTTTCTATTTTCACCATGCATGCATCTCTTTTTCTTTATTTTCCTATTTTCTCCGCCTTTTTCTCTTTATTTGCTAAGGATGTTCCGCATGATGATACCTCTCATAGCCATATTAGTCTTTTACGATGCTCACTTTCGATGACATGCTATTAGGGTAAATTTCAGTTTCACTATCTATATGTGTGCATTTCTATTGCTGATTTATCTGATTTAATGTTTAAAATAAATTGAAAAACGAATGCATGAATTAGTATCTAGTATGCACTATGTTGGGTAATGCACCTAGGTTCACGCATCACATGAACACTTGGAGCATCTGTTTTTGTCTCATTCACTTCTATTTGCATGCTTGCTGTTATTGTGCTTATTACTGCATGCCTTTTCAGTATTCGTTCAGAGGAATGAAAATATCCATGCTATCTATGAGTTTAGTTAGGGTATTATTCTATCAAACCGTTGTGCACCCTCTTATGAGTGAACCGAGAAATATACTATTTTCCTTCTCCACATATCTATATATTTCTCTACATATCAGCTGGTTACACCCCTACAGCTATCTTTACCGCATCTCACTTCTCAAACCCAAAAAGAAAAAGTACAGCTTCTATAAAAAAGTGTATATATTCATATGTGAAAAAGAAAAGAAAAAGAAAGAAAATGAATAAATATTGTTTTGTATCCTTTCATTAGAAGCTCACTTATATTGGGAAGAAAAAGAAAAATTTCATATCATATTCCTTGATGCGACGCCTCAAGCTAAGCTTGGGGGTGAACCAACTGATCACATGAGTGAGCATGACAGTAGAGTGGAGACGGTGCATAACGGGGAGATTTAATAATACCTAAACTTTACGAAATGCTTTAGGTTTTGGAGTTTTTTCATGAATCAAAATGAATAACTGAATGGCATGATTTTTTTCAATTCTCTATTGCATGTTGTGTGATTTCTGTATGCTCCTTGTGTATCCGTGATTGAAAAGGGCATTGCCAACTTCTTTATACTAGACTCTAGGGATTGCATGAGATTGATATGAATTGATGGCGTTATTTTAGTAGATCCCTATCATTTGCCTGCATTACAAGCTAGTCATATGATTTATAAAACTAGAAATTGCCAGTAGCATGTATGTTTATTATTCAGAGCATCGTGATTTACTATTTAGTTTAGAGATCTAACTGAACATCCTTAGCATCCTCCACTCACGATTATTCTCTTCTCTTTTTATTTTTATTTCTTATTTCTTTTTTGTTTTCTTCCCGGCGTACCGATTAATATTCTTCTTCCTCGAGGACGAGTAAGAGGTAAGCTTGGAGGATTTTGATGTGTCCATATTTTCTACTATTTTCATATCATTATTTCATTGCATTCCATGCCATTCTCGCATCCAAATCCCACATTTTACTTCGATATCGCGTTTCTGACGTTATATTCGAGTTTTGTAGTGTTTTATGAGTTTTAGGGATTTTGGAGCGATTTGGGACCCCGCTTATGTATGGACACATCTGACATGCACGTGAGCTCATTGGTGAAGTCCTGTAGGAGTTTGCCATACTTTTGGAGCCATTGGAGAAGAAGAGAGAGAGCAGGAGGAGAGAGAGGAGCTTCAGCGGCTCTTGGAGATCATTTCCCAGACTGCTCGGTCGAGCAGTACAAATGCTCGAACCGAGCAGATTCAAATGAGAAAAAGGGGCTGATACGGGAATCACTCGGACCGAGCAGTTCATCTGCTCGGTCGAGTAGCATCAAACTACAACGTTGAAACACTTCCAGCGCAAGGCCCGAGTAACTCTTCAGTGACAGAGTTAGGCTCTGCTCAGACCGAGCTGAGCTGACTCGGCCCGTACAGGTAGAGCGAGAATTTTAAAGATTTTGAATTCCTGTCGTGCTCGGTCGAGCAATGCAGCTGCTCGGACCGAGCAACCGAACGAGCACCGCATTGCTCGACCGAGTAGCTTACTCGGTCGATAACACCAAGGCTATTTTTGGAAACGATTTGATGCGGCTTCTACGTGATCTGGGGAATGAAGGCTGGTAGGCTGCGACTTCGAACGGGGAGAGGATTCATTTGAGAAT
The DNA here is from genome assembly GCA_030789695.1 of Scilla litardierei. Lineage (NCBI taxonomy): Eukaryota > Viridiplantae > Streptophyta > Magnoliopsida > Asparagales > Asparagaceae > Scilla > Scilla litardierei. The sequence goes on along the minus strand of CM061134.1, from coordinate 71,057,730 downwards.
TTTTTGAATAGTTTTTTAGAGCGCAGCTCAGGCGATTTGGATTATTAGTTTTTAGATTTATCTTTGTTGAAGAATATTGGATCGAAACTTTCGGATTGTTACTTTTTCCCTCTATCGTTCTTGTGCTTAGGAATCTAGGAATTTTCTTTGGATCTATAAATTGCAATTCTTATACATCTCTCACTGTAAGTCTTCTATTTCTATTCAATCGATTTGTTATGATGTTTTCGTCTCTAAAAGCTGTGTTTTTATTCGTGAATATTGTCATGTGTGAGTAGATCTTTCTAGGGTTGATGGGTTAGCCCTAAGATCCTAGGGGGAAGATGTAGATCTGAATCTCTACATTGAATTAGGGGTTTAGGGAGGTATTTCGGTCGATCCTACCGAATCCCTAGATAACCCGTACTGAGATCATGCCCACGGTCTGTGGAATTGATGTGCTTAAGGGATATCTCTGGGATTCAAATAGGGAAATCGGTGGATCCAACTAAGGCTCGTGACCATGCCCGGCTCGTGCCTTGAGGGGATCCATCGACGAACTATACCGCTACGTTGATGGCTACCACCATTGCGTCAACGAGAGCTACCGAAATACCTCACAATTCTAACTCACAAGAGTGGTACGAATTGGAAGATTAATCCCCTAACCCTAATGCAACGTAAGGATTCTATTCCAACGTCGATCCTTGATGATCTTAGCAGTGATCCCTAATGCACTAGTCCTTTTTTATTAGTAAAACAACAACAACACCCCAATCAACTCTTTCAACCCGATAGCTAACTTACTTCAAGATTTAGAAGTAAACTGAGAACCCATATACACTATCATCATCCCTATGGGATTGATATCATTTATACTACAACTTGACACCGTCCGCTTGCGGATTGAGCCCGGAATTGAAACCTAGGGGCCATACCATGCCTGGTGATCGTGACACCGACAAGTGGAATCTAGGTGTAGATTTCGGGTGCGTCAAGGATCAAATAGACAAAATCAATGGAAGAATTAGGATTTTATAACCCAATTGAAGCTCAAACTCTTCCCTGAATCCCTTGCTCCAGCTGCAACTTCTCCTAAAAACTAAACTTTAAAAACTAATGAAAAAGGAAAGAAGAAGAAGAGATGAATAGAAAATAAATCTCCCCGATCAGAAGGGGGCAAAAGGTTTTTTTGCACTAATTTCATCTCCATCCTCACTCTCCATCCACGCATCACTCTCCATCCACGGATGAGATCGTCCCAATTGGAGTCGGCTCCAAAATGAGTTAAAATCCCTAAGGAAAATTGCCCAAATTGCGATCTGGAGACAGCAGCAAACTGGTCAACACGACCATCTCCCACGTTAACACAGTCGTGTCGATGTCTTGGAGCCTTAGTCTTCTCCTGAAATCGACACGGTTGACTTGGCTGTGTCAGTATGACACGACCAAGTAACTGTACGGCATAAAATCCTAGCTATCTTCTTCCACAACCTGGCACGGTCGTGTCGACGGTTGACACGACCATGTTGGGGCTTTGATAACAAGTTGCTTCAGTCACACAATCGTATTACATGACTGTGTATGGTTCGGCTTCTATGCTGCCTGGGACTCAACTCTTTATTACATCTGTGTTGTTTACATATACCTATACCACCCGTCGATGGATCCGAGAATTGATGGGTATCACTCTAATATCATTGCAATGATATTAAACCACATCATCCATGGCACCCTAGAACCGGCACAAGATCCCTTACGAACTTGTTTTATAGTATGCCTCTCGACAATGCCCAACCCATCATAAGATCATCATCTTATCGGGACTTGATACGGTAGAGCTATTACTTCAGGTCAGCTCATAACATGAGAACCCGTACTCAAGCATCAACAAGATCCGATACCACTGATGAGTTATATGGGTCCTTAGGGCTATAAAATCGACGTTTGGCCTAAATCGGATAGACGACGAAATCAAATCAAGCATCGAAATAATAACTTAAAATATTTTTATGTCTAGCCCTAAAGAAATAAGCCTAGCCAGAATCTCTACAATCCCGGGATTGGGTCCAACCAACCCTTAAATATATATCTATGTAAAAATAATTATAAACGCATGTAAATTTAACAACATACATTTCACTTTGTTTCTGCAAAATACAAAGCATCGTTTTCAACAAAATTTCTTTATCTCCGTAGCAATGCCCTGCGTTGGGGTTGAGCCGCTTCTCTCGAGCTAAAATACGTCCCGAGGCGAGCAACACCCTTGTCGCCAAGCTAATCACGTGCTCCAAAAAGTTTCACCTTGAGTGGATCATCCGTCAAGACTTCGGATCCGATCTGAACTCCTTCGTAGCTTTGCTAGAGCCCGATCAGGAGCAATGAAGAATTAGGGAGAAGATGTAATATTAATTTTGTAAGGTCACTGGCTATGAGAAAAACACTAGCAGGGGGGTTGAATAGTGTTTACACAATTTAAAATGATAATTACACCAATTAAATTCCGAACCCACAATTAATGCGGAATGAAAATAAACCCTAAAATGAAACAATGCAAACACAAGGATGTTTCAAGGTTTCGGATTACCCAATACAACTCCCGACTTGTTCCCGGTAATCATATGTCCCTTCCACCCGGATACCATCGGATACTCAATTTAGAACCTAACTTAAGGTTTCCTTTAAACCCAATTGTAGCAACCCTACAAGTGAAATTGAAGTACACTCGATGTCCTTGACTGCCATAACTTGAGAGCAAGAAAAACACTCTCACAACCCGAGAGTTAATCTAATAACGAAAGTTATGAAATATTGAAATGACAACACTTACAATCACCTATGTCTTGAAGTAGAACTTGAAGGAGAAAGTGTGTTATGTGTTGATGTCTCTTTTAGAAGAGAGGAGAGCCCTTTATCTTGTAACCACCAATTTCCTAGAAGATATCTCTTTGGTTCTAGGTTGGAGAGCAAGAGATTGAAAGATTGGAATTCTATGGCTTTAGGATTTGAGAGCTTGAGATTGAAAGCTTAGTGTTTCAATAGATGAGTGAGTCAAGTGAGTAAGCTCTCAATGGAACAGTAGAGGCTGCTGCCTTTATAGGTTTCTCAAATCCCTCAAACTGAATCCCAAAAAGCCCCATTGAAATCCGTGGAGAAAAAGCCAACAGATAGAATTTACATAGTCGATAGTCAACTGTTGAACAAAACACAGTCGACTGCTGCACTTTGTCAGATGGTAGGTGAGAATTCAAACGGTAACTTACCACGTGGACAGTCGACTGTAAAAATCCAACAGGCAACTGTAAATCCTTCTATAGGCAACTGGCAGCAATAAGGGTACACTGAGAAAATCTCAGAAACTACTGGAAAGACAGGACATGCAACTGATGTGGAACACACAGGTGCCTGTGTCATGGGCAGACGCCTGTGAAACCAACATCAGTCGATTGTCACAAACCCTGACATTTTCCAGAGAGTTGAGTCCGCAGAGAAGTTTAAGGACAGACGACTGTTGAAACATTGACAGTCAACTGTTCCATGGACATGCGACTGTAAATACAACATCAATCGACTCACACTAAAACTTGAAATATTCCAAAGAGCAGATTCTGCAGAGTAATCATGGACAAGTGGCTGTTGAAGCATTTACAGTCGACTGTACCTTGGACATGCAACTGTAAATACAACATCAGTCGACTGGCTAGATGAAAAGGAAAATGATCTTTAGGCAGAAGATAGACAGGCGACTGATTAACAAATTATAGTCAACTGTCTCTTGGACAGGCGCCTGTAAAATGTACAACAGTCGCTTGGAAGAGTTAAAGTTTAGAAAGCCCAAAAATCAATTGATTAAGTATGTGCATAACAGGCGACTGTAGAACAAATCATAGTCGACTGTTTTGAGACAGGCGACTGTAAAACGTTCAACAGTCGATTGTTGAAATCATAACATGCACATGCTTGAGAAATATGAATTGGAGTCTAAGGAAAAGTGATCTAATGATTTCTTAGGACTGAAATGAAGATTTGTGTGCTCTAACATAGTTCTACTTCTAAGCTACATGCTAGAAGAGAAAAAAGATTACATTTTTAGAACTTTCTCTTCTATCCAAAGTATGAGCTTGAAGTCTTCTAGGAGCTTCAATCACTATCTTTGATCATCCAATATACTTTTCTTGCTTTCATTGATCTTTGAGTGACATCCATTGCTAATTGATCTTCATGACATGCTTAGGCAATGGATTAACTGCAAATAGGGGATTAGTCACAAGTATTTATGTTTGCTCATCATTAACACCAAGTAGGGAGAAGTCCAATACTAGACATTCTACCCCTTTCTGATGATGACAAACAAAAATAAACAAAAAGATAAATAATTGTGCTTAAAGAAAACTTACTCCCCCTACATAGATGCCAATCAAGTTAGTCAATGAATATAAGGGCATCTATAGATCAAATGAAGCAAGTAAGTAAGATATGAATGGATGAAATGATTTTCTTGAAATCTTGAAATCTAGGATTTTATGGTCCAAGTTCATTATATCTTACTCCCCCTGAATTTAAGGCAACTTCAATCTTAGATTCAAGTGTAGAATTAGAATTTACTTAGCACATAATTATGATATGTTTATTTCTCTCCCCCTATGGCATTATCCAAAAGGTGGGAGTAGAATAACAACAGTAATAGTGCTAAATAAGTACTAAAAAAATCATGAGAGTCTAAAGATAGGATGTATACCAAATGGGATGCCAACATGTAATCGAAGAAAAGCTAAACACAAAGGGGCATCTCAAAAATATACATACCAAAAACTCATAAAACTCAAGAAATCTTAGTTGACTAATAGGAATGAGAATCCAATATCAACATTTCAAGCCAAATGAGTAAAACGTCTCACAACACATCATGTATATGATATAGCATACAAAGAGACAATTTCACCATTTTCACACAATTAACATAAACAATGAGACAATGTGTTAAGCAGCATATGAAGTAAAAGCATTTTCATATATAAGTAAAAAGCATTTATATATATATATATATATATATATATATATATATATATATATATATATATATATATATAATCCAAAATAATAAGGAGCACAAGATAAACAACTACAACTCCGTGTATATCCAAACAAAATGTGATCAACATACATACATCATCCATACATCAGAACACAAAAATGAATCAAAATGCAAACTGACACTCAAAAACTCTCAATCCTAGTAAAAATAATCTAGGCCAAAGGGTGAGTGCTCTCAACATAGTGTCAATCTATATCAGCAGCAGAGGAGGTAGCCAAAACAATCTGGAAATCATGTGCCTCTGGATCAACCATAGAATCCTCGGGAGGAGTAGGAGGAGCAGCAGCAGATAAGACATCGTGGGGAGCCGAAGAAGCAACCGGGTCAGGAGCAGTAACACCAGGACGCTTCAAAATCTCATTGACGACATGTGGAGGAGGCTGAGAAAGCTGAGGAGGTACAAAAGATCTGAGGTGATCAGGGAAAGGAATTTCCTGATGCTGGAACATAAGATGAAATAACTCATATAAACCAGAAACCTTCTCGTCCAACAGGTCACGAGAGGATGCAGCTGAGGAAGATGGCTGATCAGATGGAGGAATGGTGGATGACGATGGAGTAGAAGTAGATTACCTCTTCTTAGATGCCGACTGCAGAGCCGAAGAGGACTTCGACTTCGCAGAAGCATCGAGAAGAGGGCCAAGGTGCATAGGCTCGTAAGGAGACATATCAATCCCAAAGTGACGAAAGACTAAGGTGAGAAGACCTCCATAAGGGATGTGAGAAGGGGCAGTAGTGAACGCGACCTTGTCCATTCGATCAAGGAGGACACCGGTCCAGTTCACTGACATACCCGAGAAAATAGCATAAATGCATCGGAGGATCTCCTGAGAGGGCTGATCGGAAGAGCCATATTTCGGCAAGATGTTGGACTTCACCACTAGGAGAACAGCCCAACCCCTAGCCGAGAACATGGAGGCCCTAACTCCAGAAGAAAGGTAGGAAGGGATCACTGTGAACATGTCCTGAAGGACAGACTGATCAAGATCACTAACATCAGAGATGGAGATGTCAATAGGAAGGGAGCCAGTGGAGAGGATCCTAAGAATTGTGCCTAGGAGAGTAGGGTCAAGCTACATACGGGTCCCCTAAACAACTGTGTCTATTTCCCCCGTGTCAACATACTCACCGCGAATGCGGTTGGCATAAAATAATTTGACCAGGAAGGGATATGCATGTGGGGAGTCGACATGAGAGTATCGAAAGAGATCACCCAAGTGGGTCGACAAGAGAATTTCTGAGAGTCTATCAGTAGTGAAGGCCTGATAAACAATAAAATGCTCAAGAAGGAGCTTGATCCCTAGCATGGCATGGAACTTTGCCAGACAAGCATCGTTTCAGTAAATAGGAACTAGAGGATCAGCAGGAGGAGTCACGGGATGATTTTGGGCCTGGGTAGAAGCGGGAACAGACTTGTAGTGGGTGTGTGCAACCACCCAAGTGGGTTCAGCCTCAGCGACAGGCTCATTGATGCTAACACTAATGGTCTGATGCGGACGCTTCACGAGAGGCTCAGTGTAGGCTTCTTCTTCGGAAGAAGAAGAAGGGGAATAGAAACCCGAAGTGTTGGAGGGAGAATCAGGGTGCTTGGTGTGGGCTTTGTGGGGGTATCTTAGATTTGGCAATAGAAGGCTTAGGGTTCCTAGAGCGTCTAGGAGTAACAGCCTTCTTTAGTTTTGGGAGCCATTGTACAAATCAAACGATACGAAAGAATGCACGAATCGAATCAACAAATGAAAATGATACCTAATTGGTGATGATCGACAGAGGAGTCAATCAAACGATTGGAAGGAGAGATCAGAGACAGGAGCTTCAAATCGACGAAAAAATCGACGGCAATAGTGTAATTCGAAGGAGGAAGACGAGGGAAGTTACATCGGATGAGAGAGAAACAATCGGAACAAATCAACTGTTCCCGAAGTTAAATGAAGAGGTCCAAAGAATCTGGGCCGTTGGATCAAAAAATCGATGGCTCAGATCAAGTTAACGAACCGCCATAGCAGTTGATAGTCTACTGATGAAAAGTCGTCAGTCGACTGGTTGAAAAGATAGAAATAAGCTCGGGTTGATAGACAGTCGACTGTTGAGTAATTCACAGTCGCCTGTCGGATAGACAGTCGACTATAACTTATACGACAGTCATCTGACAGAGAATAAAAAATATGATGATAAAAACAGAGACCTTTAATTGAGGTAACGAAAGATTCGTTTAACCGTAATCAAGTGTGACTCTTTAGGTCTAGCTTGATATCTAGCACAAAGACATATAGAAAACATGATATCGGGCCTATTAGCAGTTAGGTAAACTAAACACCGATCATACCTCGATATAGACGAACATCTACATCTTTCCCATTCTCATCCTTGTGTAGAAGGGTTGTCGTACTCATGGGGGTCCTTTTGCTTGAAGACGATTCCATCCTGAATCTCTTGATAAGCTCCTCGGTGTACTTGGTTTGATGTATGAAAGTCACATCATTCATTTGTTGAATTTGTAGTCTGAAGAAGTAGTTGAGCTCACCCATGTGGCTCATTTCGAATTCATCCTTCATAGACTTAGAAAATTCTTGGCAAAAATTAAAGTTAGTAGATCCAAATATGATATCGTCTACATAAACTTGAATTAATAGGATGTCACTTTCATAGCCTTTAATGAAAAGAGTTGAATCAACCTCACCCATTTTAAAACCTAAATCCAATAGAAAGGTTTTGAGTCGATCATACCAAGCTTTAAAAGCTTGTCTCAACCCATATAACGCTTTCTTAAGTTTCAAAACATGGTTTGGAAATTTTTCATGAATGAAACCAGGTAGTTGAGAAACATAAACTTCTTCATTGACAATACCATTTAAAAATGCACTTTTAACATCCATTTGAAATAATTTAAAATTCTTAAGGGATACAAAAGATAAAAGCAATCTAATAGCTTCTAATCTAGCTACGGGGGCAAAATATTCTTCGAAATTAATACCTTCTTCTTGCCAATAGCTTTGAGCTACTAAACTTGCTTTATTCTTTGTGATGACCTTGTTCTCATCTTTCTTGTTCTTGAAGATCCACTTGGTCCCAATCACTTAGTGACAACTTGGAAGAGGAACGAGCTCCTAAACTTCATTTCTCTCAAATTGAATGAGTTCTTCTTCTGTTGCAACAATCCAAGAGCTACCTTCACGTGCTTCTTGGATGTTCTTTGGCATAAGGGTAGAGACGAATGCACAGTGAGAGAATTCATCAATTCTTACCTCGTTCGAACACCCCCACCAATATCTCCAATAATTTGGTCATAGGGAACGAACGGTTGGCTATGCTTTGGGAATCCATGCATCACTTGGAACATCTACAACAAACTCAATAGTATTGTTAGTCTCAATAATAGAATCATTAATTTTAACATTACTAAGAGAATCACATAAAACATCTACACTATCATCGATCATATGAGGAAGATCAAAATCTTCATAAAATGATACGTGTAGTAATTCCTCGATCGTTGAAAAGGTTTTGTTGTATATCCGGTAGGCTTTTCTATGTGTAGAATATCCAACAAAAATTCCTTCATCGGATCTTGGCTCAAATTTATCTAAGTTACCAAAAGTGTTCTTTATCAAACATTTTGAACCAAAAACACGAAAATATTTAACTTGTGGCTTTTTATCATAAAATAACTCAAAACAAGTTTTGTTCGTTCATGGTCTCACTAGGATCCTATTAAGCACGTAACATGTCGTGTGCACCGCCTCCGTCCAAAAATTGTAGTCCAAGATGACTATCATAGAGCATGGTACGTGCACACTCAATTAGGGTCCTATTCTTTCTCTCTACAACACCATTTTGTGGTGGTGCGCGAGGAAAAGAAAAATTGTGAGTAATCCCAGTGTCACCACAAAACTTTGTAAAAGACTCATTCTCAAGTTCTCCTCCATGATCACTATGAATAGTGATAATGGTGGATACTAAGAAATTTTGAAGCTTCTTTGCAAATATGGTAAACTCTTCAAAAGCTTCATTATTATTGGTTAAAAATGAAACCCAAGTACATCTAGAGAAGTCGTCAACGACAACTAATCCATAATGAGCATTACCTAAAGAGGCGGTTCTAGTTGGCCCAAATAAATCTAGATGAAGTAATTATACTGGCCTCTTAGAAGTTATGCCTTCTTTAAGTTTGAAAGATGATCCACAAAGTTTTCCTCTTTGACATGAATCACAAAAATTCTTCTTACTAAAAGCAATTTTCGGAAAACCTTTTACTAGATCATGCTTAGCTAACTTATATAAGTGCTTAAAATTAACATGACCAAAATGGTGATGCCATAATAGTTGTTCATTTGTATTAGCAACTAAGCAATGTTCTACGGTTTTAGGCAAGCTCAAATAATAAATATTTTTACGCCTAATACCGGTAAATAAAATATGTGAATCAAAATCTACAATTTCACACATACTCTCTCCAAAGTTAACCTTGTAACCCTTGTCACAAAGTTGATTAATGGAGATAAGGTTATGACATAAACCACTAACTACATAAACATTTGAAATAAGTGGTTTGGAAGGATTACCGACTTTGCCTACTCCAATGATGGTTCCCTTTTGATTACCTCCAAAAATGACCGTTGCACCATCCTTGATGCTAATCACTTCGGATACCAATGAGGGATCTCCCGTCATGTGTTTGAAGCAACCACTATCGAGTATCTATAATTTCCTTTTAAAGCCAATACGACCTTTATTTCTCTCTTTCTTTTTCTTGGGTACCTACGTAATAGACCATAAGCTCATGGTACCCAATTTTTGTTGGGTCCAAGTGGATTATCCCTTTGGAAGCCAAGTCAAAGTGGACTTCCGCTTCCCAACATAATTACCACTATTTATTACATCATTAAAATAGGAATCAACATACGTATTTCTATCATTTCTGCTAGTGTTCTTAGGACCCTAAATTGTGTATGTTTTGGGTGTCCTTTTCCTAGTTTCATGCATAATTGATTGATTTCTATGCAGTGCGCCCTCCCTAGGAACATGGATTCTAGCTTATGAAGCTGGAGGTGGATAAGTGTTACGACCTCAAGATCGGCCCGGACGATCTAGGCCCACTCGTTCAATGCCCGAGTCTTGGCCCGTCGAATCTCTGTGATGAAGCCCAGTTCGCCCAAAGCTCGCCAAGGTCCAACGAAGCTCACCAAGCAGAACGACGAGCTCTTCATCAGAATCAGAAGAGCCTTCCAGTAGATCACACATGTCTGCACTAGCTCGCCCCCGCGTAGCTCATGCCAAGAACAGCTCGCCGTACAGGAAGCTCGCCCAGGCGCCGCTCACCAACCAGTTTGCCCAAGGAGGAAGACGACATGCCACTGCCAGTTCCACTATAGACAAAGCCTGACAAAATTTCCCCTAGCCACTTCGTCGGCTGACCATCTACCGAAAGCACATCTAGCCATTTCACCGCCAGACAGCCTGATAAAAGCGCCACCTGACATCCACGGCTCTGACCTCCTGACAAAAGCACGCCTGACGCGTTCGGCCCTGACGCCAACGGTTAGATCCCTGACATTCTAACACCGCCAGCTCAGCAAAAGCAACCGACTCCATCAGCCTATAAATCCCCCTTACCTCCCAGCGAGAAAGGGGTTGGTTGGGTTTTTGTGTATCTGCAAGAAATTCTCAACACATCTAATATCCTTCACACCTTCATACTAGTCGGCCATGCAAGCACCGATCTGCCACTTAGATCGCTCTTTGTGTCCGACATCTCTTCTTTAGTCATCTACTGACTTAAGCATCGGAGGGGCTGCGGGCTGAAAGCCGGCCCGACCTTTCTGACTAGTTGCTCCTCTTATAGGAAGCTTGCCCTTGCTGCCACTGGACGAGCGACCTATGCCACCCTTCACCAGAGATCAAGCTTTCTTCATCAACCATCGAGCGACCTACTTCGTCTGGCGAGTGGGCTCGAGGATCTCCTCCTTAAACCGCCCTCAGATTGAAGTTAGCCTCGCCATCACCCCCACAAACTTGTAACCATCGTGCCATTGGTTCCCCACTCAATACAAATTCATTATAGCGGATTCTGTTGAATATTGGACTCCCCGGATTTGGTTTTGATGATGAGCAAACATAAATAATCCATGAACTAACAATTTGTGAGCGCAGTATTGGAGATCGTCGCCAAATTCACGACAACATTCAAAGCGACATCTCAACACTTCGCAAAGCTCGTATTCACGCCTAAAGCTTCGTTGAAGCTCTTGCGCCGTTTTGGAAGTTATGAAGAATCAATCGAAGCTCTCGAAGACCATTTATTAAGGTTTTATTTATAGTCTTTTTAGCTTCGATATATAGAATGTTAAGCCTTGAGTATATCTTACCATTCTAACTTCTTAACGCTCATATCGTAGCTCTAGGATCTTAGTACAAGTTCATTCTAACTTCCTCGAAGCGTCGCGCTTCGATTCGGACTTGTTTGTGCATGTTAGTTGGTACAAGAATAAGTACTGACCGACTAGATGGTGATCTAGTCGGTCAGCAACTCTTCTTGGACCGACTAGTTTGATTCCTTAATTTCTTGGACTTTACTGTTTACAGTTAGTCGGTCTACGTTGACTCACCGACCGACTAGTTTGTGAACTAGTCGGTCAGTGATGCTTCTTTGACCGACTAGTTGTGACTTACTGTTCATGCTAAATTTCTCCTAAGCTACTGTTTATCGTTAGTCGGTCTAAGAACGTTTGGTGACCGACTAGTTGACAATCTAGTCGGTCAACTTTTGTTCTTGGACCGACTAAGTCAACTTGTGTTCAGACTATTTCATTTTGCCTCTTAGTCGGTCTACATTCACTGACTGACCAACTAGTTGTGAAACTAGTCGGTCAGAAAGTCTTCTTGGACCGACTAGATTTCTAGGTCTGAAATTCTCTTTCTTCTCAGTTCCTCTCTTAGTCGGTCCATGCTGTTTGACTGACCGACTAGTTGATGAACTAGTCGGTCAGCGATTGTTCTTTGACCGACTAATTCTCCCAGATTTTTATCCGTTGGAGAATGACCTAAGTTGTTTTTATGGGACCCTATAAATACGAACATAGGTCATTTCTATCTAGGTTAGAGCTTCCATTCAGAGATTCATTGAGATCAAAAGAGATAGCTATTCTCACTCAAATCAAAAGCTCTCTTCCTCACAAGAAACCCATTCTCTCTCATTTCTAGATCTAGAATCCATCTAGAGAGAAGCTTGTTCTTGGTGAGCTCTTCAAGCTATTGCTTGATCCAAGTCTCCAAATCTTTCCTAGGCACCTATTGCTGGTCATTTCCTTGGTGCTAGGTCTTGGTGACTTCATCTTCCTCAAATCCTCCATTTCACCTATTGGGTAAGAAAAACTCAAGGTATAGGATTTTGTGGTAAGTTTGCTTATTTCAATATAACTCATTTATATTGCTTGTTGATTCTCTTGGTTGTGAGAGAAGGTTGTGATCCTGGGTTGTGGGATTCACTATTGCCGTTGTTGTACGATTTGATCTTGTGAAGGGTTTTCACAAGATATTCATAGTGGAAATCTTGAGTTAGGATTTCTAACTCAAGTATCCGGAGGGGATCCGGGTGGTTGGGACGTAGGATCACCGGGAACAAGTCGGGGAGACTTGGGTGGATCCGAACCCATTAACATCATTTGTTTGCATTGTTAATTTTGTTGTTGTCATTCAATTTAAGCTTCCGCAAATTGATTTGGTAGTTGTTTGCAATTTAATTTGGAATTATACTCCTTATTATTTTAAAGTACTATTCACCCCCCCTCTAGTACTTGTGCAGTAGCTTGTAGGGCTTTACATTTGGTATCAGAGCCAGATACTTAGCTATGTCTGCCAACGACAACAAGACCGTGCGTCCACCTTCCAACTATGACACCTTCAGGAACCGAGAAGGAGCATCTTCGGTGATGGAAGGACATTCCTCTACGAGGCCTCCATTCTTCAACGGTACCAACTACGGGTACTGGAAATGCCGGATGGAAACATTCCTCCGGAGTGCATCCTTATGGAGGACCACAATGAAGGAATACATAGAGCCCGAAGAAGAAGACTTTGAGAAATGGACTACCGCGGAGATCACCGCGGAGGTAAGCAATGCCAAGGCAATGAACGCCTTGCAATGCGCATTGGAGCCCGAGGACTTCAATAAGATATGCACATGTAAGAGTGCATATCAAATTTGGAACTCCCTCCTCATTCTTCATGAAGGGACGAGTAGGGTAAGAGACTCTAAACTCGTAGTCGTAAACAAAGATTACGAAATGTTTCATATGCAACAGGGCGAGAAGATGAAAGAATATTACGCTCGCTTCGTTGACATAATAAACGAGTTAGAGGCCCTCGGCAAGTCCTACACTCAAAAGGGGAAGTGCTCAAAGCTTATTGAAGGACTTCCCTCTTCTTGGGAAAAACGTACCTTCGCCATCGAGGAAGGTAATGACATGAACAAATATACCGTAGTTCAACTAATGGGTACTTTGATGTCATACGAGGTACTCAAAGATAGCAAGGTGAAGTTACAAGAAAAGATGAAGTCCTATTTGAACCAAGATGCGCCTAAGAAAAAGGCGATTGCATTCAAGGCGGCTTCATCCACCTCTACCGATGATGAGGACTCGGAAGAAGAAATGGACATGGAATCCATTGCACTCATGGCAAAGAAGTTCAATCGCTTCTTCCGAAAGGGTAACTTCAAACAAAAATCTAAATTTACTTCTACTAACGCCTCTCCACCTTTGTGCTTTAAATGCAATAAGCCAGGACACATCAAAGCGGATTGTCCTCAAAACAAGCAAAAGGAGAAGTGGAAGGCGCCGAAGTTTGACAAGTCAAAGAAGTACAAAAAGGGGTACAAAAAGGGACTTGTCGGAGCAACATTCACCGACTCCGAGGATTCCTCAAGCGGAGAGTCGGATGATGAGAAAGTGGAGCAAGCGCACATGTGCTTCATGGCAAGAGAGGAGCATGATCAAGGATCTTCCTCCTCCGATGATAGCGACGACGAAGGCGATGAGGTAACTATGGATGATCTTAGGGATGCTAACTCTCATTTATGGTCTAAATACACTAAATTAGTAAATCGATATACTAAAGTAAAAGATGACCTAGCTAGCATTCAAACCTCGCCTAAGACTATCATCACCAACAACGACACCGTTGTTGAAGAGTTAAGAAATGAGATTGTTAATCTCAAATCTAAACTTGAACATGTTAGCATTGATGATCCGGAAGAACATAGGATAGCGGATTTAACTTCTCAAAACTCGACTTTGAGTATTGAGAACGAGAATCTTAAATCTCGTGTTTATGTGCTCACATCGCAAGTATCCACATTAGATACTTCTATGCGTTCTCTCAAAGAGAAATATGAGAACACATTAGGCCGAATCAATAGATTCAATAAGGGTAAGGACCATTTGGATAAAATCCTAAGTGACTTACTTCCGGCCAATCACCACATTGGTTTGGGGTATACGATGGGATGTCCATCCAAAGCGGCCACTACTTTTGTTAGGCCAACTTCCGGTGACTCTACGAGTGGTAGCAAACACTCTATTGGTAGTTCATCTACCAATGGTGCTTCCACATCGTCCACACCCTCTTTTGGAAAGAAACCCACTTTGGGTGGACCTCCAAAGAAGGGGCATGCTTATATGTACACAAATACCATGTCACGTAGGAACACACGTCCTACTCCACCATCTCACACATATGATGATTTCTATGCTACACGTTCACGGGCACGTGCACACCATGTGAGACACCCTCACGCACGTGTTCCCACACATGCATATGTTCACCCACCTCATCATATGAATAATTCTCGTCGTGCACCATTCCATCATGTTCTGTATGCCTATCCACGACATGCATCACGTAGAAACCAACAACGCATGCATGCACCCAATAGGATGATGGCTCCCAAAATTTTCACTATTTGGAGCCCAAAGGACACAAGCATGGATGAAAAACAAGTATATATGAATGCTTATTTTTCGGATGTTGTGCATAGTAGAAATTATGTGGGGAAGTCAAAGTCCAATTGGACTTGGCTTCCAAAGGTCTAACTTTTGAGGACCCAATGACCTTGGGTACCATGATATGAAAGTTTCTATCTTTAGGTACTCAAGGAAAAGAAAAAGAAGAGGAGCAACAAATTTAAATTTAGCTCCAAAGGGAATTGGATACTCGATAGCGAGTGTTCAAAACACATGACGGGTGACGCTCAATTGCTCTCCGGAGTGGTTCCCATTGCAAATGGAAATCGCGTCGTATTTGGAGGCAACGAGAGCGGAACCATCGTCGGTGTTGGTAAAGTGGGTAACCCTTCTAAACCCTTAATTAGCGATGTCTATCTAGTTAATGGTTTAAATCATAATCTTATTTCAATAAGCCAACTTTGTGACAAAGGTTACAAAGTTAGCTTTGCGAAAGGATTGTGTCATATTTCAAATGATAATAATAAATTATTATTTTCCGGCACACGCCATAAAGATATTTATATTTTGGATCTTCCTAAGTCATATGAACAATGTCTCGTTGCCAACACAAGTGAACAACACTTATGGCATCGACGCTTTGGACATGTGAACTTTGGAACACTTTATAAGCTTTCGAAATTAAATTCCATTAAAGGTTTTCCGAAGATCGTTTTCGAAAAGAAAAGTTTTTGTGATTCTTGTCAACGTGGCAAGCTTCCTAAATCTTCATTTAAACCTAAGAAAAGCATTTCTACAAAACGGCCACTAGAGCTATTACATCTAGATTTATTCGGGCCAACTAGAGTTGCTTCCTTAGGAAATGCAAGATATGGACTAGTCATCGTTGATGATTATTCAAGATTTACATGGGTATTTTTATTATGTAATAAAAATGAAGCTTTTGAAAACTTCACAATATTTGTGAAGAAAGTACAAAATCTCATCGGAACCACCATTGTCACTATTCGTAGTGATCATGGGGGTGAATTTGAGAATGAGTCTTTCTCAAATTTTTGTGATGATCTTGGAATTACTCACACGTTTTCTTTCCCTCGCACACCTCCTCAAAATGGTGTTGTTGAGAGGAAGAATAGAATGCTTGTGGAGTGTGCTCGCACTATGCTCGAAGATAGTCAACTTGGTTATCAATTTTGGGCGGAAGCGGTACACACCGCTTGTTATGTGTTTAATAGAATACTTTTGAGGCCCGGCACCAAACAAACTTGCTATGAATTGTTGTTTGGTAGATTGCCTCAAGTTAAACATTTTCGTGTTTTCGGCGCAAAATGTTTTATTAAAAACACATATGATAATTTGGACAAGTTTGATCCGAGATCGGATGAGGGGATATTTGTTGGGTATTCCTCACGTAGCAAAGCCTACCGGATATACAACAAAAGATCCTCTACGATCGAGGAATCACTTCATGTCTCTTTTAATGAGAATGTTACTACTTCTAGAATTTCAAATGATAATGATTCTATGGATGTTTTATGTGATTCGTTTGAAAATTCTAAGTCTATTGATTCAATTGATTCTATTGAGACTAACCCGACTAATGAAGTTGTTGAGAATGTGCCAAGTGATCAAGGTATTCCCAAGCGGCTTCATACCGTTCGCGACCATCCCCATGAGCAAGTCATTGGCAATATTAATGATAGTGTCAAGACGAGATCTCAAGTCCACCACTTCGCCAATTGTGCATTTGCCTCATCGATAGAGCCAAAGAATATCGTTGAAGCGTGCGAAGATAGTGCTTGGATCCTTGCCATGGAGGAGGAACTCATTCAATTCGAGAGGAATGAGGTATGGGAGCTTGTTCCTTTGCCATCGAAGAACCACACCGTCATAGGGACAAAGTGGATCTTCAAGAACAAAACCGACGAAAATCAAGTCGTCGTCCGGAACAAAGCTTGGTTAGTTGCTCAAGGCTATCGCCAAGAGGAAGGTATCGATTTCGAAGAATCCTTCGCTCCGGTAGCTAGATTAGAATCAATTAGACTTTTATTGTCTTATGCATGCCATAAAAATTTTAAGTTATTTCAAATGGATGTTAAAAGTGCATTTTTAAACGGAGATGTTGTTGAGGAAGTTTACGTTTCTCAACCTCCGGGCTTCATAAATGAAAAATTTCCAAATCATGTTTTTAAACTAAAGAAAGCTCTTTATGGTTTGAGACAAGCTCCTCGAGCTTGGTATGATCGCCTAATGAATTTTCTTTTGGATTTGAATTTTAAAATGGGTGAAGCCGATTCTACACTTTTTGTTAAGCATGCGAATAATGATATTTTATTAGTTCAAATTTATGTTGATGATATCATTTTCGGTGCTACTAACTTCACTCTTTGCGAAGAGTTTTCTAATGTTATGAAGGACCAATTTGAGATGAGCCACATGGGCGAGCTCAAATATTTCTTAGGTCTCCAAATTCGCCAATTGAACGATGCAATCTTCATCCACCAAACGAAGTATACGGTGGAGTTGCTTAAGCGATTTGGAATGGAAAGTGCTTCCGGGAAAAAGACTCCAATGAGCACGACTACGCATCTTGACAAGGATACGGGCGGTAAGGATGTAGACATTCGTCTATATCGAGGTATCATAGGTAGTTTACTTTATCTTACCGCATGTAGGCCCGATATTATGTTTGCCGTATGCATATGTGCTCGTTATCAGTCTCAACCTAAGGAGTCTCACTTAGTAGCGGTAAAACGTATTTTCCGTTATCTAAGTTATACACTTGATTTTGGATTACTTTATCCAAAATCTAGCACGTATGAGTTAGTCTCATACAGTGATGCCGATTATGCGGGATGCAAATCCGACAGGAAAAGTACTAGTGGCACTTGCCATTTTCTAGGAAATTCTCTTGTCTCTTGGTTTTCCAAGAAGCAAAATTCCGTATCACTTTCAACCACCGAGGCGGAATATATTGCCGCCGGTGCCGCTTATGCCCAGGTTCTTTGGATGAGACACACTTTGAAGGATTTTGGTATTCATTGTGATACTAGCCCTATCATGGTGGATAACCAAAGTGCTATTTGTCTTTCGAAGAATCCGGTGCACCATTCCCGATCAAAACACATAGATGTCCGACACCATTTCTTAGATGATCATGTTGCTAAAAAGGACATCATTTTAGTGTACGTTGAAACCCAAAAGCAAATCGCCGATATTTTCACGAAACCCCTAAAGGAGGACTCCTTTGTGCGGTTGCGTCGAGAATTGGGGATTATGGGTGAATCCGAGATATAGGATTCATATTTCATTCAATTATCTTGCATGCTATTATATTTTGCGATATTTCATTCATGCTAGATTTATTGAATTTTTGGGAATTTTATGTGATATGTTTGAATTTATGATCGAATTCGTATTTCAATGTCGTATTTAAGATTTCGACGTTTTATGGGGTAATTTAGATGACTAATGAGAGTGTTAAGATGTTTCATCCAAGTGGTTTGTGAAGAGAAATCAATTATCAATTTTTGGACTCTTCTAGTCGGTCTCAGTTCATTAGCCAACCAACTAGATGCTCATCTAGTCGGTCAGCAAGTGAACTCAGACCGACTAGATCAAGCTTTTATCTAACTCTTTTCATTTTCTTTCTTTAGTCGGTCACAATACACTTACCGACCGACTAGATTGAAAACTAGTCGGTCAGTGAATATACTGCGACCGACTAAATCTTGCCCTAAAAATCCATGTTTGCCTCTGTTTCGACTTAGTCGGTTCAAGCTCATTGACCGACCGACTAGATCGTAATCTAGTCGGTCAGTGCTTGAACTGTGACCGACTAAGTAGGTTATGGCAAATGCGTCTTTTCGATTTCCAGACCGACTTAAACTCATTTCGTCCGACTAAAAATCATTTTAGTCTGTATTCCCTTCTGCTCCAGCCCGAAAAATCCCAAACCCCTCTCGAGCCTCTTCGTATTCCCGTCGACTCCGGCCAGATCTCCGGCCATCCCCGCCGTCCGCTGCCGTCGCCCCCTCCTCCTAGGTATATCTTCCCCTCCTAGGTGTCGATTTCCTTCCCTAGGGTTCGATTTCATCATCTAGGGTTCTAGGTTGTTGTAATTCTTGTGTTAGGGCTTGTGCTTCTAGGGTTTGTGTTTTCCGATTTCTTTTGATCTCTAGGGTTTGTGTAGCTAGTAGTTTCAGTTGCTTGTGCTCGTCGTGCCTCGACCATGGCAAAGACGAGGATTCCTATCGCCTCTTCTGGGGCTTCTCCTATGTCTATATGGCCTTCCGACCCTAGGAATCCACCTAAGCCTAAACGTCGTGCCAAATCAACCCAAGCTTCTCCGTCTTCGCCTCCTCTGAAGAAGCAGAGGACGGCGACCGTCAAACCCCGTAAATCTAAGACCAAAAAGGCCATACTCCACTCACCCTCTACTCCTCCCGATTCCGACACTGAGTTTGTGCCTGAGGATGAGCCTAGCCATAGGGAACCCTCTCCTCCACTTCGTCCTAGGACTCGCCAGCCAAAGGGAAAGGGCCCAATGCCAGCGGGTGGTGTTGACATATCGTTGTGTCGCGACGACCCTATGTGTCTCGCGGCATACAACCGTATTGAACACTGCCCGATGCTATTGGAGCACTATGTTCAGTTTTCAGATTTCCTTGGCTTAGCTGATCTCCTCTCCTATAGTGGTCTCCTTGATTATCTCCGATACGATCTTAAGGCCAATCCTAAACCTTATCCTCGCATTGTGAAATTGTTCTATGCCAATCGTGTTCGAGGCCAGTACGATGCTAGTCACTCCATCGAGACTACTGTCTTGGGAACTCCTATAGTTCTCACGGTAGAAATCTTGGGGGAGATTCTTGGCTGCTCGTCGTCTGGTCTCCTGCCTTCAGACATTTCTGTCGACGATATATCTTCCTTGGATCAGTCCGTACTTTCTGACATCTTCCATGTGATCCCTCCTGCCTTCATTGGAGTTCCTTCGAAGTCGTTCAAGCCAAATGCCTGGGTTTTGAATCTCATTCTGAAGTCGTGCTTGCTTCCCAAGTACGGCTCATCTTCACTTCCATCCCAGCCATTCTTGAAGCTTATCTACGCTCTTTTCTTGGGTTGCGAGATTAATTGGGCTCGCGTTATACTCGATAAGTTGGACTCTTTCGAGTGTATACGCAAGACCAATAAATCTGCGCATATTCCATACCCTTGTCTGTTGACCCTTGTGTTTCGTCATTTCCGAGTCCCTCTCCCTCCTGACGATGAGCGTCCCTTGGGTACTCCTCTAAACGCGACAGCCGTTAAGAAATCTCTAGCGGCGCTTCGTCACGTGCAGAGGTCTACCGCATCTTCTTCCCAGTCTATTCCCTCAGCTACTGCAGCCCCCGCTCCTCCTACCACATTAGACGATGTCGTATGCCTTCTTCGTCAGCACGACTCACGTTTGGCTCGTACTGAGGAGGTCGTCTGTCGTATTGCTCGTATGATGGGGATTGATCTTCCTCCTTCAGTTTCTGAGGCTGAGGAGATGGACGATGAGGAGCTTGACGAGCTTGTCACTTTCTTAGCCCGTGGCGATGAGGCCACTGCTGCTGCTGCTGCTGCTACCTCTTCAGCTCCTGGAGATGGCACCACTTCCGGTGCTCCAGAGACTTCTGCCGCAGTAGTCCAGACTTCTGAGCCTGCTGCTGACCCTGCTGTCGAGCCTGCACATCTATCTCCTGCTGCTGTTGAGACCCCTGCTGTTGCGACCCCTGCTGTTGAGCCAGTTGTTTCCACTCCTACCCCGACGATCCCGTCTGTTGAGACGCCTCTTCTCCCTGCAGAGCCTGAGTCCACTCCGTCGACTGGACCCACGGACACTGCAGATCCAGCCACTTCATCGTGATCGTCTGTTCCGAGGACTCTCCACTACTCTTTGGATGACATATTTTTTTTTGAGAGTATTTTAGGTTAGGATGGAGATTGAGGGTTGATTTGATGTATTTTTGCGTTTTCTGGATGTCGGTGTTGGATATTTTGTTGTGTTGTATTTTTTTTGTTGTTGGATGTTGATGATGTTGATGATGATGTTCTCATGATGATGTTGTATCAATGCTATATGATGTATTTCTTTTTGATGGGTATGTTGCATTTGTTGTATCGATCTCTTTTTGGGATGTACTCTTGATGTTTCTATCTATATATACATCGTTGTTCATGTTGTGATAATTACTTCCTCGTGCACATTAATTCTCATTCAATGTCCATGCTATGTAAAATCGTCGCTCGACGATTGAAAAACTTGGTTAAATAGGTTTTATTTCTAAATTTGTATAGAATTGTTTTCCATGCACAAATTTAACCAAGAATATTGAATATTGGAGAGTATGTTTCATTATTCAATAAATGAAAAATTACCAAATATTTTTGATGATTTTGATTATCGTTTTTTTTTGATAATGGACAATTTGGCACACCTTGATTTGATTTCATCATTTTTCCCTTGGTGTCAATTAGGTCCATCGTCATTGTCTACGACTCCAGATGTTGGATTTTCCATTTCCTAGTTGTTGTCGTTGTATGCCCCCCATTTTTGGGATAATGCCAAAGGGGGAGAGATAATGATAATAAATAGCGCAAATGAAAATTTAACTCAATTTCCAAGAATCTAGTTTGATATGTTAGATTCAGGGGGAGTTAAGAAATATATAAGGATTTTCAAAATCCGATATTTCGAAAATCGATTCTCTTTATTAATCTTACTCGTCTGCTTGATGCAATTCATATATATTCATTTTGGAATTAACGTGTCATCAATGCAGGGGGAGTAAGTATTTTACATTTGAATCATTATTTTTTATTATTATTTATGTTGGTTTGTCATCACCAAAAAGGGGGAGAATGTTGAATATTGGACTCCCCGGATTTGGTTTTGATGATGAGCAAACATAAATAATCCATGAACTAACAATTTATGAGCGCAGTATTGGAGATCGTCGCCAAATTCACGACAACATTCAAAGCGACATCTCAACACTTCCCAAAGCTCGTATTCATGCCTAAAGCTTCGTTGAAGCTCTTGCGCCGTTTTGGAAGTTATGAAGAATCAATCGAAGCTCTCGAAGACCGTTTATTAAGGTTTTATTTATAGTCTTTTTAGCTTCGATATATAGAATGTTAAGCCTTGAGTATATCTTACCATTCTAACTTCTTAACGCTCATATCGTAGCTCTAGGATCTTAGTACAAGTTCATTCTAACTTCCTCGAAGCGTCGCGCTTCGATTCGGACTTGTTTGTGCATGTTAGTTGGTACAAGAACAAGCACTGACCGACTAGATGGTGATCTAGTCGGTCAGCAACTCTTCTTGGACCGACTAGTTTGATTCCTTAATTTCTTGGACTTTACTGTTTACAGTTAGTCGGTCTACGTTGACTCACCGACCGACTAGTTTGTGAACTAGTCGGTCAGTGATGCTTCTTTGACCGACTAGTTGTGACTTACTGTTCATGCTAAATTTCTCCTAAGCTACTGTTTATCGTTAGTCGGTCTAAGAACGTTTGGTGACCGACTAGTTGACAATCTAGTCGGTCAACTTTTGTTCTTGGACCGACTAAGTCAACTTGTGTTCAGACTATTTCATTTTGCCTCTTAGTCGGTCTACGTTCACTGACTGACCAACTAGTTGTGAAACTAGTCGGTCAGAAAATCTTCTTGGACCGACTAGATTTCTAGGTCTGAAATTCTCTTTCTTCTCAGTTCCTCTCTTAGTCGGTCCATGCTGTTTGACTGACCGACTAGTTGATGAACTAGTCGGTCAGCGATTGTTCTTTGACCGACTAATTCTCCCAGATTTTTATCCGTTGGAGAATAACCTAAGTTGTTTTTATGGGACCCTATAAATACGAACCTAGGTCATTTCTATCTAGGTTAGAGCTTCCATTCAGAGATTCATTGAGATCAAAAGAGATAGCTATTCTCACTCAAATCAAAAGCTCTCTTCCTCACAAGAAACCCATTCTCTCTCATTTCTAGATCTAGAATCCATCTAGAGAGAAGCTTGTTCTTGGTGAGCTCTTCAAGCTATTGCTTGATCCAAGTCTCCAAATCTTTCCTAGGCACCTATTGCTGGTCATTTCCTTGGTGCTAGGTCTTGGTGACTTCATCTTCCTCAAATCCTCCATTTCACCTATTGGGTAAGAAAAACTCAAGGTATAGGATTTTGTGGTAAGTTTGCTTATTTCAATATAACTCATTTATATTGCTTGTTGATTCTCTCGGTTGTGAGAGAAGGTTGTGATCCCGGGTTGTGGGATTCACTATTGCCGTTGTTGTATGATTTGATCTTGTGAAGGGTTTTCACAAGATATTCATAGTGGAAATCTTGAGTTAGGGTTTCTAACTCAAGTATCCGGAGGGGATCCGGGTGGTTGGAACGTAGGATCACCGGGAACAAGTCGGGGAGACTTGGGTGGATCCGAACCCATTAACATCATTTGTTTGCATTGTTAATTTTGTTGTTGTCATTCAATTTAAGCTTCCGCAAATTGATTTGGTAGTTGTTTGCAATTTAATTTGGAATTATACTCCTTATTATTTTAAAGTACTATTCACCCCCCTCTAGTACTTGTGCAGTAGCTTGTAGGGCATTACAGATTCTACCCCTCAACAATTGGCGCAGTCTATGGAAACTTAGGTTCACACTCATGTCTAACCCAACACAGGTCAATCCCAGCCTTGACAGGGGCAAACAACCCAGGGAGGAGGAGCCATGTCATCTTGGATGGGCTCCCATACCGAACGTTCCCCCTGAGGGGACAGTAGAGGCTATCCATGCCTCGGCCCGAGCTGTTCACCAAGGCTTCGAAGACTTCACGAAGATGATGAATGATTGGGGCATGGAGGGGCCAGGATGTCTACCGTCCCCCTGCGCCCCTGAATGTGAAGCGCATCCTTCACCCTCAGATCGAAGCAGAAGCAGCTTCCTGACGGTGGGGGCTCGACGAAGAGTTAGCAGCCCAGCAAAGGCTCCTCGATGCAGAGATGGAGGCCATTTGTCAAAGGTGACTCGAGAAAGACGCTACTGTCCAGCCAAGGCAGCTTGACGACAAAGCAGAGGCTGATGCCGAGCAGATCAAGGTCGATGAAGAAATCACGCTTCGACAGCTACGATTCATCATCACTGCACAAGAGAGGCTCTGGGAGGAGAGCCGCAGGATCCCAGAGGCGTCACCTCCGAATCGATGGCACACCCGTAGCCTGCCGTCGGTGGATATCTCACCGCTCGGAGGGAGCACCCACCAGACGGCCCGCCCAGCTCCCAGACGCGACGATCATCAGCAACGAGGTTGCGATCAAAGCAGGACTCCCTCGAGGCAGGGAAGGGACACTGTTGAGCATCGAGGCGGCCTACCGAGCAACTCCAATGATGAGCGTAGCGATCGAGGTGGCCAAGGAAACATACGAAAATCACATGTGCACCCACAAGAAGTGCCCGCATGATGCCCCCACCCCGAAGCGGCTAACCCCTTGGCCAGGTGGGAGACCGCGACCCCGATCCCCCATAGATTCTACCTTACTCAACTTGAACTATATGATGGTGCGAATGATCCCTTCGAGCATATACAACGATACAGGGGGGGCCATGGAAATTCAAGGCACAGATGACCCGCTCTTATGCCGAGGCTTCCAGATGACTTTGAAGAAGTCGGTACTAGAGTGGTACAACAGCCTGCCCACTCAATCCATTGAATTCTTTGATGATCTATCTCACAAGTTCTACCAGCAGTTTAGGGCAGGACGTAAAAGGAAGAAGTCAGTGGACTATCTGTTCTCGACAATATAGAAAGATGGGGAAACGATCAGGAAGTTCTAGCATTGTTTCCAGGAAGAGAGGCTCACCATGGCGAGCTGCTAAGATAAGCTTGCCATAGCGGCCTTCAAGAAGGGGCTGACCAATCGGAGCCTGCTTAAGTCGCTCCTCCAAGATCCGTCCGTCGATCGAGGTTCATGCTGAGCGAGGATGCTCTCGAAGTGAAGAAGGTGGCTACCCCAGCTAGGGGATCCCACAATGATCGACGGCATGATGGTCGATCGAGGCAAGATGACCGCCCTCGAGGGAGTGACAAGCTCTGCAACCAGAGACGCGATAAGGGAGGCCACCGACCTCAAGACTGCCCCAGACCAGCTCGAGGGTTCGCCGCACCCCGAGAGCCCCTGCTGGTGATAGGTAGGCCCGAAGGGCGGCAGCAGGCCCAGTACACTCAGCTCAATGTCCCCGTGGTCGAAGTTTTGGCCATGACAACGAGAGTCGAACTTCTCCGAGACCCGCCACGGGAGAGGAGGACGGCCCCAACCATGAGGGATTGGCAGAAATACTGTCGGTGTCACCGGGACCACGGTCATGATACCGACGAGTGTTTCACATTGAAGAGGGATATTGAGCGGCTGATCCAGGAGGGCCATCTCTAGGGCTTCGTCGAGGGAAGGACATGAGCTCGGGAATTGGTTTGCGAGCAATTCATCCAATTGTCCATTCCCTTTGTTAAATCTCAAAACTCGGGAGGACATGAGCTCATATATCTCCTTAAGAGAAGAAATATTGGTATCCAAGGTGGACACCTGTGTTTTGAGCTCGTGCACTTGGGTTTTAAGAGAATCATTCTCTATATCCAATTGTGTGTTTTGTGAAGCCAGATCACCATTATCCTTAGGATACATTTGATCTAGTTGAGATTTGAGGGAATTCACCTCATTTCTCAATATGTCATTTTGAGAAACCAAAGAGGCTTTCTCAAGTATTAGAGTATCAACAATGGTGTCATTGTTGATAATGCATGGTATGGATGGTTAGCTAACAGTTAATTTCTTTAAACTAGTATATCTAAGCCTAAGAGACTGATACTTAGAAAATAGTTCTTTGTTAGCAATACGAAGCTCATCCATTGTTACCTCGGGTTCATCGATGTCGGTATCACTCTCATCGGAGAGTGGATCTTCCCTAGCCTTGAAACACATATGGGCACTTTCACCCTTCGCATCCTCGGATTCTCATGAGGAATCTCTGATTGAATCATCAAACGTATAGACAAGTCCTTTCTACTTATCCTTCTTGAATTTGTCGGACTCATGGTACTTTGGAGCTTTCCACTTCTCTTTGTTTCGGAGCATTAGGCAATCCTTCTTGATGTGCCCTGGCTTGTTACACTTAAAACAAAGAGTTGAAGTGTTATTAGTGGAATCAAATTTACTCTTGGAGGGAAATTTACTTCTGCTAAAGAAGCGTTGGAACTTCTTCGCCATTTGAGCCATTTCCTCCAAGTCCATCTCGTTCTCTGATTCTTCACTATCGGAGGATGAAGAATTAGCCTTGAATGATAGTGCTTTCTGCTTGGCCTCCGTTGGGTTCATCATTGCTCGAATCTTCAATCAGTTCTCCCATCTTACTTCGTAAGACATAAGAGTACTGATGAGATTTACGATGGTGTAGTTCTTCATGTCGTTGACCTCCTCAATGGCGATAGCTCTTCTTTCCCATTTGGAGGTCATTTCCATTATAATCTTTCTCACCTTCTCTTGTTGGGTGTAGACTTACCCAAGAGCTTAGAGTTCATTGGGGATGTTGGTGAAACGTCCGTACATCGTTGCTATGCTCTCATTATCATGCATGTGAAACATATCGAAATTTTGTACATCAACATATAGTTTAGAAAATTTTACCTTATTCGTTCCCTCTGGGTAACCTAGATGGCTCCAAATTTGATATGCACTCTTACATGTGCATATCTTGTTGTACTCATTCGGATCCAACGCACAATGAAGAGCGTTCTTTGCCTTGGCGTTGTTTACTTCGGCGGACTTCTCAGAGGGCGTCCATTTGTCAAAATCATCTTCGAAGGGTTCACCGTATTCCTTGTGGAGGGTTGTCCAAAGAGAAGCACTCCTCAGAAACATCTCCATCCGGTATTTCCAATAGCTGAAATTCGTGTCATTGAAACACGGAGGATGAACCGTTGATTGTCCTTCGAAGACGGTGGACGCGCCATCACGGTCGTGATTGTTGTACAAAGTTGGTGGAGGAACGTTGTTGTTGTTGGATGCCATAGCGATAAATCAACGCTATGATACCAATTGTAAGGTCCATGGCTACGAGAAAAACACTAGAATGGGGGTTGAATAGTGTTTATACAATTTAAAATGATAATTACACCAAATTAAATTCCTAACCAACAATTAATGCGGAATGAAAATAAACCATAAAATGTAACAATGCAAACACAAGGATGTTTCAAGGGTTCGGATTACCCAATTCAACTCCCGACTTATTCCCGGTATTCTACGTCCTTTCCACCCGGATACCATCGGATACTCAAGTTAGAATACTAACTTGAGGTTTCCTTTAAACCCACTTGTAACAACCCTATAAGTGAAATCAAAGTACACTCAATGTCCTTGACTCCCATAACTTGGGAGCAAGAAAAACACTCTCACAACTCGAGAATTAATCTAATAACGAAAGTTATGAAATATTGAAATGACTACACTTACAATCACCTATGCCTTGAAGTAGAACTTGAAGAAGCAAGTGTGTTGTGTGCTGATGTCTCTCTTGGAAGAGAGGAAAGCCCTTTCTCTTGTCACCACCAACTGCCTAGAAGATATCTCTTTGGTTTAAGTTGGAGAGCAAGAGATTGAAAGATTGGAATTATATGGCTTTAGGATTTGAGAGCTTGAGATTGAAAGCTTAGGGTTTCAATAGATAAGTGAGTCAAGTGAGTAACCTCTCAATGGAACAGTAGAGTTTGCCTTTATAGGTTTCTCAAATCCCTCAAACTGAATCCCCAAAAACCCCTTTGAAATCCGTGGAGAAAAAGCCAACGTATAGAATTTACACAGTCGACGGTCGACTGTTGAACAAAACACAGTCGACTGCTGCACTGTGTCAGAGGGTAGGTGAAAATTCAAACGATAATTTACCACGTGGACAGTCGACTGATGAAGAGAAGACATTCGATTGTATATCTAACAGGCAACTGTAAATCCTTCTACAGGCGACTGGCCGCAATAAGGGTAAGCTAAGAAAATCCTAGAAACTACTGGAAAGACAGGACATGCGACTGATGTGGAACACACAGGCACCTGTGCCATGGACAGGCGACTATGAAACCAACATCAGTCGACTATCACAAACCCTGACATTTTCCAGAGATCTGAGTCTGCAGAGAAGTTTAAGGACAGACAACTGTTGAAGCATTAACAGTCGACTATTTCATAGACATGCGATTGTAAATACAACATCAGTCGACTGGCACTAAAGCTTGAAATATTCTAGAGAGCAGATTCTGCAAAGTAATCATGGGCAGGTGACTGTTGAATCATTTACAGTCGACTGTACCTTGGACAGGCAACTATAATACAACATCAGTCGACTGGCCAGATGAAAAAAAAATGATATGTGGTCTGAAGATAGACAGGCGACTGATTAACAAATCATAGTCGACTGTCTCTTAGATAGGAACCTATAAAATGTACAGCTGTCGCCTGAAAGAGTTAAAGTTTAGAAAGCCCAAAAATCAATTGATTAAGTAAATGCATAATAGGCGACTATAGAACAATCACAGTCGACTGTTTTGAGACAGGCGACTGTAAAACGTAAGCCATATCAGTCCTAGTTTAGCATATGCTCAATGATTTTTAAATATAGTTAAGTTGGATCTGATTCAATCATATCATCCCACTATTTTAGTAATCATCTTAAGCCATATAGATGAACGAATAAGAATATTTAGTGGGAAAGGGACCCGACCACCCTGAGTCTCACAACCTTGAGTTGACTCTACAAGTTGCTAAACGCTGCAATCAGTAGATGATTCTTCATCAATCACGTCGTATGAGATTCCATTATCGGTTTTTACCCCTAGTCACTCATGACCTTGAGTTGGCTCAACAAATCATAACGAATAGTCTAGTCAGACCCTTGCTTTCTTGTCCAATCCTTACTTACACCGGAACTCGGTTATGTTCACAATGCGACAGTTTGGGTTAAGTTGAACTGCATCACATGTTTACTGGAATTGGTATCCAAAGGATAGCCTTGTTACAGTTTGAGTTTACTCAACAACTATAACATGAATACCTGGTTTCCAAAAAATACAAAAGCAAGGAGGACTACCGCTAATCTTGAAGAAGATTTTAAACATATCGATAGTTTCACATAATCATAATTCACATCCTTGTGGTCCAGCGGAACACGGCAAGTGATTTGGCTAGGCCAGGATCACTATCCCCAGTCGATCTAGGGTGATCCACAACATTAGCTAAAAAACACAAGACCGGATCATGATCCTGTTAGGATACTAGTTATTCATATGTGTACCATCGACTTGAAATGGCTTCATTAAAACTAGTTAATCCTATCAACTAGTTGAATCCTAAAATTCAAAATTATTAGGATTGGTTAATTACTTTTATTAATGTCCTTATCAACTATAAGGATTTTTAGGGTGCTATCCTAATCACGTATTAGGGATTTAAAA
This sequence comes from Scilla litardierei, assembly GCA_030789695.1. Taxonomy (NCBI): domain Eukaryota; kingdom Viridiplantae; phylum Streptophyta; class Magnoliopsida; order Asparagales; family Asparagaceae; genus Scilla; species Scilla litardierei. The sequence continues at coordinate 71,028,179 of CM061134.1, read as the reverse complement.
TTCAAGTTACAATAATTTAAATCATAGCCTTTTTCAAAAGTATTATTAGAACAATTAAAATAATAATTATTGGAGAGGGCTATCCTAATCAAGTATTAGGAGTTTAATTTGTTGCAAAAAAATTTAAAATCATAGCATGTCCATCAAAAATTATCTTATAATTTTCTAAAAGCTTTTAATGGCTATCCTGAAAGTTTTTCTGGAATTATCACATAATCAACAAGAAATAATATAACCATTAAAAATATCAATTAAACATTTTAGCATGATAACAGATCAACTAAAATTATCTCATAAAATTTAGATAAGCATTCAACTTAAAAATATCTCTCGTAAATTTAAGTTACATTAATAATTATCATATAATTATCAAGATCTAAAATTTTAAAATTATCACATGATTTTAAAAATTAGATCTAATTTTTTAAAAATGAATTTTTCGAAAATAAAAAACATCGCATGGAACTTCAATTTTACTAGATTAATAAAAAAACTCAATCTCATGGAGAAACATGTTGCATCATTTACACTTTATAATTGCAAAAGCATAAATCAAGTAAAACTAGCCTTGATACCACTGATGGGTATCACTCTGATATCATTGCGACGCTGTTAAGGCCCATCATCCATGGCACCCTAGACCCATCACAAGATCCCTCTCGAACTAATTTTACAGCATGCCTCTCGACAATGCCCAACCCAACATAAGATCCCCATCTTATCGGGACTTGGTACGGTAAGAGTAATTACTTCGTGTCAACTCATACCCCGAGAACACGTACTCAAGCATCAACAAGCTCGGATACCACTGATGGGTTTTCTGGGTCCTTAGGGCTATAAAATCGACGTCTGGCCTAACTCGGACAGACGACGAAATCAAATCAAGCAGCGAAATAATAACTTAAAACACTTTTAAGTCTTGCCCTAAAGAAATAACCCTAACCAGAATCTCTATTATCCCGGTGTTGGGTCCGACCAACCCATAAAGATAGATCTATCTAACAGCAATTATAAACAAATGTAAATTAAACTACATACCTTTCACTTCGTTTCCGCAGAATACGAAGCGTCGTTTTCATCAACATTTATTTATCTCTATAGCAATGCCCTGCGTTAGGGCTAAGTCAATTCTCCCGAGCTAAACCACGTCCTGAGCTGAACCACGTCCCGAGACGAGCAACACCTTTTTCGTCGAGCCAACCATGCACTTCAGAAAGTTTCACCTTGAATGGATCCTCCGTCAAGACTTCGGATTCGATCCGAATTCCTTCGTAGCTTTGTTAGAGCCCGATCAAGAGCAATAAAGAATTAGGGAGAAGAGTGAATATTAATTTAAGATTAGATCCGAGTTTGCTCATGTTTAATGGAGCTTCTCAGATCAGAAGCTTGGTAAGACTTTCAAGGAGGGGGGTTGGCCCCTATTTATATTGGCGGCTGACCCCTCCCCTTCTCATCATATCCGATGTAGGACTAAAGGTTTGGAGGAGAAAATTGACTTTAACCTTCACGAAGGCCAGACTTCAACGAATTTTTCCTCCCTCACTGTTGAGTTTCGCAAGTGATATTCCATATCAAATCGAAGAGCACTGAGCGGTGATTGCATAGAAACAAACAGTACTCAATTCCGACTTCGTTTGACCCCTCAAACGTATATCCAAAGATTGGTCAAAAATCTAATTTCGCATACTAGCAGCCGCGAAAAATAAAAAACCAGGGTTCAAAACCCTTTATTTGGGGCCCACCATGTGGGCCCCATGCACATAGCGCACTGGGCACGTGCAAGGCACTCGCCCAAACTTGGGTGCGTGCCTTTGCAGCTGGCGCCCACAATTGTGGGTGCCAGATAAAACAATGGCATGACCCTATTGGGCCGGGCCAAATCATTGCAACCCAAAGTTTTAAATTAAAAAAATGTTTTGGGCTGCTTTCTCTTTGGGCTGTTAAATAAATGATTTATTACATATTCAAAACCCCAATAGGGTTCAACCCAAACCCTAGACAAAATCTATGTAATATACATTAAAGAGATCGCAGAGATATCATAACATAACATATAGAAAATATATAATGAAAAGAAGAAGAAACTTATCGCATAGAATCCGCAATATGAAGGTCTTCAATTGGTACAAAGTTCCAAGGAAAAGCTTTAAAAATCTAACCTAACCCGACTTCTACTCACAATCTATTTGCATAGGAAGAAGAATGATAAAAAACTGGAAGAAAGTCGGCTCTACCTCTCTCAGTCGGGGTACACAAACTTAAATACCAACCATAGAAAACCCTAATGGGCTCGGGCAAAAACCCGAACTGATAGCTGCTACACGACTGTGTAGACAATCGACACGGACATGTCGATTAAATCTCACAGAATGGCTCATTTGTGCCTTAGAAAATCGAGCTCGACACAGTCGTGTAGATGTCGAGCATAAAATATACACGACCGTGTAAGTGTACATGCATAGTGAAGGGTTTTCTGGGACCCTTAGGGCACAAAAACTCTATTCCCGTCCTAAGTCGGACGGAACATAGACAGAAAAAACTATTTACAGCAGAAAATAAAACTGTGTTAATCTAATTAACAAGCAGTTAAACAATTTAACTTAGACCTAAGGTACTAAACCCTTAGGCAAGATCTATGCCAACTTGGGATGGATCTGACTATCCCAAGAAGGATCTAACCTACTGCGATTAAATTAAACTAATGCTAATAAAATACATACCCGGAATCTCAACCCTGGGGCATGCGAGATGTTCTGCACCGTCTTCCGAGCCGTTCCCCAGCCCACGTCGAGCCGATCCTCGAACCGCTCCCCGAACCTCTCCGCATCCCAAGGCGATCAATCCCCGTGTCGTCGAGCCAACCACACGTCGAAGAAAGTTTCACACGAGTGAAACCTTCGCCTAGATTTCGGATCTGAATCCGAACTCCTTTGCGGCTTTGCTTGAGCCCTCAAGAGTAAGGCAGAAATATAGGGAGATAGAAGAATATTAATTTAAGCCTAGATCCGAGCGTGCTCCAACGTTTACAAGAGCTGCTCAGATCTAGAGCTTGGGACGAGTTTTGAGGATGAGAGCAGACCCCTATTTATATAGGCGGCTGACTGCTCCCCTTTACTCAAAATCCGATGTTGGACTAAATTTTGAGTTAATTAAATCAAGTTAGTTTGCACTTTACAAATGGCAAACTTCCGTGAATTTTAACTCACTCACCGTTGAGCTTCATGATTGATACAACCTATCAATTCGAAGGGTGTTCAATGGTGAACGTATAGGAAAAAACCGTTCGTCAATCGGAGTTCGTTTGACCCCTCAATTGACCGTCCAAAGTCTAGTCCAAAGTCACATTTTCGCAACTAAAACCAGCCGTCAATATAATCTGCCTAGGGTTCACAATCCTAGGCACGTGGGGCCCACCATCGGCAAGATCAAGGCGGGCCCGCATCAAAATGCGGGCCCAATATGTCTCACGCCGCCCGCCACAGCGGGCGGCCTTTGTCCCGAAATCGGGGCGGGCCCGCTAAAAAGCGCTTACGCGGGCGTCAGGCTGACTCCCACGTCAGGATGCGGGACCCGCTGAGCAGGTGTCAGCCTACGTCAGCAGGCTGACGCGTGCATCAGCGGGCCAGGCCTGGGCCCCCTTTGTTGATTTAATCAGCCCAAAGGGCTGATGGGCTTGGGTTTATATTTCGGCTTCTATTTAAACACTTTAAATAGACTTATTGGGCTTATTTGAACTCCGTTTTCAACGCGGTTTGAACCTGCGTCTAGAGCGGGACGATCCCGTCATGCAGGTAACCTTTTCCTTGTGTTTATATTATTAAATATACTCTTAAACTATTTAAGACACATTTAATCTCATTTGCATCATATGCAAATTAGTCCCCTATCTAGACTTAATTATCATATTGCATCAAAATGCAATTTTCTCTTCCTTTGCATCAAATGCAAATTATTCTCCCTAATTAATTTCTACCTATTACTAGACGAAGGTCGCACCCTATGTGAGACCCTACAGCCTGACCCTTACAACAGGTTGGGCTTGAAGCCCTATACGGTAGTGACCACGAGCAGTGGTTGCCGTCCCTGCTTCAGGAATCATCATTATGTGGTTGACTCATTGACATGAGTCTTGTCGGTACCACTCTGACTGTTTCCGTGATGAATTCCGCAGTTATAGTCTCTTCGTCTTAACTATGTCGTGTAGATCAAGTCTAGGGCACGGTCAAACTGTCAACCCCAATAACTTGACTCCGGTTAGTTTCTATCGATTAATGTTGGACTTCTTCTAACATACTCTGGCCAGAGATTTTACTAAAGACCGAACTAACCCTACGACACTAACTCCCATTGACCGGGAGAGACGAATCCTCTCTTGGTCATTACTCACCTCGTACGCTTCAAGTGACACCCAATCAAAAGACCTTTCGACAGGCCTTGCCTCGAAGCTAGGTCAGTTGATCTAAGTGGCACCGTTCAAGCACAGGTTCGTCAAAATGACCTCAAGTCAAAAGACCAACTAGCCTATCATCACTCAGAATCATCATTGACAGATTGGTCAATATAAACATATGATAACTCTGGTGGATCTTTCAGTGAACTCATTCTCTAATGAGCACCTGTGTCTCATCTACGACTTCGCCAAGTCAAGCGATCATGAGATCATCGCCACCGCTAAACGGTGAATATTAAGACACAATGGTCTATCCGATGTTTCAATATCCTTATCTCGAAACATCTACGACCACAAACCTTTTTAGACTTATGCTACAGACGGTCAAACATTTCTCCATGATCGAGATACTCATCTCGATACCTGTTTGACCTTGCATAAAGTCTCAGGACTTTACCTAAGTTAATATCTAATGTTAACTAAATTATAACATAACTTAGATAAATTATTACCAAACAGCTTATTGTTATTTCGAACAAGATGTTTGTGCTATTCAAACAGAGATAAATAGCCTCGAGTGCATCATATCTCTACATCTCCCACTTGCACTCAGGCCCATTTATCTCGGTATCTTATACCGTTTTTACACATAAGTTTTTCCGACTTCATGTGGTAGAGCCTTCGTGAGTGGATCTGCTAAAAACGTCTACACTATAGACTTAAGGGGTTTCTATGTTCATATTAGACCAACCATTTGAATCTCATTCAAATAATTCACTTGGTCTTTCGGAATCTATAATATTTTATTTCCTTGGATCTCATCCAGTTCATCGTACCTTACGATAATAATCTTTAAATTAGTTAATGGTCATAAATGGCTCATATCTATTTCTGATAAAGTATCAAACCTTTTGATTACTTTGTCAAAATATATGTTCCATTTCTTTGATGCCTTGCATGTAATTTATAAGCTCCCACTGACCTTGAAAACTTTCTGGCTAATTCATATAAGTTGGTCTGTCTAAATCATATTTAGAAAAACAAACTTATAAGTGAATGCTCCAATTTTCATGGTCAACATGAGCGTTTTACATCGAGTTAGGTCTGAGTAGATCTGTACACATCTGCTGGCGAGACAGTTTCAACATAATCCGTTTATAGGAATTATTATGAAAACCGTTCTCGACCAACATGATTGCACTTCACTATTTTCCTTTCTGCACCAATCTTTCAACTTAAAGATTTACTTGCAGAAAGTGAGGAAACATTTTCCTTGGGTACGTAAACTAAATTCCAAAATTTATTTACGCACACGGACCTATTCTGATTGCATCAAGTTTATAAATCGGAGTTACTACTCCAAATTTCATCCTAGAAGTTGACTAAGTCACCATCAGTTATGATGTCTAACTCGACTCTTCGTCTCACGAAATTCGAGTAATTATACAACTTCCTCATGATTGGTTTAATGAATATCTTATTGAAAATGTGCACATAGAACTTTATCAAAACTTAGGCATTACTTATCTGGGACTTAACCCAGAGGGAGGACTTAACTCAGAGTCACTTGCTATGGATCACACCAAGTCTAACTAGGTGTGATTCATACCTTTTAACACATTGATCTGTTAACAGGCTTGACCTGAGAGAAAATCTTATTTTCTTTTAATTACGCAAGATTTTATATAGCTAAGTATTTGACCATTCGATCTAATCGAATCAGTTTAAATACTTTTGTCATTTCGTTCTTTATTTTATCAGATTTGTGTTTCATCAAGAACACGTGTCTTAATAAAATATACGAATAGCTTATTTTGGCTAATCTAGACTCGGGTACATCAGTATGTACGAGACTGTGTTCGACAACTTATTCTCCCACTGTCTTACAGATGGGTTTCGGTCATTGTATCTAAGAGGGTAAGACTCACAAGTGTCCGTAGACTTCATAATACGAGAGGTCAGATCCCTCTCTATGTGACTTGTGAAGCTTAGTCTCTCGATACGGCCTAGTCTATTTTGCCATATAAGTTTGCTACTATCTTGTGTATTTATATATTAACAATTAATATATATATATTATCGTTATACATATTACTCATTGCTTCAGAAGCGATCTGACGACATTCGTCACAATGTGTTAACCTTTTGTATAACAATAATTATGAAATCGTGACATCAAAATATGTCACATTTTCATTTCCTCCTACTTATGCCTTTACTAATGATAAATTAAACTATTTAAATCGATTGACTTTCCGGAGTGCCTTCTTCCTTTTCTAAATCATATTTAGATATTAAATAACCCAACATAAATAAATAGTTATGCAAGCATCTCATGTATCCAAACGCCTGAGAGTTGCAATCTTGAGTGTAGCTCAAGAAGTTGCTTGTCTCAAGATCCGGTTGGGATACATAGTCTTGCACTGCTCATGCACTCGTATTCGACTCAAACGGTTTGATCGAATTCTCGAACTTTTCGGATCAAAATTGTTTGTCCATACAACCTTGAGTGTAGCTCGACAGGTAGTATAGAGAAACATACTTCGACTCCTATATGTTCAAGCTGCCTCATATAGAGACGAGTGACATGTAGCGTGAATTTATTTGTTGGACCCAGAAATTAATGAAATCATATTTCTTAAGTCTATTCTTTAGAAGGTCATTTTAATGTCAACGAGAATATAGTTTAATTCTATAAATTTGAATTTAACTTGATATTCAATTAATCAACCAAATTGACCAGTTAACTTATTAAAATATTATATCATTGATTCCATTTGTAAACTTAGAACTTACCCTAGTTTAGCATATGTTCAATATTAAATATAGGTAGAATGACTTTTATCTATCTATATCCTCCCACTATTTTTAAGATCGTTACAAAGCTTAATAACGAACGATTTAATCGAATTAAAATTAATGGGTAAGAGGTCCAATCACCTTGAGCCTAACAACCTTGAGTGTAGCTCAACAAGTTGCTTGACTCTGCGATCGGAAGATGACTCTTCATCGATCATATCGGATATGACTCTCTTATTCAATTTTGCCCCTAGCCATTTGTGATCATGAGTATGCTCATCCAAAAATCACAATGTCTAGTCTAATCGGACCATTGTTTTCGTGTCTAGCCTCAACTTGTCCCGGCGCTCGGTGTATTCACGACACGTCGGTTTGGGTCAGGTCTTAGACTACATCTAGCCAGACTACATCATTGACATAACTTACGCCGACGCATGGTAATACGACGGTTTGGGTTTAGTCAAAATTTCATCTTATGTATTAAAGGAGTTGGTTTCTATAAGGTTGCCATGTTACAGCTTGAGTGTAGCTCAACAACTATAACACTGGTCCTATAGTTGCTAACCCCTAAAACAAGGAGGGCTACTGCTAATCTTGAAAAAGATCATTAACGTATTTGACTTAGATATAGTCCAGGGTATCATACAATCATGATTCGCGACATTGCGGTCCAGCGCAACACAGCCAGGAAATTGACTAAGCCAGGATCACTATCCCTAAAGGGTGATCCAGCAAACTTAGCCAAGCATATTGACTGGATCATGGTCCATTGAATGAAGCTTGTAATTTTTATATGCGTGCCATAGACTAAACAACTTTTATTAACAACTAATTAATCCTATCAACTAGTTGAATCCTTAAATTCAAAATTTTAGGATTTGTTTAGTAACTTTTATTAAGTCCTTATCAACTATAAGGTTCACGTGCTATCCTAATCGTTATTAGGATTTTAATAAATTTATTAACCAACGCTAAAAGTGAAGTCCTTTAATGGAAATTAATTATAACAATTAGAATTAAAAAACATTAAAAGGACTACCCTAATCAAGAATTAGGTCTTGAAGTGTTGTTAATGTTTTATTAAAACATAGCATGTCATTAAAATTCAATTAATAAATTTTAATCATTTCTTAATGGCTAACCTAAAGGGTCGTCTTGTGTTATCAAATAAGGGACAAGATGAACTAGCCATTAAAATAAAGCTACACTAAATTTATCGCATAAAATGAAAGTGTACAACTATTTAACAATTAAATAGACTAAAGTTTATCGCATAAACAATTTTAGACTTTTAAAATCAGTTTTAGAAATATCTTATAAATTTAAAACATCATTTTTAAAGATTTCCATGTTCAAAAATTTATCATATAGAATTTTTAAACATCTAAATCATTTTAAACTTATCGCATAAATTTAAAAAAGCATTAAAATCAATTTTAAAATTATCACATAAATTTAAAATCATCATTTTAAAATTTTCATGTTTAAAATTTTATCATTTAAAATATTTAAACATCTAAAATCCTTTTAAAACATCTTTAAAAAATATCGCATAAATTTTAAAACATTTTAAAAGGGCATCTAAAATTATTTTAAAATCATCTCATAACTTTAAAACATTTTATAAAGGATTTTGAAAAGCAGTTCATGTGTTTAATAAAATCGCAGGCCAGATCGAAACACAGACCAGGCTCCGATACTACTGAAGGGTTTTCTGGGACCCTTAGGGCACAAAAACGCTATTCCCGTCCTAAGTCGGACGGAACATAGACAGAAAAAACTATTTGCAGCGGAAAATAAAACTGTGTTAATCTAATTAACATGCAGTTAAACGATTTAACTTAGCCCTAAGGTACAAAACCCTTAGCCACGATCTATGCCAACTTGGGATGGATCTGACCATCCCAAGAAGGATCTAACCTACTGCGATTAAATTAAACTAATGCTAATAAAATACATACCCGAAATCTCAACCATGTGGTAGGCGAGATGTTCCGCACCGTCTTCCGAGCCGCTCCCTGTAACGGTCGCTTTCCGATCGTATCTTCTTCGTGCACGTGTTGTTGACCGTGCACGTGTTTGTTTTAGACTTTGCTTGCTTTTGAACATTATGGTGTGATATGTCGTTGTGAACGTCTCTGAGAGTATTAAATTGTGGCACTAATTTGGAACGACATTTCTCGGGTCGTTTTCCCACGATTTAATCATATTTGAAGAGACGTTGTGATTTTCACTTTTGACGTGAGACATTTCTATTTTTAGTTTCGTCGCTCGACGTCGAAATTGAGATCCGTCGTCTTAGTTACCTTTCTCTCATCGTCCCGATCACCCCAATATTTATTTTATAATTTTTGGAGTTTATTTGACCTACTTTATATTTTTAGCAAGGCTTATAATATTTTTAATCACTAAGTTTTCAAGTATTTTCTGGCCAAATATAATTTCTATTAGTTTATAATATTTCAAACAATTTTTGAGCCAAATCCTAGCTCATCTTGGCCGCACCATAACCATGCGTGGGTTAGAGAGTGAGATTTGAATTTTAAATTATTTTAAAATCCTAATCCTATTAGAATTAGCCCTAGACTAAGTCAACCCCTCTATACTACATAAACAACCCCTAGGAAGACCTATTTTCGTAAGAAATCAACCCTAGCCGCTCCCAAAACCCAAAATCTCGCTTGCGACGATTCGTCGCAACGTTGCAGCAGCCGCCCCGTGCCCGACCGACGATTTTCGCCCCGTTCTCTCGGTCTGACCGAGAGCCCCGCCCGCTCACCCGCTCCGCTCCGCATCGTACAGCCACCCGCATCGCTTCCCCGCACGACCGAGAACATCTCTAGGTCTGACCGAGAGATTTCCCGCCTTCTGCCCGCTCCGCACCGCACCCTGCATCCGCTTCGCAAGCCCGCTACGACCGATGCTCCCGCCCGCACCGACCGAGAGATCCCCCGCTTCGCCCACACCGTTGCAACGATGCAACGTTGCAAGCCTCGCCAAGCGCCTGACCCCCCGCATCCGCTGTGTCCGACCGAAGGCCATCCCCGCACCGACCGAGAGCCCGCTCCGCAAGCACTGCATAGCCTTGTCCGCTGTGTCCGACCGAGAGATCTCTCTGCACCGACCGTGTCTGACCGAGCGACGTTCGTCGCAACGTCGCAACTCTCGCACCGCATGCCACCGAGAGCCCCCCAAGTTCTCCAGAGGTATTGTGGGTCCCCCATTGGCCCCTTGAACTACTGTGAGTCCCACCTAGGTGTTTTCTCTAAGAGGATTTGCCGTTTACGACGTGGCAATACGTCGTAGCCCGTCGTCGCACGTTCTAGCTTTGGAATCCTGGTTCGTTGCTCAAGTTGCTGATCAGTCTATTCGAGCGAGAAATCTATTCTGGAATCAGGACTAGGAGCGCATTCTTTTATTCCAACCACTGGCGTCGCTACCCGACGCCAGTGTAGCTTTCGCGTCGTGTTGAGGTAACGATCTGCACCCCTAGGACCCCAAACCTATTTCCTGTTAATCAAGACTAAAATTGATGTTTTTAAATGTTTTAAATTCACTAATCAAGATCAATAATATGGGACTGTAGGCCGGTGGACTTGTGCACGTAGGATATTTTGTGACTTGGGACTCTTTGGACGGTGTATTCAGACGTTTGACTTGCAGGCAAGTGAAACTTGCCAACTCTTGCGTAGGGCCATGTTTTAGGCCACTTCCTTGTTTTTAGTGTAAAAGAGACTAGACAGTGAAATGATAGCTGTATAGACGCAACTTTGGGATCTAGCTTGACAACGAAGCCAGATCTGTCACCCTGCCATGTCATTCATGCATAGTTAACTGCCATGTTTAAATTCCTTACCTGTACGCTTTACTACTTGCCATGCCATGTCATCCATGCATTGAATGTAGCATTAGTAGCACACGCTACATACTTGTACTTGCTCGTCCAGGCTAGGTGCACCCCTATACCATCATGAAAAACACTTCCTGGCTCGTGATCCAGAAGCGAGCATTCCCGTTCGGGGGTAAGGCCCTGGCTCGATACACGTGGAGGGGTAGGGTTGAGCGACCACTCAGCTTAGGAGTTGGCCCGATCAGCCACTCTAGCTGTAAGGTGTGAACTCTGTGCACGACATGAAAACGTGACTTGTGAATGATAGTAGGTTGCTACTCTTGCCATGCCATGCTAGATACTTGTTGTACCTCACTTTACTTGTTGCACTCATACTTTAACTGCCATGTCATTACATCATGCTAGAACTGCTAGGTTGATTTACTTTTACTTTCAGTTTCCTTGCACAAGTCTCTTGTAGACTTGCTGACATGTGCCCCTTGCTATTTTGGGTGTCACATGTTAGACCTTGAGCCAGAGACCGTTGCTGAGTATGTGGTAGTTGCTGACGCTGAGCTTGAGCCCATGTCTGTCCAGGAGGAGTTTGTGGCTACTGATCACTCCATATTTTACACCTTTTTTCTGCATGTTTGCATGCCATTTTGATCGCTCGAATCGTGCTTTTCACGATTTTCTGGCAATATTGCGATGCTTTTCACGATTTCTTGTTTTTGTCGAATTTCAGGAGATTTCAATCGATTTGGAGTGATTCTGAGATGCACCCACTCCGGGACGTCACCCGTGACTCTCCCGAGTGGAATTTTGCTATTAGAGAGGAGTGGAAGAAGAAAGAACGTCGTAGGAGCGACGAGGGAGCAAAAATACAAAGAATGGGTATTTTCAGCATGTCACTCGACCGAGTGAAGGAGTCACTCGGCCGACCATCGAGAGCCCGCTCGGCCAGCCAAATCGGACACGCAGAAGACTGAGTATCAGCGTGCACTCGGCCGAGCATCGCCAGCCCACTCGGTCGAACCATGGAGACACCACTGGCCCGAGTGGCATCAAGACGACGGCAAGAAAAATCACAGACTTACTGTAATCCGTCAGTCGTTTCCCGAGTTCCGACTCGACCGAGTGAAGAAGTCCCCTCGGCCGAAGCAAAGAAAGTCACTCGGCCAAGTGACTCTCGAGGAGCCGACCCCCAAAAGTCCGAAGTTACTGGAAATTGTCAGGGTTTGTCACTCGGCCGAGTGAGCCACGCTGCCTGTAGCGTAAACTGCGATTTTGAGGCTGCGCAGGGGCATTTTCGTCACAGTTTTTTGGGCGATTTTGGGGGGTATTTAACCCCAGTTTTTAACCTAGTTTAGAGAGCTTTTTTCAGAACTTTTTACAGCCTTTTTAGATTACTTTTAGGAGATTACATTGAGCTTTTAGGAGGGAGAGAAAAGTGTTATTTTGTTGGATGCTATTAGTTCTTCATTGGTTTGTCTCTCTCCCTATCAAAAACTCCATTTTTATTGATATATTGAATATTGCAATGAATTCTATTGATTTTATTTGTGAATTTCTATTGAATTTTATTATGAATTGTGAGTAGTTTTATCGTCTTAGGTCGTAGGGATGAACCCTACGAACCCTATTTCTAATTTGTGATGAATTGGTGAAATTATTGTTAGAATTGATTAGGGTTAGTTTGGGATTGATTTAATACGAATAGTTAGGGATTCATACCGATTGGGATTTGCAAGAGATTGGATCCCAACTCGATAGGAAGCCCTAGATATTCGAATTGGGTTACAATTGAACTTCTCCGGAATCGGTTTGCAAGAGATTGGACCGAAACTAGGGTTTTCGATTGTAATTCTATACCATTACCCGTTTGCAAGAGATTGGACGGGTAGGAACTATCCCAACATAGGTCGTAGCTCGAGTTTGCACGATAGTGGGCTCGAGATACGATTGAACGATGATGTTGTTCTTCACGCTAGCTTGCTTAGGTTAGAGTTTGCAAGAGATTGGACCCTACCCTCGGTTTGCTTTTGACCGGCAATAGCGCGAGAGCGTGAGCTTGGTTCTACATTTAGTTGCAACTAGTTCACCTAAATTGCAAGTCTAGCAATTGTGAAACCTACGATTCACAATGACGAGATACGGTTTGTAGTGGGGATTCCCTATCCCTAGGCGTCTTTATTAATTTGATATTTCTTTTATACAATTGAACGACTGTGACCGCTTTATAGCGAATATTTCTCGACTGTTTTTATAGACAGGTGAATTGAAGAAGACACTGTCATTAGGCCTCCTCGTGTTTGATACCCGTTCGCCGCTACACCGTGCGCTTGCGGTAAGACTAGCGAGTCGCGTGCCCGGGTGTGCATCCGGGCTCCGACCAAGTTTTTGGCGCCGTTGCCGGGGAGGCAATAGTGTTTGATTCTACCTACCTAGATATTTTTCCTTTTTGTTCTATTATTTCTATTTTTATTTTGCCCTTCTGTTGTGCTAACTATTTCTTTGAAACTCTGTTCTCCCTTGCATGTACATGCGATCCTCGGTGAACCCCGAAGAAATACTATACGATCTGGAGATCGAGCGTACATTAAGGAGGATCCAAGCGGAAAGGAGACCCGTTACGGAAGGGAATTTTATGACCCATCCTGAGACACCCGAAGAATTGGCGGAGCGTATGGCGAGGATCATTTTCATTAGAGACAGGCTTCGGCCTAAGACTTCTTCCACGACCTCGTCCATAGCTATGCCGGAGTTGGCGGCCGACAAAAATTTTGAATTGAAGACCGGATTGGTAGTTCTGATGCAACAAGATCCTTTTCATGGGAACTCCCATGAAAACCCCCACTACCACATCCAGCTCTTCCTATCAAAATGCGCCACCTTCCAAATGCCGGGCGTCTCCATAGATGCTATCAGACTGTGCCTCTTCCTATTCACACGCAAGGACAAGGCCTTATATTGGTTGAGGACGCAAGCTGAAGGAATCTTCACCACTTGGGATGAATTGGCGAGTGCCTTCGTCGACAAATTTTACCCGCCCTCCAAGACGGTGAAAATAAGAAGTGCTCTCATGTCCTTCAAGCAAGGACCACGGGAGACTCTCTATAAGGCATGGGAGCGCTTCAAGGACTTGCAACATCAATGCCCCCATCACAGCATTGAAGATTGGGAGCTTGTCCACAGTTTCTACAATGGACTCCAACCGGGCACAAAGCAGATTATTGATGCTATCGCAAATGGAGCCATTTTGTCGAAGACTCCTGATGAAGCTACGGCCTTGCTAGAGGAGATGGCCTCCAACAACCAACAATGGGGGAACGAGCGAGGACATTCTTCATCCTCCTTGAAGCCCACGAGTATTTATGAGGCCAAGGCCGTGGCAGAGCTTGCTAGCAAGTTTGACTCTCTCCACAAGGTAGTGGAGAGGTTGGAAAAATACATCACTGAGCCGCAAGGAGCCCCTACTACATCCGCACTGACAAACCATATGAGTGATTGGCAAGACCAATCCCAAGCCATGTATGTAGGAGGAGAGCAAGGAGAAGGAGCTTTGGAGCAAATTCAATATGTTGCGGGGAATTCCGGATATTGGGCCAACCCGGCCGCTAGAAACCATCCAGGTTTTTCTTATGCTAATAATGATGGTGCCTTGAACCCCCGGCCACAACAACCTCCTCAAGCTCGGGCTCCACCACCACAACCGAATTATCAACCAAGGGGGCCACTGCAAACAAAACTTCCCACCTAGGAACCAAGTGGGACCTTATAGGCCACCCGGGTATAATCAAGGGTGGAGAAATCCGAACCCTCCGCAAGCTCAACCACGTTCGGATTTTGAAGCTAAGGTGGAGGAGTTTATGGCGGAGCAAAGAAAGATTAACGCCACGTCGAAAACGGGACAAGATTCTCTCGCCACCGTCGTCGCCCAAATCGGGGAGCAACTTGCGTTACTCAATAGAAATAACCAACAATTGCCAGCTCAACCCGAGCCAAATCCACAGGGCAACACCGGCCATATCAACGTGGTTGTTGCGGTTACAACAAGAGGGGGGAAGGATACCACTCCCCCCATGACCCAAATCAAGGAACCCATGGTGGAGAATCTAGAAGAGAGCGAGCCGGTAATTGAGGTGGAGAAAGAGAAGGAGCCGCAAGAAGGAGCAAAATCTAGAGCGGAGGAACCTATTGATGAGCATTGATTCATGCCACAGGTGCCTTTCCCTCAATGGCTATCGAGAGCCAAGATCGAGAAGAGGCTAGCCAAGTTGCTCGAATACTTGAGAGGGGTGAGCCTCAATATCCCTTTTCTTGATGCCTTAGTGGAAATCCCGTCCTATGCGAAGTTATTAAAGGACTTGATTACGGGAAGGAAAAGGAAGGAGAAGATCATGCTCGCGGAACAAGGAACGTGGTTCACTAGGAAGGAGAAGGAGCCCGCCAAATTTAAAGATCCCGGGAGTTTTTGGATTCCTTGTACACTCGGAGGTGTCCCCCTAAAAAAGCATTGGTTGATTTGGGCGCTAGTGTGAGCCTCATGCCTCTCAGCATGTTCCGGAGGTTGAATACCGGCACAGATTTAAAGCCAACCGACATGAGGATTCAACTCGCGGACGGTCGGATTACAAGGCCGGTTGGGATCGCGGAGAATATCCAACTCCAAGTTCCGGGAGGCATATGCTTGCCTTGTGATTTTGTGATCATGGACATCAAGGAAGAGGGTGACACATCGCTCATACTTGGACGCCCATTCCTCGCCACCGCCGGTGTTATCATCGATGTGCGGGAAGGGACTCTTACCTTGAATG
Source organism: Scilla litardierei (assembly GCA_030789695.1). NCBI lineage: Eukaryota > Viridiplantae > Streptophyta > Magnoliopsida > Asparagales > Asparagaceae > Scilla > Scilla litardierei. Next base: position 71,012,344 of record CM061134.1, on the reverse strand, counting down.
TAGGCAACATTGAAGTCGAGCTCCATATACCAAAGGCTATGAAGCACATGCCATACCATGAGGAGCTAGATTATATGGATCTCCTTGATGAGGTCATTGAAGAGACTATCCCCTACTCCATCGGAGCACTCCATGATGACGGCTTCGAAGAAGGCCAAGATTTGGTCGAAGAAGAGAAGATGGAGGACTCTCCCAATAGCTCCATGGAAAATGATGATGGCGACGCTGATGTCGCGAGAATACGGGAGCTTTGCAAGCTCTCGACATTGAAAAATCCGAAAAAAGCTCCACCGATTCAAAGATCGGTGTCACCGGCGAAGCCAAGGACCGAAACAAGCTCAAGCTTGGGGGAGTCATCCCCCAACATTGCTCATGATGAAGGGGCACTGAGGAAGGCCACACAACACCACGATCCAAATCCGAGCGGTCTTCCCGACAAGTTCGACGGGTGCATCTCATATGCACCCAACATCAAGCGTTAATTGAAAATCTAATGGGGTCGAGCTCAAGACCTTAAATGAGCGCTTGTCGGGAGGCAACCCGATGGTTTTTGCATTCTTTTTATTTTTGGTTTTTATTTTTGTTTTAGACTTTATTAGTGTTTTGAGTCTTTTGCCCATAAAAATCGTGACGACGGGTCTTGATTTCTATGACATGAAAGGAGAAAAGGAGATCTCTAATATGGAGGAAGATAGAGGCAAGGAAGAGCGTTCCAGGAATGCGCTCAGGCCTTGGGAGGAGGAAGAAACCAACTGGAGGAAGAAAAACAGAGAGTAGAGCGAAAACGGAGCCCCGAAGCAGAAAACAGCACGTCACTCGGCCAAGTATCATATGTGACTCGGCCGAGCAAAGGACCCCATTCGGCCGAGTGGGGCACCAACAAGGGAAGTCTGCTGAACCCAACTCTCTGTCTTTTTTGCGCATTTCGAGTTAACTATCACTCGGCCGAGTACGTTTAGTCACTCGGCCGAGGGAAACGGATACCCTCCTAGCCTGAATATTTCCGAGTAGCTTGTGCCACTCAGCCGAAGGAGTTTTCTCCCTTCGGCCGAGTGCACAGAAGCCACTCGGCCAAGTCGTAAGTGGCGGGGAGAAATTTAAAACTCATTTTTCGTTACGTCACTCGACCGAGCAACATAGTCATTCGACCGAGTCGTAACTACCCTATATAAGTAGCAGCGGGCTCGGCGCGAATTTCAATGCAACCATTCCCAAATCTCGCCCGAGCCCCCGCGCGACCGCACTCCCCTCGCCTGATTCACCTCGCCACCGGCCCGATCGGCCGACCACCGCCGACGATCGTCCGACCGCCGACGCCCCGACTCCGGCGACACCCCCCACCGTCGGCTGACCCCCCCATCACCTCGGTTTGCTCCCAAATGTCGTTTTTCTCCTATTTTTTTCGATCCGTAGACCTGTTGCATCCAAAAATCAAATTAAATTGTTTATCTATCTATTATACCACATCTCCCCCATGTATTTTGAATATTACCTGCTGATATCGTTGTTTGATTTGCAGGCTATCTTGGGGGAGCTTAGGGGAGCTTCAGAACGCATTTTTAGCTTCGCGGAGGCGGCGCTCTTCGCACGCACTTGCTGGCTTGCACTTGCGACGTGTATAGGTACACTCGTTCCCTTTATTGCACATGCCGCATTATATTTTAGTTGGGTGAGCACTCGCGGCACACATGCCGCCCCACACTAGGCCACGCATGCTGGGAGCCTCTTCCAAGCGGAAGAGGACCGATGATGTCGGTCCCTCTCATGCTAGGGAGGACTCCCCTCCACCTAGCCCGCCACAGCCACCACCACCTACACAGCCGCTTCCCGCCGATCCCATACACGCACATCCCATCCCCGTCGATCCTATCCCACCACCGGCTCCCGTTGTCGGACCGCTGGGGATCACGTTCAGAGACGACACACTGTGTGTCCGATTTGAGCGTATCGCCTAGCGATCTATAGTGCCCTCTAGGTTCGCACACTTAGCAGACCAGGACGGTATAGGGGTGCTAGAGGGGATGCTCACATTGTACCACAATGTGGGTTGGTGTGATTTTTTGTCTGTGTCGGCAGACACCTACGTCCGTCCGACACTCGAGGTACTTAGCTCGATCGCCCGGACCCCTAGAGGATGCACATTTCACCTCATGGATCGAGAGTGCGAGGTCACTCTCGACATGCTTCGTGCATTCTTCCAGTGGCCCGCTGTCCCCGTCCTCGACCGAGCCTACGCACCCACTCACATCCCACCACCATCATTTGACACTTCCACGTTCTGGACACGTATCACGGGCTCCCACCATGGCTTTGACCCTAGTAGGGCCAAGGCCTCGACCATCCTACACCCCTGCCTCCGCATAGCCCAGCGCCTCATGGCGACCACTTTTTTGGCGAGGTACGAGCCTGGGATGATGTCTACGCCTGAGCTCTATATGCTCTATGCGATGACTCGCCCCAGAGTTCTCGAGAGGGATAGTGATGACCCGGTCCCCGCCGTAGAGATTGATATTGCTAGCTGGTTCTTAGACCGCATCATCATTTCGGTGGGTGCTCACTCACCTATTTGCTGCGGTGGTCTGATTACTTTGCTAACCCTGATGACTGGCGTGGACCTTCATGCTGACCTTAGACTAGCCCCGGGCCCCACTGCACTCTCGATAGACGTCATGGCCCAGATGAAGATGCTTCGTCCCCATGGCCAGCGACACTGGGTGTGGTTGCACGGTCCTTTTAGTGCCGATTACATTATCCTCCCGAGCCTAGCTCGGACACATATAGGACCGGCCCACGAGGATTGGATCCTAGTGATGGATCTCCTCATTCCAGCTGCTTATGTTCTTGAGGCTGAGGGCGCTGAGCAGGCACCCCCTGCACACCCTGCACCTCCTGATGTCCCCGTGATCTCTCAGCCCGAGCCTGCACTTTCTGCACCTCCCGGTACTTCTGTCCCCACTTCTGCCAGTGTCGGGAGTACCGTTGCTGAGCCGTCTACGTCCACCACCACCACCCCCACCACTGATGTACCTATCTCGGTTGAGCCTATTTCTTCACTTCTTCCCGAGCATCCACCCACCATACTTGAGTACGACGAGCCTTCCTTCGCTGCCGTCGTGGGGACCCTGTCCAGTTTGATGTCCACTGGGGTGCCACCTTTTGGCCCTTACACTCCCACCCCAGTGGTCGACCTTTCTGTCTCCACCGCAGCTGTCCTATCCGAGAGTGTCGTGACGTCTGTCCTCACACCTGTGTCACCGACCTCTCTTACTGCCTCGTCGCCGATTTTTCCACACACCACCACTGCTGCTGCCTCCTCGTCCATGCCTGCGTCCCAGCCTCGCACTGAGGCTGGGCATCCACTAGTGAGCACAGCACCTCTTCCACACCTACCTGCTGGCCCGATTACTTACACTGCCCGTATCAGACAGCCCCGACATTCACAGCCTAGACCTGTCCGTCCCTCCGCTCCACCACCCCCTGACGCCTTAGTTCAGAGCATTCGTGCTCTTGAGGGGGCGGTGAGTGGACTCATGGGCGATTTTAGGGCTCTCTCTGCCGCGGTCAGTTCCATGAAGTCCCGCATCGCCATGCTTCCCGATATTCAGGCTTGCCTGAATCATATAGTGGCGCGACTCCCTCCACTACACCCACCCACCCAGCAGACATGTCCACCACCCACCCAGCAGACATGTCCACCACCCACCCAGCAGACACGTCCACCACCACCACCACCACCTCCTCCTCCTCTGCCACAGGACGGAGATGGTGCAGCACCACCAGCTTAGGCACACCCTTGATGCCATTGATCTTTTTGTCGTTATGCTACCCATTCTCTGCTGGTCCTGTCGATAGATTTTTGCCCACCCCCCTCCTCCCCGCAATATTTTTATCCCTATATTGCTCACACATTTTGTATCTTTTTTGGGAGAGAGGGAGAGTTATTTTTGGTGACACATATCTGCATCACTCCCATCTTTGCATGCATCATTCACATCTTCATATTTTCTTTTTATTTTTACCTTCTTTTTTATCATGCATGCATCCTCACCCTCCCCACCCCTTACCCGTCTCTCGATGTGCCACACTTTGCATATTGAGGACACCGTGCACTTTAGCTTGGGGGAGTGAGTTCTCACACTTTTTGCTTTTATCACCTTTAGTTTTAGTTTTTTCACGTTTTTCCGCTTTTGCACCCATTTTTTCATCACTTTTTCATTTTTTACCATGCATCACGTTTTTCTTATTTTTCTTTGTGTGCTGCATTGTAAATATCTTTGTTTTTCGTTTATCTTTATTTCTTTCATCTTTTGCTAGAGATGATTTTTCTGTGATGACGATGACGTGGTGTTAGCTTTTCTCTATATGCCTGCTAATTTTGTCATGTCATAGCTTTTGTTTCTGATATCATATGCTATGTCCTGTTTTGCATTTAGAAATAGTAACCCACTTCTTTTTCCGTATGAAAATGGATGAAATTCTATTATTAGCTGATGTCTGATGATTCATATGTATGCTATCGTAGAAAACACACCAAGATTCACGCATTGATGCTTATATCTGGAGCACTGCTTTCTTTTCTCACATCACTTCTTATTGCATGATTTGTACGCTTCACTTCAGGTTGATTGAATGTTTGCTAGCATTAACAAATCTGGATTAGTTTACTTTTTGAGATCAAACTGAGTAGATTAGATTACCCTGCTGAAGTTGTCATGCACGTCCTATAGAGTGAACCGAGAGATACATTTATTTCTTTCTCCACATATCTTGAACATTATTTCTCTATTTTAAATTCATTGGTTAATCTCCCCTTAGCAATTCTATTATTGGCATCCCCCCGTTATTATATCACAGCTCCAAATTCCCCAAAACCCAAAGAAAAAATACTTGTATATCCTTCTCTTTGATTTGGGATCATTTGTGTATATATGTTATTAAATAAAAAAAGAGAAGAAAAAGAAAAAGAAAAAAAAGATTTGAGAATAAGAAAAGAAAAGAGAAAAGAAGTTCGAAAACGATCCCATCTCACATCCTTTCTCTCTTTCTTCCCTCTTTTGCTTTTATTTTTGTTTTCTTTGACTTTTGGAGCTTCATAAGAAACGGTGGATGTAAATATAGTTTTGTATATGCCACCACGCTTATGGATAAGTTTGGGGGAGAGGATCCTATGATGTGTGAGAGAGTGGATACTTGACGGTGCATGACAACCTAGGCTAAGTAATATTTTATACTCGGTGAGATTGCTAAAGTTTCACGAAATCCAGAAATCTACGCTTAGCATTCATTTCATGAAAACCACACTTTTCTATTCTTACTACTCTATTGTGTGATATCTCTTATACTCCTTATAGAAAGCATTCAATTGAAAAGTGTGTGATCTACGATATTGTATACCGCTTTAGATGCTTCAGACGATGCTAATTCTAGAATTATTCCATTTTTCATGCTATATTGACATTCTTGGGTTTTCTATTTCAAATGCACATTTATACTATGATATCGAGATAAAATTCTTTGACATGTGTTTGGTATTCGATGTGTGCTATATGAGTAAGCAAAACCCACGTCCTGAGAAAAATGATCGAGCAACTTCCCTCTTCGTTTTCTATTTTGTTTTTCGTTTTTCATTTTCTGCATTTCCACCGTTTCTATTTTTCTTTATCCACCGGGTTCACTTTTTACTCATCTTCCTCGAGGAAGAGTAAGAGGTAAGCTTGGGGGATTTTGATCACTCCATATTTTACACCTTTTTTCTGCATGTTTGCATACCATTTTGATCGCTCGAATCACGCTTTTCACGATTTTTCGGCAATATAGCGATGCTTTTCACGATTTCTTGTTTTTGTCGAATTTCAGGAGATTTCGAGCGATTTGGAGTGATTCTGAGATGCACCCACTCCGGGACGTCACCCGTGACTCTCCCGAGGGAAATTTTGCTATTGGAGAGGAGTGGAAGAAGAAAGAACGTCGTAGGAGCGACGAGGGAGCAAAAATACAAAGAATGAGATTGAAGGAGTCACTCGGCCGACCATCGAGAGCCCGCTCGACCGGCCAAATCAGACACGCAGAAGACTGAGTATCAGTGTGCACTCGGCCGAGCATCGCCAGCCCACTCGGCCGAACCACGGAGACACCACTCGCCCGAGTGGCATCAAGACGACGACAAGAAAAATCACAGACTTACTGTAATCCGTCAGTCGTTTCCCGAGTTCCGACTCGGCCGAGTGAAGAAGTCCCCTCAGCCGAAGCAAAGAAAGTCACTCGGCCGAGTGACTCCCGAGGAGCTGACCCCCAAAAGTCTGAAGTTACTGGAAATTGTCAGGGTTTGTCACTCGGCCGTATGACATTTTTCACTCGGCCGAGTGAGCCGCGCTGCCTGTAGCGTAAACTGTGATTTTGAGGCTGCGCAGGGGCATTTTCGTCACAGTTTTTTGGGCGATTTTGGGGGGGGTATTTAACCCCAGTTTTTAACCCAGTTTAGAGAGCTTTTTTCAGAACTTTTTGCAGTCTTTTTTAGATTACTTTTAGGGGATTAGATTGAGCTTTTAGGAGGGAGAGAAAAGTGTTATTTGGTTGGATGCTATTAGTTCTTCATTGGTTTGTCTCTCTCCCTATCAAAAACTCCATTTTTATTGATATATTGAATATTGCAATGAATTCTATTGATTTTATTTGTGAATTTCTATTGAATTTTATTATGAATTGTGAGTAGTTTCATCGTCTTAGGGCGTAAGGATGAACCCTATGAACCCTATTTCTAATTTGTGATGAATTGGTGAAATTATTGTTAGAATTGATTAGGGTTAGTTTGAGATTGATTTAATACGAATAGTTAGGGATTCATACCGATTGGGATTTGCAAGAGATTGGATCCCAACTCGATAGGAAGCCCTAGATATTCGAATTGGGTTACAATTGAACTTCTCCGGAATCGGTTTGCAAAAGATTGGACCGAAACTAGGGTTTTCGATTGTAATTCTATACCAATACCCGTTTGCAAGAGATTGGACGGGTAGGAACTATCCCAACCTAGGTCGTAGATCGAGTTTGCACGAGAGTGGGCTCGAGATATGATTGAATGATGATGTTGTTCTTCACGCTAGCTTGCCTAGGTTAGGGTTTGCAAGAGATTAGATCCTACCCTCGGTTTGCTATTGACCGGCGCCCCGTTTACGGTACGGCGGTGCGGTGTCGTTTACCGCAAGTGCACGGTTAGTGTAGGGTGCGGGAATATCGAACTCAGGGAGGCGAGGTTGTGCTTGGGTCAGGTAGGACCTAAATCACCCCGAGGGGCGAGCTAGCCCGAATCGGTGAATGGTTATCACGAAAGGAAATAAAAGGGTATGAACAACAAGAATGAAAACCCGGGACTTTGGTTGCCAACCCGACGAGAGACTCTCGCCGATACGGCCTACGGGTATGGATAGCGATCGGGATTAGGGTCTAATGGTGAGACGTTGCCTCTGAAAGTGGTACCGGCGTCCCATGGGCCCGATATTCCAGTCGGTGCCCAGGATGATACACCGGACTTCCCGGATTCGATCAGTGGGCACTCCCATGTCCATTAACACTGATCGATCCCGGGAGCACTAAGCCCGCAACGATAACTCCTAACGTCTCATCCTGCCGCTCCCGCGTGCTAGGATTCGACGTCTACGCTATGGGTGTGAGCTATGGCTAGGGAGTCAACCGCCAAGTTTATTCCCCCTTGGCCCAACGGTCAAAGGCGGTCTTTTTCCCGCCGATGACAATGAAACACCCCGCGTAACCGTTAGATTCCTATTCCCTATCGATTTCCTAACCCTATGGACGCATCGGGAAGAGCCCCCGAAGGGGTTTCCACCAAAATCCCAGATTTGGGAACTACTCACAAAAATTCATGAAAAAGCGATCTAAATGAAATTTAACCGTTGGAATCATAATCGGACAATTGCAATGCGGAAGTAATAGAGTAATAAAGACAATACTAAAATTTTAGAAAGATCTGAAAACTTACAAAAGAGTAACAATTACAGCCGTCACAAGGAGATAAAACAGTAAAAAAATAGCAGCTCCCCGTTTCTGGAACCCTAGGGGTTCTATTTATAGACTTTCGCATCAACCGATCGGTTGACAAGTCAACCGATCGGTTGATCCGTTACAAAATAATAACAGAAAACGGCGAGCTTTCACCCGATCACATGAACCGGTCGGGTGAGTTCTTGAGTGACCGGTTGGATCTTGGAGCAGTCGGGTGAACCGATCGGTTTGGCATCCGTGTCTTCAGCTCTTCATCTTCAGCTACAGATGAACCGATCAGGTGAGAGTCACCCGATCGGTTGGCGTTTTGCTCGAGAAAACAGAGAACAGCCCCCCGCTGAACCTGTCTGTGAACCGGTCGGGTGACTACCTTATGAGCTGCGGCAGAGACCGGGTGGTGTACGCGTGCATCACCCGATCGGTTGGAGATGACCAACCGACCGGGTGAGGGGCTGAAAGATGAATTCTTTGACGTTTGACCCCCTGGATCACGCGTGACTTCTCCCATTGCTCCGGGGACTTGGGATATCATCATTAAACGTCCCCTACGTGGTCAATCCCCTGCAATCATGGATAAACAAAGAAAAGTGAAAGAAAACGAGAAAATACACGAAAACGAATAAAAGACGGCGGAAAAACACGGAGAAACACAAAAGAAAACGTGCGTGAATATATGAAATATAAACGCACGTCAGCTATAGACCGACAATAGCGCGAGAGCGTGAGCTTGGTTCTACATTTAGTTACAACTAGTTCACCTAAATTGCAAGTCTAGCAATTGTGAAACCTACGAATCACAATGACGAGATACGGTTTGTAGTGGGGATTCCCAATCCCTAGGCGTCTTTATTAATTTGATATTTCTTTTATACAATTGAACGACTGTGACCGCTTTATAGCGAATATTTCTCGACTGTTTTTATAGCCAGGTGAATTGAAGAAGACACTGTCATTAGGCCTCCTCTTGTTCGATACCCGCTCGTCGCTACACCGTGCGCTTACGGTAAGACTAGCGAGTCGCGTGCCCGGGTGTGCATCTGGGCTCCGATCAGCTACCGGTGACCATCTTTAGTGACCTTGCTGAGCTTTCTTTTGTTTTAGGATTGTTGTTAGTTGTCGGTGCGTGGCAACTTTGCTTTGTACGTTGTATTTTTGATGGCCATGCTGGGGCCTTTTTAGACTCTTTTCTTTTAGCCTGGTGGCTTTTCTGCAATGTTGGGATTTATTTTTATGGATATTCTGAGATTTCTTTTTGTCTCATTTGCTTTATTATTATCTTTGTTTCGTATCGCAATTGCAAGGACCTGCCATTTAATGTCTATTGACGCTTATCGGACTTGCACCTTTGTAGCTTCAAGTCTGAGCGGACCTACTCACGCTTCGCCTCCATATTTTTGGGAAGCGGGGCGTGACAGGTTTTGTTGGTGGCCCATGCAGGTCCGTCTTGCAACTGCGAATTATCAGAACAACGATAATACCTATGGAATGTCCATTAAATAAATTGCAACATTCGAGTCATAAGCCTAGTCTAGTCATTTTCCTATGTCACTAGGTGATAAGAAGACTTAGTTAGACGTCTGTGCTTGCTAGTTAGAGGCCCTGATTGTTAGTTAGACTCCCTGCTAGGAATTAATTTCATCGTCTTAGGAGTTACCTTAGTGGTTCTTGTCTAACTTTGACCATATTAGACTTCTAGAATTTCTTAGTCGTTCGCTTGGGTTCATCGATCTCGGGCCAAGCTGAACGCATTTCATTGCAGTCTTGTTCCTTAGGACGTCTTAGCGCTTAGTTTCTTAATCTTTAGTTGGTCGACTGTAGGAGTTTCCCATAGATTTTTCTGGTTCATATCCTAGGCGTATGTATGTTTTGGTCATCCGACCATTTTCCTTGCCTCGATTCACGAGATCGCCTCATGACGATCATCGTAGATTTTCGAATCTCTCCGTAATAAATCTTGAATCTTCTGAAAGTATTTTGCGATTTCCTTTTCCCTAAGTTTAAATTTTTTCAAAACTTTAATATATATATATACTTATACTTCATACTCCTTCGTTGACTTAAATTTTTTAAAACTTTTGTCGAAATTTTGAATACTAGCTTATGGTATTTTTCCAGCCCTTACTTTTCATACCTATGAAAATACATTATCCCTTCATATATTAATTTTATTCTGAACCGTACCTTTATTTTGTCCAATTCAACTTATAATTTTCCCTTCTTATTTATGCCATTCAAATGACACATCGTGTGTAATTTTAATATACTTTTCAAGTCACATGGAACTTCAGCTTTCAGCAAGTCGATTTTAGGCTCATCGTTTTCTCTAATTCAGATTTTTGGAAAACTACTATTTCATAACCACTTCCTGATCTAGACCCTCCAATAATTTGGTTTTTAAAGCCTTACTACCAAATTTTGATAATTCTACTACTAAGTTATTATTATCTTTCCGTTCACCATACATACTTTTAGAATAATTTCTAAACTAAATAGAATTTCAATTATTTTATATATCCGTACTAGGCTCGTTGTGCTCGTATGTTAAGAACTTTGTGTAAATCAGTTCTTTTTGGGAAATCCTGGTTCATCTAAAAGTAGTTTCAAATATTGATTATTTTAAATTTTTCTAGCTTAAAAACTTAGAAAGCATTTAACATGAGTTTAAATTCTTCAGTTAATTTAATTTCATTTCAAAACTTTTGCCAACATTATCTTAAATTACTGCCGTATAATATTTTCCAAACTACGTGGCACGCCCCGCTTCCCTAAAATGGAGACGAGACGTGAAAAGGTCTGCACGAGAGTGGAGCAGTGAAGCCCCAAACCCGATAAGCGTCAATAAAACATAAGCAGGACCCTGTAACCACAAACGGAACAACAATAATAACACAAGGAGAGACAGAAATAAAATCTCAAATCTCAGAATTTGTCCAACATTAAAATTCAAGTTCAATATCCAGAAAAGCCACCAGGCTAAAAGAAAGAGTCTAAAGGCCCAGAACAAGGCCAACAAAAGGGACAACATAACAAAGTATTAGTGCCACACACCGACAACAAAACAGTCTAAACAACAACACAAACAGTCTCTACGACTGATCACCCGTGTCCACGTAGTCCTCGTCAAACACAGGCTCGAGCTCGGCGTCCGCAAACACCTCGTCCTCAACAACGAACTCAGGCTCAGGATCTAACATGTGTCACCCAAAAGAGTAAAGGGGCACATGTCAGCAAGTCTAAAAGACTTGGGCAAGGAAACTGAAAAGGAAGGCAAACTAATAACCTAGCAGTTATAGTATGCATGACATGGCAGTTATGGTATGAGTGCACAAGTAAGACATGGTGAAACCACAAGTACAAGAGAACAATTTTCAGGGCATGTCAAGAGTAGCCAAGCTACTAACAATCTCAATCTTTTCACTAGTCACGTTTCAAGTTATTTGTAGATGTTTACGCCTTACAGCTGAACTGTTGGACATTCACACTGATTGGCCGCTTAACACTACCCCAGAACCCAGAGTTTACGCCTTACAACTGCAGTTACTGATCGGGCAGACTCCCAGTTGAATGGCCGCTTAACTCTTACCCCAAAACCCACGTGTAAACGAGCCAGGGTCCCTGTACACGATGCTCAGTAAATGAGCCAGGGTTGCCCCGCACAAGAGCTCGTTTCCTGGATCACAAACCAGAAGCGTATTTCATTTGGCATAGGGGTGCACCTAGCATCAATCAATTCACAAGGTGTAGCAGAGCTACGCAATCACGGGAACACTTAAAGAATGCAATGACATGACAATTAATTCGTGTACCGTTAATGGATATTAAACATGACATGGTAGTTGTGCAACATGATAAATGTCGGATCTAGCTTCGTTGTCAAGCTAGTTCCTAAAATTGCGCCTAGGCGAGTATCATTTCGTCGTCTAGTCTCTTTTACGCCTATAACAAGCAAATGGCCTCAGACATGGCCCAAAACCCTAAGTGGCAAGTTTCACTTGCCTAGCACCGAGGATGACGATCACGTAGGTTCGTCTCACGGACACTAATCTACAGGGAAGAGGTCGCTGCCAAGGCAAAACGATATTAGAACAACATCCAACCTAGTTTTATTAGGGTTTTACAAAAAGACAAATGGGTTATGAGAATATTATAGAATCGAGTTATTATCGAATCGTTAGCGGAAGAACGATGCCGAGCAAGCACGGCGACGGAAGAAGCGATCCGGGGAACCTACGGTTTAGATCTGGAATAGATGGGGAAATCTGGAGAAAATGAGATTTTGGGGATTTTGGGGGTTTTCCGGCGACCTAGATCATGGTGGCCGGCCAAAATGGAGGGGAGATGGGCTCTTGATGAAGGGGAAGAGCTAGAGGAAGGTTGGGGAAGATCAGAGGTCAAGGGGGAAGGAAAGAGGCCAGGAGAAGAGAAAGAAAGAAAAGAAACGAAGTGGGGTTTAAATAGAAAACGACCTGGCGGCCGCCCAGAAATTAGGGTTTCGACACTGATTAGTCGGTCAAAGAGCAACCTCTGACCGACTAGTTTGGGAACTAGTCGGTCGGTTTACCAACGCAGACCGACTAAGTGTAAACAGTAACTCCTGATGAAAAATAGGATTTAGATTTAGTCGGTCAAAGAACAACTACTGACCGACTAGTTTCTCATCTAGTCGGTCGACGAACGTTCTTAGACCGACTAAGAATGAATAGTACTTGGTATCAAAATGATCATAGAGCTAGTCGGTTAAAGAACGATTGCTGACCGACTAGTTTGCAACCTAGTCGATTGACAAATGTTCTTAAACCGACTAACGATAAACAGTAACTCCTGAATAATTAACAAAGCCCACTAGTCGATCCATGAAGGTTTGTCGACCGACTAAATCGTCATCTAGTCGGTCGGTTCCCCTTCTTGTACCGGCTAACGTGCACAGAAAGTTCTGATATGGAGCGCGAAGCTCCGGGATCGATTCCTAAGACTCCTAGGCTTGATCTAACAATAAGATATGACCGATATGAAGCCCGTCACGAATGACTTACTCCAAGACCAACGATTCTAAGGAAGAAGCTAGAAAATCACGACGAAACGATCGAAAGTGAAAGCTACGGAGACGAAAACCACGCATAAGGAGAAAATCCACCAAAACATATATATAATATAAATAATCCAGATACATGAGAACCAGTCGTTACATCCTCCCCAACTTAAGAAAAATTCCGTCCTCGGAATTTCCCAACACTCACGTGTCCGGAAACAAAAGTGGGAAACGCTCTCGCATCTCATCCTCATTCTCCCAAGTAGACTCTCCAGGCGAGCCGTGTCGCTACATCACCCTCACAAGATTGACAACCTTGTTCCGGAGTGACTTCTGATGCCTGTCCAGAATCTGCACTGGTTGCTGGTCATACGTCATATCAGGGCGAACGGTAATCTCCGAGAAATCCACAGTATGAGATGGGTCGCTAATGTATCGACGAAGCTGTGACACATAGAAAACATTGTGAACTCCCTCCAAAGACGGCGGCAAGGCCAAGCGGTAGGCTACCTCGCCAACTTTCTCCAGAATGTCAAACGGTCCAATGTATCGCAGGCTCAACTTCCCTCGCTTCCCAAAGCGAATCACTCCACGACTCGGGGAAATCTTCAAGAACACATGGTCGCCCGACTGAAACTCCAAAGGACGGCGTTTAGCATCCGTCCAATGCTTAAAACGGTCCTGAGCAATCCTCAACCTCTCCCGAATGTTCCTGACAACATCCACGGCCTCCACAATCATCTTAGGTCCCAACAGCTCCCGATCACCAACGTCATCCCAACTTAACGGTGATCGACATTTCCTCCCATAAAGAGCGACAAAAGGCGCCATGCCAATACTCGCCTGGAAGCTATTGTTGTAAGAAAACTCTACCAGATGTAGATGGTCCTCCCACAAACCCTTGAAATCCAACATGCACGCCCTCAGTATGTCCTCCAATATCAGAATCGTCCTCTCGGACTGGCCATCCGTCTGCGGATGGTACGCCGTGCTGAAACTCAGACGCGTACCCAAACTCTTCTGCAAACTCTGCCAGAACTGAGATGTGAACCTCGTGTCTCTGTCCGACATGATACTCACTGGGACTCCGTGAAGTCGTACGACCTCCTGCATGATTCACGTCACATCACTATCTAAACTAGGAAAAGGAAATAAAACGGAGAGCAAAAGAATTTACCTCCATATATCTCTTCGCTAGCGCCTCAATGGACTGTCCCACTCAGAATGGAATAAAGTGCGTGGATTTGGTCAATCGATCTACGATCACCCAAATCGCGTCATTCTGCTTCGGACTCCGAGGTAGTCCAGTCACGAAATCCATAGTGATGTGTTGCCATTTCCACTCCGGAATAGGAAGCGGTTGTAGCAACCCTGCCATACGCTGATGCTCCGCCTTCACTTGCTGGCAAACCAAACACTTGGCTACACCCCGAGCCACACTCCTCTTCATGCCATGCCACCAATAGTTCAAACGAAGATCCTGGTACAACTTGGTCCCACCAGGATGCACAGAATACGGCGAACTGTGTGCCTCCACCATCAACTCCTCTCTAATATCCCCAGCCGGCATACAACCTGGCTCCAAACCTCAGCGAGCCATCCTCATGAATAAAAAAGTCAATCCGCAGATCGGCTTCCACCTACTCCCGAATCTTCACCAGCTTCGGATCCTCAGCCTGGCCAGCCTTAATCTGATCCACGATCGTCGACCGAATCTGCATAGTCATCAACGAAGAAGCCTCTCCAGGAAGAACGACCTCAACACCAGACTCGCAAAAATCCTGCTGCAATCTCCACTGCAAAGTCAAAATCATCACCACTGGAAGCCTACTCAGCGCATCAGGAACCACATTCACCTTGCCAGGGTGATACTGCAAATCAATCTCATAATCCGCCATGAGCTCCAGCCATCGACGCTGTCGCATGTTGAGCTCCTTCTGAGTGAAAATATACTTCAAGCTTTTGTGATCGGTGAAGATCTTCACTTTCTCACTCAGCAGGAAGTGCCTCCAAATCTTAAGAGTAAACACAATAGCATCTAACTCCAAATCATGTGTCGGGTAATTCTTCTCATGAGTCTTGAGCTGACGCAAAGCATATGCCACAACATGCCCGTGCTGATGCAACACACAACCGAGACCTTTGCCAGAAGCATCGCAAAAGATCTCGAACCCACCGCTGCGATCAGGCACAACAAGAATAAGGGCAGTCGTCAATCTCTCCCTCAGAACACCAAAGGCATTCTCACAATCACCTGACCAAACAAAAGGTACATCCTTCCGCGTCAATCTGGTCATCGGCTCAGCAATACGGGAAAAGTCCTTAATGAAACGCCGATAGTAACCAGCAAGCCCCATGAAACTCCTGATCTCAGATGCTGACTGCAGAACAGGCCACTCTCTGATGGCCCTGATCTTCTCGGAATCCACTGAAATACCATCTCCAGTCACCACATGCCCGAGAAAAGCAACTCTGTCCAGCCAAAACTCGCACTTCGAAAACTTAGCATACAACCGATGCTTCCTCAGAATCTCCAACACCGTCCTCAAGTGCGATGCATGCTCTTCCTCTGACTTCAAATAGATCAGAATGTCGTCAATAAAGATAACGACGAACTTATCTAAAAAGTCGTAGAAAATCAGGTTCATCAGATTCATGAAAACTGCGGGTGCATTGTTACACCGAAAGGCATAACCACAAACTCGTAGTGTCCATACTTCGTCCTGAAAGCTGTCTTCGGCACATCATCCTTCTTCACCTTCAGCTGATGATAACCACTCCTCAAATCCAACTTCGAAAACACCCTCGAACCTCCAAGATGATCAAAAATATCATCGATGCGAGGCAACGGGTATTTATTCTTGATGGTCACAGCATTCAACTCCCGATAGTCCACGCACATGCGACGCAAACCATCCTTCTTCCTCACCAGCAGCACCGGTGCTCCCCACGGAGACACACTAGGGTTGATATAACCCTTCTGCAAAAGCTCATCCAGCTGCTTCCGCAATTCCTCCAACTCAGCAGGTGCCATACGATACGGCGCCTTCGAAATCGGCTGCGCTCCCGGAATAAGATCAATAGAAAATTCCAGAGCTCGATCAGGTGGCAAACCAGACATCTCCTCAGGGAAGACGTCATTAAAGTCCCGTACAACCGCTGGCCTCTCCAGCTCCATCTGCACAGCCACAATCTCCACCGGCCTGGCCTGAAATCTGACAGGTCTAAGCGAGCTGCTACCTCGGCTGAACTCAAACACTGGATGTCCGGGAATCTCGAACACCACCTTCTTCCTCCGACAGTCGATCGTAGCATAGAAGCTCACAAGCCAATCCATCCCAAGGACCGCATCATAGTTGATGATGTCATGGACAATGAAATCAGCGTAAAGCTCATGTCCACAAACCACCAACGAGCAAGAATTGCAACCAAGATGCACCGAGACCACACCATTTCCTGTGACGATATTCCAACTCTTGGAAAGAGGGGACGTCGACAAGGAATGCTTCTCCACGAAGCTCCGAGAAATAATGCACATCGATACACCAGAGTCAAAGAGAACTCGTGTAGGAAAAGTGCACACCAAAATCACACCTACAAACAGTCTAACAATCAAGCCCTAGTCTAGCAAACAATCATGTTCAAGCAAACAACATAATCTAGCAAACAACATAATCTAACAAACAAAAGCCAAATAAGAAAGGAACAGCCAGATTGAGGATTACCTATGATAACCTCATCCACGGCCTCTCTCTCCACAGCGGTCATCAGAAAAGCCTGCCTCCTCGGCTGAAAAGCCTGCTGAAAAGCCTGCCTCTGTGGAATAAGAGCTGCTCCACGTCCAGCAGGAACAGGCGCTCTCTACTGCAACTGCTGTGCTGCGACAGGTGCCCTCTGCAGCTGATTCGCATGCCGACAATCCTTCGCAACATGAGAAGCATCACCACAAACCAAACATTAGCCCAGAAACTTCCTACACTGATCCTTGATGTGGCCAGGCTTGCCGCAGAAATGGCAAGTCTTCTGATTAGGCCCTCCTGGCCTCTTGAACTGCACCGGATGATTAGTCTTGAAACCAGTCCTAACTGTAGGGAAATTGGGCGGTCCCTTAGGGCACAAAAACTCTAGTCCCGTCCTAAGTCGGACGGAACATAGACAAAAAAACATAGCAGCGGAAGAAAAACCTATGTTAACTAATTAACATGCAAGTTAAAACAATTTTAACTTGGCCCTAAGGTCCAAGACCCTATGCCAAGATCTATGCCGACGTGGGATGGATCTGACCATCCCAAGAAGGATCTAGCCTACTGCGATTAAATTAAACTAATGCTAATAAACTACTTTAACCACATACCCGGAATCTCAGCCCTGGAGCAGGTGAGATGTTCCGCGCCGTCTTCCGAGCTGCTCCCGTCCCACGCCAAGCCGCTCCTTGAACCGCTCCCCGAACTGCTCCTCGAACCGCTCCGCATCCCGAGGCGATCAATCCCCGTGCCGTCGAGCCAACCAACCGCCGAAGAAAGTTTCACGCGAGTGAAACCTCCGCCAAGATTTCGGATCCAGAATCCGAACTCCTTTGTGGCTTTGCTAGAGCTCGCAGTAGTAAGGCAGAATTTTTAGGGAGATAGAGAAATATTTAATTTAAGCTAAGATCCGAGCGTGCTCCAACATTTACGAGAGCCGCTCAGATCTAGAGCTTGGGACGAGTTTTGAGAAAGGGGGGAGACCCCTATTTATATAGGCGGCGGACTCTCCCCTTTTCTCAAAATCCGATGTGGGACTAATTATTTGGGTTAGTTAAAATCAAGTTAGTTTACACTTCAAAAAGTGCAAACTTCCGTGAATTTTAACTCACTCACCGTTGAGCTTCAAGATCGATACAACCTATCAATACGACAAGCGTTCAACGGTGAACGCATAGGAAAAAACCGTTCGTCAATCGGAGTTCGTTTGACCCTCCAATTGATCGTCCAAAGATTGACAAAAATCAGATTTTCGCCAAAGAAATCAGCCGTCATGCAAATCTGTGACTAGGGTTCGAAACCCTAGGCTTGGGGCCCACCAGTGGGCCCCGCTGCATCAATCGCGCACGCAAAATGGCCTGGGCAGAGCCCAGGCCGCGCCTGGGCTCGCCCAGGCGTCTGGGCGCTCCCAGGCCCGCGCCTGGGCGCGCCCAGGCGGCCTGGGCTCGCCCAGGCCCGTGCCTGGGCAGAGCCCAGGCGGCCTGGGCTTAGCCCAGGCTTGCGCCTGGGCTTGCCCAGGCCGAGCCTGGGCTTAGTCCAGGCAGCGCCTGGGCTGCCTGGGCTTGTCCTGGTCTGATTCTTTGGGCTTTTGGGCTCTAACTTGAGCATTTGGTGTCCGATTTGGACGCCGTTCGAACCTAGGTCTAGACCGGGATATTCCCGTCTTACCCGTGAACTTTTTCTTGCGTTTATTTTATTAAATATTGTATTAAACAATTTAATACATATTTAATCGCTTTTGCATCAAATGCAAAATAGTCCCTATCTAAGCTTAAATTACCATATTGCATCAAATGCAATTATTTCATCCCTTGCATCAAAAATGCAATTATTCTCCCTAACTAATTTCTACCTATTACTAGATGAAGCGTTACACTCTGTGTGAGACCCTACAGCCTGACCCTTACAACAGGTTGGGCTCGAAGCCCTATACGGCAGTGACCACGAGAAGTGGTTGCCGTCCCTGCTTCAGGAATCATCATTATGTGGTTGACTCATTGACATGAGTATTGTCGGGACCACCTGACTGTTTCCGTGATGAATTCCGTAGTTATAGTCTTTTCGTCTAAACTGTGTCGTGTAGATCAAGTCTGGGGTACGGTCAAAACTGTCAACCCCAATAACTTGACTCCGGTTAGTTTCTATCGATCTTTAGTCAATTAAATGTTGGACTTCTTCCAACATACTCTGCGCAGAGTTTTTACTAAAGACCGAACTAACTCTACGACACTAACTCCCATTGACCGGGAGAGACGAATCCTTTCTTGGTCATTACTCGCCTCGTACGTTTCAAGTGACACCCAATCAAAAGACCTTTCGACAGGCCTTGCCTCGAAGCTAGGTCAGTTGATCTAAGTGGCACCGTTCATGCACAGGTCTGTCAAAATGACCTCAAGTCAAAAGACCAACTATCCTATCATCACTCAGAGTTATCACTGACAGATTGGTCAATATAACCATATGATAACTCTAGTGGATCGTTCAGTGAACTCATTCTAATGAGCACCTGTGTCTCGTCTTCGACTTCGCCAAGTCAAGCGATCATGAGATCATCGCCACCGCTAAACGGTCAAGACTAAGACACAATGGTCTATCCGATGTTTCGATATCCTTGTCTCGGATCATCTACGACCACGAACCATTTTAGACTTATGCTACAGACGGTTAAACGTTTCTCCATGATCGAGATACTCATCTCGATACCCGTTTGACCTTGCATAAAGTCTCAGGACTTTACCTAAGTTTATATCTAATGTTGACTACATTACAATATAGCTTAGATAAATCATTACCAAACAGCTTACTGTTATTTAGAACAAGATGTTTGTGCTATTCACACAGGAATAAATGGCCTTGAGGGCATCATATTCCTACATCTCCCACTTGCACTCAGGCCCATTTATCTCGATATCTAATATCGTTTTTACACATAAGTTTTCCGACTTCATGTGGTAGAGCTTTCGTGAGTGGATCTGCTAAAACCGTCTACACTATAGACTTAAGGGGTTTCTATGTTTATGTTAGACCAACCATTTGAATCTCATTCAAATAATTCACTTGGTCTATCGGAATCTATAATACTTTATTTCACTGGATCTTATCCAGTTCATCGTATCTTACGATAATAATTTTAAATTAGTTACTGGTCATTTCAAATGGTTCATATCCATTTCTGATAAATAAGCAAACTCTTTGATTACTTAATCAAAATATATGTTCCATCTCTTTGATGTCTCACATGTAATTTACACGCTCCCACTGACCTTGAAAATTCTCTGGCCAATTCATATAAGTTGGTCCGTCTAAATCATATTTAGAAAAACGAACTTATAAGTGAATGCTCGAATTTTCATGGTCAACATGAACGTTTTACATCGAGCTTGGTCCGAGTAGATCTGTACACATCTGCTGGCGAGACGGTTTCAACTAATCCGTTTTAAAGAAATTAGGATGAAAACCGTTCTCGTCCAACAAGATTGTACTTCACTATTTTCTTTCTGCACCAATCTTTCAACTTAAAGATTTACTTGCAGAAAGTGAGGAAACATTTTCTTTGGGCACGTAAACTAAATTCTCAATTAATTTACGCACACGGACCTGCATCAAGTTTTAAATCGGAGTTACTACTCCAAATTTCATCCTAGAAGTTGACTAAGTCATCATCAGTTATGATGTTTAACTCGACATTTCGTCTAACGAGATTCGAGTAATAATACAACTTCCTTACGATTGATTTATTGAATATATTATTGATAATGTCCTTATAGAACATTATCAAAACCTAGGCATTACTATCTGGGACTTAACCCAGAGGGAGGACTTAACTCAGAGTCACTTACAATGGATCACACTAAATCTAATTAAGTGTGATTCATACCTTTTAACACACCGATGTGTTAACAGACTTGATCTGAGAGAAAATCACATTTTCTTTTAATTACACAAGATTTTATTTAGCTAAGTTTTTGACCATTCGATCTAATCGAATCAGTTTAAATACTTTAGTCATTTCGTTCTTTATTTTATCAGACTTGTGTTTCATCAAGAACACGTGTCTTAATAAAATATACGAATAACTTATTTTGGTTAATCTAGACTCAGGTACATCAATATGTACTAGACTGAGTTCGACAACTCATTCTCCCACTGTCTCACAGATGGGTTTCGGCCATTGTATCTAAGAGGCTAAGACTCACAAGTGTCCGTAGACTTCATAATACGAGAGGTCAGACCCCTCTTTATGTGACTTGTGAAGCTTAATCTCTAGATACGGCCTAGTCTAATTTTACCATATAAGTTTGCTACTATCTTGTGTATTTATATATTAACATTTAATATATATTTAGTTATTTACAAATTACTTAACGCAAAACATTACTTCAGAAGCAATGTGACGACATTCGTCAAAATGTGTTAAACGTCTTTTGTATAACAATTCATTCTGAAATCGTGACATCAAAATATGTCACATTTTCATTTCCTCCTACTTATGCCTGTACTAATGATAAATTAAACTAACTTTCTCAATTGACTTTCCGAAGTGCCTTCTTCCTTTTCTAAATCATATTTAGATATCAACATAAATAAATAGCTTTGCAAGCAACTTATGTATCCAAACGCTTGAGCTTTGCAATCTTGAGTGTAGCTCAAGAAGTTGCTAGTCTCAAGATCCGGTTGGGATACATAGTCTTGCACCGCTCATGCACTCGTATTCGAGTCAAACGGTTTGATCGAATTTCCGAACTTTGCGGATCAAAATTGTTTGTCCATACAACCTTGAGGGTAGCTCGACAAGTTGTAGGGAGAAACATACTTTGAATGTCCTATATGTTCAAGCTGCCTCATATAGAGACGAGTGACATGTAGCTTTTAATTTATTTGTTGGACCCAGAACTTAATGAAATCATATTTCTTAAGTCTGTTCTTTAGAAGGTCATTTAATGTCAATGAGAATATAGTTTTAATTCTATCAATTAGAATTTAACTCGATATTCAATTAATCAACTTATTGACCAATTAACTTATTAAAATATTATATTTTAATTCCTACGATAAACATAGTCTTGCCCTAGTTTTAGCATATGTTCAATATTAAATATAGGTAGATTGGCTTTTATCTATCTATACCCTCCCACTATTTTTACGATCGTTTTAAAGCTTAATAACGAACGATTTAATCGAATTAAAAATTAATGGGTAAGAGTTCCAATCACCTTGAGTCTAAACAACCTTGAGTGTAGCTCAACAAGTTGATTGACTCTGCGATCGGAAGATGACTCTTCATCGATCATATCGGATATGACTCTCTTAATCGGTTTTTGCCCCTAGCCATTCGTGATCATGAGTGTGCTCATCCAAATCACAATGTCTAGTCTAGTCGGACCCTTGTTTTCGTGTCTAGCCTGACTTGCCCCGCAGTTCGGTGTATGCACGACACGTTGGTTTGGGTCAGGTCTTAGACTACATCAAGTCAGACTACATCGTTGACTTAACTTACGCCGGCGCTCGGGGTACGAGACGACGGTTAGGGTTAGTCAAGATTTCATCTTATGTATTTAAGGAGTTAGTTTCTACAGGGTTGCCTTGTCACAGCTTGAGTGTATCTCAACAACTGTAACACGGGCCCTATGTTGCTAACCCCTAAAACAAGGAGGGCTACGGCTAATCTTGAAAAAGATCATTAACGTATTTGACTTAGATATAGTCCAGGGTGTCATACAATCATGATTCACGATATTGCGGTCCAGCGGAACTCAGCCAGGGAATTGACTAAGCCAGGATCACTACCCCTTGGACTAGCAAGGGTTGACCCAGAACTCTTAGCCAAGCACATTGACTGGATCATGGTCCATTGAATGAAGCTTGTCATTTTTGTATGCATGCCATAGACTAAACAGCTTTTATTAACAACTAATTAATCCTATCAACTAGTTGAATCCTTAAATTCAAAATTTTAGGATGTGTTTAATAACTTTTATTAAGTCCTTATCAACTATAAGGTTCACGTGCTACCCTAATCGTTATTAGGTTTTTAATAAATTATTAACAACGCTAGAAGCGAAGTCCTTTAATGAAAATTAATTATAACAATTAGAATTTAAAAATCATTTAAAGGACTACCCTAATCAGGAATTAGGTCTTAATATTGTTGTTAATGATTTATTAAAACATAGCATGTCATTAAAATTTAAGTAATAAATTTTAATCATTTTTAATGGCTAACCTAAAGGGTTGTCTTGTGTTATCAAATAAGGGACAAGATAAACAAGCCATTAAAATAAAGCTACACTAATTTATCACATAAAGATAGTGCACAACTATTTAACATTTAAATATACTAAGTTTATCGCATAAACAATTTTTGCATGCAAACATAAATTTAACAATTAAATTTAAAATATGATTTTGAAATTATTTTATTTTTATCTCATAAAAACTTAATTTTAAAATCATAAATTTGCATGCTACTAAAAAAAATTTATCGCATAAAAATTTTAATCTTTAAAATCAGTTTTAAAATTATCTCATTAAATTAAAACATCATTTTAAAAACTTTAAAAATTTATCAAATAAAAATTTTAGGCAATTTAAACTTATCGCATAAATTTTAAAAGATTTAAAATTGGTTTTTAAAAATTATCACATAAATTTTAAAATGTCATTTTAAAAAATTTCCATGTTCAAAATTTATCAAAAAGATTTTTTGAACATCTAAAACATTTTTAAAATATTATCTCATAACTTTAAAACTTTTGAAAGTATTTAAAAGCATTAACACGTTTAATCAAATCGCAGTACCTAGATCGGTACGCAAACCTAGGCTCTGATACCACTGTAGGGAAATTGGGCGGTCCCTTAGGGCACAAAAACTCTAGTCCCGTCCTAAGTCGGACGGAACATAGACAGAAAAACATAGCAGCGGAAGAAAAACCTATGTTAACTAATTAACATGCAAGTTAAAACAATTTTAACTTGGCCCTAAGGTCCAAGACCCTATGCCAAGATCTATGCCGACGTGGGATGGATCTGACCATCCCAAGAAGGATCTAGCCTACTGCGATTAAATTAAACTAATGCTAATAAACTACTTTAACCACATACCCGGAATCTCAGCCCTGGAGCAGGCGAGATGTTCCGCGCCGTCTTCCGAGCTGCTCCCGTCCCACGCCAAGCCGCTCCTTGAACCGCTCCCCGAACTGCTCCTCGAACCGCTCCGCATCCCGAGGCGATCAATCCCCGTGCCGCCGAGCCAACCAACCGCCGAAGAAAGTTTCACGCGAGTGAAACCTCCGCCAAGATTTCGGATCCAGAATCCGAACTCCTTTGTGGCTTTGCTAGAGCCCGCAGGAGTAAGGCAGAATTTTTAGGGAGATAGAGAAATATTTAATTTAAGCTAAGATCCGAGCGTGCTCCAACATTTAAGAGAGCCGCTCAGATCTAGAGCTTGGGACGAGTTTTGAGAAAGGGGGAGACCCTGTAACGACCCGATTCCCGGCCCGTTACTTTTTGGTATTTGCGCAGGTCCTGCAGTTAACCAGTGAAAACAAAATAGCCACGATGCAGAGATGTACAAAAATACCCAAATAGTGTCCAATTATTACATCCATATTGTACAAGAATGGTCCAACAATCGTACATAAATGAAAGTAATTACAACTGGAGACAACTCTGAAAGCTGCGGTCTCATGGTCAAATTCTGGCGCTATTAACTCTAGAGCATCTGCCTCCATATGTACGTCGTCTACGGTGCCACAGAGATGAAACCGTAGGTAAGTCACAACAATTCTAGCAATAGAAACAAAGTAGTGCAAAAGTATGGAACAGACTATAGTAAACAAAAGATGGTCAGATATGTACAAAAGTAAAGTATGAGCTGACAGGTATGTAAGAGTGAATACTGATAACTATTCAGAAGTGATGCATAAAGTAAGTGCAAAAGTAATGACTGTGGCGTGGCATGTGGTAGTAACAATATTTTGACCAATGGGATGTCAATAGTAAGACAATCAGGTTAACAATGTTTTGACCAATCGGTAATGTGATGACAATAGGTAGACCTAGTAATACTTAGGATGGTTGTCGTTTGACTATCTATTAGTGTAGGCAGGCTTAATAATAAGAAGTCTAACTTAACTTCCAAATCAGCCAGTCAGTCAGGGCTTGAAGGCACAGGTCACTTCAAAGACCGCAGGAACAAGTCCCTTGGTTGACCAACCCCCTTCCCATTCCTTCCTAGACACTGATTCAGTCGTAATTTTAAACCGTTCTATCACGTTCGAGTAGTCTCGACTTAGTCTGTAGAATAGTAGTAGTCGTGACTGAAGTAATGGTCTCAATCAATTATCAATTAGTGCAACATTAATCAAACTAGTGCATCAGTCTTAAATGCCGCAAGGGCCCAATAGTTTGCTCCGTAGACGTGCTCCGTAAATGCCCAAAGGCCCAATAGTGTGTTCCGACAATACAAACAACCATGAGTACAATACAGCAATCAAACTAGTGCATCAGCCTTGGCTCGAGTGTACGATATGCAACCAGAAGTGCACCCATCCCACGGAGCAACTCGTGGAATATCTACCTACCATTCCTGCAGGGTGATGGTACAGCTTAACTAATTAGGGTGGACCCGGTCACTCCCGCACACTTCGTAGCTCAAGACTACCCCGTATCCCGTGTATTATCATAGTCCAATGTTCATATCAGTGTTAGTATCAATATGGCCTCATGGGCCCTGTATCAATCAGCTAGTGCAACAGTCTTAGCTCGAGTGTACGATATGCAACTAGAAGTGCACCCATCCCACGGAGCAACTCGTGGAATATCTACCTACCATCCCCTACAGGGTGATGGTACAGCTTAACTAATATGGGTGGACCCAGTCACTCCCGCACACTACGTAGCTCAAGACTACCCCATAACCCATGTTGTATCACATTTCACATTTATATCAGTATCCGTGTCTGTATCCATATCCGTATCCGTATGGCCTCATAGGCACATCATTTCGTACATCCAACAATGTGTACAACAATACATCCATCAATGAGTACATCAATTACATTTATATGGTAGTTACTTGCTGAAAAGTCAAGGCAGAAGCCTCAACAGAGAATATCAGTCCTAAGCAATGCTTTGAAGTCCAACAACTATGATATCAAATTTCATAAAAGTTTACTATCTCAATTTAGTCCGAGCAATGATTTGAAGTCCAACAACTATGATATCAAATTTCATAAAAGTTTACTATCTCAATTTAATCCTCTGATCATTCCACTATTGATTAGTTCGCTAGTTAATTAGGTCTCTAATCATTGGTTCAAGTCAATATATAGCTGTTCTGAGAATATATATGAGGTCCTAAGTTCATACGAGTACACATGCTAAATTTCTAAAACTAGAATTAGAGTGACTTACCCTGTTTGAGATCGTCGTGGTAAGCCGAGTTTGGAGCTAGAGCTTCAAAGGCTGCTCGTACACAAGAAACGGTACCTGAAATCATAAGCAATCACCAGTTAGAAGTTACACTATTTTCCATCTATTTTTCTTAACGTGTTCGTGTTTTTATTATAGCTTAAAACTCGTCAAAATACATATTAAATATTTTTAAATAGTCTAGATGTGTGACACATAATTTTATATAGGAAGAAAATATTTTTCAGAAGCTCATTAGTATTTTTAATAATTTTTAAAAGATTAAAATCAATTTTCGAAATTTAAAATCAATAAAAAAACTATTTTTGAAATTAGAAATTAACGATCGTAAATGTTCGACGAATTGTTTAGAAAGATATACACGTCGAAAAATCTCATATGATATGTCGAAATTTTACTCTCGACTAGTAGAATATGAAAATATTTTTTATACATATGGGGTTTCGTGTAGTATGGAAGATATAAGTGTTTTTATCAAATCTAAGTTAACCAACGTAAACTTTGAAAAATCATAACTTGAAAAATATATATCGGATTGAGACGAAACTGGCGCCTACGCGTTCGCGACAATGCGTAGAACATTTTTGTATTTTTAGATTCTATATCTAGGCCCAATATTTTCAGTTTCTAATTTTTTTCTATTTAATCCTGTTTCTCTCTCCAGTTTCTCTCTCTAAAACCCACACAAAAAGCACAGTTTTTAAGTTTTGTGTTGCTCACTCACGCAAGAGGCTACATGCTCGAAGCATAGGGGCTGCCGGATGATGGCCGGCCAGCGACGGCCCGGGGCGGCGCCGGAGGGAGGAGCGCCCGCAGGGGCGGCGCCGGTGGGCCCACCGCCGGCGGTGACGAGTGGCGATGATTGCGAGAGAAGGCAACGGGGGAAATCGAGCTTTGTGAGAGCCTGTGTCCGGGTTCACGGAGGCGCGGCGAAAAGCGACATGGCTTTGACGGACGGTGGGGTTCTCGGCGGAAGTCGGGGAGGTGTAACGGACGTCGGTGGCTTGGGAGGAGCCCATGGCGAGCTTAAAGTCCTGACAACGTTATATGTAGAAATATACTTAAGAAGTTAAATGGCTGGTGAATTAACCCACGCATGGGGGCTTGGACTAGTCCTGGCAAAAATATATATATCTAAATGATTTGAATGGACATGTTAACCATCGTTCAGGGAAGCTCGGATGATGGAGTTCTCGGTACGGCTCATGGCGGTGGCTATGAGGGGCTTGGCGGAGATCGTGGGTAGGGGCACGGTGGCAGATCGACAGAGCGATGGCGAGGAGGCTCGGCAATGAAGTTGGGTCCTGTAAGCAAACTAGTTATCATTGGTTTTTCTAATGAATAATACCTAGTAGTTATCATTGGTTTTTCTAATGAATAATACCTAGACCCATGAGATTCGTATGCTCATCTCATGTTGGAAGACAACATTAACTTATTTCTTCAGGATAAATGTTAAATAACAATTACCCAGCCCAGAGTTGATCGTTGTTCGTGAGCGTGGGGTTCTCCGAGCTTGTGGCGGTCGTTGTCAACGGCGGAGGCCGTTGGGTACGACGGGAACGTCGGTGGCAGGGCTCTGAGAGTGTGGCAGCGAGTCTAGGGGCCGTCGCCGGGGTTGGCTTTGCTAGCGGCAGAGGCGCAGAAAGAGGGGCGCTTGGGCGTCGGTGCTTCGTCGTGGGTTGAGCTAAAGTCCGGTGACGGAGAGTGAAGCGGAGGAGAGTGGGGTTGCCCTCGGAAGGAGAATGGGTTTGGGTTGAGGCTTTTGCTGGAAACAGAGGAGGAAAGTGGGAGTATTTATAGCTAATTAGGATTAATTTAATAATAAACACATTAAATACTTAGTCAAAAAAATTAAATAGGGTAGGTTTGGAGATTGACTAAGTTTAGAAAAGAGAATTTGTGTTTTCCTCGTGGGCTGCATACAAGCAGGTTAGGTAAGTGATTAGATAAAATAATTATATCATTAACCAAGGTAATTAGTAAAAGAATTATTATACTTGAAATTACGATTTTGCCCCTGAAACTAAACGTCTCCGAAAAATTACGAAAACATAGCCACAGATTCGTATCGTCGCGAGGATCGCGAATACGAAGTCCGTTTCAGGATTTGAGCTATGAAAATACGAGTCGTGGGCCAAAATGTTTAGGAAGAGGGTTTACAGGTTCTCTATTGATTTGACTTCAGAAAATTATGAAATAAATATGGAAAGCCCTAAATGATCATTGAATGTTACTGTAAAGGTTTGAAATCGTTTTGATGTCGTTTGTATAGAAAATAAATTCATTAAGTCAAAACGGTAAAAACTGAAAATGAATTTTATCAGAAATGTTTTGAGTATTTGATGAAATCCGATCTTACTAAAATACTCCATAACTAGTCTGGCACTTCAAAATATTTTTATAAGAAATTTTTTTGAAATCAGTAAAACTCCTGACAAACCATTATAAAATAGTTTAAAAATTGAAAAATTGGTCAAATTCGTAAATAGTTTGTCTTGATGAAAACATGCCGTTACAGACCCTTATTTATATAGGCGGCGGACTCTCCCCTTTTCTCAAAATCCGATGTGGGACTAATTATTTGGGTTAGTTAAAATCAAGTTAGTTTACACTTCAAAAAGTGCAAACTTCCGTGAATTTTAACTCACTCACCGTTGAGCTTCAAGATCGATACAACCTATCAATACGACAAGCGTTCAACGGTGAACGCATAGGAAAAAACCGTTCGTCAATCGGAGTTCGTTTGACCCTCCAATTGATCGTCCAAAGATTGACAAAAATCAGATTTTCGCCAAAGAAATCAGCCGTCATGCAAATCTGTGACTAGGGTTCGAAACCCTAGGCTTGGGGCCCACCAGTGGGCCCCGCTGCATCAATCGCGCGCGCAAAATGGCCTGGTCTGATTCTTTGGGCTTTTGGGCTCTAACTTGAGCATTTGGTGTCCGATTTGGACGCCGTTCGAACCTAGGTCTAGACCGGGATATTCCCGTCTTACCCGTGAACTTTTCCTTGCGTTTATTTTATTAAATATTGTATTAAACAATTTAATACATATTTAATCGCTTTTGCATCAAATGCAAAATAGTCCCTATCTAAGCTTAAATTACCATATTGCATCAAATGCAATTATTTCATCCCTTGCATCAAAAATGCAATTATTCTCCCTAACTAATTTCTACCTATTACTAGACGAAGCATTACACTCTGTGTGAGACCCTACAGCCTGACCCTTACAACAGGTTGGGCTCGAAGCCCTATACGGCAGTGACCACGAGCAGTGGTTGCCGTCCCTGCTTCAGGAATCATCATATGTGGTTGACTCATTGACATGAGTATTGTCGGGACCACCTGACTGTTTCCGTGATGAATTCCGTAGTTATAGTCTTTTCGTCTAAACTGTGTCGTGTAGATCAAGTCTGGGGTACGGTCAAAACTGTCAACCCCAATAACTTGACTCCGGTTAGTTTCTATCGATCTTTAGTCAATTAAATGTTGGACTTCTTCCAACATACTCTGCGCAGAGTTTTTACTAAAGACCGAACTAACTCTACGACACTAACTCCCATTGACCGGGAGAGACGAATCCTTTCTTGGTCATTACTCGCCTCGTACGTTTCAAGTGACACCCAATCAAAAGACCTTTCGACAGGCCTTGCCTCGAAGCTAGGTCAGTTGATCTAAGTGGCACCGTTCATGCACAGGTCTGTCAAAATGACCTCAAGTCAAAAGACCAACTATCCTATCATCACTCAGAGTTATCACTGACAGATTGGTCAATATAACCATATGATAACTCTAGTGGATCGTTCAGTGAACTCATTCTAATGAGCACCTGTGTCTCGTCTTCGACTTCGCCAAGTCAAGCGATCATGAGATCATCGCCACCGCTAAACGGTCAAGACTAAGACACAATGGTCTATCCGATGTTTCGATATCCTTGTCTCGGATCATCTACGACCACGAACCATTTTAGACTTATGCTACAGACGGTTAAACGTTTCTCCATGATCGAGATACTCATCTCGATACCCGTTTGACCTTGCATAAAGTCTCAGGACTTTACCTAAGTTTATATCTAATGTTGACTACATTACAATATAGCTTAGATAAATCATTACCAAACAGCTTACTGTTATTTAGAACAAGATGTTTGTGCTATTCACACAGGAATAAATGGCCTTGAGGGCATCATATTCCTACACTAACCACCGCCCTGGCCTGCTCCACAAGCATCTTCCCAGCACCAAAAACATGTCCTCTCCTCTGACTCAGGTTCAGCTCCTGCCTCCTCACAGCGACCAGAACCTTCTGATAAGAGTCCAGATCAGAGGAAGACACAAAACTCTGAAGCTCCAAAGCAAGCCCCTGCAGGAACCTCTGAGCCCTCTCATCAGCATCCTGCACCATCTTCGGTGCGAACCGACTAAGCCTAGTGAACTCTTGGTGGTACAGGTCCACCGTCAAGCTCCCTTGCTTCAGATCAATAAAGCGCTGCAGCATCTCCTTCCTAGCAGCCTTCGAAAAGAACTCCTTATCAAACCTGGACTTAAAGGTAGCCCAAGCTATCGGCTCCACCAGCATCTTCCCTTCCGCATCCCACCAGTTCCGAGCATTATCCTTGAGTTGCCTCTTCGCCAAATCAACCCATCCAGCCGGGCCGATCTTCGCCATCTTCAAATTATCCTCTATGTTCCGAATCCACTCATCAGCAGCTAGAGGACCCTCGGACCCATCAAAATAAGCGGGACCCAGCTCCCGAAATTGCTTCGGTCCCGGCTCGGAGCGAGGGGCATCCTGAATTGCCCGACCAGCTCGAGCAAGTGGAGCATTCTGGACTTGCAGGAGCATGCCCTGCTAAACCTGCATCATCTGAAGCATCATCCGCATCATCTCTCCATTGGTGGGTTCCCGCTCAGGCTCCTCGTCATAAGGGGGCGCACCACTACCACCACCACGGGTAAATCGCCTTCTTGCCATCTAATGACACAGAAAACGAAGCAGATTAGACTCATGGCTTATGACTCGGATGTCGTACTTAGTTTATTGGACATTCTAATGTTATTATCGTTATTCCGATAATCGCAGTTACAGAAAAGAGACCTGCATGGGCCACCAACAAAACATGTCACGCCCGGTTCCCTAAAATGGAGACAAGACGTGAAAAGGTCCGCAGGAGAGTGGAGCTGTGAAGCCCCAAACCCGATAAGCGTCAATAAAACATAAGCAGGTCCATGTAACCACAAACAGAACAACAATAATAACACAAGGAGAGACAGAAATAAAATCTCAATTCTCAGAATTTGTCCAACATTAAAATTCAAGTTCAACATCCAGAAAAGCCACCAGGCTAAAAGAAAGAGTCTAAAGGCCCAGAACAAGGCCAACTGTCACGCCCCGCTTCCCTAAAATGGAGGCGAGACGTGAGAAGGTCTGCTCAAGCGTGGAGCTGTGAAGCTGTACGCCTGATAAGCATCGATTTAGTATAAGCAGGTCCCTGTAAACGCAAACGGAACAACAACAACAATAATAATAAAATGAGACGGATATGAAATAGCCAATCCCAAAGTTTGTCCACAAAATATTCAACATCACAGAAAAGCCACCAGGCTAACAGGAAAGAGTCTAAGGCCCAGAACAAGGCCGAACAAAAGCAACACAAACATAATAGAGTATCAAACTAGGTGCCACGCACCAACAACTAAGCAGTCTAACAAAAGAAGCTAAACGAAGACTCTAAGACTGATCCCCAGTGTCAACGAAATCATCGATCAACGCGGGTTCTGACTTAGCGTCAGCGAACACCACGTCCTCAGCAAGTATCTAGGGCTCGGGCTCTAACATGTGTCACCCAAAAGAGAAAAGGGGCACATGTCAGCAAGTCGAAAGACTTGTGCAAGGAAACGGAAAGAAAGGTAAACTAGCAACCTAGCAGTTAAAGTATGGTGCATGGCAAGTAAAGTAAGATGGTAACAAGTAAAGTAAGGTACAAGTAGCAAGTGGTAAGTGTGACAAGTATTGTCAAGTAACAAGTACAAGTACAAGGGATCACTCAACGAGTGCCCTATTGCCCGCAGGTTGTGTTCAAGTATCAAGTACAAGGGATCACTCAACGAGTGCCCTATTGCCCGCAGGCTGTGTTGAGCTCGTCTTCTGGAACACGAGCCAGCAAGAGTATTTGGCATAGGATTGTGCTCACGCAAGGTGGGTGCCTAGCCGGAACAAATAGTACAAGTATGTAGCGAAGCTACGCAATCACGATGAGTATTCAAGCATGCAATGACATGAGCAGATATTCGCGTACCGTTAATTATATTTAAACGTGACAGGCAAAATGCAATGACATGAACATATTCGCGTAACGTTAATTTAAATTAAACATGGCAGTTAAAATGCAATAGCAGTTAAGG
Organism: Scilla litardierei; assembly: GCA_030789695.1. Classification (NCBI taxonomy): domain Eukaryota; kingdom Viridiplantae; phylum Streptophyta; class Magnoliopsida; order Asparagales; family Asparagaceae; genus Scilla; species Scilla litardierei. The sequence goes on along the minus strand of CM061134.1, from coordinate 70,979,711 downwards.
ATGCATGGATGACATGAACAGTTAATACGCGTACCGTTAATTGAAAGTAAACGTGACATACAAGCATGATGAGGGTGACTGACCAAGCTTCGTTGTCAAGCTAGGTCAAAGGCGTCTAGACGGCTATCCTTTCACCGTCTAGTCTCTTTTACGCTAAAGCAAGGTAATGGCCTAAGACATGGCCCAAATCAAGAGATGCAAGTTTCACTTGCCTGATACCGAGATTGACGAGCAATGAAGATCATCACACAAGCTAACTACGGAATGGATCACTGTTATGGTAAAACAATCATTAGCACAATGATTCTAAATTGGTTTCTTATTAGAACCCTAACCATCTAATAATCCATTTTATTAGGGTTTCACAATGTCAATGTGGGTTATGCTAAAACTAAAGGAATCGAGTATTACCGTGAAGAAGCGAAGGAACGATGCCGACCAACCACGGCAACGGAAGAACGATCCGGCTCAGATCTGGAAATGAGGGAAAAATCTGGAGAAATTGGTTTTGATGTGGATTTTGGGGGTTTGATGAAGGTTTGGGAAAGATGGAAGGTGTGTTGTGACAAGGGAGGGTTTGGATGATGAAGGATGAGCTTGGGATGAAGGATTAATGGTTTGAGGAAGATGGGGGCTCAATGGGGGAGAAATTAGGGTTTTAGGTCATGAGGGAGGAGAAGAAAACGTTTGGAGGGGTATTTATAGAGTTTGGTGGTGGCTAGGGCAAAACTAGGGTTTCCTGTACTGTTTAGTCGGTCAAAGAACAACCACTGACCGACTAGTTTGGGAACTAGTCGGTCGGTTGACCAACGCAGACCGACTAAGTGTAAACAGTAACCCAGACGAAAATTAGGACTTAGATTTAGTCGGTCAAAGAACAATTACTGACCGACTAGTTTGACATCTAGTCGGTCAATGAACGTTCTTGGACCGACTAAGAGTAAACAGTAACTAGTGTCAAAAATAATTAAAGAGTTAGTCGGTTAAAGAAGCATTGATGACCGACTAGTTTGCAACCTAGTCGGTCGACCAACGTTCTTAGACTGACTAACGATAAACAGTAACTCCTGAACATTTAACAAAGCTCACTAGTCGGTTCAAGAAGGTTTTTCGACCGACTGGATCGTCATCTAGTCGGTCGGTGCCCCTTCTTATACCGGCTAACGTGCACCAAAAGTTCCGAAATGGAGCGCGAAGCTCCGGGATCGATTCCTAAGACTCCTAGGCTTGATCTAACAATAAGATATGACCGATATGAAGCCCGTCACGAATGACTTATTTCAAACACGGCGACCGACGGAAGAATCTAGAGAATCACGACGAAACGAACGAAAATGAAAACTACGGAGACGGAAATGGAAATCACAATCAAGAAGAAGCAACCAAATATATATATATATATATATAATAAAATCCATACATGAAAAACCAATCGTTACATCCTCCCCAACTTAAGAAAAATTCCGTCCTCGGAATTTCCCAACACTCACGTGTCCAGGAACAAAAGTGGGAAACGCTCTCGCATCTCATCCTCATTCTCCCAATTAGACTCTCCAGGCGAGCCGTGTCGCCACATCACCCTCACAAGACTGACAACCTTGTTCCGAAGTGACTTCTGACGCATGTCCAGAATCTGCACTGGATGCTGGTCATACGTCAAATCTGGGCGAACGATAATCTCCGAGAAATCCACAGCATGAGATGGATCGCTAATGTATCGACGAAGCTGCGACACATGGAAAACATCGTGAACTCCTTCCAAAGATGGTGGCAAGGCTAAGCGATAAGCTACCTCGCCAACTCTCTCCAAAATATCAAACGGTCCAATGTATCGCGGGCTCAACTTCCCTCGCTTCCCAAAACGAATCACTCCACGATTCGGGGAAATCCTCAGAAACACATGATCGCCCGGCTGAAACTCCAAAGGACGACGTTTAGCATCCGCCCCATGCTTAAAACGGTCCTGAGCAATCCTCAACCTCTCCTGAATATTCCTGACAACCTCCACAGCCTCCACAATCATCTCAGGTCCCAACATCTCCCTATCACCAACGTCATCCCAACTCAATGGTGATCGACATTTCCTCCCATACAATGCCGCGAAAGGCGCCATGGCAATAGACGCCTGGTAGCTGTTGTTGTAAGATAACTCCACCAAGTGTAGATGGTCCTCCCACGAACCCTTGAAATCCAACATGCACGCCCTCAGCATGTCTTCCAAAATCTGAATTGTCCTCTCGGACTGGCCATCCGTCTGCGGATGGTACGCCGTGCTGAAACTCAGACGCGTACCCAAGCTCTTCTGCAAACTCTGCCAGAACTGAGATGTGAACCTCGTGTCCCTGTCCGACACGATGCTCATGGGGACTCCATGAAGTCGCATGACCTCCTGCACGATTCACGTTACATCACTATCCAAACTAGGAAAAGGAAATAAAAATGGAGAGTAAAAGAATTTACCACCATATATCTCCTTGCTAGTGCCTCAGTGGACTGTCCCACTCGGAATGGAATAAAATGCACAGATTTGGTCAATCAATCTACGATCACCCAAATCACGTCATTCTGCTTCGGACTCTGAGGTAGTCCAGTCACGAAATCCATAGTGATGTGTTGCCACTTCCACTCCGGAATCGGAAGTGGTTGCAGCAACCCTGCCGTACGCTGATGCTCCGCCTTCACTTGCTGGCAAACCAAACACTTGGCTACACTCCGAACCACACTCCTCTTCATACCATGCCACCAATAGTTCAGACGAAGATCCTTGTACATCTTGGTCCCACCAGGATGCACGGAATACGGCGAGCTATGTGCCTCCACCATCAACTCCTCTCTAATATCCCCAGCTGGCACACACAACCTGGCTCCAAACCTCAGCGAGCCATCCTCATGAATCAAAAAGTCAGTCCGCAGACCGGCTTCCACCTGTTCCCGAATCTTCACCAGCTTCGGATCCTCAGCCTGGCCAGCCTTAATCCGATCCACAATCGTCGACTGTATCTGCGTACACATCAACGAAGAAGCCTCCCCAGGAAGAACAATCTCCACTACAGACTCGCAAAAATACTGCTGCAATCTCCACTGCGAGGTCAAAATCATCACCGCTGGAAGCCTACTCAGCGCATCAGGAACCACATTCACCTTGCCAGGGTGATACTGCAAATCAATCTCATAATCCGCCATGAGCTCCAACCATCGACGCTGTCGTATGTTGAGCTCCTTCTGAGTGAAAATATACTTCAAGCTTTTGTGATCGGTGAAGATCTTCACTTTCTCACTCAGCAGGAAGTGCCTCCAAATCTTAAGGGCAAACACAACAGCAGCCAACTCCAAATCATGCGTCGGGTAATTTTTCTCATGAACCTTGAGCTGACGAGAAGCATAAGCCACAACATGCCCGTGCTGATGCAACACACAACCGAGACCCTTGCCAGAAGCATCGCAAAAGATCTCAAATCCACCGCTGCGATCAGGCACAACAAGAATAGGGGCAGTCGTCAACCTCTCCCTCAGAACACCAAAAGCATTCTCATAATCACCCGATCAAACAAAAGCAACATCCTTCCGCGTCAATCTGGTCATCGGCTCGGCAATACGGGAAAAGTCCTTAATGAATCACCGATAGTAACCAACAAGCCCAAGGAAACTCCGGATCTCAGACGCTGACTGCGGAACATGCCACTCTCTGATGGCCCTGATCTTCTCGGGATCCACTGAAATACCCTCTCTAGTCACCACATGCCCGAGAAAAGCAACTCTGTCCAGCCAAAACTCGCACTTCGAAAACTTAGCATACAATCGATGCTTCCTCAAAATCTCCAATACCGTCCTCAAGTGCGAGGCATGCTCTTCCTCCGACTTCGAATAGATCCGAATGTCGTCAATAAAGATAACGACAAACGTATCCACGAAGTCATAGAAAATCAGGTTCATCATATTCATGAAAACTGCGGGTGCGTTAGTTACACCGAAAGTCATAACCACAAACGCAGAGTGTCCATACTTCGTCCTGAAAGCTGTCTTCGGCACATCATCCTTCTTCACCTTCAACTGATGGTAACCACTCCTCAAATCCAACTTAGAAAACACCCTCGATCCTCCCAGCTGATCAAAGATATCATCGATGCGAGGCAACGGGTATTTATTCTTAATAGTCACCGCATTCAGCTCCCGATAGTCCACGCACATGCGACGCAAACCATCCTTCTTCTTCACCAATAACACCGGTGCTCCCCACGGAGACACACTAGGGTTGATGTAACCCTTCTGCATAAGCTCATCCAACTGCCTACGTAATTCATCCAACTCTGCTGGCGCCATACGATATGGTGCCTTCGAAATGGGCTGCGCACCTGGAATAAGATCAATAGAAAACTCCAAAGCTCGATCAGGCGGCAATCCAGACATCTTCTCGGGGAAGACGTCACCAAAATCTCGCACCACAGCTGGCCACTCCAACTCCATCTGCATAGCCACAACATCCACCGGTCTGGCCCGAAATCTGACCGGACCCAGCGAACTGCTACCACGACTGAACTCAAATACTGGATGTCCGGGAATCTCAAACACCACCTTCTTCCTCCGACAGTCAATCGTAGCATAGAAGCTCGCAAGCCAATCCATCCCAAGGACCGCATCGTAGTTGATGATGTCGTGGACAATAAAATCAGCACAAAGCTCACGTCCACAAACCACCAACGGACAAGAATTGCACCCACGATGCACCGAGACCACACCGTTCCCTGTGACGATATTCCAACTCTTAGGAAGAGAGGACGTCGACAAGGAATGCTTCTCCACGAAGCTCCGGGCCAAAATGCACATCGACGCACCTGAGTCAAAGAGGACTCGTGCATGAAATGTGCAAACCAAAACCACACCAAGCAAACAGTCTAACAATCAAATCCTACTCTAGCAACAAACATGAGCAAGCAACCAACATAAACAAAAATCAAACTAACTAAGGAAGAAAAATAGCTAGGACGAGCGTTACCTGCAATAACCTCATCCACGGCCATGCTCTCCTCCTCAGTCATCAGAAAGGACTGCCCTCTCGGTGGAACAGCCTGCCGAAAGGCCTGTCTCTGTGGAACAAGAGGCGATCCACGTCCAACGGGCATAGGAGCTCGCTGCTGAAACGACTGTGCTGCAATAGGAGCCCGCCAAGGCTGCTTCGACTTGGGACACTCCCTGATGGTGTGGGCAGGATCTCCGCAGACAATGCACTGTCCTAGAAACCTCCTACATTGATCCCTGAGGTGTCCAGTCTTGCCACAGAAATGGAAAGACTTCAGAATAGGCCCTCCTGGCCTCTTGAACTGCACCGGATGATTAGGCTTGAAACCAGGCCTAACCACCGCCCTGGCCTGCTCCATAGGCCTCTTCCCAGCTCCGGAAACATGTCCCTTCCTCTGGTTCAAATTCAACTCTTGCCGCCTCGCAGCAATCAGAACCTTCTGATATGTCTCCAGGTCAGAAGAGGTCCCAAAGCTCTGAAGCTCCAAGGCAAGTCCCTGAAGAAATCGCTGAGCTTTCTCATCGGCATCTTGCACCATCTTTGGTGCAAACCGACTGAGCCTCGTGAACTCTTGGTGGTACTGATCCACCGACAAGCTCCCCTGCTTCAGATCTATGAAGCGCTGCAGCATCACCTGCCTAGCAGCCTTCGGAAAGAACTCTCCATAAAATCTGGACTTGAAGGTAGCCCAAACTATCGGCTCCACCAGCATCTTCTCTTCAGCATCCCACCAGTTTCTGGCATTGTCATTTAGCTGCCTCTTAGCCAAATCAACCCATCCAGCCGGGTTAATCTTTGCCATCGCCAGGTTATCCTCAATGTTCCGAATCCACTCATCGGCAGCCAGAGGACCCTCAGACCCATCAAAATATGCAGGACCCAGCTCCCGAAATTGCTTCGCTCCCGGCTCGGAGCGAGGGGCATCTGGAAGTGCCCGGGCAGCTTGAGCAAGCGGAGCATTCTGGACTTGCAGGAGCACGCCCTGCTGCACTTGCATCATCTGGATCATCATCCGCATCATCTCTCCATTGGTGGGTTCCCGCTCAGGCTCCTCATCATGAGGGGGCGCACCACTACCTCCACCACGGGTGAATCGCCTTCCTGCCATCTAGTGACACAGAAAACGAAGCAGATTAGACTCATAGCTTATGACTCGGATATTGAATTTATTTGTTGGACAATCTTATATTATTATTGTTATCCCTGATAATTACAGTTACAGAGAGACCTGCATGGGCCACCACTAAAACCTGTCACGCCCCGCTTCCCTAAAATGGAGGCGAGACGTGAGAAGGTCCGCTCAAGCGTGGAGCTGTGAAGCTGCACGCCTGACAAGCGTCGATTTAGTGTAAGCAGGTCCCTGTAAACGCAAACGGAACAACAACAACAATAATAATAAAATGAGACGGATATGAAATAGCCAATCCCAAAGTTTGTCCACAAAATATTCAACATCACAGAAAAGCCACCATGCTAACAGGAAAGAGTCTAAGGCCCAGAACAAGGCCGAACAAAAGCAACACAAACATAACAGAGTATCAAACTAGGTGCCACGCACCGACAACTAAGCAGTCTAACAAAAGAAGCTAAACGAAGACACTAAGACTGATCCCCAGTGTCAACGAAATCCTCGATCAACGCGGGTTCTGACTCAGCGTCAGCGAACACCACGTCCTCAGCAAGTATCTCGGGCTCGGGCTCTAACATGTGTCACCCAAAAGAGAAAAGGGGCTTTAGTATTTGGCTTCTCCTTCACCTTCCAGACCTTTATTTTTCTCTGCTTTGGACACATGTCAGCAAGTCGAAAGACTTGTGCAAGGAAACGGAAAGAAAGGTAAACTAGCAACCTAGCAGTTAAAGTATGGTGCATGGCAAGTAAAGTAAGATGGTAACAAGTAAAGTAAGGTACAATTAGCAAGTGGTAAGTGTGACAAGTATTGTCAAGTAACAAGTACAAGTACACGGGATCACTCAACGAGTGCCCTATTGCCCGCAGGCTGTGTTCAAGTATCAAGTACAAGGGATCACTCAACGAGTGCCCTATTGCCCGCAGGCTGTGTTGAGCTCGTCTTCTGGAACACGAGCCAGAAAGTGTATTTGGCATAGGATTGTGCCCACGCAAGGTGGGTGCCTAGCCGGAACAAATAGTACAAGTATGTAGCGCAGCTACACAATCACGATGAGTATTCAAGCATGCAATGACATGAGCAGATATCCGCGTACCGTTAATTATATTTAAACGTGACAGGCAAAATGCAATGACATGAACATATTCGTGTACCGTTAATTTAAATTAAACATGGCAGTTAAAATGCAATAGCAGATAAGGACGCATGGATGACATGAATAGTTAATACGTGTACCGTTAATTGAAAGTAAACGTGACATACAAGCATGATGAGGGTGACTGACCAAGCTTCGTTGTCAAGCTAGGTCAAAGGCGTCTAGACGGCTATCCTTTCACCGTCTAGTCTCTTTTACGCTAAAGCAAGGTAATGGCCTAAGACATGGCCCAAATCAAGAGATGCAAGTTTCACTTGCCTGATACCGGGATTGACGAGTAATGAAGATCGTCACACAAGCTAACTACGGAATGGATAACTGTTATGGCAAAACAATTATTAGCACAATGATTCTAAATTGGTTTCTTATTAGAACCCTAACCATCTAATAATCCATTTTATTAGGGTTTCACAATGTCAATGTGGGTTATGCTAAAACTAAAGGAATCGAGTATTACCGTGAAGAAGCGAAGGAACGATGCCGAGCAACCACGGCAACGGAAGAACGATCCGGCTCAGATCTGGAAATGAGGGAAAAATCTGGAGAAATGGGTTTTGATGTGGATGTTGGGGGTTTGATGAAGGTTTGGGGAAGATGGAAGGTGGGTTGTGACAAGGGAGGGTTTGGATGATGAAGGATGAGCTTGGGATGAAGGATTAATGGTTTGAGGAAGATGGGGGCTCAATGGGTGAGAAATTAGGGTTTTAGGTCATGAGGGAGGAGAAGAAAATGTTTGGAGGGGTATTTATAGAGTTTGGTGGTGGCTAGGGCAAAACTAGGCTTTCCTGTACTGTTTAGTCGGTCAAAGAACAACCATTGACCGACTAGTTTGGGAACTAGTCGGTCGGTTGACCAACGCAGACCGACTAAGTGTAAACAGTAACCCAGATGAAAATTAGGATTTAGATTTAGTCGGTCAAAGAACGATTACTGACCGACTAGTTTGACATCTAGTCGGTCGATGAACGTTCTTGGACCGACTAAGAGTAAACAGTAACTAGTGTCAAAAATAATTAAAGAGTTAGTCGGTTAAAGAAGCATTGCTAACCGACTAGTTTGCAACCTAGTCGATCGACCAATGTTCTTAGACCGACTAACGATAAACAGTAACTCCTGAACATTTAACAAAGCTCACTAGTCGGTTCAAGAAGGTTTTCCGACCGACTGGATCGTCATCTAGTCGGTCGGTGCCCCTTCTTATACCGGCTAACGTGCACCAAAAGTTCTGAAATGGAGCGCGAAGCTCTGGGATCGATTCCTAAGACTCCTAGGCTTGATCTAACAATAAGATATGACCGATATGAAGCCCGTCACGAATGACTTATTTCAAACACGGCGACCGACGGAAGAATCTAGAGAATCACGACGAAACGAACGAAAATGAAAACTACAGAGACGGAAATGGAAATCACAATCAAGAAGAAGCAACCATATATATATATATATATATATATATATATATATATATATATATATATATATATATATATATCCATACATGAAAAACCAGTCGTTACACCAACAAAAGGGACAACATAACAAAGTATTGGTGCCACGCAACGATAACAAAACAGTCTAAACAACAACACAAACAGTCTCTATGACTGATCGCCCGTGTCCACGAAGTCCTCGTCAAACACAGGCTCAGGCTCGGCGTCCGCAAACACCTCGTCCTCAACAACAAACTCAGGCTCAGGATCTAACATGTATCACCCAAAAGAGTAAAGGGGCACATGTCAGCAAGTCTAAAAGACTTGGGCAAGGAAACTGAAAAGGAAGGCAAACTAACAACCTAGCAGTTATAGTATGCATGACATGGCAGTTATGGTATGAGTGCACAAGTAAGACATGGTGAAACCACAAGTACAAGAGAACAATTTTCAGGGCATGTCAAGAGTAGCCAAGCTACTAACAATCTCAATCTTTTCACTAATCACGTTTCAAGTTATTTGTAGATGTTTACGCCTTACAGCTGAACTGTTGGACATTCACACTAATTGGCCGCTTAACACTACCCCAGAACCCAGTGTTTACGCCTTACAACTGCAGTTGCTGATCGGGCAGACTCCCAGTTGAATGGCCGCTTAACTCTTACCCCAAAACCCACGTGTAAACGAGCCAGGGTCCCTGTACACGATGCTCAGTAAATGAGCCAGGGTTGCCCCGAACAAGAGCTCGTTTCTTGGATCACAAACCAGAAGCGTATTTCATTTGGCATAGGGGTGCACCTAGCCTCAATCATTTCACAAGGTGTAGCGGAGCTACGCAATCACGGGAACACTTAAAGAATGCAATGACATGACAATTAATTCGCGTACCGTTAATGGATATTAAACATGACATGGTAGTTGTGCAACATGATAAATGTCAGATCTAGCTTCGTTGTCAAGCTAGTTCCTAAAATTGCGCCTATGCGAGTATCATTTCGTCGCCTAGTCTCTTTTACGCCTACAACAAGCAAATGGCCAAAGACATGGCCTAAAACCCTAAGTGGCAAGTTTCACTTGCCTAGCACCGAGGATGACGATCACGTAGGTTCGTCTCACGGACGCTAATCTACGGGGAAGAGGTCGCTGCCAAGGCAAAACGATATTAGAACAACATCCAACCTAGTTTTATTAGGGTTTTACAAAAACACAAATGGTTTATGAGAATATTATAGAATCGAGTTATTACCGAATCGTTAGCGGAAGAACGATACCGAGCAAGCACGGCGACAGAAGAAACGATCCGGGGAATCTACGGTTCAGATCTGGAATATATGGGGAAATCTGGAGAAAATGAGATTTTGGGGATTTTGGGGGTTTTCCGGCGACCTAGATCATGGTGGCCGGCCAAAATGGAGGGGAGATGGGCTCTTGATGAAGGGGAAGAGCTAGAGGAAGGTTGGGGAAGATCAGAGGTCAAGGGGGAAGGAAAGAGGCCAGGAGAAGAGAAAGAAAGAAAAGAAACGAAGTGGGGTTTAAATAGAAAACGACCTGGCGGCCGCCCCGAAATTAGGGGTTCGACACTGATTAGTCGGTCAAAGAGCAACCTCTGACCGACTAGTTTGGGAACTAGTCGGCCGGTTGACCAACGCAGACCGACTAAGTGTAAACAGTAACTCCTGATGAAAAATAGGATTTAGATTTAGTCGGTCAAAGAACAACTACTGACCGACTAGTTTCTCATCTAGTCGGTCGACGAACGTTCTTAGACCGACTAAGAATGAATAGTACTTGGTATCAAAATGATCATAGAGCTAGTCGGTTAAAGAACGATTGCTGACCGACTAGTTTGCAACCTAGTCGGTCGACAAATGTTCTTAGACCGACTAACGATAAACAGTAACTCATGAATAATTAACAAAGCCCACTAGTCGGTCCATGAAGGTTTGCCGACCGACTAAATCGTCATCTAGTCGGTCGGTCCCCTTCTTGTACCGGCTAACGTGCACAGAAAGTTCCGAAATGGAGCGCGAAGCTCCGGGATCGATTCCTAAGACTCCTAGGCTTGATCTAACAATAAGACCAATATGAAGCCCGTCACGAATGACTTACTCCAAGACCAACGATTCTAAGGAAGAAGCTAGAAAATCACGACGAAACGATCGAAAGTGAAAGCTACGGAGACGAAAACCACGCATAAGGAGAAAATCCACCAAAACATATATATAATATAAATAATCCAGATACATGAGAACCAGTCGTTACACTACGTACTTAATGTTCGTATGGATGATTTACTTCCTTTTCATAATGATTTTCGATAAGCCAATAAATCATTTTTCTCTTATTATGAATATTCGACTCAAACTTATTTCGAACAACTTGTTTTATCAATCTCCAAATATTTTATACAGACGAGGACTCCAACTTTTGAAGTACAGTAGTTTTCAAATTTCACGTATTTTAGCTTGTGTTATTTACACTATTTCCTTTCTCTATCCTATATAAGTATCACTACATCTCCCTTTCCTCTACCTAAACATTCACAAGTGAATCGATGTTCCACCTAACTAAGCTGTCTCCTTGTATTCGTCCTATCTGAACTCGTGCTTATCGATCCTTCACTCGTCACGCTTTCGCCCTCGATCTCCCTCTATTGCTTAGGCTTTAGTGCTCGTCAATATCTGTGTCAACTCTAATTTGTTAGTAGGCCCTTGGACCTTTGTGATGTTATCGTGGTGCATGTACCTAAGTTGAGTATGTGGGCTTGAATGAGTGTACTCTCTTATAGTATATTAATGGTTGCCTATTGTGTGATATATACATACTCAGAGTTATTCATGACGTTATGAAGTTGTTTGTGTGTCGGTATTTATAGATATGTGTGAGGATAGCTATACCACTCTAGGGGCATCTGTGTATATAAGAATCAGTGTTGGAATAGCTAATGGGGTGTATGTAGTGGGAGATACTTATAATGGTTGAAATAATATGTTGGTAAAGCTATGTGTTTGATAGGTGTGATGATAATAGGTGTGCGTATAGTTAAGTGAGTAAGCCTTTTATATGACCTATGTGTTAGTACGTGTGAGTATGTGCTCGTACGTAGTTATGCATGGTGCTTAAATGTAAGTAGTTGTGTATTTGTTGCCTGAGTATATTGGTGATATACATATGATAACAGGATTATAAATTTTGATTGGTATTGCTTGCTTTTACGGGATGCTGTATGCGTGTATACCAGGAGGTATACCCGACTGTTGCATACCTTAACTATGTATGAAGTAGAAGTGTTGGTATACTAATTATAGGTAGTAGGATATGGTGTGGGTTATGTTTAACTTGTGTGTGACTATACAGTGAATGCATGTAATAGAGAAGGTATTATAATTATACGTGTGCTGATGTCTGTATTATTATTATGGTATATAGAGTGATTGAACTATGTGAGTATTACCTGACTAAATATTAAGTGTGATTGACTTATGGTATGTATATAGTTATATTGGTAGATGTGTATACATTAGAGTGATATTGGTATAGGTATAAATACCGTGTTACGTATATAGAATATTCTGATATGTGTATTGAGTCTCACTCAAGCTTGAGTGGGTATACTCTAGTATATTGTTATGTATGTCTGTAGTTACATATAGTGATGTTTGATGTATGTATAGTGATATGAGTGTTTGTGCCTGGTTACGTTACGCATATGATTGTGGGTCTCTATACCAGTATACAGTTATAGGTGTGGTCTTGTGGTATAGTTATTTACTAAGGACTTGCCTGTGTGAACGTATGTGTGCTAGCTAAACTAGGTGTGTAGATGTGCTGGATATATAATGGTATGATTGGTATATATGAATGAAATGTTAGCGTGTATGGGTGTGCACCATGCACGGGTAAGTATGTGCTTAGTTATAGGTATGGGTAACTATGGTATATGTGGCGTGTCGTAAATCCAGTTATAGGACCGTATGTGATGTGAATATATGGTGAAATATTTGCATGCATTTGAATGGCTATGTATTGTGAAATTATAGTAGTGGTGGATGCATATTAGATATAGTGAAACTGATTTAATTGTGGTATGGTGTGACTACATGAGTTGATATGTTTGGTATTGGATGTATACTAGGAAATATTAGGGAGTAGTATACCCATGTTTGTTTTTGTGCATAGGTAGCTATCTATACGTAGAGCAATGATTGTATTTGCTAGAGTGAGACTAATCTTATTGGAGTATCTGAACTATTGTTTGTGCTAGGTAAGTAGTAGTTATATAAGGGATGTATACATATGATTGAAATATGTGCGTGAATATATACAGGATAGCAGAGTTAATGGTTGACTACCTAGTGCATATATAAGCACTTGTAATGACTATACCTGAGTGGATTATGGTGTGATGTGATTGTGATAGCTACTAGTCTAGCTAGAGTTATATTTATAGTTAGAAAGACCGAGGACGGACTTTATTCTAAGGTGGGGAGGATGTAACGGTCGCTTTCCGATCGTATCTTCTTCGTGCACGTGCTGTTGACCGTGGACGTGTTTGTTTTAGACTTTGCTTGCTTTTGAACATTATGGTGTGATATGTCGTTGTGAACGTCTCTGAGAGTATTAAATTGTGGCACTAATTTGGAACGACATTTCTCGGGTCGTTTTCCCACGATTTGATCTTATTCGAAGAGACGTTGTGATTTTCACTTTTGACGTGAGACATTTCTATTTTTAGTTTCATCGCTCGACGTCGAAATTGAGATCCGTCTTCTTAGTTACCTTTATCTCGTCGTCCCGATCACCCCAATATTTATTTTATAATTTTTGGAGTTTATTTGACCTACTTTACATTTTTAGCAAGGCTTATAATATTTTTAATCACTAAGTTTTCAAGTATTTTCTAGCCAAATATATTTTCTATTAGTTTATAATATTTCAAACGATTTTTGAGCCAAATCCTAGCTCATCTTGGCCACACCCTAGCCATGCGTGGGTTAGAGAGAGAGAGAGAGATTTGAATTTTAAATTATTTTAAAATCCTAATCCTATTAGAATTAGCCCTAGACCAAGTCAACCCCTCTATACTATATAAACAACCCCTAGGATGACCTATTTTCGCAAGAAATCAACCCTAGCAGCTCCCAAAAACCAAAATCTCACTTGCGACGATTCTTCGCAACGTTGCAGCAGCCGCCACGTGCCCGACCGACGATTTTTGTCCCGTGCTCTCGGTCTAACCGAGAGCCCTGCCTGCTCACCCGCTCAGCTTCGCATCGCACAGCCGCCCGCACCACTTCCCTGCACGACCAAGAACATCTCTCGGTCTGACCGAGAGATTTCCCGCCTTCCGCCCGCTCCACACCGCACCCCGCATCCACTTCGCAAGCCCGCTACAACCGACGCTCCCGCCCGCACCGACCGAGAGATCCCCCGCTTCGCCCGCATCGTTGCAACGATGCAACGTTGCAAGCCACGCCAAGCGCCCGACCCCCCACATCCGCTGTGTCTGACCGAAGGCCTTCCCTGCACCGACTGAGAGCCCGCTCCGCAAGCGCTGCACAGCCCCGTCCGTTGTGTCCGACCGATAGATCTCTCCGCACCGACCGTGTCTGACCGAGCGACGTTCGTCGCAACGTCGCAACTCTCGCACCGCTTGCCACCGTGGGCCCCCCAAGTTCTCCAGAGGTATTGTGGGTCCCCCATTGGCCCATAGAACTACTGTGGGTCCCACCTAGGTGTTTTCTCTATGAGGATTTACCGTTTACGCCGTGGCGATACGTCGTAGCCCGTCGTTGCACGTTCTAGTTTTGGAATCCTGGTTCGTTGCTCAAGTTGCTGATCAATCTATTCGAGCAAGGAATCTATTCTGGAATCAGGACTAGGAGTGCGTTCTTTTATTCCAACCACTGACGTCGCTACCCGACGCCAGTGTAGCGTTCGCGTCGTGTTGAGGTAACGAACTGCACCCCTAGTAACCCAAACCTATTTCCGGTTAATCAAGACTAAAATCGATGTTTTTAAATGTTTTAAATTCACTAATCAAGATTAATAATATGGGACTGTAGGTCGGTGGACTTGTGCACGTAGGATATTTTGTGACTTGGGACTCTTTGGACGGTGTATTCAGATGTTTGACTTGCAGCCAAGTGAAACTTGCCAACTCTTGCGTAGGGCCATGCTTTTAGGCCACTTCCTTGTTTTTAGCGTAAAAGAGATTAGACAGTGAAATGATAGCTGTCTAGACACAACTTTGAGATCTAGCTTGACAACGAAGCTGGATCTGTCACCATGCCATGTCATTCATGCATTGTTAACTGGCATGTTTAAATTCCTTACCTGTACGCTTTACTACTTGCCATGCCATGTCATCCATGCATTGAATGTTGCATTTGTAGCACACGCTACATACTTGTACTTGCTTGTCCCGGCTAGGTGCACCCCTATGCCATCATGAAAAACACTTCCTGGCTCGTGATCCAGAAGCGAGCATTCCCGTTCGGGGGTAAGGCCATGTCTCGATACACGTGAAGGGGTAGGGTTGAGAGACCACTCAGCTTAGGAATTGGCCCGATCAGCCACTCTAGCTGTAAGCCGTGAACTCTGTGCACGACATGAAAACGTGACTTGTGAATGATAGTAGTTTGCTACTCTTGCCATGCCATGCTAGATACTTGTTGTACCCCACTTTACTTGTTGCACTCATACTTTAACTACCATGTCATTACATCATGCTAGAACTGCTAGGTTGCTTTACTTTTACTTTCAGTTTCCTTGCACAAGTCTCTTGTAGACTTGCTGACATGTGCCCCTTGCTCTTTTGGGTGTCACATGTTAGACCTTGAGCCAGAGACCGTTGCTGAGTACGTGGTAGTTACTGACGCTGAGCCTGAGCCCATGTCTGTCCAGGAGGAGTTTGTGGCTACCGGTGACAATCCTTAGTGACCTTGCTGAGCTTTCTTTTGTTTTAGGATTGTTGTTAGTTGTCGGTGCGTGGCACCTTTGCTTTGTACGTTGTATTTTTGTTGGCCATGCTGGGGCCTTTTTAGACTCTTTTCTTTTAGCCTGGTGGCTTTTCTGCGATGTTGGGATTTATTTTTATGGATATTCTGATATTTCTTTTTTTCTCATTTCCTTTATTATTATCTTTGTTTCGTATCGCAATTGCAAGGACCTGCCATTTAATGTCTATTGATGCTTATCAGACTTGCAGCTTTACAGCTTCAAGTCTGAGCGGACCTACTCACGCTTCGCCTCCATATTTTTGGGAAGCGGGGCGTGACACTCCCTGTCCCATGCCGAGCCGCTCCTCGAACCGCTCCCCGAACCGCTCCGCATCCCGAGGCGATCAATCCTCCGTGTCGCCGAGCCAACCACGCGTCGAAGAAAGTTTCACGAGTGAAACCTTCGCCTAGATTTCGGATCTGAATCCGAACTCCTTTGCGGCTTTGCTAGAGCCCTCAAGAGTAAGGCAGAAATATAGTGAGATAGAAGAATATTAATTTAAGCCTAGATCCGAGCGTACTCCAACATTTACGAGAGCCGCTCAAATCTAGAGCTTGGGACGAGTTTTGAGGAGGAGAGCAGACCCATATTTATATAGGTGGCTGACTGCTCCCCTTTACTCAAAATCCGATGTGGGACTAAATTTAGAGTTAATTAAATCAAGTTAGTTTGCACTTCACAAAGGGCAAACTTCCGTGAATTTTAACTCACTCACCGTTAAGCTTCATGATTAATACAGCCTATTAATTCGAAGGGTGTTCAACGGTGAACGCATAGGAAAAAACCGTTTGTCAATCGGAGTTTGTTTGACCCCTCAATTGACCGTCCAAAGTCTCGTCCAAAGTCACATTTTCGCAACTAAAACCAGCCGTCAATATATCTGCCTAGGGTTCGCAACCCTAGGCACGTGGGGCCCACCAGCGGCAAGATCAAGGCAGGCCCACATCAAAATGCGGGCCCAATATGTCTCACGCCGCCCGCAACAGCGGGCGGCCTTTGTCCTGAAATCGGGGCGGGCCCGCTAAAAAGCAGGCCCGTTTTGGGCCATTCCGCTCACGTCTGCTGACGCGAGCGTCAGCCGACGAGCAGGCTGACTCCCGCGTCAGCTGATGCGGGACCCGCTAACGCAGGCGTCAGCCTGCGTCAGCAGGCTGACGCGTGCGTCAACGGGCCAGGCCTGGGCCCCCTTTGTTGATTTAATCAGCACAAAGGGCGGATGTGCTTGGGTTTATATTTGGGCTTCTATTTAAACACTTTAAATAGACTTATTGGGCTTGTTTGAACTCCGTTTTCAACGCGGTTTGAACCTGCGTCTAGAGCGGGACGATCCCGTCATGTAGGTAACCTTTTCCTTGCGTTTATATTATTAAATCTAGTCTTAAACTATTTAAGACACATTTAATCTAATTTGCATCATATGCAAATTAGTCCCCTATCTAGACTTAAATTATCATATTGCATCAAAATATTTTTATCAAATGCAAATTATTCTCCCTAACTAATTTCTACCTATTACTAGACTAAGGTCGCACTCTCTGTGAGACCCTACAGCCTGACCCTTACAATAGGTTGGGCTCGAAGCACTATACGGCAGTGACCACGAGCAGTGGTTGC
Organism: Scilla litardierei; assembly: GCA_030789695.1. Taxonomy (NCBI): domain Eukaryota; kingdom Viridiplantae; phylum Streptophyta; class Magnoliopsida; order Asparagales; family Asparagaceae; genus Scilla; species Scilla litardierei. Next base: position 70,962,365 of record CM061134.1, on the reverse strand, counting down.
CGTCCCTGCTTTAGAAATCATCATTATGTGGTTGACTCATTGACATGAGTCTTATCGGGACCACTCTGACTATTTCCGTGATGAAGTCCGCATTTATAGTCTCTTCGTCTTAACTATGTCGTGTAGATCAAGTCTAGGGTACGGTCAAACTGTCAACCCCAATAACTTGACTCCGGTTAGTTTCTATCGAATAATGTTGGACTTCTTCCAACATACTCTGGCCAAATATTTTACTAAAGACCGAACTAACCCTACGACACTACTCCCATTGACCAGGAGAGACGAATCCTCTCTTGGTCATTACTCACCTCGTACGCTTCAAGTGACACCCAATCAAAAGACCTTTCGAGAGGCCTTGCCTTGAAGCTAGGTCAGTTGATCTAAGTGGCACCGTTCACGTACAGGTTCGTTAAAATGACCTCAAGTCAAAAGACCAACTAGCCTATCATCACTCAGAGTCATCATTGACAGATTGGTCAATATAACCATATGATAACTCTTGTGGATCGTTCAATGAACTCATTCTCTAATGAGCACCTGTGTCTCGTCTACGACTTCGCCAAGTCAAGCGATCATGAGATCATCGCCACCGCTAAACGGTGAAGACTAAGACACAATGGTATATCCGATGTTTCAATATCCTTGTCTCGAAACATCTACGACCACGAACCTTTTTAGACTTATGCTACAGACGGTCAAACATTTCTCCATGATCGAGATACTCATCTCGATACCTGTTTGACCTTGCATAAAGTCTCAGGACTTTACCTAAGTTAATATCTAATGTTAACTACATTATAACATAACTTAGATAAATTATTACCAAACAGCTTACTGTTATTTCGAACAATATGTTTGTGCTATTCACACAGAGATAAATAGCCTCAAGGGCATCATATCTCTACACATAGAGCTTCTTCTGTGGTCTTTTGTTGGCTCGCATGGCATGGTCGTGTATAGGATCCACACGACTATATCGGGTCATGGCAGCTTCTCTTCAAAACGGCCTACACGGACGTGTAAACGGACTGTAAACGGCCGTGTGAGGGCTTCAGCTTGTGTCACCTTACATGATCATGTATGATACTCACACGACTGTGTGAGTCTGTCTTCCTTCTGCTTCATATGGGGGCTGAGTGGACACGGTTGTATCATGTGATACACACGACCATGTCATGCTGCTTCTTCTCTTTCACACCTTTGATGATTTTACATCGTTAGCTTCCTCGATCTCTTTATATGCTCCCATAATCGTTCTAGGGTCCTAAAATTCATTGTTTTCACATGAAATACACATAGGAAACCCAAGAGTAAAAAGAAACCAAAACGTAAAAGAAAAAATGTGGAAGATGTGGTAGAGTGATATGAAATGCATGGATAAGTACATGAAAAATATATGAAGTAAACACATCTACCTAGTGAGATCTCTGAGCCTGAGTCTGAGTCTGAACATAGGCTGCTAGAGGCTAATGGGTCTCAGTATCAGTAATAGTATGTACTGAGAGAGAAGCTACCACTTTATGGACCAGGAGAATACATTCTATGGCATCTAATTGGCTTCCTTCTAGTATGCCGACTCAATGCATAGTAGATAGTTTAGTTAAGAGGTGGTAAGTTGAAGTTACCACTTGCATTGCATTGAGGGTCAGAAACCCTATGATGGCATTGAAGGCTCTTGAACAGTTAACCACCATGAAGTGAACGTTGCACACCTGATGGCCGGGAGGTGCACCAAACTCCACCTAGATGGAGACCATCCATTCTGAAACAACTTGGGTCCCCATGAAACCAAAGAGGTTGGTATGGATGGGCCGCATGACATCACCCAGTATGCCCAGTCTTTGGAATGTGTCCAATAGAGGATATTAACCTTACTTTCATTGTCGATTAGGATGCAGTAAACTCTGCAATTGGCGATCTGCAAGTTGACCATAATAGCATCGTTGTTAGGCTGATGTACTTTTCTTGCATCTGCCTTTGTAAAAAGCTGAGGCTTCTCTGTATGCTTAAACTATTTGAAGCCCAATCTATGATGGCAGAATCAAGGTCGGTTGGGGCTATGCATGCCTAGTAAGCAAGACTCTTCTGCACATGGTTGGACTATTGGGCTAAGTTGCAGCCAACTACATCAATGTAGCCAAAAATAAGGTCGATGATGTCAAACGAGCTGGTGACTGCTTTATCCTTGATCTGAGATCCCCCAGTATTGCCCCTTTATAGAACCTTGAATTCAAAGAGTTGCCCCTTTTGAAGGAGGCATTCGATATGTTCATATAAGACTTTGCAGTTTTTGTTGATATGCACATACCCTTTATGAAAGTCGCACTACTTCGTGAAGGGAATTCGCGTACCCTTAGGGCACAAAAACTCTAGTCCCGTCCTAAGTCGGACGGAACATAGACAGAAAAACAATTGCAGCGGAAGAAAAACTTGTTAATCTAATTAACATGCAGTTAAAACAATTTTAACTTAGCCCTAAGGTCCAAGACCCTTAGCCAAGATCTATGCCAACTTGGGATGGATCTGACCATCCCAAGAAGGATCTAACCTACTGCGATTAAATTAAACTAATGCTTAATTAAACACATACCCAGAATCTCAGCCCTGGAGCAGGCGAGATGTTCCGCACCGTCTTCCGAGCCGCTCCCCGTCTGACGCCGAGCCGCTCCTCGATCCGCTCCCCGAACCGCTCCTCGAACCGCTCCGCATCCCGAGGCGATCAATCCCATGTCGTCGAGCCAACCAACCGCCGAAGAAAGTTTCACGCGAGTGAAACCTCCGCCTAGATTTCGGATCTGAATCCGAACTCCTTTGCGGCTTTGCTAGAGCCCTCAGGAGCAAGGCAGAAATTTATAGGGAGATAGAGAAATATTTATTTAAGCCTAGATCCGAGCGTGCTCCAACATTTACGAGAGCCGCTCAGATCTAGAGCTTGGGACGAGTTTTGAGGAAGGGGGAAGACCCCTATTTATATAGGCGGCGGACTCTCCCCCTTTCTCAAAATCCGATGTGGGACTAAAATTAGAGTTAATTAAATCAAGTTAGTTTGCACTTCACAAAGTGCAAACTTCCGTGAATTTTAACTCACTCACCGTTGAGCTTCAAGATTGATACAACCTATCAATATGACGAGCGTTCAACGGTGAACGTATAGGAAAAAACCGTTCGTCAATCGGAGTTCGTTTGACCCTCCAATTGAGTGTCCAAAGATCAGCCCAAGGCTAGTTTTTCGCAAAAACTGAGCCGTCATTTGATTCTGCACACTTAGGGTTCAAAACCCTAGAGGTGGGGCCCACGGGTGGGCCCCACGTGTCCTAGCGCGTGCAAAATCGCCTGGGCAGAGCCCAAGCCCGTGCCTGGGCAGAGCCCAGGCTTGTGCCTGGGCTAAGCCCAGGCTTCTTCCTGGCTAGCCCAGGCCGAGCCTGGGCTAAGCCCAGGCAGCGCCTGGACTAACCCAGGCAGCCTGTTCTGCCTTACATTTACTGGGCCTGGCCTGGTCTGATCCATTGGGCAGTTTTGGCTCTAACTTGAGCATCTGGTGTCCGATTTGGACGTCGTTCGAACCTGGGTCTAGACCGGAACATTTCCGTCTTACCCGTGAACTTTTCCTTGCGTTTATTTTATTAAATATTGTTTTAAACAATTTAAAACACATTTAATCTCTTTTGCATCAAATGCAAATTAATCCCTATCTAAGCCTAAATTACCATATTGCATCAAATGCAATTATTTCATCCCTTGCATCAAAAATGCAATTATTCTCCCTAACTGATTTCTACCTATTACTAGACGAAGCGTTGCACTCTGTGTGAGACCCTACAGCCTGACCCTTACAACAGGTTGGGCTCGAAGCCCTATACGACAGTGACTACTAGCAGTGGTTGCCGTCCCTGCTTCAGGAATCATCATTATGTGGTTGACTCATTTACATGAGTATTGTCGGGACCACCTGACTGTTTCCGTGATGAGTTCCGCAGTTATAGTCTCTTCGTCTAAATTGTGTCGTGTAGATCAAGTCTGGGGTACGGTCAAACTGTCAACCCCAATAGCTTGACTTCGGTTAGTTTCGATCAATCTTTAGTCAATTAATGTTGGACTTCTTCCAACATACTCTGCGCAGAGTTTTTACTAAAGACTGAACTAACTCTACGACACTAACTCCCATTGACCGGAAGAGACGAATCCTCTCTTGGTCATTACTCGCCTCGTACGTTTCAAGTGACACCCAATTAAAAGACCTTTCGACAGGCATTGCCTCGAAGCTAGGTCAGTTGATCTAAGTGGCACCGTTCACGCACAGGTCCGTCAGAATGACCTCAAGTCAAAAGACCAACTAGCCTATCATCACTCAGAGTTATCATTGACAGATTGGCCAATATAACCATATGATAACTCTATTGGATCGTTCAGTGAACTCATTCTAATGAGCACCTGTGTCTCGTCTTCGACTTCGCCAAGTCAAACAATCATGAGATCATTGCCACCGCTAAACGGTGAAGACTAAGACACAATGGTCTATTTGATGTTTCGATATCCTTGTCTCGGAACATCTACGACCACGAATCATTTTAGACTTATGCTACAGACGGTCAAACGTTTCTCCATGATCGAGATACTCATCTCGATACCCGTTTGACCTTGCATAAAGTCTCAGGACTTTACCTAAGTCGATATTTAATAATAATATAACTTAGATAAATCATTACCAAACAGCTTACTGTTATTTCGAACAAGATGTTTGTGCAATTCACACAAGAATAAATGGCCTCGAGGGCAACATATTCCTATATCTCCCACTTGCACTCAGGCCCATTTATCTCGGTATCTTATACCGTTTTTACACATAAGTTTTCCCGACTTCATGTGGTAGAGCCTTCGTGAGTGGATCTGCTAAAACCGTCTACACTATAGACTTAAGGGGTTTCTATGTTTATGTTAGACCAACCATTTGAATCTCTTTCAAATAATTCACTTCGTCTATCGGAATCTATAATACTTTATTTCCCTGGATCTTATCCAGTTCATCGTATCTTACGATAATAATTTCAAATTAGTTATTGGTCATTTCAAATGGTTCATATTCATTTCTGATAAATAATCAAACTCTTTGATTACTTAATCAAAATATATGTTCCATCTCTTTGATGTCTCGCATGTAATTTACACGCTCCCACTGACCTTGAAAACTCTCTGGCTAATTCATACAAGTTGGTCCGTCTAAATCATATTTAGAAAAACGAACTTATAAGTGAATGCTCCAATTTTCGTGGTCAACATGAGGGTTTTACATCGAGCTTGGTTCGAGTAGATCTGTACACAAATGCTGGCGAGACGATTTCAACTAATCCGTTTTAAAGAAATTAGGATGAAAACCGTTCTCGTCCAACATGATTGTACTTCACTATTTTTTTTTCTGCACCAATCTTTCAACTTAAAGATTTACTTGCAGAAAGTGAGGAAACATTTTCCTTGGGCACGTAAACTAAATTCTCAAATTTATTTACGCACACGGACCTGCATCAAGTTTTAAATCGGAGTTACTACTCCGAATTTCATCCCGGAAGTTGACTAAGTCATCATCAGTAATGATGTCTAACTCGACAATTCGTCTCACGAGATTCGAGTAATAATACAACTTCCTTACGATTGATTTATTGAATATCTTATTGATAATATCCTCATAGAACATTATCAAAACCTAGGCATTACTATCTGGGACTTAACCCAGAGGGAGGACTTAACTCAGAGTCACTTGTTATGGATCACACCAAGTCTAACTAAGTGTGATTCATACCTTTAACACACTGATGTGTTAACAGACTTGACCTGAGAGAAAATCACATTTTCTTTTAACTACGCAAGATTTTATGTAGCTAAGTATTTGACCATTCGATCTAATCGAATCAGTTTAAATACTTTTATCTTTTCATTCTTTATTTTATTAGACTTGTGTTTCATCAAGAACACGTGTCTTAATAAAATATACGAATAACTTATTTTGGTTAATCTAGACTCGGGTACATCAGTATGTACTAGACTGAGTTCGACAACTCATTCTCCCACTGTCTTACAGATGGGTTTCGGCCATTATATCTAAGAGGATAAGACTCACAAGTGTCCGTAGACTTCATAAGACGAGAGGTCAGACCCCTCTTTATGTGACTTGTGAAGCTTAGTCTCTCGATACGGCCTAGTCTATTTTACCATATAAGTTTGCTACTACCTTGTGTATTTATATATTAACATTTAATATATTATAATTATCACAAATTACTTAACACAAAATATTGCTTCAGAAGCAAGGTGACGACATTCGTCAAAAATGTGTTAGACGTCTTTTGTATAACAATTATGTTGAAATCGTGACATCAAAATATGTCACATTTCATTTCCTCCTACTTATGCCTTTACTAATGATAAATTAAACTAACTTTCTCAATTGACTTTCCGGAGTGCCTTCTTCCTTTTCTAAATCACATTTAGATATTAAATAGCCCAACAAAAATAAATAGATATGCAAGCATCTCATGTATCCAAACGCCTGAGAGTTGCAATCTTGAGTGTAGCTCAAGAAGTTGCTTGTCTCAAGATCCGGTTGGGATACATAGCCTTGCATCGCTTATGCACTCATATTCGATTCAAACGGTTTGATCGAATTCTCGAACTTTGCGGATCAAAATTGTTTGTCCATACAACCTTGAGTGTAGCTCACAAGTTGTAGGGAGAAACATACTTCGAATATGCTATATGTTCAAGCTGCCTCATATAGAGACGAGTGACATGTAGCGTGAATTTATTTGTTGGACCCAGAACTTAATGAAATCATATTTCTTAAGTCTGTTCTTTAGAAGGTCATTTAATGTCAACGAGAATATAGTTTTAATTTTATCAATTAGAATTTAACTTTGATATTCAATTTATCAACCTATTTGACCAATTAACTGATTAAAATATTATATATTAGATTCCTTCGGTAAACATAGTCTTGCCCTAGTTTAGCATACGTTCAATATTAAATATAGGTAGATTGGCTTTTATCTATCTATATCCTCCCACTATTTTTACGATCGTTTCAAAGCTTAATAACGAACGATTTAATCGAATTAAAATTAATGGGTAAGAGGTCCAATCACCTTGAGCCTAGCAAACTTGAGTGTAGCTCAACAAGTTGCTTGACTCTGCGATCGGATGATGACTCTTCATCGATCATATCAGATATGACTCTCTTAATCGGTTTTTGCCCCTAGCCATTTGTAGGGTTGTTGACGAACGAGCTTGAACGAGCTTGAACAGTGTGCTTGGTTTTGTTCATGAACAAAATCCATGTTCAAGCTCTGTTCGTTTACTAACCGAGCTCTAAAAACATGTTCAAGCTTGTTTGTTAAGCTTACCGAACGAACGTAAATGAACATAAACGAACGTAAACCGAGCTTACCGAACGAACGTTCTGTTCATTAACAAGACTTATCGAGCTTGTTCGTGAGCTTGTTCGTGAACATGTTTGAGAACGTGTTAACGAACACACAATCAATCTTGTTCATGAACAGATTTGCAAACAAACGAACGAACAATGGAAATGGACCAAAAGAGAGCTGGGAGCCTGTGAGTTTAGGAGTGGGAAGATGGGAAGTTGAAGAGGTGGATGTGTTTAATTCAATTTGAGGAGGTGAGTGTTTAATTTTAATTTTAGTTCACTCAAGCCCTTGTTCACAAACACTTAACGAGCTTATTCATGAACATCACTTAACGAGGTTATTCACGAACACTTAACGAGCTTGTTCATAAACATCACTTAACGAGCTTGTTCACGAACACTTAACGAGCTTGTTCATGAACACTTAGCGAGCTTGTTCACGAGCTTATTTACGAACACTTAATAAGCTTGTTCATGAACATAAATAAACGAACATAGTTATGTTCAAGCTCTGTTCGTTTACTAACCGAGCTCTAAAAATCTGTTCAAGCTTGTTCATTAAGCTTCCCGAACGAACGTAAACGAACATATACCGAGCTTGTTCACGAGTAGTTCATCGAACGTTCTGTTCGTCAACAGCCCTAGCCATTTGTGATCATGAGTGTGCCCATCCAAATCACAATGTCTAGTCAAGTCGGACCCTTGTTTTCGTGTCTAGCCTGACTTGCCCCTTCACTCAGTGTATTCATGACACGTCGGTTTGGGTCAGGTCTTAGACTACATCTAGTCAGACTACATCTCTGACTCAACTTAAGCCGGCGCTCAGTGTATTCACGACAACGTCGGTTTGGGTCCAGTAAAGATTTCATCTTATGTATTTAAGGAATTGGTTTCTATAAGATTGCCATGTTAAGCTTGATGTAGCTCAACAACTATAACACGGGTCTTATAGTTGCCAAACCCTAAAACAAGGAGGGCTACGGCTAATCTTGAAAAAGATCATTAACGTATTTGACTTAGATATAGTCCAGGGTGTCATACAATCATGATTCGCGACATTGCGGTCCAGCGGAACACAGCCAGGGAATTGACTAAGCCAGGATCACTACCCCATGGACTAGCAAGGGTTGACCCAGAACTCTTAGCCAAGCACATTGACTGGATCATGGTCCATTGAATGAAGCTTGTCATTTTTGTATGTATGCCATAGACTAAACATCTTTTATTAACAACTAATTAATCCTATCAACTAGTTGAATCCTTAAATTCAAAATTTTAGGATTTGTTTAATAACTTTTATTAAGTCCTTATCAACTATAAGGTTCACGTGCTATCCTAATCGTTATTAGGATTTTAATAAATTATTAACAACGCTAAAAGCGAAGTCCTTTAATGAGAATAAATTATAACAATTAGAATTAAGATTTTCATTAAAAGGACTACCCTAATCAGGAATTAGGTCTTGAAACATTGTTAATGTTTTATTAAACCATAGCATGTCATTAAAATTCAAGTAATAAATTTTAATCATTTTTAATGGCTAACCTAAAGGGTTGTCTTGTGTTATCAAATAAGGGACAAGAAGAACTAGCCATAAAATAAAGCTACACTAATTTATCGCATAAAGATAGTGCACAACTATTTAATAATTAAATAGATTAAGGTTTATCGCATAAACAATTTTAGACTTTTAAAATCATTTTTAAAATTATCTTATAAATTTAAAACATCACTTTAAAATTTTTCATGTTCAAAAATTTATCACATACAATTTTTAAACATCTAAAACATTTTAAACTTATCGCGTAACTTTAAAGCCTTAAAATCAATTTTAAATTTATCACATAAATTTAAAACACCATTTTTAAAATTTCCATGCTTAAAAAAATTTATCATATAAAAAATTTTTAGGCATCCAAAATAACTTTAAACCTTTAAAGATTTAAAATTAGTTTTAAAATTATCACATAAATTTTAAAACGTCATTTAAAATTTTCATGTTCAAAAATAGAATTTTGAACATAAAAAACATTTTTAAAAGTATCTTATAACTTTAAAAAAATTTAAAAGTATTTTAAAAGGCATTAACTAGTTTAATGACATCGCAGTGCTAGATCGACTACGCAAACCTAGGGTCTGATACCACTGAAGGGAATTCACGTACCCTTAGGGCACAAAAACTCTAGTCCCGTCCTAAGTCGGACGGAACATAGACAGAAAAACAATTGCAGCGGAAGAAAAACTTGTTAATCTAATTAACATGCAGTTAAAACAATTTTAACTTAGCTCTAAGGTCCAAGACCCTTAGCCAAGATCTATGCCAACTTGGGATGGATCTGACCATCCCAAGAAGGATCTAACCTACTGCGATTAAATTAAACTAATGCTTAATTAAACACATACCCGGAATCTCAGCCCTGGAGCAGGCGAGATGTTCCGCACCATCTTTCGAGCCGCTCCCCGTCTGACGCCGAGCCTGTCCTCGATCCGCTCCCCGAACCGCTCCTTGAACCGCTCCGCATCCCGAGGCGATCAATCCCATGTCGCCGAGCCAACCAACCGCCGAAGAAAGTTTCACGCGAGTGAAACCTCCGCCTAGATTTCGGATCCGAATCCGAACTCCTTTGCGGCTTTGCTAGAGCCCTCAGGAGCAAGGCAGAAATTTATAAGGAGATAGAGAAATATTTATTTAAGCCTAGATCCGAGCGTGCTCCAACATTTACGAGAGCCGATCAGATCTAGAGCTTGGGATGAGTTTTGAGGAAGGGGGGAGACCCCTATTTATATAGGCGGCGGACTCTCCCCCTTTCTCAAAATCCGATGTGGGACTAAAATTAGAGTTAATTAAATCAAGTTAGTTTGCACTTCACAAAGTGCAAACTTCCGTGAATTTTAACTCACTCACCGTTGAGCTTCAAGATTGATACAACCTATCAATACGACGAGCGTTCAACGGTGAACACATAGGAAAAAACCGTTCGTCAATCGGAGTTCGTTTGACCCTCCAATTGAGTGTCCAAAGATCAGCCCAAGGCTAGTTTTTCGCAAAAACTGAGCCGTCATTTGATTCTGCACACTTAGGGTTCAAAACCCTAGAGGTGGGGCCCACGGGTGGGCCCCACGCATCATAGCACGTGAAAAATCGCCTAGGCAGAGCCCAGGCCCGTGTCCAGGCGCGCCTGGGCTTAGCCCAGGCAGGCCTGGGCTCTGCCCAGGCGCCTGGGCAGAGCCCAGGCAGCGCCTCGCCTAGCCCAGGCAGCGCCTGGACTAGCCCAGGCAGCCTGTTCTGCCTTGCATTTACTGGGCCTGGCCTGGTCTGATCCTTTGGGCTGTTTTGGCTCTAACTTGAGCATCTGGTGTCCGATTTGGACACCGTTCGAACCTGGGTCTAGACCGGAACATTTCCATCTTACCCGTGAACTTTTCCTTGCGTTTATTTTATTAAATATTGTTTTAAACAATTTAAAACACATTTAATCTCTTTTGCATCAAATGCAAATTAGTCACTATCTAAGCTTAAATTACCATATTGCATCAAATGCAATTATTTCATCCCTTGCATCAAAAATGCAATTATTCTCCCTAACTGATTTCTACCTATTACTAGACGAAGCGTTGCACTCTGTGTGAGACCCTACAGCCTGACCCTTACAACAGGTTGGGCTCGAAGCCCTATACGGCAGTGACCACTAGCAGTGGTTGTCGTCCCTGCTTCAGGAATCATCATTATGTGGTTGACTCATTTACATGAGTATTGTCGGGACCACCTGACTGTTTCCGTGATGAGTTCCGCAGTTATAGTCTCTTCGTCTAAATTGTGTCGTGTAGATCAAGTCTGGGGTACGGTCAAACTGTCAACCCCAATAGCTTGACTCCGGTTAGTTTCGATCAATCTTTAGTCAATTAATGTTGGACTTCTTCCAACATACTCTGCGCAGAGTTTTTACTAAAGACCGAACTAACTCTACGACACTAACTCCCATTGACCGGGAGAGACGAATCCTCTCTTGGTCATTACTCGCCTCGTACATTTCAAGTGACACCCAATCAAAAGACCTTTCGACAGGCATTGCCTCGAAGCTAGGTCAGTTGATCTAAGTGGCACCGTTCACGCACAGGTCCGTCAGAATGACCTCAAGTCAAAAGACCAACTAGCCTATCATCACTCAAAGTTATCATTGACAGATTGGTCAATATAACCATATGATAACTCTATTGGATCGTTCAGTGAACTCATTCCAATGAGCACCTGTGTCTCGTCTTCGACTTCGTCAAGTCAAACAATCATGAGATCATTGCCATCGCTAAACGGTGAAGACTAAGACACAATGGTCTATCCGATGTTTCGATATCCTTGTCTCGGATCATCTACGACCACGAACCATTTTAGACTTATGCTACAGACGGTCAAACATTTCTCCATGATCGAGATACTCATCTCGATACCCGTTTGACCTTGCATAAAGTCTCAGGACTTTACCTAAGTCGATATCCAATTATAATATAACTTAGATAAATCATTACCAAACAGCTTACTGTTATTTCGAACAAGATGTTTGTGCTATTCACACAAGAATAAATGGCCTCGAGGGCATCATATTCCTACACTTCGTCTTATCCACCTTGGGGTTGTCAGCTAGAGGACATGGAGTGTCGAACTCCTTCACCACTTTGGACAATATCTCCAATGGCATTGCTAATAGGGTAGGTAGACTCATATCTCATGGGATTTAGATCTCCTTCTACTCCCCGAGGGTGCTCAAAATGCCTTTCTTGCTTAGAGCACTTGTTTGAGGCATTTTGATGGAAATCGACCCTCCTCCGAGATGACCCATAACTTGCTATTAATCGACCATAGGCTTCTTTTACAACTATAAATTTGTTGATGCAGCTTACAGGTGATCATCTACTGATCTCAAACTTCAGGTCTGACCCTTCTTTGAAACCTACTTGGAGCGTCATCTTGGTGATGTCATCAGGACAAATATGAATAGCCATATGAGCTCAATTGAAACGCACCAGAAAGGCTCTGTTGGACTCCTCTGGCCCTTGCTTCAAGGACTCATGATACCTCTTCGTGACTTCTGGAATGCAAAGTAAGAAATGAATTTCTTCCTAAGGTCGGTGAAAGAGCTGATCGACCCCTTGGGAAGATTCCTAAACCATTGCTTAGTAACTCCAATCAAGCAGCTTGGAAAAGCTCAACACATCAGATTTGGAGAGTAGCTGTTCGACTCTATGTGATTAATGTAAGTCTCTAGGTGATCTACGGGTCACCTATGCCAGCATACTTCATGACATCATTAGCGGAAGATGGATCACACTTTTGTGGGTAGGAGTGCTAGCGATATCAGTTATGAATTGTGAGGCAGAGAAAAGTTTGCGTCTTTATGGGGATCGATGTCTCCTCCTCGAAGTTTGTTGTTCTGTCGCTACAGGTCGATAATTTGATCGTCGCTCGTAAGAGGCTGAATCACATGCTTGTCATTGATCTTTTTTCCTAAGATCAAATTTCTTATCTTTCTTTTCTTGGACGTACGTGTGTAAGTCATCATCAGCCATGGGCACAACACCATTGCTATGTCGGCTTGTTGAAGCCTTGTCTTGCCCTTGCGATACTCTAGGTCATCATGCCCCGATCCTTCATCACTATTGGAGCTCTGTGTCTCCCAAAGTCTTCGTCCACCATGCATTCTCCTTGGAGGGGATGCGTTATGTCTGTAACTCTCCAATACGGCGTTGGATTTTGCTCGGGTCAAGTCTAAGATCATCTTATGCAAAGCTTCGGAAATTTTGGATTGACGGGCCTAGATCTCCTACATCTTGTGGAGCTCTGCCATGAGGGTTTGGAAATCAGTGGCCGTGGAGAGTGCAGAAGCTTGTGTGGGTTTGACATCAACAGACTGACTGACATCTATGGTATGGGTGACACCAACAACACCACTAGTCTCGCAACCAATATTTCTCTTACACTTCGTCATTAAGAAGGGTGATGCTAAAATGGAAGCTGTCTTGAGAGTGGGTGCAACTGGAATGATGCACAAATCCCTTCCTCTAGCGTCAATTGTTGATGCATGAATCTCGCAACAGAGAGCACGGTTATGATGGCTGACCTCGTTAGATGGACAGACCTTTAGTGGTGAGGTCGTTACTAATGAGCTGACCTCCAGCATTCACCACTAAAGAATGAATGAATGAATGATGTCTGTCTTATAGAGCAGTGCCTGCAGCTTGGCCAGACTGACCTCCCAAGCTGTTCTTGGGTTGTGCCTGATAACACATGTGGTTTTATGTTCGAGCATGGTGGGCCCCTATTTCCAGGTTCGGCTAGGTCTCAACGGCAACGGGCCCTGGTCTAAATATCATTTACATGGGCCCTTTGTCTCCCGACTCGACGTTGCCGACATCTCAAGCTGTTCTTGGGTCGTTTCAAAGAACACGTGGTTTTATGTTCCTTCATAGTGGGCCCCTACTGCCAAGTTCGGCTAGATCCTGTTGGATATTGGACTCCCCGGATTTGGTTTTGGATGATGAACAAACATAAATATAACGTGAACTAACACTTTGTGAGCGCAGTTATGGAGATCGTCGCCAAATTCATATGAATATCAATTACGACGTCTCAAGACTTCTCAAAGCACGTGATCGTATGCTTAAAGCTTCGTTGAAGCTTATGGACCAATTTAGAAGTCATGAAGATTCGATTGAAGCTATTGAAGACGGTATCGTCAAGTTTTATTTATAGTCTTTAAGCTTCTTTCGTAGAATGTTAAGCCTTGAGTAGGTCTTACGGTTTAATTCTTCATAACGCTCATATCTTAGCTCTAGGATCTTAGTAGAAGTCCATACAATTCTTCACGAAGCATCGCGCTTCGTTTCGCGACTTCTTGTGCATGTTAGTTGGTTCAAGAAGAAGAACTGACCGACTAGATGGTGATCTAGTCGGTCGGCAAAGCTTCTTGGACTGACTAGTTCTTCTCAGTCATTTCCAAGCTCTTTACTGTTTACAGTTAGTCGGTCTAAGTTGACTCACCGACCGACTAGTTTGTGAACTAGTCGGTCAGTGATGCTTCTGTGACCGACTAGTTGAGCTTTCCCTGTACATGCACATTTGAGCCTATGCTACTGTTTATCATTAGTCGGTCTGTGTTCATTGATCGACCGACTAGTTGATGAACTAGTCGGTCAACTTTCCTTCTTGGACCGACTAGTTTAGTTTTACTGTACATGCCAATTTTTCACCTAACTTACTGTTTATCGTTAGTCGGTCTATGCTCATTTGGCGACCGACTAGTTGGTGAATTAGTCGGTCAACATTTCTTCTTGGACCGACTAAGTCTATTTCTGCCCAGACTTCAGTTTTATCTGTTAGTCGGTCTCAGTTGAGTAACCGACCGACTAGTTGTGAAACTAGTCGGTCAGCTACTCTTCTTAGACCGACTAGTTCCTTATGTCTGTGCTTTGATCTTTTCTCTGTTCACTCATTAGTCTGTAAACGTTAATTGACCGACCGACTAGTTGATGAACTAGTCGGTCGGTGGTTGTTCTTTGACCGACTAGTTGGGTTCAGAAAAGAGCCGTTGGAGCTTTAATTGAAACGTTTTTCTCTCTCTCTCTCTCTCTCTCTCCTCTATCCTATAAATACTTGTTGGGCTGCATTCATTGCTACCAAGGCTGATATTATTGCAAGTTTAGAGATCAAGAGAAATCATTCCAAGCTCATTCAAAGCTCATTCTTTCCATTCAATAATCTCTCCTAACTCTTACTTCCAAAGAGAGATTCATTGAGTGTGAAGCCTTCCAAGCCTAGTGCTTGATTCTAGGTCACCAACATCCCAATAGCTCTCCATCGCTGATCTACATCTTGGAGCTATGGTTTGGTGCCACTTCTTCTTCCTAAAAATCATCCTTGCCCTAATTCGTAAGCAATACTCAAGGCATAGGTATTTTGTCGGTAAGAAGTTTTCTTATTTCATTTCATATTTGAATTGTAAGTTTCACTCTCGGTTGTGAGAGTGTGGTTGTGATCCCGGGTTGTGGGAGTCACAAATTACATTTTGTATGATTTGACTTGTGGAGGTTTTTCACAAGTATTTCATAGTGGAAATCTTGAGTTAGGGTTTCTAACTCAAGTATCCGGAGGGGATCCGGGTGGTTGGGACGTAGGATCACCGGGAACAAGTCGGGGTGACTTGGGTGGATCCGAACCAAGTAATATCGTTTGTTAGCATTGTTAATTTGGTTGTTGTCTTCAATTTAAGCTTCCGTAAATTGATTTGGTAGTTGTTTGCACTATAATTAGGAATTATACTCCTCGTTATTTTTAAAGTACTATTCACCCCCCTCTAGTACTTGTGCAGTAGCTTGTAGGGCATTACATTTGGTATCAGAGCCAGATACTTAGCTATGTCTGCCAACGACAACAAGACCGTGTGTCCACCTTCCGACTATGGCACCTTCAGGAACCGTGAAGGAGCATCTTCGGTGATGGAAGGAAATTCCTCAACGAGGCCTCCATTCTTCAACGGTACCAACTACGGGTACTGGAAATGCCGGATGGAAACCTTCCTCCGGAGTGCATCTCTATGGAGGACCACGATGAAGGAATACGTCGAGCCCGTCGAAGAAGACTTTGAGAAATGGACAACCGCGGAGGTCGCCGCGGAGGTAAGCAATGCCAATGCAATGAACGCCTTGCAATGCGCATTGGAGCCCGAAGACTTCAATAAGATATGCACATGTAAGAGTTCATATCAAATTTGGAACTCCCTCCGCATACTACATGAAGGGACGAGTAGTGTAAGAGACTCTAAACTCGTAGTTGTTAACAAAGATTACGAAATGTTTCATATGCAACAGGGCGAGAAGATGAAGGAGTATTACGCTCGCTTCGTCGACATCATAAACGAGTTGGAGGCTCTCGGCAAAACCTACACCCAAAAGGAGAAGTGTTCGAAGCTTATCGAAGGACTTCCTTCTTCTTGGGAAAAGCGTACCTTCGCCATCGATGAAGGTAATGATATGAATAAGTACACCGTAGTTCAACTAATGGGTACTTTAATGTCATACGAGGTACGCAAGGATAGCAAGCTAAAATTGCAGGAAAAGATGAAGTCTTACCTAAAGCAAGACGAGCCAAAGAAGAAGGCTATTGCTTTTAAGGCCGCTCCATCCACATCCACATCAACCGATGATGAAGACTCGGAAAACGAGTTGGACTTGGAGTCCATGGCACGCATGGCCAAGAAGTTCAACCGTTTCTTCCGAAAAGGTAACTATAAGAACAAAGCTAAATTTGGTTCTTCTAACGCCTCCTCCTCTCCTTTGTGTTTCAAGTGCAATAAGCCAAGACACATGAAAGCGGAGTGTCCTCTCAACAAGCAAAAGGAGAAGTGAAAGGCGCCGAAATTCGATAAGTCCAAGAAGTACAAGAAAGGAAACAAAAAGGGACTTGTCGGAGCAACATTCACCGACTCCGAGGATTCCTCAAGCGGAGAGTCGGACGATGAGCAAGTGGAGCAAGCGCACATGTGCTTCATGGCAAGAGAGGAGAATGATCAAGGATCTTCCTCTTCCGATGATAGTGACGACGAAGGCAATGAGGTAACTATGGAAGACCTTAGGAATGCTAATTCTCAATTATGGTCTAAATACACTAAATTAGTAAATAGATATATTAAAGTAAAAGATGACCTAGCTAGCATTCAAACATCGCCTAAGACTATCATCACCAACAACGACACCGTTGTTGAAGAGTTAAGAAATGAGATTGTTAATCTCAAATCTAAACTTGAACATGTTAGCATTGAAGATCCGGAGGAACACAAGATAGCGGATTTAACTTCTCAAAACTCGACTTTGAGTATTGAGAATGAGAATCTTAAATCTCGTGTTTATGTGCTCACATCGCAAGTATCCAATTTGGATACATCTATGCGTTCTCTCACCAAGAAATATGAGAACACATTAGGACGAATTAATAAATTCAATAAGGGTAAGGACCATTTGGATAAAATCCTAAGTGACTTACTTCCGGCCAATCACCACATTGGCTTGGGGTATATGATGGGATGTTCATCCAAATCGGCCACTACTTTTGTTAGGCCAACTTCAGGTGACTCAACGAGTGGTAGCAAACACTGTATTGGTACTTCTTATACCAATGGTGCTTCCACCTCGTCCACACCCTCTTTCGGAAAGAAACCCACTTTGGGTGGACCTCCAAAGAAGGGGCATGCTTATATGTACACCAATACCATGCCACGTAGGAACACACGTCCTACTCCACCGGCTCACACATATGATGATTTTTATGCAACACATTCTTGGGCACGTGCACACCATGTGAGACACCCTCACGCACGTGTTCCCACACATGCATATGTTCACCCACAACATCATATGAATAATTATCCGCATGCACCATTCCATCATGTTCCTTATGCCTATCCACGACATGCATTACGTAGAAACCAACAACGCATGCATGCACCCAATAGGATGAGGGCTCCCAAGATTTTCACTATTTGGAGCCCAAAGGACACAAGCATGGATGAAAAACAAGTGTATATGAATGCTTATTTTTCGGATGTTGTGCATAGTAGAAATTATGTGGGGAAGTCTAAGTCCAATTGGACTTGGCTTCCAAAGGTCTAATCTTTTTGGACCCAATGACCTTGGGTACCATGATATGAAATTTTCTATCTTTAGGTAATCAAGGAAAAGAAAAAGAAAAAGAGCAACAAATTTAAATTTAGCTCCAAGGGGAATTGGATAATCGATAGCGGGTGTTCAAAACACATGACGGGTGACGCTCAATTGCTCTCCGGAGTGGTTCCCATTGCAAATGGAAACCGCGTCGTATTTGGAGGCAACGAGAGCGGAACCATCATAGGAGTTGGTAAAGTGGGTAACCCATCTAAACCTTTAATTAGTGATGTTTATCTAGTTAATGGCTTAAATCATAATCTTATTTCAATAAGCCAACTTTGTGACAAAGGTTACAAAGTTAGCTTTGCGAAAGGATTGTGTCATATTTTAAGAAAAGATAATAATGAATTATTGTTTTCCAGCACTCGTCATAAAGATATTTATATTTTGGATCTTCCTAAGTCTTATGAACAATGTCTCGTTGCCAACACAAGTGAACAACACTTATGGCATCGACGCTTTGGACATGTGAACTTTGGAACACTTTATAAGCTTTCAAAATTAAATTCCATTAAAGGTTTTCCGAAGCTCATTTTTGAAAAGAAAAGTTTTTGTGATTGTTGTCAATGTGGCAAGCTTGCTAAATCTTCATTTAAACCTAAGAAAAGCATTTCTACTAAACGGCCACTAGAGCTATTACATCTAGACTTATTTGGGCCAACTAGAGTTGCTTCCTTAGGAAATGCAAGATATGGACTTGTCATCGTAGATGATTATTCGAGATTTACATGGGTGTTTTCATTAAGTAATAAAAATGAAGCTTTTGAAAACTTCACAATTTTTGTTAAGAAAGTACAAAATCTCTTAGGAACCACCATTGTCACTATTCGTAGTGATCATGGAGGTGAATTTGAGAATGAGTCTTTTGAGACATTTTGTGATGAAATTGGTATTACACACACCTTCTCTTTCCCTCGTGCACCTCCTCAAAATGGTGTAGTTGAGAGAAAGAATAGGACGCTAGTGGAGTGTGCTCGCACTATGCTTGATGATAGCCAACTTGGCCATCAATTTTGGGCGGAAGCGGTACACACCGCTTGCTATGTGTTTAATAGAATACTTTTAAGGCCCGGCACTAAACAAACTTGTTATGAATTGTTGTTTGGTAGGTTGCCTCAAGTTAAACATTTTCGTGTTTTTGGTTCGAAATGTTTTATTAAGAACACGTATGATAGTTTGGACAAATTCGATCCAAGATCCGATGAGGGGATTTTTGTTGGATATTCTTCGCGTAGCAAAGCCTACCGAATATTCAACAAACGAACCTCAACGATCGAGGAGTCGCTTCATGTCTCATTTAATGAAGGATTTGTTCCAACTAGAATTTCAAATGATAATGATTCTATGGATGTTTTATGTTATTCGTTTGATAATTCTAAGTCTCATGATTCTATTGATTCTATTGAGACTAACCCATCTAATGAAGTTGTTGAGAATGTTCCTAATGATCAAGGTATTCCCAAACGGCTTCATACCGTTCGTGACCATCCTCATGAGCAAGTCATTGGCAATATCCATGATAGTGTCAAGACGAGATCACAAGTGAACTACTTCGCTCATTGTGCCTTTGCCTCCTCGATAGAGCCAAAGAATGTTAATGAAGCATGCGAAGATAGCGCTTGGATCTTAGCCATGGAGGAGGAACTCATTCAATTCGAGAGGAATGAAGTTTGGGAGCTTGTTCCATTGTCATCGAAGAACCACACCGTCATAGGGACAAAGTGGATCTTCAAGAACAAAACCGACGAAAACCAAGTCGTCGTCCAGAACAAAGCTCGATTAGTTGCTCAAGGCTACCGTCAAGAGGAAGGTATTGATTTCGAAGAATCCTTCGCTCCGGTAGCTAGATTAGAATCAATTAGATTATTATTGTCGTTTTCATGCCATAAGGATTTTAAATTATTTTAAATGGATGTTAAAAGTGCATTTTTAAATGGAGATGTTGTTGAGGAAGTTTACGTTTCTCAACCTCCGGGTTTCATAAATGAAAATTTTCCAAATCATGTTTTTAAACTAAAGAAAGCGCTTTACGGTTTGAGACAAGCTCCTCGAGCTTGGTATGATCGCCTAAAGAATTTTCTTTTGGATTTGAATTTTAAAATGGGAGAAGCCGATTCTACACTTTTTGTTAAGCATTCGAATAATGATATAATTTTAGTTCAAATATATGTTGATGATATCATTTTCGGTGCTACTAACTTTGCTCTTTGCGAAGAGTTTTCTAATGTGATGAAGGAACAATTTGAGATGAGCCACATGGGTGAGCTCAAATATTTCTTAGGTCTCCAAATTCGCCAAATGGACGATGCAATCTTCATCCACCAAACGAAGTATACGGTGGAGTTGCTTAAGCGATTTGAAATGGAGAGTGCCTCCGGGAAAAAGACTCCAATGAGCACGACTACGCATCTTGATAAGGATATGGGCAGTAAGGATGTAGACATTCGTCTATATCGAGGTATGATGGGTAGTTTACTTTATCTTACCGTAAGTAGGCCCGATATTATGTTTGCCGTATGCGTATGTGCTCGTTATCATTCTCAACCTAAGGAGTCTCACTTAGTAGCGGTAAAACGTATTTTTTGTTATCTAAGTTATACACTTGATTTTGGGTTAATTTATCCAAAATCTAGCACATATGAGTTAATCTCATATAGTGATGCCGATTATGCGGGATGCAAATCCGACAGGAAAAGTACTAGTGGCACTTGCCATTTTATAGGAAATTCCCTTGTCTCTTGGTTTTCCAAGAAGCAAAATTCCGTATCACTTTCAACCACCGAGGCGGAATACATTGCCGCCGGTGCCGCGTGTGCTCAAGTTCTTTGGATGAGACACACACTTAAAGACTTTGGTATAAATTGTGATACTTGCCCTATCATGGTTGACAACCAAAGTGCAATATGTCTTTCCAAGAACCCGGTACACCATTCCCGTTCGAAACACATAGATGTCTGACACCACTTTTTAGATGATCATGTTGCTAAAAAGGACATCATATTAGTGTACGTTGAAACCCAAAAGCAAATCGCCGATATTTTCACGAAACCCCCTAAAGGAGGATTCCTTTGCGCGGTTGCGTCGAGAATTGGGGATTATGGGTGAATCCGAGATATGGGATTCATGTTTCATTCAATAATCTTGCATGCTATTATATTTCGAAATATTTCGTTCATGCTAGACTTATTAGATTTTTCGGGATTTTATGTGATATTTTGAATTTTTGCTCGAATTCATGTTTTGAATGTCGTATTTGAGATTTCGATGTTTAATGGGGTAGTTTAGATGATTATTGAGAGTATTGCGATATATCGCACAAGTGTTTTTAGGAGAGAACTTAATTATCAACTTTTGGACTCATTTAGTCGGTTTCAGTTCATTCACCAACCGACTAGATTCGTATCTAGTCGGTTAGTAAGAGAACTCAGACCGACTAACTCAAGCTTTTTGAGTTTCCTCTCCAGCTTAACTCTTTAGTCGGTTCATGTTCAGTGACCGACCGACTAGATTGATATCTAGTCGGTCAGTAAATGAACACAGACCGACTAATTCTTGTCAGTTAACTTGGGTTCAGTTACTGTTTGCAACTAGTCGGTTCAAGCTCATTGACCGACCGACTAGATCATGATCTAGTCGGTCAGTGCTTGAACTGTGACCGACTAGTTGTGACAGGGACTGTTGCGTCTTTTGGCTTCAAATCGACTTATTAAGTCAAATCGACCGACTTCTTCTCATTTTAATCGATCGAAACCGCTCTCCCTCAGCTCAAACCCCCCGACTCCCTCGTGACCCTTCGACTTCCGGCCCTTTTTCCGATCATCTCCGCCGTCTCCGGCCGTCGTCTTCCTCCTAGGGTAACTCCCGATCACTCCCTCTCCTGTCTAGGGCTCATTTTCAGCTTAGCGTTAGGTATTTCTCTAGGGTTTCATCTCTTAGGGTTTCGATTAGGGTTTCCTCATTTCGGCTAGGGTTTCTTCGCTTTGATCTATCGTGCGTCGTGTCGTGCCTCGATTATGGCTCGTACACGTATCCCGATCACTCCCTCTAGCCCCTCGCCGATGACCGTAGAACCAACCCATACGGATCCCGATCATCCAACCCCTCCGAAACGCCGAGCTAAGGCCACACAACCTTCGTCGTCTTCGCCTCCTCTCAAGAAGAAGAGGACGACGACCGCCAAGCCTAGATGTCAACCCAAGCCCAAGCCTAAGCCCAAGACCAAGGAACTTGCCTCTCGCTCTTCTTTCCATACTCCTACTGATTCCGATACCGAGTATATCCCCGAGCCTGAGACTCATAGGGAACCCACTCCTCCTACCCATCCTGAGTCTAGCTCCCGACCTCGTTCGTCTACCCGTAAGCCTAAGGGAAAGGCTCCGATGCCGGTTGGCGGTGTCGATATCTCGTTGTGTCGCGACGACCCTATGTGTCTCGCGACTTACAACCGTATCGAACATTGCCAACTGCTTCTGGAGCATTTCGTCCAGTTCAGTGACTTCATAGGGTTAGCTGATCTTCTGTCATCCTCGGGTCTTCTCGATTACCTTCGATATGACCCGAAGGCGAATCCTCACCCCTACCCTCGATTAGTGAAGCTATTCTACGCCAATAGGATCCGGGATCAGTACGATGAGACCCACTCTGTTGAGACGACTGTTTTGGGGACTCCTATAGTCCTCACAGTAGAAATCTTAGGAGAGATCTTGGGTATCTCCTCGTCTGGCCTCCTCCCTTCAGAAATTTCTGTTGATGATATTTCTTCTCTTGATCAGACCGTCCTCTCTGAGATTTTCCATCAGATTCCTCCCACCATGATTGGCGTACCCTCCAAGTCCTTCAAGCCAAATGCATGGGTCCTCAACTTGATTCTGAAGTCGTGCTTGCTTCCCAAGTACGGCTCCTCATCTCTACCATCCCAGCCCTTTCTGAAGCTGATCTATGCCATATTCATGGGGAGCTCGATTAATTGGGCTCTCATTATACTCGATAAGATTGATTCTTTTGAGTGTATTCGCAAGTCCTCTAAATCGGCTCACATCCCATTT
This sequence comes from Scilla litardierei, assembly GCA_030789695.1. Taxonomy (NCBI): domain Eukaryota; kingdom Viridiplantae; phylum Streptophyta; class Magnoliopsida; order Asparagales; family Asparagaceae; genus Scilla; species Scilla litardierei. The sequence goes on along the minus strand of CM061134.1, from coordinate 70,939,196 downwards.
CCATGCTTGTTGACCCTTGTTTTTCGTCACTTCCGTGTCACCTTGACTCGTGACGATGAGCGTCCCCTTGGTCCTCCCCTGAACGCGATTGCCGTCAAGAAATCTCTTGCGGCGCTCTGTCACGTTCAGAGGACGACACCTTCAGCGTCTGCCTCTGCCTCTGCCTCAGCTGTCCCCTCTGCCTCCCTTGATGATGTCGTCCGGTTACTTCGTCGTCATGAGTCTCGTTTGGCTCGTACCGAGGAGGTAGTTTGCCGTATGGCGAGTCTGATGGGTATTCAATTTCCTCCTCCTGTTTCTGAGGATGAGGAGTTGGATGATGCGGAGGACGTTGAGGAGTTTGTCGTGCTTCCACTCGTGCCCCCGAGGGCACTTCTGCTGGTACTGCTGCTGCTGGTGCTACCACTTCTGGTGCTGCTGTTGCTGCTTCGTCTGCTGGTGCCCCCGAGAGCACACCTATTGCCACCACTCCTGCGGTGGATACACCGACTGGTGCTCCCGAGGCCACTACTGTTGCTGCTCCAGAGATTGCCACTTCTGCCGTCGCTCCTGCTGACATTCCAGACGTTCCTGCTGATCCAGTTGCCACCTCTACTCCTGCTGAGCCTGCAGTTGCTTTCGATCCTCCCGCTGCCTCTTGAGTTTCTTTGAGGTCTCTCCCGATACTCATTGGATGACATATCTAGTTGTGAGAGATGTTGGGTAGGATAGTGTGGGTGGCGATGTATTTTGGATCTTTTTGATGTACTTTTATGATCTTGTTGATGATGTATTTTGGATCATTTTGATACATTTGATGATGGTGTATATTTTATTTTGACACTCCGATATCTGTGATATGATGATGTTTTTTGTGCACCGATCGGTGGATCGATGTTTTGTATGTCGGTGATGTACTCTGGTTCATATTTTATATATATATACATCGCAGTTGACATTTCATTCTATTGTGCAAAATTTATAATTTTTTAATGTCTCTGATGTTGTTTGATTTCGTCGCTCGACGATATTAACTTGGTTTAATAGAAATCTCTTCTATGGAAACATAGAATTGTTTTCCATGCACTAAATTAACCAAGAAAGTTGATATTGGAGAGTATATTCCATAACTCAATCCGTAATATTGATTTGAGTTTTGATGATTTCGTTTTACGATTTTCGACTATGGTTTCATTGACACGCCTTAATTTTATTTGTATTTCTTTTGGTGTCACTTGAACCGTCGTCGTATTCTACGACTCCCGTGCTTTTTATTTAAGGCCATTGTTGTTGTCGTTGTTCTCCTCCCGCTCTTTTTGCTTATGCCAAAGGGGGAGAGATATAATAATAACGATGTGCTAAATGAAAATTTAAAGCATTTTTCCAAGAATCTAACTTGATATGTTAGATTCAGGGGGAGTTAAGATATATAAATGGATTTTCAAATCCGATATTTCAATAACCTACGTTTGGTATTCGATAATTCAATAATCGATTCTCATTTTATATACTTCACTCGTCTGCTTGATGCGTATTATTTTTGTTTTAATTGGAATTAACGTGTCATCAATGCAGGGGGAGTAAGTAAATTTAATTTGAATTATTATTTTTGATTATTATTTATGTTGGTTTGTCATCACCAAAAAGGGGGAGAATGTTGGATATTGGACTCCCCGGATTTGGTTTTGGATGATGAACAAACATAAATATAACGTGAACTAACACTTTGTGAGCGCAGTTATGGAGATCGTCGCCAAATTCACATGAATATCAATTACGACGTCTCAAGACTTCTCAAAGCACGTGATCGTATGCCTAAAGCTTCGTTGAAGCTTATGGACCAATTTAGAAGTCATGAAGATTCGATTGAAGCTATTGAAGACGGTATCGTCAAGTTTTATTTATAGTCTTTAAGCTTCTTTCGTAGAATGTTAAGCCTTGAGTAGGTCTTATGATTTAATTCTTCATAACGCTCATATCTTAGCTCTAGGATCTTAGTAGAAGTCCATACAATTCTTCATGAAGCATCGCGCTTTCGCGACTTCTTGTGCATGTTAGTTGGTTCAAGAAGAAGAACTGACCGACTAGATGGTGATCTAGTCGGTCGACAAAGCTTCTTGGACCGACTAGTTCTTCTCAGTCATTTCCAAGCTCTTTACTGTTTACAGTTAGTCGGTCTAAGTTGACTCACCGACCGACTAGTTTGTGAACTAGTCGGTCAGTGATGCTTCTGTGACCGACTAGTTGAGCATTCCCTGTACATGCACATTTGAGCCTATGCTACTGTTTATCATTAGTCAGTCTGTGTTCATTGATCGACCGACTAGTTGATGAACTAGTCGGTCAACTTTCCTTCTTGGACCGACTAGTTTAGTTTTACTATACATGCCAATTTTTCACCTAACTTACTGTTTATCGTTAGTCGGTCTATGCTCATTTGGCGACTGACTAGTTGGTGAATTAGTCGGTCAACATTTGTTCTTGGACCGACTAAGTCTATTTCTGCCCAGACTTCAGTTTTATCTGTTAGTCGGTCTCAGTTGAGTAACCGACCGACTAGTTGTGAAACTAGTCGGTCAGCTACTCTTCTTAGACCGACTAGTTCCTTATGTCTGTGCTTTGATCTTTTCTCTGTTCACTCATTAGTCGGTATACGTTAATTGACCGACCGACTAGTTGATGAACTAGTCGGTCGGTGGTTGTTCTTTGACCGACTAGTTGGGTTCAGAAAAGAGCCGTTGGAGCTTTAATTGAAACGTTTTTCTCTCTCTCTCTCTCTCTCCTCTATCCTATAAATACTTGTTGGGCTGCATTCATTGCTGCCAAGGCTGATATTATTGCAAGTTTAGAGATCAAGAGAAATCATTCCAAGCTCATTCCAAGCTCATTCTTTCCATTCAATAATCTCTCCTAACTCTTACTTCCAAAGAGAGATTCATTGAGTGTGAAGCCTTCCAAGCCTAGTGCTTGATTCTAGGTCACCAACATCCCAATAGCTCTCCATCGCTGATCTACATCTTGGAGCTATAGTTTGGTGCCACTTCTTCTTCCTCAAAATCATCCTTGCCCTAATTCGTAAGCAATACTCAAGGCATAGGTATTTTGTCGGTAAGAAGTTTTCTTATTTCATTTCATATTTGAATTGTAAGTTTCACTCTCGGTTGTGAGAGTGTGGTTGTGATCCCGGGTTGTGGGAGTCACAAATTACATTTTGTATGATTTGACTTGTGGAGGTTTTTCACAAGTATTTCATAGTGGAAATCTTGAGTTAGGGTTTCTAACTCAAGTATCCGGAGGGGATCCGGGTGGTTGGGACGTAGGATCACCGGGAACAAGTCAGGGAGACTTGGGTGGATCCGAACCCAGTAATATCGTTTGTTAGCATTGTTAATTTGGTTGTTGTCTTCAATTTAAGCTTCCACAAATTGATTTGGTAATTGTTTGCACTATAATTAGGAATTATACTCCTCGTTATTTTTAAAGTACTATTCACCCCCCCTCTAGTACTTGTGCAGTAGCTTGTAGGGCATTACAGATCCCAACGACGACGTGTCCCAACCTAAATAGCATTTACAATCAACATTAGCTCCTTGTCTTTCCAAAGGTTCTCTTTTAAACATGGCCATTATTGTTAGTATCACTCAATATTTCTTGTTAAATGAAACATCTCTGTACTCTTTCATTCATGCATCTGGCTATTAAACATCTCCGTACTCTCAGTCTTTAAACAAGAATTTGAATATTCATTCATTCATGCATTTGGCAGTCTGATTTGTTCTTCAACATGCTTCATGTATGTCATATTCAACATGTTTCATGTGATTGGTTTGAACTCTTTCGCACTTCTTTATTTTCTTTTAGATGCACAAAAAAATATGCTGGGTTTGTTATGTAGTGCCTAATGACGCACAAGACAGCAAAATACACTGCATCGTCCAAGACCAATGATAAGGGCAAGTAACCAAACAACTGAGAATCACTAAGGCTGTGTTTGGTTGCATGGAAAAGAAAAGAAAGAAAGGTGAAATGAAAAGGAAATAGAAAGAAAAAGAAAAGGAAAAGGAAACCGATTTCTTTTTTATGTTTGGTTAGTGAGGAAAATTGTAAAGAAAATTAAAAGGAAAATGGTAAGGAAAATGATTTCTCATGTTTGGTTGCTTATGAAAATGAAAAGGAAAACTAGAAAGAAATATGATTTTATTTATAATTAATATTTTAAAGGGTCTCATTTTTCTTTTAAACTCAATCCAAAACCATTCTTCTGAAATAAAAAATGAGCAATAACAAAAAGATAATTTTTGTTGGCGATAAAATTTTTGGCTCAGAAAAGGGAAGAAAATTTTTGTTAAATAAAACGGTTTCCTTCCGATTTGGGAGAGAAAAGTAGAGAGAAAAATTCTATATGTTTTTTCTTTCATTTTCCCTCTCACTTTCTTTCCTTTTACTTTTCTATAGAACCAAACAAAGGAAATTAACTTCCCCATCACTTTTCTTTCCTTTTCTTTTCTTTTCCTTGCAACCAAACACAGCCTAAGAGAGATAACAACCTTATGCCGTCGGCCGGCCAAGAGAACACCAATGAGCTTTATTACAAAAGAAGAAAACAAATACAAATCTTCTTGTCACACCCAAGGAAGAAGCACACGAATATCTCTCCAAATGATCACAACAATTTCTCTCAGGCTTGGCTCTCTCAAATGGCGGCTCAACAGTTCTCCAATGTGTTCCACACAAAACCCTCCTCTAAAACTACATATATATATCCCTATGGTACAATAGGTGCCATCATTGAGGAGGAGTCACCAAAAGATACGAATCCCGACTTTAACGGAATTCCTATCCCATCATAACTCTTCGCATTTAATGCGACGAACCCTAGTAGGCATGCGCCGCACCCTACTGGCCTCCATCGCATCCCAGTGGACCCCGCTTTGCACGACCGAGCTTCCTCTTGAAGATCAAGCGATTCGAAGTGCTAGCCAAAGCCGTTCGACCCGCATGGTAGGTCGAACCGTAGAGCCGTCGATCTATATGAGGTGCTGATCCTTACGAACCTTATGACCGAGAGTCCAATACGCTGCTGAAGTCACATAGCTCAGTATTCGACCTATCTGACTTGTGCCGAGTTAGATGGGTCTTATCCGAGCACAATCGAGCTATTTCGGTACAAGATAGCTCGACTGAATAACCAATGACTTGTCAGTGCCGAAATCCAGCCAAGTACCACATGTTATGCTTTATCATACATCATCTGAAGGCGTTGTTCTTATTGTTACATCCTTTCTTTATCATACGTCATTCTTGTATACCATCATTTATTAAAATAACACCATTGGTTGACGGTTTTGTTACATTTTATGTAAATCTGGCTCACATTTTATTGTCATTAAGTCCCACGTGAGTTTTCACGTGAGTTTTCACATAGTTAAATCTAAAGTAATTAAATTCCGATGTATCAAAAAAAAATCTAAAGTAATTGAAGATAAATGGGATCCAAGAAAATGCAAAGGTCGCCTAAATTAACAGAAAAAAATAATAAAATCATCAACCAATTAGTGTTGTTTTAGAAAATGTTAAACTAAAATTAAAAAAGTACATTCATGCGTGTTTACTTTAATGTACCTTGAGAAAACAAATAACCATGCAACCATCAACTACTTGAAATATAAAAGCGAGAATCTCAAATCCTTTTAAAAAAAATGTGCGAAATGGCAGCTCATTTTTGAAAACTTGGCTGATCTAGTATTCTGATATTACCCTGAGACCTAACCATTGCAAAACACAATTATTAAGAGATCTGCTATATACACCCCCAACTTTGGGGGTGTATATAATTTTCAGGGCCAAATATAATCAAATTTCAGAGAGAGATGAGACAAATGAGATGACAACCAAAATTAGAAGAGAGATGAGACAAAGCAGGTGACAAATTTTCCATTTTTGACAAGGAAAAGTATATAACACATCCCATTATTAATCTTGTAATTTGTTTATACTCTTGACAATTGCACCATCCATATTCGAATAGGGTTGGACTATATATACACCTCAAAGGAGGTGTAGGGATGAGATAGTTTGCCGAATTTCGCAAAATAAATCCCATCTTAAGTCAAACCTTTTTTCCATCCTTTTCAATTTTTTGCCAAATTAGGCAAAGTATCATATCCATGCACCTCATTCTATTCTGAGGTCATGCAACTCATTCTGAAGTGTAAATAGCAACTCATTCGAACATGGATCCTGCAATTGTCAAGAGTATATACACTTCAGTATATACTTATGATGGGAAAAGTATATACTCTTGACCCCATCAACCTCCATCATGGACCACAGAGAACTGTCTGCAGGACCCACGGAATTTAGTAGGGTAATTTTTAGATTTAGGGTAATTTTTAGAAATAATATCAATTTTCGGAAAAAAAAAAATTTATTCTCAAAAATCGAGCAAGTTTCGCCGCGTCAACGGCGAGGCGCATGGCCGCGCGGGCTAGTGTGGATAATACCGCACTTGCCAAGTGCGGCATTTTTGGCCGCACTTGCCAAGTGCGGCCAAAATGCTGATGCCTGTACTTGTCAAAATATGCCAAAATATGCCAACTAAAGCACTAAGGCAGTAGAAGAGCTTTTTTGGCCGCATTTGCCAAGTGTGGCCCGGTTTTGGCCACACTTGGCAAGTGCGGCCAAAAATGTCGCACTTGGCAAGTGCGGTATTGTCCAATCCCACGCGCCTCGCCGCCGACGTGGCGAAACTTAGTCGATTTTTGAGAATAAATTTTTTTGGGTCGAAAATTGATATTATTTCTAAAAATTACCCTAAATCTAAAAATTTCCCAATTTAGTACGTGAAGCCGCGGGGCCGTAGAACTGTGTGTGGGTGGGTGGGCTCAGAATCTAGTTCTTGGGTGCACTGTTAGCAAGTGATCCATCCCTGCATATCAATTTTGCCCGTATTCTGCAAGACTTGCAGGGACAGCGGGAAATCAACGCTTAGACTATCTTCATATTGGCCCACATCTTGCCTTCAAGGGTACGCATATGACAGTAGGTGCCCTGCTTTCTTTAGACGTGCTCTCTCTGTCAGGGTAATGTTAAGACTAACATCAATGCGTTTCTGATTGCTTTGTGACTACTAATAACTAGACAGTAATTAGCTCAAACCCACTATCTACTGCACAGAAGCATGTTAATTACTAGGTGTATTCTTTAATTGCTTGCGAACCATGAAACAATTTGACTCGAGGATTCCTTTTAGATTTATCGCATTCCTAGTACAAGCACAGAACCTTACTTATATTGAATACGTTAGCTGGATTAATTCTCATTGCCTGTCTCCATTCAAGATACTTAATAGCCATAGGATATGTTCATAATTTTTGAATTTTATCATAAGCTATTCACGGTCTTAAAAGTATCATCTTTTAACTTTAGAAATTCATCAAAACCCCTTAAACACTGGTTTTATCAAAACTCAAAGTATAAGGTGGTTATACTAAAGGGAGTTACTATGCACACATGCTGTTTTACTCCCGCGTACAACCACTATTTACAAGTTTGCCCTTCAAATTTACCTTCTTTTACCTCGCCCGCCCCCGCCCCCGCCCCCGCCCCCGCCCCCGCTGCAGAAATAATTTTCGGGTTTGGATTAATGGACGGTGGGGGAAGAGTGAGGGTGGGCGGAGGTGGAGTTGTTGGAGCGGTCGGGGGAAGAGGGGGAGGGGGCTGTGGATGTCGGAGGAATGGGCGGCGGAGGGGGCTATGGAAGAAGAAGGGGGGTTAGGGAGGTCGGAGACTGGGGCAGCGGAGGAGGCTGGGGAAAAGAAAGAGGGTGTTTGTGAGGTCGGAGAAGGGGTGGCAGAGGGGGCGAGGCTGGGGAGGTCAGAGGAGGGAGAATGGCTGTGGAGGTTGGAGGATGGGGCGGTAGAGGGGGCTGGGAAAGAGGAAGCGGAGTCTGGGGAGATTGGAGGAGGTGGCGACAGAGGGGGCGGGACAGGGGATGTTGGAGGAGGGGGCATCATCACTGTTGCCGGCGTTCACGGACGTTTTACTGACCGCGCAAACCCAGGGGCAGTTTTGGAATTTTTGAGTGTTTGTGCGATGCGAGTAAATTTAATTGGCAAATTTGTAAATAAGTGGTATGTGCGCAGGAGTAAATGGCAAACTTGTAAATAGTGGTTGTGCATGCGAGTAAAATGGCATGTGCACGTAGCAATTCCCTTTACTAAATTCAACTCAAAATTTATGGAGGTTTTAATAAACAATTGTAAAGTTCGAGATTGTTTTGGTAAATAATATTAAAATTTGAATAGCTTTGATAAAAATATGTCTAAATTACAGTAGGTTTCATTTAAAAATAAACTTAAAGTGAGGTTCGGTGAATATTTAAAGTTAAAGATAGTATTTGGAATTGTAGATAACTTACATTACTACATATCGGGCCTTCGGCCATGGACAAATATGTGGCCGAAAGTCGCAAATCCGTGGCTAAAACATAACAGTCACCGAAAAAAATTATATGGCTGAAAATCTTTGGCCGATACCGTAGTGCCTGTTGGGGCTTTTGGACACGGACTTTTCCGTGGCCGATAATCTGTCACGAATAATGGCCACGGATTTCTATGGCCGATAAGGAAAATGAAAAACTATATAAAATTATCGACCATAGACATATCTGTGGCCTATATGGACTTTGAGCCACGGATAGGCTCATAACCATTACTTATCGGCCACGGATTTTGTGCACCAACATGACGTATACCGTGGACATAATCCGTGGCCGAATATTTTGCAGCCACGGACAAATCTGTGGCCGATATTAATTTTTGGCCACGGAATAGTCCGTGGCTAAAACCTATTTGCCACGGGTTTCGTGCACAAAATTGTGCACAAAATCCGTGGCTGATAACTTTCAGCCACAGACTATTCCGTGGCCGAAATTTAATATCGGCCATGGATTTGTTCGTGACCAATAGTTAAATTGTTTTTAAAAATAGCATAAATCCTTGCAAATAATAATATAAATTCGTAACAAATTTATCAAAATGTACATGCATACAACAAAATAAGTCCATATATATATACAGGGCATGCAGGGCGGTGTAGGAAATTTCCTACACCGAAAGCTCATCTCCCTTAAGCCCATATATATATGAGAAAAAGGGATATGAGCATTCGGTGTAGGAAATTTCCTACACCGTCCTCATAAAAATTCAATTTCCAATCTTTTTTCCAATAATCACCACCGTTCATTTTGATGTACTTATTATGGATAATGAACATACCAAAAATCAAGTGAATCCAACGCTTTTTTACCCTCGATCCGATTGTTACAAATTCAACGTTTTCATAACAATAGAACTTTTTGTCACGAGCCGATCGAAAGTCAAAGTCCCCTAGGGTTCACTCATATTTGGGGTTTTGGGGTTTTAGAATGTGTACAATAATTCTAAGCAAAAAAAAACTCAAAAATTAAGTGGATTGTGGTGTTTTTGCAGGGCGGTGTAGGAAATTTCCTACACCGAATGCTCACCTCCCTCAAGCCCATATATATATGAGAAAAAGGGATATGAGCATTCGATGTAGGAAATTTCCTACACCGTCCTCATAAAAATTCAATTTCCAATCTTTTTTCCAATAATCATCACCGTTCATTTTGATGTACTTATTATGGATGATGAACATACCAAAAATCAAGTGAATCCAACGCTTTTTTACACTCGATCCGATTGTTACAAATTCAATGTTTTCATAACAATAGAACTTTTTGTCACGAGCCGATCGGAGGTCAAAGCCCCCTAGGGTTCACTCATATTTGGGGTTTTGGGGTTTTAGAATGTGTGTAATAATTCTAAGCAAAAATTTTTTTCAAAAATTAAGTGGAATGTGGTGTTTTTGCAGGGCGGTGTAGGAAATTTCCTACACCGAATGCTCACCTCCCTCAAGCCCATATATTTATGAGAAAAAGGGATATGAGCATTCGGTGTAGGAAATTTCCTACACCGTCTTCATAAAAATTCAATTTCCAATCTTTTTTCCAATAATCACCACCGTTCATTTTGATGTACTTATTATGGATGATGAACATACCAAAAATCAAGTGAATCCAACGATTTTTTACCCTCGATCCGATTGTTACAAATTCAACGTTTTCATAACAATAGAACTTTTTGTCACGAGCCGATCAAAGGTCAAATTCCCCTAGGGTTCACTCATATTTGGGGTTTTGGGGTTTTAGAATGTGTACAATAATTCTAAGCAAAAAAAATTTTCAAAAATTAAGTGGAATGTGGTGTTTTTGCAGGGCGGTGTAGGAAATTTCCTACACCGAATGCTCACCTCCCTCAAGCCCATATACATAGGAGAAAAAGGGATATGAGCATTCGGTGTAGGAAATTTCCTACACCGTCCTCATAAAAATTCAATTTCCAATCTTTTTTCCAATAATCACCACCGTTCATTTTGATGTACTTATTATGGATGATGAACATACCAAAAATCAAGTGAATCCAACGTTTTTTTACCCTCGATCCGATTGTTACAAATTCAACGTTTTCATAACAATAGAACTTTTTGTCACGAGCCGATCGGAGGTCAAAGCCCCCTAGGGTTCACTCATATTTGGGGTTTTGGGGTTTTAGAATGTGTACAATAATTCTAAGCAAAAAAAATTTTCAAAAATTAAGTGGAATGTGGTGTTTTTGCAGGGCGGTGTAGGAAATTTCCTACACCGAATGCTCACCTCCCTCAAGCCCATATACATAGGAGAAAAAGGGATATGAGCATTCGGTATAGGAAATTTCCTACACTGTCCTCATAAAAATTCAATTTCCAATCTTTTTTCCAATAATCACCACCGTTCATTTTGATGTACTTATTATGGATGATGAACATACCAAAAATCAAGTGAATCCAACGTTTTTTTACCCTCGATCCGATTGTTACAAATTCAACGTTTTCATAACAATAGAACTTTTTGTCACGAGCCGATCGGAGGTCAAAGCCCCCTAGGGTTCACTCATATTTGGGGTTTTGGGGTTTTAGAATGTGTACAATAATTCTAAGCAAAAAAAATTTTCAAAAATTAAGTGGAATGTGGTATTTTTGCAGGGCGGTGTAGGAAATTTCCTACACCGAATGCTCACCTCCCTCAAGCCATATATATATATATATATATATATATATATATATATATATATATATATATATATATATATATATATATTGAAAGGTGAGAAAATCTGTATTGAATGGTGTACAAAATTACAACTAGGTGCCCAGTCATGGAAGAGGGGGGAGCGGACACAAGCGTCGTCACCCCCTACTTACATGAAGTAGGAACCACAAAGTAGAAATAGCACAAGTCACGGTCACTAGTAATACAATTCCAAGTGACTCAAAAGCAAAAACAAAGACTCTAGTTAACCATTATCCCAAATCTCCCAATTGTCCATAGCTGTCGCCGCTTCCTCATCCTCAGGGTCATCATGATTCCTCATAGCAATCCGCACATCAGAAGCTATATCATCAAAGACCAAAGTCTTGTTCCTCTTGGAGTTGTTGAAGATGTGCATGTTACGTTCACGCCAAATGTGCCAAACCCCCGCCGATAGTGCTGTTTTAGCAAGCTTACCAAGAGCTCCCGTGTGTGCAAATTCCGCTAGGAAAAATTTTCCCACAGAATCCAACGTTTGATCAGTAGGGCCGGCCTTACCAAGTTTTAACAAAATCCTACATAGGATGTATTGCATGAATGGACAACCGAAAAAAAGATGTTGCAACGTCTCCTTACCATCATCGCATATAACGCATGTTGAGGCCGTAGGGTAACCCCAATGGATAAGAGAATTTCTAGTCATGAGCTTCCCTTTGAATGCTCGAAGTAGATTAAGTGACCATTTAGGAACGCATCCAGAGTACCAGACTAGTTTGAAAAAGGGAAATAATCTTCCCTTGACTCTTGCTCCTTCCCAGGTGTTTTTGAAATGGAAGACCGGTCCTGGCATCCACTCCCATTGATCAGGGCCGGTAGAAAGCTTGAAATGCTGGAGCATAGTTTTGATGTCCTGGGGTAAAGAATCATCAAGCCAACTAAAGCCATTCCAATAATCACAGACCTTCAGACTGCTATCCCCAGCTGGGATGTCAAATTGATTCTTAAGGGGGCCACATGGGAGCCAGTTATCATGCCAAAAGAGGGTGTCCTGACCATTCCTGACATTTCTCTTTATCAGCCTGTAAGAAAATTTCCTGCAGCTTAGGAGGAACTTCCAGGTGCCTGATTGAGTTGGCAACCCCTTAGTTTCATAGAACAAATCAATCTGGTTATATTTCCTGCGCATGAACTCTGGCCATAGGCCCTTCCCCTGCAACAATCTCCATGTAAGCTTAATACCAGAGGCCAAATTAAGTTCAGAAAGTAACCTGAGGCCAACGCCACCCTCACATTTGGTTTACATAAGTCCTGCCAAGCCCAAGAAATTGAAGATCCCCAAATAAATCTTCTGCACATCGTGGTAAGGGAGCGAATTATAGTAGATGGGATTTTGTAGACCTGAGACCAGAAAGATATCATGCCATAGATAACTGTTCTCACCAGCTCAATCCTGCCCGCAATAGAGAGTAGAGAAGAGGTCCATCCAATAAGTCTTTTTTTGCATCTGTCTAGGAGCCTGGAGTACATATTAGTCTTCGGATACTTAGAAGAAAGTGGCAATCCCAAGTAAGTATTGAAACTAGTAACCTGCTTTACACCAATATGATTGGCAAGCGCCCTCGAATTCTTTGCTCCTTTGCTAAATAAAGCCACACTTTTATTCCAGTTGACGGTAAGTCCAGTGAAGTGAGTGAAGTCCCCCAGAAGATTTTTAAGGCCATCCATCGATTTAAAAGAAGCTCGACAAAACAAAAGTAAGCCATCTGCAAAAAGCATGTGTGAAATGGAACCACTACGGCGCATTGGCTGAATAGATCCTCTGGTTATGGATTTTGCAAGGAGGAGATAAAAAGCTTCCATAATGATTACAAATAAATAAGGGGAAATCGGATCACCTTGCCTTAGGCCTCTGTTTCCTTTAAAATAGCCAGCCGGTGAGCCATTTACCATCACCGAGAAAGTAGGAGAGGAGATACATTCCCTAATCCAGGAGATGAAGGTACTCTTAAAGCCCATCTGGTGAAGAATGTAGTAAACAAATTCCATGTTTACATTGTCAAAAGCCTTCCGAAGATCCAGCTTTAAGCAGACACGAGAACCCATGGGGTAACTGAAATCTCTAATTTGCTCATGTGCCAGGAGGGCGCTGTCAGAAAGAAGTCTGCCTTTCAGAAAATCAGATTGATTAGGAGAAACCAAATCATGCACCACCATCCTCAACCAGTTGCAAATGACCTTACTAATGATCTTGTAAAGGACATTGCAGCAAGCAATCGGTCTGTAGTCTCCCAAGGTGGAAGCAGTAGCGGATTTAGGGACCAACGTTAGGAAGGTGTGGTTTATATGATTGGGTAATACGCCAGTCCTGAAAAAAGACTGTATAGCAAGTGTAACTTCAATCCCAATAAGATTCCAATGGAGCTGAAAGAAGTACCCATTGAATCCGTCAGGTCCCGGCGATTTGTCAGGCCCAATCTGAAAAACTGCCTCTTTGATTTCTTCCATAGTAACCCTTCTCTGTAGCCAGTAAGCAGCCTCTATAGTAATTTTCTGTCTAGGGACGAGATTGGAGAAGACTCTCCAGTAGTCACTTTGGTTATATAACTCTTCAAAATAGGTTACCGCATCAGTTTTGAGTTCATCGTAGGATTTGGTTTGGGCTCCATTTGCATCAACCAGGTGCAATAAATTATTATGACAATGCCTAGTCCGCATCACAGTGTAAAAGAATTTAGTGTTACTGTCTCCCAGATTCAACCAATCCTGCCTGCTTTTCTGACGGAACATTTCCTCCTCAAGTTCCAAGAGGCCTACCAGCTCATTAGTTAGGGTGTGCTCTTGTTGTTGCAAGCTGATGCTCGAGTGAATAGAGGATTCATTTCGGATGGCAAGTAGCTTGCTGCGGCAGTCCACAATCTGCTGATTTACCTGATGGTCATGGGCCCAGAGTTTCAAGATAGCTTTGAGATGCCGCAGTTTTAAGGAGATTCCATGCAAGTTACTAGATCCATATAACCGGTTCCAAGATGTATCAACCAACTCCATGTACCCTGAAACACTCACCCAATGGTTGTAAAATTTAAAAGGTTTCGGGTTTTGGGATACCTCGCTATGAAGCCTGACAATCACGGGCGTATGATCACTAGTCCGTTGATCAGCGAAGTGTGCACAGGAATCAGGGAGTATGTCTATCCAGTTAGCATTGTACATATCCCTATCAATTTGCGCAGCGATGCGGCCAACACCGACACGCTTGTTGGTCCAGCTGAACTGATGTCCAGTACTTTTAAGATCTTGAAGGCGGCAGTCACGAATGCAGTTGCTAAAGTCTTTTAGCATGCCCTCCTCTAGTCTACGACCCCCAATTTTGTCTTTTGTATAGAGTGCACTGTTAAAATCTCCGCCAACCAACCAACCTTTACTCTGATAATTTGGAGCTTCCCCCGTGAGAATATTCCATAACGCCCGGCGTTCCAAACTTGTATTAGCACCATATACTCCCGTCAAGACAAAGGAAAAGCCACCCATATATATATATATATATATATATATATATATATATATATATATATCGAGAAACAGAAATACACCAAACTAATATAAATTAATTAAATGCATACCAAAACAAATAAATGTATTCATTTTACATTATTTGAAACTCTCATACATGTCTGCAATGTAAAAAACCAAAAAAACCTTAATCTACCGACATATCCCTCGTCATCGCACGCTACACTCGTCCCTCCCGGGGGGATCCGTTGGGTCGAGCTCGTCGGATCCATCGGCTACCGGGGAATCATGGCCTTATGGCTGTCCCCTATTTGCGCTGGAGAAGCCCCCCACCCGAGCTGCGAGGCGATGCTGGCAGTGTTCTGGTCGAGGAAGACTGAGGTCGACGGGTTTCCAGCAGATGCTCTCTTGAAGGCGACCTACCCGGTTGGGAAGGACGAGTCGGTCTTTAATGAGGCCGGCATGGCAGCGAGACTAGCAGAGAACTGCCAACTGCCTCGGGGCCAAGAGTCCCTATCGCACGTTGGTGCGAAGCGGCTGGGTGCCACTGTGACATGGCACCTCATGCAGGTTCCTTGACGGGCTATTTTGTGGATCTTTGTTTTCTGCTCTATAGAGTTCAAATTTTTCTTGTTCGGGTGTGCAGGCTGGTGCCACGATGATGGCCTTGCAGCGCCATACCCCGCGTATCACGAAGGCCGAGGCCGTGATTGCGAGGAAGCAGGCAGAGCTCACCCGAGAGAAGTCTCCGCATGCCAAGATGAAGGAGTCGTACGCTACTCAACGGAAATCGATACGGGAGTACGAGGCGTATGTGGCGGATCTCTAGGAGAAGGTCGCTGCCGGACTAAACCGAAATGCCGAGCTGGAGAGCGAGGTAGAGAAAGGGAGGGAGAGGATGGGTGACTTGGAGTTACAAGCAAGGGCCACCAAGGAGGATTAGGTGATGAGGATGGAGGAGTTCCAGGAGTACCAAATGAAGGTGATCGTTCCCCGGCTGGCTGACGTGAAGAGGAATGCACAGTCAGCAGGATGGAAGGTGTGCCTCCAGAGGATCATGAAAAGGGCTGGGACCTGTTATCCTTCGCTTGGGGTGGACTTTGAAGAGCTGGCGGCCTCAGGGGGAGGATGAAGAGGAGGGGGAGCAAGAAGGGACCGTACTGGATGACGCGTCGGTTAGTGCCGAGGGGCCGGGTGCCGAGGAACGTGCGGTTGACAACGATCCGAAGGACGGCCTGAGGGATGGCGACCAGGCGGCCTTGTAGACGCCCTCAGGGAATTTTTGGACTTGGGGTCTCCCCCCCCCCATCTTTTTTGACTGTGGGGCGGGGGCGACCATGGGCGATTTTGTAAGGTCTTCCCCGCCGATACCTATTTGAAAGGTTTGCCTAAGGGATATATGAATGAAACGCAAGTATTTGCTGTCTGATGTGGTTTGAACTTCCTCTCGTATCTTGAATATAAATAGTAATAATAAGAAACAAAATTTTGCATGGGAGGGTGGAATGAGCGAGTAGCTTGGCCCCTACCCTTCTCCGATTTGGGTGGCGAAGCTCCGTAAGCTTGCCTCAGAGTTTGGAGACAAGTAGATTTTTCTACATGGAGGAGTGAATTGGGTGATTTGCATGGAAGGGCATTCCTTCAGGTTTTACAAGACACTTGACAGTGTTTGAACGAGCGTGATGCCCTTCGTAGACGGACTAGTGTGTTGTTCTACTTTGCTGTAAGCTTTTCTCGACGGGCGAATGGAGGCTTTAGGCGTGGCCTTCCTTCTCTACCGATACTCGTTGCGTCCTCTTTTGCCTCCTCGATGATGGCGTGTTGCTTGATGTCTTCTGGTAGTTCCCCAGGCTTGGTAGGCAACACTGGGAGAGGAGGAGCAGGAGGGGTCAGGGTGGTGTAGCCTGCACGGGAGGTCGAGGAGTGGAAGGCGGGCCATTGGAGGGCGGAGGGACATGTTGTTTGGGAACGGGGTGCCCAATGGGGTGATTTGGGGCGACGATGCCTCCCTGGAGGTGGAGGTCATCGCGGAGTGGGCGCTGGAAGGGAGGAGCGGTCCACGATGGGTCCCCTGTTGCAAGTTTTCCAGGAGAAGTCGAGGAGTGGAAGGCGGGCCGCCCTATATGTAAGAGGAATAACTCGTCGACGATCTGCCTGTAAGATGAATCACTCATCAGAGAGGCATGGTCGATTGAAGACCGAGGGCCTATCCATCGAATGGGCCGGAGGGGTGGATGCTTAGAAGGATCTAAGGGCGGACTTGCGTTAATACCGCGGATTTGTGGGAGACTGAATATGGGGGTGTTTCGCCCCCTTTCACTATTCATGGAGAGCAGACTAATGCTTAATTTCTTCTCCCTCTCCTCCTTTGGCAAGAATATTTATAGGTGCTGGGGAGTCGGCGACCTCTGACATGATGAGCTGGCATGGTGAGCTGGCTTGTCATGGTCGAGTCAATCAAACCAACCTTTTTCAGGTGCGTGAAGCATCATGCTCGCTTTTGTCAGAATCGCCATTGTCAGACCCGCTTTCGTCAGATTTGCCATCGTTAGGCTTGCTTTTATCAGCCTAGGTGCTATCAGGCGGTGTGTTGTCAGTGATGGCGGGTCTCCCGAGGGTGCATCCGTCCAGTTAGGTCACGTCAGGGACGCACTTCCTGGGGGCCATGGGGCATGCCCCGGGGTACCCGTCGTAGGGGCACGGAAGCCGTAGCTCGGCCAGTGCCCTTCTCCGGTTTGGTTGGCAAAGCTCCGTAAGCTTGCCCCGGAGTCTTCATTGGAGGGGGAGCGAGCAAGTAGCTCGGCCCGTTCCCTTCTTCGGTTTGGGTGCCGAGGACGGAACTTTCCCCAGAGTCTTCATTTGAGGGGTGGAGGGAGCCGTAGCTCAGCCCGTGCCCTTTTTCTTTGGTTTGGATGGCGAAGCTCTGTAAGCTTGCCCCGGAGTCTTTGACTTGAGGCGGGAGGGAGTCGTAACTCGGGCCGTGCCCTTTTTCTCCGGTTTGGGTGGCGAAGCTCCGTAAGCTTACCCCGGAGTCTTTGAGAGGACGGGTATGGGGCCGTCGCCTACCCTGCAACCTCTGTATTCGGATGGGTATTGGGCCGTCACCTACCCTATATTTCTCATTCGGGTTTGGGTAGCGAGGACGGATCCTGCCCTGGAGTCTTCACTTGAGGGGGGAGGGAGCCGTAGCTCAGCCCTTGTCCTTTTTCTCCGGTTTGGGTGGCGAAGCTTCGTAAGCTTGTCCTGGAATCTTTGACTTGAGGGGGGAGGGAGCCGTAGCTCGGTACGTGCCCTTTTTCTCTGGTTTGGGTGGCAAAGCTCCATAAGCTTGCCTTAGAGTCTTTGAGAGGGCGGGTATGGGGCCGCCGCCAACCCTACAACCTCTGTATTCGGACGGGTATTGGGCCGTTGCCCTGCATTTGCCATTACGGTTTGGGTGGCGAGGACAGATCCTGCCCTGGAGTCTTCACTTGAGGAGGGAAGGGAGCCGTAGCTCGACCTGTGCCCTTTTTCTCCGGTTTGGGTGGCGAAGCTCCGTAAGCTTGCCCTGGAGTCTTTGACTTGGGAGGGGAGGGAGCCGTAGCTCGGCCCGTGCCTTTTTCTCCGATTTGGGTGGTGAAGCTCCGTAAGCTTGCCCCGAAGTCTTTGAAAGGGCGGGTATGTGGCCGTCGCCTACCCCGCAACCTCTGTATTCGGACGGGTATTAGGTCGTCGCCTACCCCGCATTTTCCATTCCGGTTTGGGTGGCAAGGACGGATCCTGCCCCGGAGTCTTCACTTGAGGGGGGAGGGAGCCGTAGCTCGGCCCGTGCCCTTTTCTCCGATTTGGGTGGCGAATCTCCGTAAGCTTGCCCCGGAGTCTTTGACTTGAGGGGGAAGGGAGCTGTAGCTCAGTCCGTGCCCTTTTTCTCCGGTTTGGGTGGCGAAGCTCCGTAAGCTTGCCCCGGATTCTTTGAGAATGTGCGTGGGGGACTGAAATTTTTCAAGTAGATATGGTAAAATTCGAAAATCTGCTGGAAAAGGAGGATTTCATTAAAAACTTACAAAATCATTGATAATACTTCAACAGGTGTTCCGCATTCCACGGGTGGGCTAGCTCGCCGCCGTCCAGGGTTGCTAGGATGTATGTGGCCGGCCCGATGATGTCGATGATTTAATAAGGCCCTTCTGATTTTGGTGCCAGCTTCCCTCGACGGGCGATCTCTGGTTTGAAGGTCACGTCTCTGAGGACTAGGTCGTCGATCCTGAAGCTCAGCTTCTTCACCCGGGAGTTGTAGTGCCGAGCCATCATCTGGCTGTGTCGAACGAGATTCGTCAAGGCCAGATCTCTGACTTCGTCAATGAGCTCGAGGTTGAGGCCGAGGCCCTCCACATTGATATCTTCATCGAAGTATCGAAGCCGAAGAGTCTCCTCTCCCACCTCTACGGGGGCAACCGCCTCCGACCCAAATGCCAGCATGAACGGGCTCTCTCCGGTCAAAGCTTTGTGTGTCTTGCGGTATGACCAGAGAATGCCCGGTAGCTCGTCCACCCAAGATCCGAGAGCATTGCCGACCTTTTTCTTCAGGGGTCCCAGTATGCACTTGTTTGCCACCTTCGCCATCCCATTGCACTGTGGGTGGGCCATTAAGCAAAGTGAAGCTTGATCCCCCACCCCGAACAGAAACCTCGGAAGCCCTTGCAATCGAACTGCCTTCCGTTATCTGTTACTATGGAGCGGGGCACCCCAAATCGGTAGATGACAGACTTCCAAATGAAGTTCTTCATGTTCGTCCATGTGATATGCACCAGAGGTTCAGCCTCGATCCATTTGGTGAAATAGTCGACGGTAACGACCAGGTACTTCCTCCCCTCGGAGGCCTTCGGGAAAGATCCGATGATGTCAAGTCCCCTCTTAGTGAAAGGGACCGGGCTGAGGATGGGGACCAAGTTGGCTGGTGACGCCGTAGTGTGCCTGCTAAACTTTTGGCATTCCCCGTATTTCTTGACGTACTGGGCCACATCGTGAATCATGGTTGGCTAGTAGTAACCCTGACGCACTATCTTGTGGGCGATAGTGCGTCCGCTGTAGTGGTTTCTACAGATGCCTTCGTGCACCTCGCAAACAACTTGTTCGGCCTGGCCTGGCCCCAGACATTTTAGGTAAGGTAGGACCTCAAATCTCGCACGGTGGCGGCGATACAGCACTCCGTCGAAGAGCACGAATGACTAGGCTCACCTCTCGATCTTCTTAGCTTTGAGTCGCTCCTCCGATATGGCTCCCGTCTCTAGGTAATCCATTATCAGGCTCATCCAAGTCGTCGTCTGGCGGACACACATTAGCTCGTCTTCCTTAATGGTAGGTGTCAGCCGGTTCTCGACGAAAATGGCCTTCCCAATCTCGGCAAGGGAGAAGGAGGCCAGCTTTGACAGGGCGTCGGCCCGGAGATTGTGGGAGCAAGGTAGGTGCTGGACCTCTGTTCTCTTGAATTTCTGGAGCTCGGCCTGGATGCGCTTAAGGTAGAGTTTCATCACCTCCTTCTGGGCCTCAAAGCTCCCTTGGACCTGTTGGACGACGAGCCATGAGTCGCTCAGCGATAACACGTCTTTCGCCCCCATCGCTCGGTACAGCTTCAATCCATTGACTGCGGCTTCGTATTCCACGACATTGTTGGTTACCGTGAAGCTAAAGCGCAGTGCGTACTCCAGCAGGCATCTGTCGGGAGTTTGGATGATGATGCCTGCTCCTGTTCCGGACCATGTGGCCGACCCATCGATGTGGACGGTCCATAACTTGCCCACTTCTTCTTGGGCGGGCATCGAGGGGTTGACTACTTCCAGCGCTCTCTGACACGCAGCGGTCGGCTAAGCGCTTGGCGGTTCTTCGGGAAGATCTCCGATGGTGCACTCTACCACGAAATCCGCCAGTGCTTGGCCCTTGATTGACGTTCGGGTCTGGTAAACTATATCAAACTTGCTGAGCTCGATTCTCCAGTTGAGCATTCTGCCCGATCGCTCTAACCTCTTCAGGTTCTTTTCGAGCGGCAGGTTGGTGTGGACAGCGATGGTGTGCGCTTGAAAGTATGGACGGAGCTTCCTTGCCGCTGTGACGAGACAGTAGGCGACCTTCTCTATAGGGCAATAACTGGTCTCTGCATCCCAGAGCACCCGGCTTGCATAGTAGACCAGTCGTTGTACGTCCTTTTTTCCTTGATCAAGACCAAGCTGACGGCCTCTTCACTGGTGGCCAGGTACAGTTCCAGCTATTTGCTTGAACGCGTCTCAAGTATGTGATGCTTAAGCGCTGCTCCCAAGTGTAGGAGGACGTCAAGTAATAAATTTATATCCGGTGAGACTGGGTCAGATCACGGGGACAAGTCGTTTTGTAATCGCAAGTTCAATTAATAAAGGAGAGATAAAGACGAAAATACAACCAACTAAGCTAATGGTGGAAATGCGCGTGAAAATATGGGTGAGACCATCTACCAAACCAACATCCTAGGCTTCGAGAATCGGAGAGGGAAATAGGCGAGGAAGCTTGTGTGGTGTGTGGAAATGAGGTTGCTAAGCATATGGGTTCAATCCGAGGATAACTCAATTGTCTTTCCGGCTAAGGAAAGCGCAATCAGTGAAAGTGGCATTTTAACAAACACTTGGTGTGCAATGAAAGTAGGGTATGGAAAATCGAGATAATAAACAACCATGCATATATGAATGGTACCACTAGGCAAACTCCACTCTAGGGATACCAACTAGGATCCCTAATTCAAAGTATATCGCAAAAAAATCCTACCATATAAACTTTTAAACATGCAAGATTGAAATTCCATAGCCCAAGCAAGCAACATTACCACACAACCACACACAATGAGATCTAGCTACTCATAGCAATAAAAGAGACATTTTCATCTCTAAAGACCATCATCCAATATCATTACAAATGACCAAATCAAAATACACAAAGAAAGGGAAAGAGTTCACCAAGATTTCTCTAAGAAAAACATAAACTTTCTCTTCCAAAGTGCACCTCCAAGCTTTCTTGCTCCTCTCCAATGGCCTCTAACCCTAAGAATGAAAAAGAAGGAGAGTGGAATGAGGGAAAAAGGGGGGAGGAAAGCCCAAGAAATAAACTCAGAATTTCGGGTCTGAAAATAGCCCAAACGGGTCGGATCCGCGTCCAAACCCGCAACTAATCCCAAATCTGCAGAATTTTTCAGCAACGTCATCCTGTCTTGCGAAAATTCTAGAAAAATCATCCGACCTCGGATTGACGTGTTCCAGGCGGCGATGGAACCGTAACAAAGTGTACTCTAACAGAAAAATATCATTAGGCCGAAAAATATACTAGAATAATAGCAGATTTCTTCACAAGAGAGGCAAATCTGCAGAAATTTTCAGCACCGCCACCCTGTCTTACGAAAATTCTAGAAAAATCATCCGACCTCAGAATGATGTATTCCAGGTGGCGATGGAACCGTAACAAAGTGTAGAATACCAGAAAAATATCATTATGTCGGAATATATAATGTAATGATAGCAGAATTCTACACAAGAGGGAAAAAGCAGACTTTCTAGCCCAGAAATTTTTAGCACCGTCACATTGTCTTCCAAAAAATGCAGTAAATTGCTCCGACCTCCAAAAATTCTGGAAAAATATGCGTTAGAATCGGGACTTCACGAAATTCAACTGAAAAATAATAGAAGACCAAGATGAAGATTTCTAATAAGCTGTAAAAATTATGTTTTAAGCATATAAACACGGTAAGCTCCAATATTAAGTGATATCATCAAAATGCGCGTATCGGAGCCAAAATGAATACAAATTATGCACAAAATGCCATCTAATGATGGGTAAAATATACAATATTGAACCCTAATCACACCCCCAACTAGCTTTTTGCTAGTCCCTAGAAAAACAAGATTCCAATATACCAACTCATAAAAGAGAACAAATCCAAAACCAAAACTTCAATATGGCTCAAACCAACAAAGTACACGCAAATTTTGCATTCATTGAGATTAAAACATAAGCGTGTCATAGTATCACAATCTTCAAGAACTTGGCCAAAAATAACACTTAGCTTTCTTAATTCATGGAAGTTTGATATGTGGATCATGTTTATTCATGTTTTTTAATATGAAACTTAGAATGACCCATGTAACGAGGGTTCGGTCAATGACTCCCAAATCAGAAGATTTTGGGGCATTGTGCCAAAAAGGACCCCGCGGACCTAGTAACTCGAATCACCTAAGATTCACTTATTTTTCTCTCGTGCACTCCCCTAAATCCTATCTTTCGACACGAATCCCCAATGTTTCATGAGGACCCGGCTACTTGACAAAACTAGAAGTACGATGCACTTATTCTTTTTTTTTCTTTTTCTGTTTCTTTTTCTTTTCTTTCTCTTTTTTTCTTTTTTTGATCCAACACACCAATCAACCACTCATCAAGCATAAACCAAGCGTATATCTAAGTCCAAATTCCATCAAATTGAACACCAATCTACACTAATAACTTAATCCAACTCGTGCATCACAAAGTTTGTACAAAACTAATCCAAACCACATCGAAGACAAAATTCATCGAATATTGCACTAGTTTTACGAATAGCATATTAAAATTGATCTCATGAAGAAAAAGCAATAAATTGCATGACAATCACAATTTAGGAATTTGAACATAAGATTTGAACCCGAAAACATGCACGAAAATGAAACATGCAAGGGACTAAGCAAATAACTAGCAAGAGAGCAAGGAGGGTAAATGATATACTTGCAAAATGATTGGTGATGTCAAAATGGATGTCTCCAAAAAAAACAAAAAAAAATTAAACCAAAAACAACTATCTAAACATCCTAAAACCACATATTACTCCCCCCAACTAAAAACAAACATTGTCCTCAATGTTGAAAGAGAATACGTTTATTGAATTAAAACTATCCTAGAAAGCATAGAAAGTGCAAAAATTTAAATTTTTTACACTACTGGATAGAAGTCACCGGGGTCAAAAGGCGGATCACGTATGTCCAACGGTGGAGGAAGTAGCTCAATTAGATCCTTACGCTCCTCTGTGAGCGTCTTCCCTCCACGAATCACTTTGGACCCTAGCAACACAACTCCAAGTATCTCTCTAAAATATGCGACCATGTCCTGCAATAGATGAGTTGTATCAATCCAAAGTGGGCACTGTTGCCTTTCGATGAAAGTGACCCAAATATAATCGTCAAAGTAAAATAAAGAATTTGAAATATGTTGACGAAAACTCCATAAAATGGTTGCATCCATCTCGATACAATGCTCCACCACGGGGGAAAGGAATGAATGATCTTGGGACCAGACCAGTGGAAGGCATGTTTCAGGCTCTACCAAAATGATCGATGAGCTCGTGGCCATACTTGGCTCCTCCTCCTGTCCATCCAAAATATCACGCTCGTCCTCTCCATCTTTGCACACATCTCCTTCTCCCAAGCAAGAGGCAAGCAATACAAGACTCGAAATAATCTCCTGAATATACTGGCTCTGAGTCTCCATGCTCCGCAGAAAATATCGGGATTGAGCCTCCTGTCTCTGAATAAGCAATTGAAGCTCCTCGCCCAAGGGTTGTAAAGGTGCGTCCACGCTTGGCTCTCCTTGGTCAAGGCACGCTCCAACGGCATCACAATGAAGCGCTAACGGCTCACTTCCTGAAGTCCCATCCAATTGTTAATCCATATCCTCCATGGACTCCAGGTACTCCCAAGCATCCTCAGGTGACATGTCAAATAGAGCTCCATCGTCCATCATCGCCATGTAGTCTTGCATCTCCTCCCGCAGTCCCTCGTAGAAAAACTGGAAAAGATGGGCCATCGTGAATCCATGATGTGGACAGCCGCTTAATAAATCCATGAACCTCCTCCAAGCTTGATAGAAGGATTCACCGTCAATTTGAGTAAAGCCGGTAATTTTGATCTTCAAAGAAGTGGTCCTGCGCAAAGAAAATGAAAGTGCATCATACAAAGAATTTATGCCGTTAAAGTCCATAGCTCTTTTTTTGAATTTTTATAAAAGAAAATAAAAATAAAAATAGCAAAGGACTCAAAAAGTGAAAAATAAAGAAATCTGAAATCAAAAAGTGAAAAGTGAAAAATAAAGAATCGAAAAAGACTCACACTAATAGTGGGAAGTATTTCGCCAAAATTTCCAAAATCAATCAAAAATGTAAATGCAAAAACCGTTGTCCCCGGCAACGGCGCCAATTGCTTGAACGCGTCTCAAGTATGTGATGCTTGAGCGCTACTCCCAAGTGTAGGAGGACGTCAAGTAATAAATTTATCCGGTGAGACCGGGTCGGATCACGGGGACAAGTCGTTTTGCAATCGCAAGTTCAATTAATAAAGGAGAGATAAAGGCGAAGCTACAACCAACTAAGCTAACGATGGAAATGGGCGTGAAAATGTGGGT
Organism: Scilla litardierei; assembly: GCA_030789695.1. NCBI lineage: Eukaryota > Viridiplantae > Streptophyta > Magnoliopsida > Asparagales > Asparagaceae > Scilla > Scilla litardierei. Next base: position 70,914,139 of record CM061134.1, on the reverse strand, counting down.
GAGACCATCTACCAAACCAACATCCTAGGGTTCGAGAATCGGCGAGGCAAATAGGCGAGGAGGCTTGTGTGGTGTGTGGAATGAGGTTGCTAAGCATATGTGTTCAATCCGAGGATAACTCAATTGTCTTTCCGGCTAAGGAAAGCGCAATCGGTGGATGTGGCATTTTAACAAACACTTGGCGTGCAATGAAAGTAGGGTATGGAAAATCGAGATAATAAACAACCAAGCATACAAGAATGGTACCACTAGGCAAACTCCACTCTAGGGATACCCACTAGGATCCCTAATTCAAATTATATCCCAAAAAATCCAACCACATAAACTTTTAAACGTGCAAGATTGAAATTACATAGCCCAAGCAAGCAACATCACTACACAATGAGATCTAGCTACTCATAGCAATACAAGAGACATTTTCATCTCTAAAAACCATCATCCAATATTATTACAATAACCAAAATCAAATACACAAAATAAAGGGAAGAGATCACCAAAGATTTCTCTTAAGAAAATACAAATTTTCCTCCAATGATTGTGCTCCTCCAAGCTTTCTTGCTTCTCTCCAATGGCCTCTAACCCTAAGAATGAAGAAGAATGAGAGTGGAATGAGGGAAAAAGAGGGGAGGAAAGACCAAGAAATAGACTCAGAATTTCGAGTCTGAAAACAGCCCAAACGGGTCGGATCCGCGCCCAAACCCGCAACTAATGCCTAAATCTGCAGAAATTTTTAGCACCGCCACCCTGTCTTGCGAAAATTCTAGAAAAATCATCCGACCTCGGATTGACGTGTTCCAGGCGGCAATGGAACCATAACAAAGTGTACTCTAACAGAAAAATATCATTAGGCCAAAAAATACACTGGAATGATAGCAGATTTCTTCACAAGAGGGGCACATCTGCAGAAATTTTCAGCACCGCCACACTGTCTTGCGAAAATTCTAGAAAAATCATCTGATCTCGGCATAACGTGTTCTAGGCGGCGATGGAACCGTAACAAAGTGTAGAATACCAGAAAAATATCATTATGTCGAAATATATGCTGTAATTGATAGCAGAAGTCTGCACAAGAGGGGAAAAGCAGACTTTCTAGCCCAGAAATTTTCAGCACCGTCACATTGTCTTCCAAAAAATACAGTAAATTGCCCCGACCTCCAAAAATTCTGGAAAAATATGCGTTGGAATCGGGACTTCACGAAATTCAACTGAAAAATAATAGAAGACCAAGATGAAGATGCTAATAAGCTGTAAAAATTATGTTTTAAGCATATAAAAACGGTAAGCTCCAATATTAAGTGATATCATCAAAATGCGCGTATCGGAGCCAAAATGAATACAAATTATGCACAAAATATCATCTAATGAGGGGTAAAATATACAATATTGAACCCTAATCACACCCCCAACTAGCTTTTTGCTAGTCCCTAGCAAAACAAGCGATATATTCGGATTCACAATATAGCACACATCAAACTCCACAATATTCATGGCACATGAAATTTTTTCAATATAAACTCAATTCCAATATACCAACTCATAAAAGAGAGCAAATCCAAGACCAAAACTCCAATATGGCTCAAACCAACAAAGTACAAGCAAATTTTGCATTCATTGAGATTAAAACATAAGCGTGTCATAGTATCACAATCTTCAAGAACTTGGCCAAAAATAACACTTAGCTTTCTTAATTCATGGAAGTTTGATATGTGGATCATGTTTATTCATGTTTTTTTAATATGAAACTTAGAATGACCCATGTAACGAGGGTTCGGTCAATGACTCCCAAATCAGAAGATTTTGGGGCATTGGGCCAAAAAGGACCCCGCGGACCTAGTAACTCGAATCACCTAAGATTCACTTATTTTTCTCTCGTACACTCCCCTAAATCCTATCTTTCGACACGAATCTCCAATGTTTCATGAGGACCCGGCTACTTGACAAAACTAGAAGAACGATGCACTTATTCTTTTTTCTTTTTCATTTTCTTTTGCTTTTCTTTCTCTTTTTTTTCTTTTTTTGATCCAACACACCAATCAACCACTCCTCAAGCATAAACCAAGCGTATATCCAAGGCCAAATTCCATCAAATTGAACACCAATCTACACTAATGACTTAATCCAACTCGTGCATCACAAAGTTTGTACAAAACTAATCCAAACCACATCGAAGACATAATTCATCGAATTATGCACTAGTTTTATGAATAGCATATTAAAATTGATCTCATGAAGAAAAAGCAATAAAATGCATGACAATCACAATTTAGGAATTTGAACATAAGATTTGAATTCGAAAACATGCACGAAAATGAAACATGCAAGGGACTAAGCAAATAACTAGCAAGAGAGTAAGGAGGGTAAATGATATACTTGCAAAACGATTGGTGATGTCAAAATGGATGTCTACAAAAAAACAAAAAAAATTAAACCAAAAACAACTAACTAAACATCCTAAAACCACATACTACTCCCCCCCCCAACTAAAGAAAAATATTGTCCTCACTGTTGAAAGAGAATACATTTATTGAATTAAAACTATCCTAGAAAGCATAGAAAGTGCAAAAATTTAAATTTTCTACACTACTGGATAGAAGTCACCGGGATCAAAAGGCGGATCACGTATGTCCAACGGTGGAGGAAGTAGCTCAATTAGATCCTTACGCTCCTCTGAGAGCGTCTTCCCTCCACGAATCACTTTGGACCCTAGCAACACAACTCCAAGTATCTCTCTAAAATATTCGACCATGTCCAACAAGAGATGAGCTGTATCAATCCAAAGTGGGCACCGATGCCTTTCGATGAAAGTGACCCAAATATAATCGTCAAAGTAAAAAAAAGAATTTGAAATATGTTGACGAAAACTCCCTAAAATGGTTGTATCCATCTCGATACAATGCTCCACCATGGGGGAAAGGAATGAATGATCATGTGACCAGACCAGGGGAAGGCACGTTTCAGGCTCTACCAAAATGATCGATGAGCTCGTGGCCATACTTGGCTCCTCCTCCTGTCCATCCAAAATATCACGCTCGTCCTCTCCATCTTTGCACACAATACCTGCGAGTGAAGAAGAGTCCAAATCAGATAATAAATTTTTTTGAGTGGTTGGATTGCCTTCTCCCAAGCAAAAGGAAAGCAAGGCAAGACTCGAAATGATCTCATGGATATACTGGCTTCGAGTCTCCATGCTCCGCAGAAAATATCGGGATTGAGCCTCATGTGTCTGAATAAGCAATTGAAGTTCCTCGCCCAAGGGTTGCAAGGGTGTGTCCACGATTTGCTCTCCTTGGTCAAGGGATGATCCAATGCTATCATGATCTGGCGGTAATGGATCACTCCCTAAAGTCCCTTCCAATGGTCGTGTCGTATCCTCCATGGACTCCAAGTACTCCCAAGCATCCACAGGTGACATGTCAAATAGAGCTCCATCGTCTAACATCTCCATGTAGTCCTGCATCTCCTCCTGCAGTCCCTCGTAGAAAAATTGAAAAAGATGGGCCATCGTGAATCCATGATGTGGACAACTGCTTAATAAATCCATGAACCTCCTCCAAGCTTGATAGAAGGATTCACCGTCAATTTGAGCAAAGCCGGCAATTTTGAGCTTCAAAGAAGTGGTCCTGTGTAAAGAAAATGAAAGTGCATCATACAAAGAATTTATGTCGTTAAAGTCCATAGCTTTTTTTTGAATTTTTATAAAGGAAAATGAAAATAAAGATAGCAAAGGACTCAAAAAGTGAAAATTAAATAAAGATGAAAGATAATAAATGGAAGATAAAGAATAAAAAAGACTCACACTAAATTGTAGGATGTATCACGTCAAAATTTCCTAAACCAATAAAAAATGTAAATGCAAAAACCGTTGTCCCCGGCAACGGCGCCAATTGCTTGAACGCGTCTCAAGTATGTGATGCTTGAGCGCTACTCCCAAGTGTAGAAGGACGTCAAGTAATAAATTTATCCGGTGAGACCGGGTCGGATCACGGGGACAAGTCATTTTGCAATCGCAAGTTCAATTAATAAAGGAGAGATAAAGGCGAAGCTACAACCAACTAAGCTAACGATGGAAATGGGCGTGAAAATGTGGGTGAGACCATCTACCAAACCAACATCCTAGGGTTCGAGAATCGACGAGGCAAATAGGCGAGGAGGCTTGTGTGGTGTGTGGGAATGAGGTTGCTAAGCATATGTGTTCAATCCGAGGATACCTCAATTGTCTTTCCGGCTAAGGAAAGCACAATCGGTGGATGTGGCATTTTAATAAACACTTGGTGTGCAATGAAAGTAGGGTATGGAAAATCGAGATAATAAACAACCAAGCATACAAGAATGGTACCACTAGGCAAACTCCACTCTAGGGATACCCACTAGGATCCCTAATTCAAATTATATCCCAAAAAATCCAACCACATAAACTTTTAAACGTGCAAGATTGAAATTACATAGCCCAAGCAAGCAACATCACTACACAATGAGATCTAGCTACTCATAGCAATAAAAGAGACATTTTCATCTCTAAAAACCATCATCCAATATTATTACAATAACCAAAATCAAATACACAAAATAAAGGGAAGAGATCACCAAATATTTCTCTTAAGAAAATACAACTTTTCCACCAATGATTGTGCTCCTCCAAGCTTTCTTGCTCCTCTCCAATGGCCTCTAACCCTAAGAATGAAGAAGAATGAGAGTGGAATGAGGGAAAAAGAGGGGAGAAAAGCCCAAGAAATAGACTCAGAATTTCGGGTCTGAAAACAGCCCAAACGGGTCGGATCCGCGCCCAAACCTGCAACTAATGCCTAAATCTGCAGAAATTTTTAGCACCGCCACCCTGTCTTGCGAAAATTCTAGAAAAATCATCCGACCTCGGATTGACGTGTTCCAGGCGGCGATGGAACCGTAACAAAGTGTACTCTAACAAAAAATATCATTAGGCCGAAAAATACACTGGAATAATAGCAGATTTCTTCACAAGAGGGGCACATCTGCAGAAATTTTCAGCACCGCCACACTGTCTTGCGAAAATTCTAGAAAAATCATCCGACCTCGGAATGACGTGTTCCAGGCGGCGATGGAACCGTAACAGAGTGTAGAATACCAAAAAATATCATTATGTCGAAATATATGCTTTAATGCTAGCAGAATTCTTCACAAGAGGGGAAAAGCAGACTTTCTAGCCCAGAAATTTTCAGCACCGTCACATTGTCTTCCAAAAAATGCAGTAAATTGCTCCGACCTCCAAAAATTCTGGAAAAATATGCGTTGGAATCGGCACTTCACGAAATTCAACTGAAAAATAATAGAAGACCAAGATGAAGATGCTAATAAGCTGTAAAAATTATGTTTTAAGCATATAAAAACGGTAAGCTCCAATATTAAGTGATGTCATCAAAATGCGCGTATCGGAGCCAAAATGAATACAAATTATGCACAAAATGTCATCTAATGAGGGGTAAAATATACAATATTGAACCCTAATCACTATTCTACCTCCTCGGGCTTCGTGAGCAGCGGTTGGCTCTGTAGGTAAGCTCACAGCTCAACGAATGCTTGGGTGCATGCGTCGTACCATCGGATCACTCTTCTATCAATCTTCTTTGCGGCGAGGGCCTACCGTAAGACTCTGAAGTGTAGGATCCTGTCAAAACAGCATTGTTAGGATTGAAATAAAGTAGAGACTTACGTTTGCATACACGACACCGTAGTCTCTGAACTTTGCCCTCGGATTCACCACAACGGTCGATACTTCGTCACAGAGGATCGAAGCAGAGTTTCACCGCCTAAATCTCTAACTAGAAGAGGATTTTAATGGAAGGGAGAGAAGAACATAAGAATGCCTTATGCAAACTTATGGCATGGAAAGTGTGAATGAATGCCTTACCCTTGGGTCCTATTAATAGGCTTTAGGGGTAGTTATTGTAGGAAATAACTAAATATAAGCTTATTAACCTATATTAGCACATTCATTTATCTTCTTCTTTATCCACTTATCAAGTGCCATTTTGCACTTATAAAGTGGCTTTTTCCACTTATCGAGTGGCTTTTTCCACTTATCGAGTGGTCCTTTTCACACGAGAAAAGGTTCCATTCGCGCACGCCTTCGTGCACGCGACATCTGAGGTCTGTATACCCTCATACATCCCCTCATGGGTGTATTTATTTCGTCCATATCCAACATCTCCCACTCACACTTGAGGGGATTGTAAGGAAACATATTTTCCTTTAACTCTTCTGTTTGTCATACCGAGAAATAGGCCGTGTGACCGTCATGTGCATAGAGTCCGCTGTTGTGCACTTGTTAGATATACACAACACTCCTCGAGGAGCAAAGTTGAGTAGATCAACGCATGCTTTACCCTAGATTTATTTCTTCACATTTCTTATACTTTATATTCAACAATTGAATCCCATCTGGATTACAATTGGCTGGCCAGCTTTGAATCTTTAAAGTCCAAATGTGAATATGAAATTAATCTTCCTCTTCTTGCGATCCTTTCGATCTTGACTTGACTTGCTTTTCTAACATGCCCCGCCGGACTGAATTAACCATAGTCCTTAAGTAACATGCTAAGATAGCAATCACCCAGTCAAATCTAAAGGAGCCAATTAGAGTCCATAAGGGTAATGAGTTAAGACCCATGTGGTCTTTGGGTCTCACATAATAGTAAACTTTTTTTACTATTCTAACCCAATGGTCAAAAATGCATACGTAGTATGAATACGTATTACAACATCACTCCTTTCCCAGGGAGCGTATGTCTCAATGATGTTATAAGGATGATAATCAGACACCACAATGTCTGACTTTGGGTCACTTTCACTACTCAAATAATCTTCTGGACCCACATCCTGCATAAGACAGATAGGATTTCAAAAATCCTCTTAGATCTTTGTAAGCATCCATATGATGCAGATCTTTCATACGACTATTTTGTTTAAGTCATGACTCTAAATCATCCGTCTGACGATTTTGACTTTAAACAGGTCTCATCTTTATTTTATCCATCTGATATAATAAAGGCGGTTGCTCATGTGAGAGAGCCAACCTCAATCTGTCCGACATACTAGAAAGTATAGCTGAGATTTCAAAAAATGTACACAAACATTTCTCAGAAATTCATATGCAATGTTAAAAAGAACTTATTCTTTTATTAAATTTGATCTTTCTCAGACATGGGAATATATATTGGTACAACTCAGCTCTTACGTAATCCTTGGGATGATAAGTGTTTATAAAACACATTTCTGGGGATCGCTTTCGTAAGCGGATCCTCTATCATCTCATGCATAGATATGTACCTTATGTCTACCTTCTTGGTTTTATCATAGTCTTTTGCAAATTCGTATCGGATATCAATGTGTTTGATCTTACAAGACACATTATCCTCTTAACCGCTTTTCAGTGTACTTGCCCTGGATTGGATTGGTAACGGCTTACCATTTCCAACGGCAAAACAGATGTCCGGTCTCGTACACACCATAGCGTCCATAAGACTATCAACTGCACTGGAATATGGAACTTTTTCCATAATTTCCTTTTCCTTTTGGTTCTTTGGACACGATTCCAGATATAAATTATCGCATATGCTTATACGAATATTAATGGACTTGCAGTCCTGCATATCAAGGCGTTCTAGAACCTTCTTTATATAAGTCTCCTAAGAGAGAAAGAAGTATCTTCGAACGATTCCTTGAAATCTTAACTCCAAGGATATATGCGGCTTTTCCTATGCCTATCATCTCAAATACTGATGAAAGCCAAGCCTTGATACTCATCACAAATCCCTTGTCATTTTCGGCTATTAAAATGTCATCTACATATAGAGACATGATAATATACTAGCTTTTAATCCTCTTGATATATACTCAGTTATCTTCATCAAGCATGGTAAAACCGTTTGATAACTTTATGAAATCGTATATACCATTGCCTCGAAGATTGTTTAAGACCATATATGGACTTATGAAGTTTACAAACCTTATGTTCGTTTCCTTCTTTTACAAACCCTGTTGGTTGTTCCATATAGATCTCATCGTCCAATTCTCCATTGAGAAAGGCAATCTTTACATCCATTTGATGTAATTCTAGGTCTAAGCAAGCCACCATTGCCAGAATCAGGCGAATCGAGGTAAAACAAACAGCATGTGAGAAGGTCTCTTCGTAGTCTATCCCTTCCTGTTGCGTAAAACCTTTCGCGACGAGGCGAGCTTTATATCTGTCAATAGAGCCATCAGCCTTATGCTTGATCTTGAGAACCCATTTGTTCCCAATAGCTCTACGTCCTCTGGGTAAGTCAACTAAGTCCCAGACTTGGTTAACCTTCATGGATTCTAATTCCTCCCTCATCGCTTCCATCCATTTGTCTTTAGCAGGGTATGATACGGCCTGATTGAAAAGTAGCAGGCTCGTAACCTTGTACGATTACTATGTCGTATTTGAGATTCATCAAGTCCTTGTTGACTCGAATTTAGATCAATTCTAATATCACTCCCACTTGGAATGTCGTTAGAATTGCTCCCACTTGGATCATTATTCCCTGTATGGAATAGGATAATCGTCATTTGTATCATCCATTGGTGAAGATTGAAACGTATTTTTGTCTTCACCAAGAATTCTCCCACTCGAATGAGGTAATCCTTCTTGATCATAAATCTCAAATAGAGATAAGTCCTGACTTATCTCGCCCTGTCTTGGAAACTCATTTTCCAAGAAAGTGACATCCCTCGACTCAAACTCAATTAGACCTCCATTGTCTTCCTGACTAACAAAAACATAACATTTGGAGTTTTCTGCGTATCGTATAAAGATACATTTCCTTCCCCTTGGCCCAAGTTTGCCATACTTATGGGAGGAAATATGTGCGTAGGATGCACAACCCCAAGGTTTCAAAATGTTTAAGTCAGGAGACCTTTGGTTCCACAACTCATAAGGAGTGGAGCTAACTGATTTCGAGGGTACGCGGTTCAAAATGAAAGCGGCCGTCAATAATGCATTACCCCAAAAGGTGATTGGCAAGTTAGCTTGTGTCATCATTGAACGGACCATTTTCATTAAAGTCCTATTCCTCCTTTCTGCAACACCAATTTGTTGAGGAGTATAAGGCATAGTTACCTGATGTACTATGCCTTTTTCATCACAAAGTTCCTTAAAACTTGTTGATTGATATTCACCGCCCCTATCGGTTCGCAAGACCTTAATCTTGCGATCTAATTGATTCTCCACTAAACTCATATAGTTTTTAAAGTAGGTTTAGTGCTTCACTTTGTGGGATATCAAATAGATATGACCGAATCGGGTGAAATCATCAATAAACGTGATGAAATAGGACTTCCCACGTCTTGTCTTGACATTCATCGGACCACATATGTCCGAATGGATAAGCTGTAATGGAACCTCGGCCCTTGTGCCGGTTCCAAACGGCTTGCGACAAGATTTCCTCACAAGGCAATGTTCGCAGGTCGACATTTCGACCTTTGAAACATTGGATAGAAGGCCACGTTTGGCAAGTCTATCCATACGCGTTAGTCCACTATGACCAAGCCTTACGTGCCAACAAATTAATTAGACTCATTATTCAAAGAATTTGTCACAAGGAAATTTTCATTACATGAGGAATCATACATTGTACTTATTACAATAAATCCTTTGAAAACATACCCTGTGCCAATTAAGGAATTATTACAAAATAGGTCCATATTACAATCATGAAGGAACCAACTATAACCAAGACCCATTAAATTGACCACAGTTTTAATATTCCTTTGAATATATGGAATGAAGAGAACATCATGAAGTAGGAGAGTGCGGTCGTTGTCCAAGACTAGCTTGCGAGTCCCAACGCCTTTCACTTCAACACGTGTGTTGTTTCCTACATTGATCCACTTCATTCCTTGGGGTATCCGGTGATACTCCACGAAGGACCATCTGTCCCCTTGCTATGTGGTCGGTGGCACCTGAATCAATTATCCAAAATGGATTAGATTCCATAAGAAATGTTGAACTATAAACACATATGTAACTAGTATAATTACAAGTTACCTCGTCACCTTCACCCGTACACGAACGAGCATAGTGACCGAACTTGTTGCACTTGAAGCACTTGATCTTCTTCAAGTCTTTCTTCTTGTGCCATTTCTTGTGCCCACCCTTATGTTTGGGTTTCTTGGTAGACTCAGGTTGCTTATTACGTTCATTAGTAAACTTCGAACCATATTTCCGTTTCTTTCCCCCGTGTGGAGAACTAGCAACCATATGCACTTCTGCACTTGGCTTGGCGGCCGCAAGCCGCTCTTCCTCTAACTCGAGGAGCTTAGAAACGTCGCTGAAGTTCTTGATGCTCTCATTATGAGTGAGATGCATCTTCATTTGGTCCCACCCATTTGGTAGGGAACGTATGACTGCTTGGATTTGTTGCTCATCAGTGAGCACATGATCTGCGTCCTTTAAATCTGAGATAAGATTCGCCATATGTCGCAGATGTTTCCCCATGGAATGATCTGGACGTTTCTTATATGAATCGAATCTTATAGTTAAGGCGCGAAGTTTGGACACCGATGTGCCACTGAACTTCTCCTCTAGCTTGGACAATATGTCCATGGCTAGGTCATGCTCTCGGAAGATGCGCATTATGTCATCGGCCATACTGGACAATAACGTAATGCGGGCTATCTTGTTCTTCCGAGACCAAGCATCAAAAGCTTCCTTGTCTCGTCTGTGTTGGGCCGTAGTGCCCAACTCGGGTTCAATCATGACGTTCTTTAGAGTTTCGAGCACTTCTTGCTCCTCTAGAACGTATTGTATCTTAATGGACCATAGTTTGTAATTATCGCCGTTGAGTTTTTCACTTCTGTTTAACTCAGCAACGATATTCTTTGAAGCGGAAGACATTTTACTTCTAAAATGCTGCAAAAGACACAAAACCGAAGGTTTGATCAGAACATTGCATAAAAATTCTTAAAATATATACAATTCCCACTTGAAATGAGAATAGAATATCCCATTTGGATAGTTCTAAAAATTCAAATCCCACTTGGAATTATATTATATTTGATAAGTTACTTTCGAAAAATATTGAAGATGTTGTTCTAGAATCGAAAAGGTCTCTACGATTCCAATCACCATCTAGAACAACCTTCAATATTCCCACATCACTTATCAAACAATCGTACTCTTATAGTACTAGCAGCGAAAAAACGAGTTTGAAAACGTATTTTTCAGATATAATTCCCACTTGAAATGATAATAGAATATCCCATTTGGATAGTTCTAAAATCAACTCCCACTTGGAATGATATTCATAATTTGATAAGTTAATTTCGAAAAATATTGAAGATGTTACTCTAGAATCGGAAAAGTCACTATGTTTCCCATCACCATCTAGAGCAACTTTCAATATTTCCCCATCACTTTATCAAATAATCGTACTCTTATAGTACTTCGCAGCGGAAAAGCGTTTTTGAAAACGTATTTTTCAAAACGTGTATTTCAACCTAGTACCCTTATGATACTAGAGAAATACTCGGCTATCCCTGACCATTGCCGGAGTAGAGCCGTAGCCATGCCAAGGCCGGATCCCCCTTGTGGGGATTTTTCTGCAAGCCACCGACGCCGGCTCCCGTATGGATCCAAGCGTTCCCTCCTTCAGGGGAATTTGCCGCAGAGAACTGCCGTCGGACTCGTAGGGGTTGACCATGCAAGCCACTGCCATGCATGTCCCCCTTTCGGTCACGTAAGCCCCCCCCCTCCATAGAAAAAAATGGGTTGATCAGGGCTCGACAATGGCTGAGGCCAGAGCCGGCAGTGGCCGGACACTGGGCTCGGCCAGGGCCAACAATGGCCCGGCCAGTGCCGGCCAGGCCGGCCCTCGGCCAGGGCCGGCCGTGGCCCTGGCAGCAGCCAGTGCCGGCCATTGGCCAGGCCCTGGCCGAGGCCAGGGCTGGCCAGGTCCTGGCCTCTGCCAGGGCCGGGGCCGGCCAGGCCCTGGCCAGAGGCCAGGGTGCTGCCCTGGCCTCTGCCAGGGTCGCCTGGCCCTGGCCGGGGGCCAGGGCACCTACCCTGGCCTCGGCCAAGGCGGCCAGGCCCTGGCCTGAGGCCAGGGTGCTGCCCTGGCCTCTGCCAGGGCGCTACCCTGGCCTCTGCCAGGGCGGCCTGGCCCTGGCCGGGGGCCAGGGCGGCCAGGGCTCCCTGGCCCTGGCCGTGGCCGGCCAGGGCCGGCCGGCCATGGCCTGGCCATGGCTTATTGGCCTTGACCGGCCATGGCCCTTTGGCCATGGCCGGTCTCCTCCCTTGCATGGGGTGGCCGCATGCACTCCTCCCCCTTGATGGGGTGGTCGCGATGGTTTTCGTCATTATTGGCCGTAGCCAACCCCCTCCGCATGGGGAGGGGGGATGCATTGCCTCCATTGCCCATATGGCCATAGATTTCATGCACCAAAATTCATCTTCCTCGATGGGAATAACCACCATCTTCTTCTCCGGTGAAGCACCCATTCGTCGAGAAAGTAGTTATCCTCCAATGGCCGTGTTCCAAAAAAATAACATACTTCAAAAACTCGTAAACTACGCGCTCCACATGAAGAGAGCGCCCATTCCCTATGAATGGAGACTCAGCATCCATGAAGAGAGCGAGTTTGATGATATGAACATTCGGTTCTTCCCGTCACGGAGAGTTCCTGCCATATCCGTAATGGTAGGAGACCCTAACGTGAAAAGAACAACCACTGCGTTCTCTCCGTCACGAAGCGTTCCTACCATATCCATAATGGTAGGATACCCATTCGTGAAAAAGACAACGACTCATTCATAGTTTCGACAGGGCGACGGTCCGACCGGAGCGAATCCGTATGGCTCTGATACCAATGTAGGATCCTGTCAAAACAGTGTTGTTAGGATCGAAATAAAGTAGAGACTTACGTTTGCGTACGCGACACCGTAGTCTCTGAACTTTGCCCTCAGATTCGCCACAACGGTCGATACTTCGTCACAGAGGATCGAAGCAGAGTTTCACCGCCTAAATCTCTAACTAGAAGAGGATTTTAATGGAAGGGAGAAGAAGAACATAAGGATGCCTTATGCAAACTTATGGCGTGGAAAGTGTGAATGAATGCCTTACCCTTGGGTCCTATTTATAGGCTTTAGGGGTAGTTATTGTAGGAAATAACTAAATATAAGCTTACTATCCTATATTAGCACATTCATTTATCTTCTTCTTTATCCACTTATCAAGTGCCATTTTGCACTTATAAAGTGGCTTTTTCCACTTATCGAGTGGCTTTTTCCACTTATCAAGTGGTCCTTTTCACACGAGAAAAGGTTCCATTCGCGCACACCTTCGTGCACGTGACATCTGAGGTCTATATACCCTTATACATCCCCTCATGGGTGTAATTATGTCGTCCATATCCAACATGAAGAACGGGAGCGACCTCTCCGCGGACTTCGACAGAAACCTCCCCAGGGCAAAGACCCTGCCGTTAAGCCGCTGCAAGTCTCGAATGGTCGCGGCTCTGTCATGTTGATAAGGGCCGACACCTTGTCTGGGTTCGCTTCAATTCCTCGCTTCGTTATCATGAAGCCAAGGAATTTCTCTGATTGCACGCCAAAGATGCACTTCACCGGGTTCAGCCTTAGATCAAATCGGCGCACCATCTGGAAGGTCTCCTGTAGGTCGGCGAGGTGGTCCGGGGCCTTCTTGCTCTTGACCAGCATATCATCGATGTAGACTTTCAGATTCCGCCCGACCTGGGAGCTAAAGATCTTGTCTATCATTCGCTGATAGGTTGCCCCAGTGTTCTTCAATCCGAACGGTATCTTTGTATAGCAGAAGGTGCCCTTGTCAGTTATGAAGGACGTCTTCTCCTCATCCTCCTTCGCCATCAGTATCTGGTTGTAGCCCGAGAATGCGTCCATATAGCTCAGCAACTCGTAGCCCGACGCCTAGTCGACCAGGTGGTCGATCCTTGGTAATGGAAAGCTGTCTTTCGGACTCACCTTATTGAGTTCCGTGAAGTCGATGCACATGCGCCACTTCCCGCTAGCCTTCTTTACCAAGACGACGTTGGCCAGCCAGTCCGGATAGCTCACCGGCCTGATGAACTTGGCCTGGAGAAGCCACTCCACCTCTTCGCTGGCCGCCCTCATCTTCTCCCCTCCGGAGCTCCTCTTCTTCTGCCGGACCGATCGAGACTCCGGGTCCGCGTTTAGCTTGTGGGAGATCACTGCAGGATCGACTCCGAGCATGTTCGATGACGACCAACTGAAGATGTCAGCGTTCTCTCTGAGGAGGTTGATAAGGTTCGTCCTTAAAGAGGCCGGAAGCTTCGTGCCGATGGAGACAGTCTTGCCCTCCTCGACAGCCACAGGTATTTCTTCGATCTCCTCTGTATGGGTGGGTCACTGGTCATAATAATCCTCCTGTTCGTCGAAGAGGTCGACTGATAAGGCCTGTTCCAGGGCCTTACGCTTGGTTGATTCCACGAAGCAACTCCGGGACAGCTTTTGGCTCCCCCGCACCTGGCCTACCACTCGCGGAGTCTAAAATTTAACCATTTGGTGTAGCAGGCTAGGGAGTGCTTCGACGTCGGTCATGTACGGCCGTCCTATGATCCCGTTGTATGTCGATGCAATGTCGACGACAACGAACTACGTCATGCACGTGACGACCCTCGGCTCCTCCCCCAGTGACACCGACAATGTGATTACCTTGGAAATAGGAACCGAGTGGCCGATGAACCCGACGATGGGTCCCGTGCAATGCCTTAAGTCAGCCAACTTTAGCCCCATCTTCTCAACGGTTGACATGAACAGAATATCACAGGAGCTTCTGGTGTCGATCAGGAGGCGGCTAATAATTGCCGTCCCGATCTGGGCTTCAGTGACGATGGAGTCGTCGTGCGGTAGCTCGACCCCTTCCAGGTCTTCATCAGTGAAAGTAATGGGCGGTCGAGCCACCCTCCTCTGCTTCGCCTCACCGCGAAGGCCCTTTACCATCACCTACCGAGCGTATGCCTTTTTGCCCGCAGATGACATGCCCCCTGATGACGGTCCACCGCATATCACATCTATATGCATGACCGCTCTTGGCAGGCGGGGCTCCTTCTGTTCGTTGCTTAGGGGTGGGTCCGGCCTCGTGCTCCCCACGGAGCTCTCTCCTCCCGAGTCGGCCTCCTGCCCTCGACGAAGCCCCCAAGGTGTCCCACTTGGATCAACCGCTCGATCTCCCTCTTCAGTGTGAAACAGTTGTCGGTGTCGTGACCGTGGTCGCGGTGGTATCGATAATTCTTCTGGAATTCCCTCCTCGCCGGATCTGATCTCAATTCTCATGGCGGGTCTGGAAGTAGTCCGGCCCTCGTCGTCGTGGTTAACACCTCTAGCATCGGGGCATTGAGCTGAGTGTATTGGGCCCGCAGAGGCCCCTCCGCACTATGGATTGCCCGTACGGGCTCTCTGGCAGCCACGAACTCCTGCACTGGGCCGGGACGATCTTACAAGCGACGCCTTTCTGGGTCGCATCTTGGCTGGGTCGGTTGGTCGTGGCCCCTGGGTCTTTCATCTTGCCTCGGCCTGGGGTTGGACCAATGTTCACCGAGGTGCGTCCCTACCCTGGCAACATCCTTCTTTGTTCCGAGGGCCTCCTCGCTCAGTATGTATCTCTCTGCCTGGACGATAAGCGCATCAAAATCAGCGGGCGGGTCACTGAGGAGGGACTTGTGAAGGCTTCGATTAGTCAGTCCAGCCTTGAAGGCCGCCAGAACCAGCTCGTCTCTGCAGGCCACCATGCTTAGCTTCTCATCTTGGAAGCGGCGTAGGTACTTTCCGATTATCTCCCTTTCCTTCTGGACGACCGTGAACAAGTAGTCCGTGGGTTTCTTCTTGGCCTGGAACTGCTGGCAGAATTTGTGAGATAATTCGTCAAAGTTCTCGATGGTCTGGGTGGGCAGCCAATGGTACCACTCCAGGGCCGAGTCCCGCAGACTCTACTGGAACCCTCGGCAAAGGAGCGCATCGTCTTCGTCCTACATCTCCATCGCCCCTCGATACTGTTGCACATGCGTGAGGAGGGTCGCCCCTCCCGTTATAGACTGCTAGATAGGTGGCCTTGAACCTCGAGGGCCTCGGGGCCGAAGTTATCCACCGCGCCAATGGTGTGGCACCACGGGGTAAGCGGGGAGCTCAGGGGTGTGCTCCCTCGGTCTCTCTTGGGTTCGACTTTGCTTCCAGCCATGCTGGTGACGATCACCACACTCCGGGGAGGGAGATGGTCTCCTTGGAGGACTCCACCTGCGCGGAGGGGATCCAGCCGAGGGTGGCATACGGGCGTTCCTGTACCGTCGGCCCGAGGTCGACATCTTCGGGATCTCACGGTTCTCCCTGTTCCCCGGTCGGAGCCTCTTGTGCTCTGCGACGAGGAAACAGAGCTGCTGACGGATGGCTTCCTCATCGAAGCGATTTGGGGTGTGATCCCACCGTCTCTTTGGGGTACGGCTTTTGTCTCGGCCCTGTCGGTGACGGTCACCTCGCTCCAGCGAGGGGGCGGCCGTCGCAGAAGGCTCTGCCCTCGTAGTGGGGATCCGACCGAGGGTGGGCTACGCACATTCCTGCGCCATTAGCCCGAGGTTGACATCTCTGGGATCTCCCGGTTCTCCCGTCGGAGCCTCTTGCGCTCCGCGATGATGAAGCGGAGCTGACGACGAGCGGCTTCCTTGTCAAGGCGGGCTTTTTGAGTGGCCTCCGCCACTTCGTCTTGCCGTCTTTGATCTGTAGCCACTTCTTCATTGCGCCTTCGATGCCGCACAGCCTCCACCTCTTCATCCAAGAGCCTTTGTTGGGCCGCTATCTCCTCAGCAAGCCCTCTCTGCCCCCACTTCTTCTTCGAACCGAGGATGAAGATTTCGCCTCAAATTCAGGGGCTCGGAGAGGCCGGGGGGTGTACTGGCTGCGACCGCCCCGAGGTCTTCCATCATCTTGGTGAAGGCCTCGAAGCTTTGTTGGACAACACGGGCTGAGGCCTGGACGGTCTCCGCCATCACCTCAGGAGGGAGATTAGTAGAAGGGGTCTTCGGGTGAGATTGTGATTCTTGGTCCATGTGGGTTTTGTCGTGGTCAGCATTTCGATTCACATGTATGGAGTTAGACATGGGTGTGACCCTTCGTTCCCACAGATGGTGCCAATTGTTGCGGGGTAAAACTCACGTACAATGAATTTGTTTGTAGGGGAACCAACATCATGATGGTTATTTTGAGGGAAAGGAATTTGGGGGATTGGACTGGTTATGAGGGTAGTGACGAGGCTGAGCGCACTACGACGGCCGACCACGGGATCTGTTCCGCGAGGACTCCGCCCACCAACCGCATTGCCAGAGGTGGGAGTTGAACGCTATCGATGAAGACGAGCCCGCCTGCATAAGTAACTATTCATCAGAAAGGCCGGGTTGGGGTGCAACGTGTAGCCTCTCCGATGCCTAAGTTAGTATTAGGGCTTAAAAGCGGGGGCTAGGCACGCATGTCGGACTGAGAGTGAATCGACCTCACGTGACGAGCTATCGTGGAAGAACAAAGATATGGAAGACCTTTGCCCTTGTGTGTGAGTAATGAGATTCCGAGTTAATTTGCCAACCCCCTTCCTCGATGGAGGCAAGGGTGTATTTATACCTGATTGGGGTGGTTGTATGAGGCTGACCTGGCATGCTGAGCTGGCTCATCTGTCAGCGGAAGCTTCGGACGAGGATGTCAGGACTGGGCAAGTCAGTCATGCTTTTGTCAGATGGCGCAACGTCAATGGGTGCTTTTGTCAGGGTGTCAGAGCCAAAAGCACCAACATTAAGGGGGCGCAGCGGCCAGGGGGCGCTTTATCAGGCGGTCGAGCGGTGGAAGCGTTAGTGGTGTCCTTGTACTAGGTTGTTTGTCGTGTCCTATGTGCCAAAGGGTTTCAGGGACGTGTCGATGTAGGCGGTCCATACCCGACCCATCAGGCCACTCTGAGAGGGCGACAGGCGACCTATCTGTCCACCCGGTGGGCTTGAGGGGGAGCGGGTGACCACAGGGCGGAGTTATGGGGCGACCCGTGACACTCTCTATCACTCGGGAGGCAGACTTCCCCTTAGTCCGGCTGGAGGTAGACTGGGACGTAGAGTTGGGGCCGCACGGGCACGGTCTGGATGTTGTGCACCCCCTTCGGGGGGTGTGGCTTCTGCACAATTAGAGTGTCCTGGCATAGAAAGTTGGTGTAGCACGATCTTTAGGTCGTAACAGACAGTTTTAGGGCATTAGGTTTTGAAAACCCCTTCAGACTTAATAACTCAGAATGTCTAAAGATTATTATGCACTCTTCCATACTTCATTTTTTGACGCGAATCCCCATGCTTCCTGAGGCACGAGGACCCGGCTACTAAATAGAAGCGGGAAGAATGGTGCATTTTATTCACTATTTTTTCTTTTTTCTTTTTTCTTTTTTCTACATGAGACATGTTTGAGTAAAATTCTCCATCACTTACTAATCAGCAAGCCTGTGTATGTGGTTGGCCGGTATCATATGAATTTATAAGCTTCTTCACATAATTACCAATTCATAAACGCATACGTGACATGTGGTTGCCTAAACCAAAGAATAGTTTCATGAGATTACAATTGCGGATACATGCACTAATTTACATGAAAGTCATGATAATTTAAAATTTAACGTATGGGTAAAACATTCTTAATCTATAATGAATATAGGTGTTTAATTAAAGACGATGGAATTTCCACTTCAAACATATGCAAATTTGTTTTGTTTTTGCAAACTTCCTTATTATATTATTCAAAACATATATGATAAAACACAGCTTCCTTATTATATTATTCAAACATATGCAAACTTGTTTTTTTTGCAAATTTGTAAATGGAAACAAACAACATTTTTTAATGCAAAAAATATATATTGTTTATGCAAAACATATATGATAAATTGTTTACTACTTCCTCCTCCCTAACTTAAAATGAACATTGTCCTAAATGTTTAAAGGATAGTAGATAAAATATGGAGATCAAAATATGTGAATGCATAAACAAACAGCTTCCCTTTCAAGTATATATAACGACGTATAAGGGTAAAAAGGGAAGAGATCACCATAGCCTCCCAAATGGAGGATTACAGATATCTATCGGTGGAGGAATTTGTTCCAGAAGCTCCTTGCATATATCCTCCTTCAGTGCTTGAGATGGCGATGCCAAAGGCAATTGTGTAAAAATTGGCATCCAATAAGTGCTAGTCGTCGCATAAGGTGAAGGTAATGTCTCCATCACAAAAGGAGGATCCAGAATCTCTAGCAGAGGTGTCATCTGCACTATCAACTCATTGCGCTCCTCAGCCAGCTGCTGCAAAGTTAGGCCTCCACCGACCTCCTTGGATTCCAGCAATACAACTACCAACATCTTCGTGTCCTTTGGAAGACGAGCTGCATCAATCCAAGCATTATCCTTATGCCCTGCAGCAAAAGCGTTCCATAATGGGTCGTCATAATAAATAAAAGAGTTTAAATTCAAACGACGACACTCTGAATCTATCATATATGGAATTGAAATTTGTGATTCAGAAATGTAAGGCATGAAATTGTGGGAACTTCCCTGATATGTGTCGCTAAGCATAATATGATACTCTGCCTTAGGAGGAGGAGGAAGTGTCTGCAGAAGTGGATCTGGAGGGTAAAACAATGTTGGCTCAATGTAGATCATCTCGTAATTGCCATCAATCGCCTCCTACGGTGAAAGAAGTGGAAACTGCTACACTGAAGTAGGAAGAAGGTATGGCTCAGGCTCCATCTTAGTCCGTAAGCTCGCTCCCTCGCATATATCCTCATAATCATCATCAAAGTAGATTCCCTCATAGTCAACACACCCCATCATCCATCTCCTCTTGCTCCTCAAGATATGGTTGTTCATCTTCTTTCATTTGGCTCCAATGTCCCCCATCAGTATGTTCTTCAAGTTTTTCCAGAGGGTCGCATTGGAATGAGCTCTCTGGCAGAACCTCAGGCTGTCTGTGGACCTGTTGGAGCGCAACCTCATACTCAGCAAGATCATTCAAGTACCAATCGAATAAGCAAAGAATTCCCCCTTGCAGCTCGTCTGCACAAAATCTCGCACAGAAGGCAGTAATCCCGTGTAGAAGATTTGTCGGAGATGATCATCGTGGAAGCTGTGTTGTGGACATGAAAGCATCAAATCATTGAACCTATGCCATGCTTCATAATATGCCTCCTCCTCAGCTTGAGCAAAGCTCGCTATATGGTGCTTCGTGGCATGCCGCCCCTGTACCTGCGCAAAGAAGATAGGAAAAAATACTCGGAGAAATTCATCCTGAAACGACAACCAAATAGAATTTGAGTCAAAGGCAATGTTTCAAACCAATGCTTAGCAAAATCTCTCAAAGAATATGGGAAGTATCTTAGAAATATGTCATCAATGCATGTACTCCCACCAAATAAAGTGCAGCATATCGTTTCAAACTTTTGTAAATGTAAATGTGGGTTCTCCTCCTCTGTACCATGGAAAACTGGTAGGATTTGAATCAACCCCTTAATAAAGTCGGAAACGATTGCATCACTGTCAATATCACGAGCCTTTAAAAAAAGTTTTGAAATTTTTTTTGGATTATATAAAGAAAATTAAAAATATAAAGAAAAGTAAAAATATAAAGAAAACAAAATGACTTAAAAATGTAAAAGATAGAAATTTTAAATCACACACTAAAGATGTGACACTCTAACTAAACATCCAAAATCAATAAAAAGACTAGTTATAGAAAACATAACAAGAAAAATGAATAACCAAAAGAATGAAAAAACATCGAAAATATGGATATAAAAAAATATATACACAAAAAGTAGACAAATCGCACCATAATTTCTAAGCTAATTAGAAATCATAAAAAATATAGACCGTTGTCCCCGTCAACGACGTCAAAAACTTGCCTGGTTTAAAATGTTGCAGTGATATTCCCAAGTATAGGATGTCGATCAAGTAGTAAACCAGGTGAGTCCAGGATCGTATTCCTCAGGGACAAACTAATCTACAAGTTTTACAATCTGAAATTAAGCGTGAAAACTATTTGGTGAAATATAAACAACCCCTTGAAGGTGAATTTTTGTGTTTGGTTTTGATTTTAGATAAAACTTGTACTAAAATTTACGAAAGTAAATAACGTAAAAATGATACGGTAAAAAATGTGTGTGTGGTGTGTTTTCATTAGTGTTGTAGGATGTTATGCTATTCATTCTCCATATATTCTCAATCCCACATCCATGCCAAGGTAAGGGGATCAGATGATTTAGCTTTTAAAAACGATGATTTTCAGTTTAAAACATAATCGTAAAAACGAGTGATTTCTTGAATAACAAAACGTAAATAGATGAACCTCACAGTTCATCACCCTCCTTGGGCTCCTCTACAGATTGATGTACATAGACAATGCCTCGCGGCATGTCATCCTAAGCGGATTCCTCTACGGATTACACATATTTCAACAAATGAAGAAATCAACGTTGTCTAACGATTTCGATAATTGCAAAACTTATGGAGACATGAAAGCATATATCCTAGCAATACTAACTTCCACACAACACACCCACAGTACTTTAGCAAAGCATGGTAACACAAACAACAAATTTTATTAATACAAACATGATTCAATTACAAATTCTAATACAAAACTAATTAAAACATAGAAAAATGGAGAGTTTTCACCCAATTTGAAGCCCAAACGCCACCCAAATCTTTTCTACAGCTGCTCCAACTCCTCTGAAATTTGGAGGAGAAGCCCCCAAAACAAATTTCGCTCAAAACCGAGCTTAAATGCCCAAGATATGCTCAAAATACCTTTTTATAGGAAAATAGGCTTATCGGGCCCACGAGTTGCGCCACCCGTAAGTCAAAGGAGGCATTCAGGTAAAAATATGTGGGCACCGCCTGCATTTTCCACGTGGATGGGTGTGGGTCGGCACTGGCGGGCGCCGCCCGCTCAGTCGAGGCGGGCGGCCGCCCACTTTGATTGGTGGGGGAGCCAGCCAGCCACATGAAACCGCCCACGTTGCTAGCAGCAACTTCAGCCCGCAACGCGGGCAACTGGCGCCAGTTGGCGTTAGCGATATTTTTTTTAATTTTTTTTCTTTTTTTAAAATCCATTCTTGGCCTTTTAATCCCCAGAAATTGCATCTGACGTCCGAAAAATATGAAAAATAGCCGTTGGATTCAGAAAATTGCAAGATTCACCTAAAAAATATAAATGGGACAAAATTAGGCCATAAATGGTATTTTGCACATAAACAAGCGATATGCTCTAATATTAAATGATATTACACAAATACACCTATTAAAGACCAATTAGACATTATATATGCGCAAAATATAGTCAAATGAGGGGTAATAAACGTAATTTTCTCCCAGAATCACTTGCCAATGCTCAATCCTCAAAATAGTTCCTCTGTCCCCAGAAGCTATAAAAATGGAGACCGAATCATGTGATGGGTCGAGGAGGAGTTAATATCGTAAAATGAGTCGTGAACGCCTAAATAAGGTGGTAATTACGACACGTTATCATTGTTGGAAACTCACAACTCCTCTTATGGTTTTGATAATACAAACATATTATTTTATATGTACTAACTTTTTCTTTGCAGATATTATAGCACAATCAACTAGCACAATCATCAGCTATACAAATTGCAAGAGGCATCCACTACAAGACGAAGCATATTAAAGATATTTTGTATCTTGTAATAAGTGATGTAATATTTATTCTTTCTCTTGCATATACTTAGAATGTAAAAGCCTTGATGATTATCTCTCTTAGTCGTTTAGGGTTCATCTTCAAAAAAATCAAGTCAAAAGTCAAATTAGTCGACCAATCCGTAGTACTAGTCGACTAATTAAAATAGTAACACAGTCAAAGCTTTAATTAGTCGACCAATCCTTAGTGCTAGTCAATTACTTTAAATAATAAAAAATTCTTTTCAGACCCATCCTACAGTCTCTAAGATCATTTTCCCATCATTTCCTAAAGTTTCAAATTTTTAGTCGACTAATACTTGCTATTAGTCTACTAATCTTTTTCAAATTCAAATATCTTAATGATTTATCATTTAAATATTATATTTATTAAGTGGAAGTTAGAACTGTCACTAACGGCTAGTTCTATTCAGTTAATAGCTGTTTTATTCAAATTCCTACCGTTTTTAGTAAGTTATATTCTGATAGGACACTTCAACTTCCAGAATTCTGTGTCAGCTTAATTAGTCGACCAATCCATAAAATTAGTCGACTAATTAGGATAAAAATGGCTCAGAATTTTTTGAAAATTTAGGCAGTTGTCCAACGTTAGAAAACTAACTTTTTGAGCTATAAATAGACCCCTTCCTAAAAATTACGAAATTCATTCTCTTTCTCTTTTCTTAAGTTTACTTTCTCTATATTGAAAGCGAGTTATTTTCAGATTTTCTTAGAGGAACCTTTGAAGCAATTTTTTCTCCATAGAAAGTCCAATATTCAAGTTTGTGCTACTACTAGTTCCATCCAAAACCTTAGAGATTCAATCACCTTCCTTGTGCTATAATTCCATCAATTATCAAGGCTATATGTGATATTGTTTCATACTCTTTCTTTACTTTATTTGGTGAATCTCTTGTTGAAGAGATTGTACAAGTTTGCAACACTGGGAGTGTTGGTATCTTTGTATGTTGATTACTTGCGGGGAGAAAGTGTTTTAGTGGATTCAAATCTCTACGGTAGAGGACTGAACATAGGATCACAAGAATCCAAACCAGTAAAAATCTTCTTTGTTTGCATTTGGAATCTTCTGATTGTCTAATTTACTTCTGCATTTACTTTGCAATTTTTTATTCACTTTTAATTTTAAAATATTGCCGTGATTACACTATTCACCCCCCTTTAGTGTATTTGTTGTGCCAGGAGATCTAACAATCGTTCCATGACTCGTGTGGTTGCTAGCCTCATTGATGTTCAATTTTCCATCATATATAAATGTTTTTTCTTTCTTTTTTGGATTCTTAGTTGATTGGTGTAAGGAGCATTGGGTCAATGACTCACATGTCGGATGATATTAGGGCATCGAGCCAAAAAGAACCCTTCGGACCTACTAGCTCAAATCCACTAAAAATCTTATTCATATGCACTCTCCCAAGATATACATTTTGACGCGAGGCCCCGACGGTTTCTATCGTGGGGGTCCAGTTACTCAGTGTTGCTGGGAGAACAGTGCATGTTTGATTCTTTTTCTCGTTTATACTTTTTTTCTTCTTATCACTTTTTTTGAACATGAAAGAGTTAGGCAATGACATTCCTCAGTACTGGATAGTATATCGTAAAACCAAATCATATGGGTCTACTAATCATTATGCTCAACTAAAACCACCAAGATTCATGCATGAAGTGGGTTTCCATGATATACTATAACTCATGCCTATTTCGAGTACTTTATTCTCAATGATTATGAACATGAACATGACAAGCATATTACAATGAGATCTAGCATTAGAAGCATTTCCAAGCATATATCGTAATGAAAAATAAGGAATTGATTGAGAAGAAATGTAAATCTGAAAAAAATTCGCTGAAATTAGATACATGCATATAGAACATGGCGCAATGGAATTCTAAACATAAATATGCAAACTAAGCATGCAATGCACCCTCCCCCAAGCTAGAATCAAGCATTGTCCTTAATGCTTAAAAAGTTTGAAAAATATAGGGGTGTGAATGGTGCATGAATAACAGTTCCCCCCATAAGCTAGCATAAATGCATACCCTCAATAAAATTAGTATATAAAAGTGAGGGTCCATGTGTGTGTGTATGAGTATAAGAGTCATATATTAGATAATGGCGAAGAATGGGCAATGAAGCTCATATTGGGCTTTGGCTAAAATGTGTGTGTGCCGCAAGTGATGTGAGTGGTTATTCATTTATTAATAAATTAAGTAAAAGAAGAAAGTCCTAATACGCTTCACTCGCTATCGAGGAAAGGCAAGTTTATTTAACCTACCTAGAAAGCATATAAAATTTATCTACACTACTGGATTTGGGTTCACCTGATCAAATTGTGGATCTAAGAATTCCAATGGAGTAGGTAGCTTCTCTTCCTGCTCTTTTTGTGACTTCGCTGATGTCCTGGTGCCATGAATACCAACGAACTCTAGCAATGCTCCCTCAGCTTCTTTCGATGATGTCCACCAAAATCTTGCGAAAGAAAAGGAGCATCAGTCCGTGGTGATAAATTCTTCCCCGTAATAAATGTTTCCTAAAGAGTATCGTCAAAGTGAAATATAAAGCGAGGAAAAAGTCGACGATGACTCCATGAGAATGTGGTACTATGCCCTGGTGATGACATGATGATCTGCTGGCCACGTTCATCGACGTGCTCATCAGGTGCTGACATAGTCCAACATACCTTCGTATAATGTGAATCTGGATCTTATGGAGGGAATGTCATGTCAGTAGTATCTGAATCTAAAAATATAGGAAATGTAATATGAGATTCAAAAAGAGAGCATGTAGGGTCTAAAGAGTCTCCCTGAATAGCGTCATGCTCTGGTGGATGTGGTGCCTCTGTCAGAGTGAGGATGGGCTGTGGAGGAAGTGGTAGAGGCAAGGGAGTGTCAGGCGCAATGAGATGAGTCATGGTGTCTATGGCCTCACGCTCTCCCTCCTCGTTGATGTGGGTGTTCTCCATGTCCTTCTCAGTGCTCTCACGTGGCCCTTGTTCGATAATAACCTCTATGGGAGAGATCATTTGCATCCATGGGTCCGTGCTCGGCTCATAATCCATCTATGGCATGTAGTCTAAAATATGGTGATGGATGTGTGCATCGGCGGTGTGTGTCTCAAAAGTGGTACCTGCATGGGAAAAGAGACTCATATCAAAAAATTTCAAATTGCAAACCATACGAGTTACCTTCCGTGGTACAGGCTATCGACGGTGTGTAAGACACAGTTGCTTCACCCCCAAAAGTAGAAGTGGTAGGCAGAAATGGAAATGGCAAACCCATCTGGCCTTGGGTTACCATGGAATCCTCCACCAATAACTCAATGATAGATTTTTGAAATAGAAATGAGGGTGATGGGATCTACCAGCCTTGGTTTACAAAGGAATTCTCCACTAACAACTCAAGATGGGATTTGGCTGGTGGAAATAGGGGTATGGTCATCTGGTGTTGGGTTGCTAGGGAAATCTACTCTAACAACTCAAGTTTAGACTTCGGTGGTGGGAACGGTAGTGGTGGTGGTGGTGGCAGAGTCCATTGGGTTTGGGTTGCAAAGGAATCTTCCAAGAATAATTCAAGGCTCGCTTTTGGTGGAGGAGGGGGTGTGTAAATTTGGGTATATGGATGGGGCATTCTTGGTATAGGTTGTGGGTATATGAGTGCGGCTTGTAGGGCTGTGCATTGAATTGGCAATGGATGTTCATATGTACCTTCGTCCCACACGCTTCGCAAACTGCGATAACATGTGGAAAATTCTCGTATCCCCCATCTGAGCACCGTATGGCACGTAGGCATTAAATTTCCCATGGTATGATCCATCGGACATCAACATATTCTCCAGATAATCCACCCGACAACAAAAATTATGGCTAAGTCAAGCGCGTCAGCGGTACAAGAGATAACACAATTGATAATGGTGGTGGGGAAAGAAATCGTTTATTATATTTGTAAATTTTTATTTGGCACGTAGTCTAAACTTAACTAATCGACAAAACTAATATCGATCAATCCAACCTCCTCGGCAACGATGCCAAAAACTTGTTAGAGCTTTACAATTAATAACCGCAAGCACACGGCTGTCGTCGTAGCGCTTTACGGGTCGTCTGCAGGAAAGAAGGGTAACCGAGTACCAATTTCATCGTAGGTTATTTGTTAGCTACGTGAATCAATGGATTAATATATAACATTCATAGAGTCACAGAGATACACGAGAGGAAAAAGAATAACAATCAAAATAACAATAAAAAAGCAATAAAAACTTATCTCATTGAATGCTCACAAGGTTGTTAATTCGTGCTTACAATCCATGAGAAAAGCAATCTAAACTACTCTAACTCTAATCCTACTCCTAGAAAACAAGAAAATGGGAAAAAAAACCTGGACAAAATCGCATTCCCAGCTGCCTCCTTCACTCTGACAGCACTCTACTTTTTAAATAGAACCCACAAAACCCTAGCAGATCGGGTAAGAACACGACCCGACACGGCCACGTTGAAATCGACGCGGTCGCATCGTTTGGAGCCCATGGAGGAGCTTCGATCCTTCAGAAAGTTGTGATTCGACACGGTCGTATGGCGAGGTGAAACGGCCACGTCATTGGCTTGGGGGCCTAGCTACTACATCGACGAGGTCGCGTCGCTGAATCGACGCGGTCTCTTCGATTCATTCAAGTTATGCATGCTGCTTCTTCAAGGTTCCTTCTGTTGGATCTGAATCTAAGCCTAGAAGGGGGGTGAATAGGCTAATAAAAATTCTCGTGCAACCCATGAGCAATCACACGCAGTTATAACATATTCAGAGTAAATAAAAATCAATCACAGATGCACATCAGATTTACCCTGGTTCGGTCATCACCACGACATACGTCCAGCCTCCAAAGCAGATACTAGATTAATAATGTAACATGTACAACCTTAATAGCTGGAGAACCCACGTCTCTACACTCACCAGGCTCTCAGTAACTCACTCACCGTGTTCAACAAAATTAATCCTAGTATAAGCTTTCTATTGGCTAGTCCCAACTAGCCAAGTCCCTCTTGTCTAGCACCCACTAAACAAGACCCCAAAAGTCACAAAAGTGGTAAAGTTTCCCCTACAAAGATCACTACACAACTATACAAAAGTAATAATAAAGAGTTTTTAGAAGTCTCAGTTTTGTGTAGCCGTAGTCGTCTACGTCAATCAGCGCTGGACATATCTGAATTTGAAGATGATATAGTCGTCATGTCTCCTTTTTCTCCTTGTTGATGCGTCAAAGGCAAGATGATGAAGTCCTCCTCTTGATACTTGATGCTTTCTTGTGGCACTAGAGATTGATGAAGCTTCTTAACACTTTGATCTTGCAGCTATAGAGATCTAGGAAAGTGAGTTGCGGCAAGATGCTTTTGGCTCCTTTTGTATTTGTTGGAGATCTCTGCACACACAACTCAACAAGGATTCGATCTTTTATAGGAAAAACAAAACCGCACTTACCTCTTAATCTTGATTGTACAGCCTTTGATTAATCAGTTAAACTAATCCCTTCTAATTAAAGTTTAGGGATGAATTAAGAGTGCAAGTATTCAAAAGTTGTGGCTGGACTTAAGGAGGTCCATTTAGTCAAAACTTGCGGCCTTCAATAGTGTGGCAGCCTCTTATGAATTTGCCCCCTCACAAAGATTGCGGCTTGCTCCAAAAAAAGCAATAAAACAAATTGCACCTGTAGAATTAAGTCAAGAGATCACACGTAGGTTGTAGCATGGGAAAGCTAGGATGGGTGCGGCAAAATTGATGAAGGCTTGATTCCTCTTGCTTTGATGAGAGGTTGAGCTTGGTCAAAGTTTGCGGCATGGAGGGTTGAAGAGGAGATGATGTTGAATTTCTTTTGGCCCTTGGATGCTAGGATGCGACAATTGAAGGAGATGGGAAGCTTGCGTTTTGGGATGCTGAAGTTAGAGCTTTGGCATTTGTTTCTTGCGAGTAGAAGTTAAGTTTGCGTGGGGTTTTGATTTTCCTTGGAAAAAAATAGGACGGCTTCTTTTTCTTTGGTATGCAGCATAAATTGTTCTCTTTGACAAAATGGTTTATATAGGAGGAGATGTAAATTAGGGTTTTCTTTTTGGTGCAGCCAATGAGAATGCTCGGAGATGAGGTTGGCATGAAGGAGAATCTCTACAATCTAGGAGATTGAATATTTGATTAGGATTTTGAATAGGAATAGGATATGAGCTAGAGATGGAATATGATTTGAACTAATCCCACTAATTTATTTGAATCAATCCCATGAGATTCTCTCCTTCTCATCCCATATTTGACCAAGTCCTCTTTGCACATGAATAGCCAATTTCTCCATCACATTGACCAAGTCTCCTTTTGCGAATTATGAGCATGCCACTCCTGAAAACACTTAGCACACATATTAGAACGTTCACACACGTTTGTTATCATCAAACACGAAGTCCTAGATCGTTGCATCCAACAATCTCCCCCTTTTGATGATGACAAACCAATACAATATTTGCAATGACGATTTAAACAATACCATCGTGATATGTGTGTGAAGTGTGATGGAAGATGTATGCAAACAATTGAAAATGATTTTCAAGCATACAAGCATGCAACAATATAACAATGACGTGGTACATATAAGCATGGCATGCTCCCCCTATTTTCATGCTCCCTCTTGAACATATATTTGTGTATTCAATAAGCACATTCACAATATTCACTAACGCTCCCCCTTAATCAAATATCACATGCACACAACACAAATCTTCAAATATTTCTCCCCCTTTTGTTATCATCAAAAGTGTATAATGAAGTCTAATTTCATACAACATGCAAAAATAGAGTATTATACATTACAACTAGCACTTGCATGTCATTTTTCTTAGAATACGCACTTCAAGCTCAATGAAAAGTGTAACGTAAACTTCTACACCATAGTGTAAGTGTGAAGATTAAATAATTGAAGAACAAGGGGAGAAACTCTTAAGAAATACAACCAAAACCAATCCACATTTTCTAATAAACATGAAATCACTAGGATTGATTTTCCCCCACCTCATTAAAAATGAGTTCAAGATACCACACCCAAAAACATAGCATATAAGGACTCTTAGATGTATGGTGGCATTGCTTGATGAGTATAAGACCAACGCTAAAGCTTACCCAGAAAGCATATGTTGGATACTCGTGGGTAGTATACTTGTCATGAATTGTATCCATTTTATATGGAGCAATATTCATGTTTTTTTTACATTTTCAATTCTTTTGAGCTCAATTTTTATCCATGGCAAGAACACATCATATCCCTTAGATTTTCAGTTATTATTCATCCAACATTCACTTTCCAATATTCATAAAAGAACCTCCAATTGTGCAACAATAATTAATACAAGTGGAAGTGAAATTGTAGGTGTAGAAATCATGTTATTCAATTCATTAAACGTGTCATGGCTATTTAGGAATTCTAACATGCACATGTGGCTATAACAATAATACAATAATTTCTACAAGGATATGAATGACATTCATAAATATCACTTGAATGATACAAAGGAAAAGATATACATTAAGCTCCAATTTTTTGTTCTTTTTGTCTTTTTCATTTTTTAATTTTTGTTTTACAATGAACTAAAACAAAATAAAAAACCAAGCAAGCTAGCACACAAATAAAAAAAATCAAGCACACAAATAAAAAATGCTATGAAGGTATGCATTAAGTGCAAAGTTGAAATATATACCTTCGCATCATCGTTTGGCTAAGAAACTAAATAATGAAACGATCATGCCATAATCACTCGTCAAACCTCCATCTTACCTATACGGTAGATGCTATGTGTGACCTTGGAATCCAATAAGCTCCACTCATGTTAGTCATTAAAGATTTAGGAACCCATATTTTCTTGAATATCATATTCGTGTTCCTAAACTTACAATAATAAGATGTATGACCAACGCAACCACAGGTAAAGCACTTTGCATGAAAATTTCCAACCTTTGTTGTTTCAATGTGAACTTTTCTATATTTTGATTTTACAACATTTTTAAAACCATATCCTAGTCCTCCCCTATTATTGTCATAGAGTTGATTTCCAAGAATAATGTCCAAATTTTGTTTTCCAATAGAAAATTTCTTTAATGAAAACTCTAGACTAGCGACTTTGGATTTCAAATGAGTATTTTTGTTCATAAACAAAGTGCATTTACTAATAAAAGCTTTCTTGTTTTCCTCTTCATTCCTTGCAAAGACAATCATTTTTTTCTTAAGCTCAGTATTTAGCATGCTAATCTTTTCAACGAGTAATTCATTTTCAGTTTCAAGTTTAATCACATTTTGCTTATACATGCTAATATCATTCAACAAAGAGGAACAAGAAAGACATTTAGTTTTATCATGCAACTTAGAATTCTTTTTTTCCAACAACTTAATAGTAGAATCACATGCAACAATTTTCCCCTTTAGTTCCTTAATTTCTAATGACATGTTGTAAGTGTCTTGTTGCATTTCATCGTTGGAATTTCTATACTCTTCTAATGTGGATTCTAGCTCTACAAATTCATCTTGCATGTCTTTACAAATAATTAGAAGTTCAGATTTACTACCAGATTTTACCTCATTATCTTTTGCCATCAAGCAGAGGGAAGAGTGGGCTTCATACTCCTCATTCTCATATTCGCTGTCCATGTCCCACGTTGGCACCATAATGATTGCGCTTCGAAGGCATGCACAATCCAAGTAGGATGCACACGCTCTCCTCCCAAGAGAAGGAGTGTCAAATGCAATATAAATCCATGAGTACGTGGTCTAATCCACAGAGACAAGTTGTTTCACAATCACAATCTCAATCGGCTAAGGAAGGCTAAAAGTGTTGGTACAACCAACTAAACTAACAAGTGTAGTGTGGGAAAGTGTGGGGTGACCTGGTCGAGCCAAACCCAAGGTAGTAGGATAGAGACCAAAGTATGGAGCCAGTCAAGCAAGGAAGAGTGTGTGGAATGGGATGCCATTAGGGTTGTGAGTTGATTAGCAAAAGGTTCATTCCAAATGAATCAACCCTTGCATCCATTTCAAGGTATGTGAGGGTTGTGCACCTAGGTAATGTCCTTAAGGCACACCGCCGTTCTACGACCCCACTAAGGGTAATGCACGATTCATTGATGTGTTGATTAGTGGGCTGAAATCCCTAAATTAAGCTCGTGAATCGATCCTTGCATCCATGTCAATAGAATGCATGGATCGTGCACATTGGTGTGACCCTTAAGGTACACCTCCGTTCTACGGCCCCACCAAGAGTAGTGCACGACTCAATGAAACATAGGACATGACCCATCAATCAACACTACTAGCATCCATTTCAAGGCATGCTAGACCAATTAAATACAAGAGAAGAGCAATTACCAATCAACCACACAAGCCCAAATTAATCCAAATCCACACACAAATGGCTCTAGGCCTTCTTAATGAAAGAAACATGATAATCATTCAAAATGAGAACACCAATCTTCATTACAAGCTATTAATCAAAAGATTATCAAATGGGTCTCACTCTCATTCAACAATCATTCAATAATATTCATACAAAACAATAGAGCTAAATGTTACAAGAGAGTGGAAGAGATCACCAAATAGAAGCCCTAAAAGCAAGCTTTCCCTCTCTTGCTCCTCCTCCAAGCTCCACCATGCTCCAATGGCTCCAAACCCTAGCCCTAGCCTTTGGGAAAGAAGTTGGGGCTCTCCTAGCCCCAATGAAATAGTAAAATCCGAATTGGCCCGCTGGAAATCACCCCAGCAACGCAAATTACCCCCAAATCGCAAATCGGGCCTGTTCTGGGCGGGTTTGTGGACCCAAACCCACTAAATCCGCCGCCAGCTTCGACTTAACGCGCATGCCTGGGCTTATTTGGGGGCCGGGTCGGGCAGCGTTGCCGACCCGACCCGCTGGAGATGCCCTCCCGCAGCAGCAGGCGGTGCCCGCTTCGCGTTCGAAGGGGCACGCACGGAGCACGTGCCCCGCATTTCGTTTCCTTGCCCTACAGTGGGGCAGGGCTGCTTATTGGCGCTGCATGGCACCGCGAGATTGCGCCATGCGGCGCCCCCAGAAATCCCCCTTTTTAGTTTTAAACCCATTTTCACCTCTGAAAATACCTAGAAATCCCAGAAAAATTCTAGAAAATTCTGGAAAATCCCCAAGACTCCCATGAGTACCTGAAAAATAGAAGAAGGATAAATTAGTCCATATGATGGTATTTTGTGCTAAGAATGAAAATAAGCCCTTTTATGAAATATATAGTGAGTATATACTCAAGAGAGCAAGATTAAGCCTAATCTTTAGCACAAAATGGGGGGTAGTTATTGGGTATAAATATACACTTTTCATTACAAATCACATCCCCTAACTTAGCATTTTACTGGTCCCAAGCAAAATATGCGATAATTTCGAATTAAAATGAAAACATGCACCAAACTCAAGATATTATCATGGCACACTCCAAATGTTATTTCCAAATGATTCCAAAGCCAATATACACAATGTATGAAAAGAAATAACAAATATTATTCTACTCAATCTAATTCAAAGAAAATTAATGTAATAAGTACCGTATCGTATTCATTAGGATATATCACAATGTCATAGTTTCCAACATTCTAGAAAGTGGCCAAAACAAAAGAAATTTCTTCTAAGTTGTGGGAGATGAGATTGCATCACTCATGTAGCTTATTCTTTCATTTATCATTCACTTTTTCTTTTTCTTTTCTTTTTCTCCCTTTTTGTATTCTTTTTGTTTTTGTATGTTTATGTTTATGTTTTGCATACACGCAATAATGCTATGAAATGCAAACATGGCCACATTTGCATACACGCGATAACACTATATAGGCAAATGGATAAAATGATCCCCTAAATCTCATCTTTGACGTCCTCCCCAATGTTTCGTGGGACACCGGCTACTCAATTTGGTTAGAAGAAACATTCACTTATTATAACTATCTTTCTCATTCTAAACACGTGTTATCAACTCATACACCCACTCCTTAGGAGAAAATAAAGCATAAACCATTGGCCACACCCTATCCAATCAAAAACTAAGCCATTCATCCCAATTCATGCAATCACTTACACCAAACTATTCCCAAACTATCTCAAAGAGAGTATCACAACATATAAAATAGTTTCATACACGTCATATTAACATTTGATTCCAAGATGGAAAAGAAATTAAAACATGCCAATCAAACATCTATAAATTTGATACCAAAATAGAAATCCAAGAAAATCGCATGGAATTAAGCATGTATGGACTAAACAAAAGAAATGTGATGGAGGCAAGGATGGAGGCACCAAAATGATATGCTCAAAAATGAATGAATGATGATGACGACGAATGCGAATTTTTTATTAACATCAAAAAATTTCAAAACTACCAAAAATTTCAAAATTTTCAAAACTACCCAAAACTAGCATCCAACTTCATAGTTCACTCCTCCCAATTAGAAATGAGCATTGTCCTTAATGATTGAAGGGAAGCTAAATGTTATTCAACGAAGCTAGAGGGAAAACACGCATACTAAAGCAAACACGCAAAAACAAACTAAACTAACTTTTTTATTTTACTTTATTTACACTAAGTACAGGAAAGAATACACATTAGCAAAAGGCGGATCCCGAATATGTAATGGTGGAGGCAGCTCCTCTATCATATCCTTTCATTCCTCAGCCAGCTACTTTGGAACCAAAGTCATCCAGCTTCCTTGGATCCTAGCAACACAGCTCCCAACATCTCCCTAGAATATGCTCATGCGTCCTGCGAGAGACAAGCTATGTCGATCCAAGGAAAATAAGCAAGACTTCCAACAAAAGAAGTCCAAATAGGGTCGTTATAATAAAAATAAGGATATGAATATGTATGACGACAAACTGAATCTAAAATGTATGGAAATGAAGATTGAGATTCAGAAATAAAGGGAAAAGTGTGATAAGAACTTCCCTGAATGGTGATGCTATCACCTGGCTGATGCGACTCCTAAGGAGGAGGGTGAAATGGCTGCTGGGGCAAGTGTGGAGGAGAAGGAGTGCAAGCTCAATGTAGATCATCTCGTAGTCACTGTCGCTTGTCGCATCCTCGCCATCGAAAGTAATGGCCTCTGCAGTCATCCCTAGACTCTATGGTCCACCCTGAATATCATCATCCTGGATGATGGACTGATGCATGTCATGAGGTGTCTGAAGTGATGGCTGCTGAACTGAATCTGTAGGGAGGAAGGCCTCGAGCTCCAATGTAGTCCGTAGGTTGTATCCTGTGCACTCATCCTCCACAATACCACCATAGTAAACCATCTCAGCAGTCCACCCAAGATGCTAGCAGACCTCCAGCTGTGGTAATAGATCAGACATGCAATGTGACACAGGCACTCCGATGTCATCTATCTCACTCTCGCCTGGACACATCTCCATCTCATCATCGCCACCAACCCAACGAAACTGCATCGTGTCTCCAACATGGGTGACACACACTCCATCATCCATCTACTCATGATCCTCAATGTATAGTCTCTCAACGTCCTCTGCCTGGATCTCATGCAACCCAACATCCTGCTCTGCTCGGTATCCCATGGGGTCACAAGAAAAAGAGACCAAAGGTGGCTCCTCAAACTGACACTGGACCTACTGCTCTGCATCCTAAAGTGGAATTAAGGGTTGTCCATCATCCTTATATCCAAGTGATGGCTCTCCAGATGGCACAGTCTGCTCCCAATCTTCAAGGTCCCTCAGGTACAACCATGCATCCTCTGTCGTGTATGCAAAGAAATCTCCATTGCTGCTCATCTACACAAAGTCTCGCATCGACGACTGCAACCCTGTGTAGAAAATCCGAAGTAGATCCTCTGCGCTGAAAGCATGGCATGGACACCCAAGCTATAACCCATCGAACCTCTCCAAAACCTGATAATAGGTCTCACCATCAAACTGGATAAAGTTTGCCATTTGTTGCTTAAATGCCTGGCGTATGTGTACCCGAATCCTTTAATAAGTAGGAAAGAACGCTCGAAGGAAATCAGTCTGAAAAGAAAGCCAAGTAGAAAAAGATTCTCGAGGAAAAGCATCAAACCAAATTTTAGCATCATCTCTCTAAGTATGGGGGAACACTTTAAAATAAATAAAATCTGCACAAAAGTTCTCATCAAACAAATCCCAAAATTCTTTTCTACATCATTTTTCAAACTTTTGCATAAATGAACTAGGACTTTCTAACCACATACCGTGAAAGAACGGTGGGAGTTGGACGTCCACCACATCAGCATCGCTAAAGTTTGAAAATGAATCCATAAGAAAAAAATTTATTTACAAAATATTTTTAAAAAAAGAAAGAAAGAAAGAAAAAATAACTCAAAAAGTAAATAAACAATCAAAAAGACTCAACACTAAGCTGAAAGTACCACACCTAAAGTGTCAAAAACCAACCAAAAATGTGAATGCAAAAACCGTTGTCCCCGACAATGGCGCCAAATGATTGTGCTTCGAGGGCGTGCACAATCCAAGTAGGATGCACACGCTCCCCTCCCAAGAGAAAGAGTTCAAATGCAATATAAACTCGTGAGTACGGGGTCGAATCCACAGAGACAAGTCGTTTCACAATCACAATCTCAATCGTCTAAGGAAGGCTAAAAGTGTTGGTACAACCAACAAAACTAACAAGTGTAGTGTGGAAAAGTGTGGGGTGACATGGTCGAGCCAAACCCAAGGTAGGTAGGGTGGAGACCAAAGTGTGGAGCCAGTCAAGCAAGGAAGAGTGTGTGGAATGGGATGTCATTAGGGTTGTGAGTTGATTAGCAATAGGTTCGTTCCAAATGAATCAACCCTCACATCCATTTCAAGGTATGTGAGGGTCGTGCACCTAGGTAATGCCCTTAAGGCACACCGCCGTTCTACGACCTCACTAAGGGTAATGCACGATTCATTGATGTGTTGACCAGTGGGTTGAAATCCCAAACTTAAGCTCGTGAATTGATCCTTGCATCCATGTTAATAGAATGCACGGATCGTGCACGTAGGTGTGACCCTTAAGGTACACTACCATTCTACGGCCCCACCAAGAGTAGTGCACGACTCAATGAAACATAGGGTACAACCCATCAATCAATACTACTAACATCCATTTAAAGGCATGCTAGACCAATTAAATGCAAGAGATGAGCCATTACTAATCAACCACACAAGCCCTAATTAATCCCAATCCACATACAAATGGCTCTAGGCCTTCATGATAAAAGAAACATGATAATCATTAAAAATGAGAACACCAATATTCATTACAAGCTATTATTCAAAATATTATCAAATGGGTCTCACTCTCATTCAACAATCATTCAATAATATTCATACAAAACAATAGAGTTAAATGTTACAAGAGAGGGGAAGAGATCACCAAATAGAAGCCCTAAAATGCAAGATTTCCCTCTTTTGCTCCTCCACCAAGCTCCACCAAGCTCCACCAAGCTCCAATTGCTCCAAACCCTAGCCCTAGCCTTTAGGGAAGAAGTTGGGGCTCTTATAGCCCCAATGAAACAGTAAATTCCGAATTGGCCCGCTGGAAATCGGCCTAGCAACGCAAAATACCCCCAAATCGCAAATCGGGCCAGTTCTGGGGAGGTTTGTGGACCCAAACCCGCTAAGTCTGCCTCCTGCTTCGACTTAACGTGCACGTCTGGGCTTATTTGGGGGCCGGATCGGGTCGACAAAGCCGCCCGACCCGCTGAAGATGTCCGCCCGCTTCGCGTTCGAAGGGGCACACGCGATGTGCGTGCCCCACATTTCGTTTCCCCACCCTACAGTGGGGCAAGGCTGCCAATTGGTGACACATGGCGTCGCGAGATTGCACCATGCGGTGCCCAAAGAAATTCCCTTTTTTTATTTTAAACCCATTTTCTCCTCCAAATAATTCACCAAAAATACCTAGAAATCCCAGAAAAATCCCAGAAAATTCTGAAAAATCTCCAAGACTTCCAGAAGTGCCTGAAAATAGAAGAAGGGAAATTAGTCCATATGATTGTCTTTTGTGTTAAGAATGAGAATTAGCCCTTATATGAAACATAAATTGAGTATATACTTAAGAGGGCAAGATTAAGCCTAATCTTTAGCACAAAATGGGGGTCGTAAGGGGGTATAAAATACACTTTTCACTACGAATCACGCAGCTTTTCCTTTCTTCTCTGCAACATTAGCTGTTTCTTGTGGGCAATCCCTCATAACGTGTCTCGGCTTTTTGCATTTAAAACATTTAATCTTTTTAATAGCAGTCTGTTTAGATGAGTTTCTAGAAGGATTATATTGGTTAGAACGATTAAATCTTTGTTGCATGGAAGCTCTTCCTTGAGGAGTCTTGATGTATCTTCTGAAGCCTCTGACCATCAATGCTATCTCCTCTTCATCATCATCACCTTTTCTAGCTTAAAGAGCTAGTGGTTTTGGAGCTTTTTCCTTCGCCTCCGGTTTCTCTCTAGCCTTTATATTCTGTAGCTCAAGCTCGTGAGACATTAAGTTGCCTATCAAGTCCTCCACTCTCATCTGTGATAGATCTTTCACTTCTTGAATGGCATTGACTTTAGTCCTGAACGAGCTTGGCAGTGCCCTTAAGATTTTCATCACCTGCTCAAGGCTAGAGTATGGCTAACCAAATGAGCTATACTTGTAGACGATGTACGTGAACCTCGCAAACATCTCTGATATGGATTCTGATGGAAGCATGCGGAAGCTCTTGTACTCTGTGCTCAGCAAGGCAAGTCTAGACTCCTTCACCTGTGACATTCCCTCGTGCGTCACCTCCAGCGTGTGTCATATTTCATATGCAGTTTGAAAATGTGAGACACGATTAAATTCATATTTATCAAGAGTGCATATAAGCGCATTCATTCCTTTACCATTTAAAGAATATAATCTCCAATCAGCATCATCCCATTTATCTTCAGGTTTAAACATTTCAATATTTTCAACTTTAATAACAGGTGGCTTATAACCTTTTTCAACTATGTGCCAAACTTTATAATCAACAGATATTAAGTAGGATTTTCATCCTAGATTTCCAATAAGCATAATATACTCCATTAAATTTCGGGGGTCGTGATATGGACTGACCTTCAACAAAAGCAGAATCAATAGAATTCATGGTCAAGTCTGTTGGATCTGGATCCTAGCCTAGAGGGGGGGTGAATAGGCTAATAAAAAATTCTCGTGCAACTCACGAGAAATCACACGCAGTTAACAGCACAACCAGAGTAATGAAAAGTAGACACAGAGTACACAGCAGATTTTACCCTGGTTCAGTCGTCCCAACGACCTACTCCAGCCCCCAAAGCAAATACTAGATTAAATAGTGCAATAGGTACAAAGTCACAAGTTAGAGCACGCTCAGAGCACCCTCTACGTCTCTACACTCGCCAGACTCTCAGTACCCCACACACAGTGTTTCCTCTCACTATCAATCCTAGCAAAGCTTTCTACCAGCTAGTCCCAAACTAGCTGGGTCCCACTTGTCTAGTCCCAACTAGACAAGTCCCAAAATAGTCCACAAAAATAGGTAAAAGTTTCCCTTACAGAGAACGTTACACTAAGACACAAATAAAGGAGTTTAAGGGTTTAGAAATGCTCAGTTTGTGTCCGGGTAGGCGTCTCTGTCAATCAGCACGTCGTCAGCTCCAATCTGACGCAAACGGTGTCTCAATCCGACTCCTGGATGTCAAGATATGCACTAGTCTGTGCACAAAGCAATTTCAGTTCAATCCTCAATAAGCTGTCGGTCTGTGCGTATAGCAGCTCCCTTTTAAAGTGGTTGGTGTGCAGAGAAAGTTCAGTTCAAAAACTTTTAATCTCTGTCGGTGCACAGAGCAATTCCCTTTAAAACATCGGCCACGTCATCGTGCCTCAGCAAATCTCTTCGCTTTGATCCTACGGATACCCAACTGCCACGTAGGATCGCAAACGAATTCTTTTCGTTTTCGATATCATGCGGTTGCCCCTCCACGTCAGCTTCGATTAGGGCATGCAGCAGTTGCTCCTCCGAACGGTGACTTCGTCGTTCTCCGGTGTGATGGGTCAACAGCGAGGATGTCTTCGTCTACGGCTGCGGATCTCTCGTCGGTATCTTCTTCGTGCAGCAGTGACCTCCGGTGTACGGCGATGGCTTCGACTCAGGTCCTTTGACAGCGGTTTGTTCTTCGGCGACGATACCCTCCGATGGCAGCTGCAATCTCGTAGCAGCAGTGTCTTCGACTGTGGATGACGACGTCTCCGGCGGTGCTTTGTTTGACGACGGTGGCAGCCTCGTCTTCAACAACGGCGACGCGACGACGGCAGTGGCAGCGCTCCTCTGGGATGACTTCGATGATGAACTCGAGGGTGGCGGCGAATCCTTCTTCACGACGATGGCAGTGGCGGTCTCTCCTTCGTTAGCAGCGACGGTGATCTCTTCGTCGTCGTCGTCTTTGTGCAGCAGTGGCGATCGAGCGCCTCCGGTGATCAGCCTCTCAACTTACGGTGTGGGCTTCGGATGCTCCGGTGACGAGTCCTCTACTCCGGTGGCGCTTCGTCCTAATGGCAACGGCGGCGAGGCGACGATCTCCGAGATGCGAACTCTCTCCTGTGTTCACAGCGGCAGCTCTCGTTGTTTCAGCAGGGGATCACGGCGTTGTGTTACTGCGCCCAATGTGTTCGATCAAATGCTTGACCGGAGCCTTTAATCAGCAGGGCTGCTTGCAACGTGGGCCTTGCTCGTGAATATACTTTGTTCCCTGTCAACCAATAGGAATTTTGCTTGCTTGGAACTTGTGAGGGATTGTTGGTCTTGAAGCTTGTTGATTTGTTGATTGCGGCAATGTGCAATGCTTGCTGATGAGTTAGCAAGGCCAACAATTGTGGGATGACTCCCTTGGATGCATGAGATGTTTGCTGATGGTGAAGATGGGAATTTTGCTTTTGGCCTTGGCTCAATGGTAATTGTGGCAATGAAGAAAAGATCTTGGCCTTTAGGCTTTTTGTTCTTGCCGTGATGTAGATATAGGGTTTGTGTTTTTGCCTTGGACTAGCAAATGTGACCAACCTAGAATTTTCGATGTATGCCACACGACATTAACCCTAGGATGATGCCCTATATATATATAGTAGGACTAGGGTTTTGAAACTAGTAGTTGGGTCATGGATAGGATCCCTAGGATTTAGAAAAGATTTGAAGCAATCTTTGTATATGAATCCTAAAGAGATAATGTATTTGAATAGGAGAATTGGATAGAACAAATAGATTTGATGAAATCCCTTTGGGATTCAAATATTCGTAAATCTTACTAAAAGATTTGATCAAGCCCATCTCATCCCATATTGGACCAAGTCCAAATTTTGCTCTTCATTGACCAAGTCACACTTCTTTGTGCACAAACACTCCATCTCTCCCAATGTGCTATACGAATAGCAATTTCACCAAATAGCGAAAGTATATTGTTTAGCCAAGCCTGAAACACACTAAGCACACACATTAGATATACCGGCACGTTTGTCATCATCAAACCAAGATCCTAGATCGTTGCTTCCAACAATCTCCCCCTTTTGGTGATGACAAACCCACAAAAGATTTGATCAATAGTAATGAGTGTGTGAAGTGAGTTGAAGGGTGTAATGCAATATGAATCGGGAGATGAATATTCAATCAATACCAAACATGGCATGCACAAACTAATAACAAATACAATAGCATGCTCCCCCTTCTCTCAAGCTCCCCCTTCACCATATATTCAAGTATTTTTCCAGGTCCCCCTTCAACAAATAATACCAAATCAATACCAAACATCAAAGCTGTCAAAATCTTTTCTTTCTCCCCCTTTGTAATCACCAAAAGCGGATTAATGAAGTCACAAATATATTCCATGCAAAAATAAATCATTATTAGATGTAGCGTGTAATTTGCATGAGCATTCCAAATAATAGACAAGTCAAGTTCATAGAATTTCATACCAAGACTTCTCCACCTTTGTGTAAGTGAAAGGATATAGACAATAAAGTGCAAGAGGAGATTCAATATCAGAAAATCAACCAAAACAATCCACATTTTTCAATTTTCATGAGTATCACTAGGATTGACTTTTCCCACCTCATCAAAGATGAGTTCAAGTTACCGAACCCCGAAACATAGCCTAAAAGGACTTTTAAATGTGGGGTGGCATTGCTTGACGAGTTATATACACCAACGCTAATGATTACCCATGTAGCACAAGTTGGATACTCGTGGGGTGTGTTTTAGCCATGAAGTGTAACCATTTTTCATACGGAGCAAATATCGTTTTTTTTTCAATTCTTTTGTGCTCAATTTTAATTCATGGCTAAACACATCATATCCCTTAGAAATTTCAGAAATTAATCATTCCTACATTCACTTTCCATTATTCTTCAAAAGAATCTCCAAAAGCACTAAAAAGTCAAATATCGTGAAAGTGCAAATGTAGGTGTAGAAGTCAAGTTTGAAACTTATGAGTCATGTCATGGCAACTAAAAAGAATAACATCATGTTCATGTAGCTACAACAATAATGAATTGACTTCTACAGGGGATAGAATTGATCATTCATACAATATCACTCAAGAGATTCAAAAGAGGATCCAATAACCACACATTTTTTTGATTTTTCATTTTTCAATCTTTTTTTCAGAAATAAAAACATTTAAAATCATCCATGCAAGCACACAAGCCAAAATAAATCAAGCACACAAAAAAATCTATGAAGGTATGCAATGCAATGCAAAGAGGGATAGAAATTATACCTTCTCGTCGCTTTTTGACGAAGGAGCTAAAAGAATGAAACATTGAGTTTAACGCTTCTCGCCAAAACTCCATCACACCTACATGAAAGGTGTTAAGTGTGACCTTGGAATCCAACAAGGTCCACTAGTGTTAGCCAATATTGTTTTAGGAACCCACACTTGTTTAAACTTGATGTTTGTGTTCCTAAATTTACAATAATATGAAGTGTGGCCTACACTATCACAAGTAAAGCACTTTGCATATAAGTTCTTTGCAATAGAAGGAGCATTGTGGAATTTCTTGAATTTTGGCTTTTCGGCATTTTTCAAACCAAATCCAAGTCCTCTTCTATTATTGCCATATAATTGATTCTCTAAAATATTATCCAACGATTGTTTTCCCATAGAGAATTTCTTAATGGCCAATTCAAGATTAGAGACTTTGGATTTCAACAATCTATTTTCTTCCACAAGCAATGTGCATTTACTTATAAAAGCTCTCTTGTTTTCCTCTTCCTTCTTTTCAAATTCAACCATTTTTCTTTTAAAATCATTATCCAACATGCAGAATTTATCATTAAGCTCTCTAATAACATAGTCTTTTTCAGTTTCGAGCTTAATCAAATCAAGTTTAAGCATGCTAATATTATTCATCAAGGAGGGGCAAGAGAGACATGGTGCTTCATCGTTAAAACTGGATTTTTCCTTTTTCAGAATATCAATAGTAGAGTCACGTGCAACATTATCAATTTTGAGTTTTTCAATCTCTTTAGACATTTCATATTCAGATTGTTGCATTTCAAAGTTCTCATTTTGATAATCATCTATAGTGGATTCAAGCTCTACTATTTTATCTTGTATTTCTTTACAAAGAGTAAGGAGTTCAGTTTTACTACCAGAAGTTACCTCATTGTGTATTCCCATCAATACCATGCATGAATGGGCTTCGTGTTCTTCCTCCTCGCTCTCAGCTTCGCTATCCATGTCCCAAGTAAGCACCTTGGATTTTCCCTTTTCTTTAGCTACCTGAGCTATATCATGTGGGCAATCCCTCATTCGATGTCCTCTTTTCTTGCATTTAAAACAAGTCATTCTATTAGTAGTATTCTGATCATAATTTTGCTTAGAAGACTGAAAAAAGTTAGAGCGATTAAACCTGGGTGCCATTTCTGCTCTTCCTTGCTTGGTCTGGACAAACTTTCTGAAATTTCTGACCATTAGCGCTATGTCATCATCATCATCTTCACTTTCGTCAGCTTTCAGAGCAAGTGGCTTGGTAGCTTTCTCTTTTTCCTCAGGTTTCTCCCTTTCATTA
The DNA here is from genome assembly GCA_030789695.1 of Scilla litardierei. Classification (NCBI taxonomy): domain Eukaryota; kingdom Viridiplantae; phylum Streptophyta; class Magnoliopsida; order Asparagales; family Asparagaceae; genus Scilla; species Scilla litardierei. The sequence continues at coordinate 70,870,309 of CM061134.1, read as the reverse complement.
ATATTTTGCAATTCAAGCTCGTGGGACATTAAATTACCTATTAAGTCCTCCACCTTCATCTGTGACAGATCTTTTGCTTCTTGGATGGCAGTGACTTTAGGCCTGAAAGAGCTTGGCAGTGCTCTTAATATCTTTCTCACCTGCTCAAGGGTAGAATATGGCTTACTGAGCGAACTAGACTTGTAGACAATGTTGGTGAACCTCGCAAACATTTCTGATATCGTCTCTGATGGTAGCATGCAAAATCCCTCGTATTCCGTGCTAAGAAGTGCAAGTATAGACTCCTTCACCTGTGACGTTCCCTCATGCGTCACCTCTAAAGTATGCCATATTTCTTGCGCAGTTAGACAATGTGAGATACGATTGAATTCAGATTTATCTAATGCACAAATAAGAGCATTCATATCTTTAGCATTTAAAGAATAAAGCTTCCAATCATTATCATCCCACTTATCATCAGATTTAGGCAACTCAGTATTTTCAATTTTGATAACAGGTGATTTATATCTTTTTCAACAATTTGCCAAGCTTTATAATCAATAGAAATAAGATAGATTTTCATACGATTTTTCCAGTAAGCATAATCTCCTCCATTAAATTTAGGGGGTCGTGATATGGACTGACCTTCAACAAAAGCACTATCAATGTGGTCCATGGTCAACTAGGCTAGATCTACTAAACTGGCTCTGATACCACTTGTTGGATCTGGATCCTAGCCTAGAGGGGGGGTGAATAGGCTAATAAAAAATTCTCGTGCAACTCACGAGAAATCACACGCAGTTAACAGCACAACCAGAGTAATGAAAAGTAGACACAGAGTACACAGCAGATTTTACCCTGGTTCGGTTGTCCCAACGACCTACTCCAGCCCCCAAAGCAAATACTAGATTGAATAGTGCAATTGGTACAAAGTCACAAGTTAGAGCACGCTCAGAGCACCCTCTACGTCTCTACACTCGCCAGACTCTCAGTACCCCACACACAGTGTTTCCTCTCACTATCAATCCTAGCAAAGCTTTCTACCAGCTAGTCCCAAACTAGTTGGGTCCCACTTGTCTAGTCCCAACTAGACTAGTCCCAAAATAGTCCACAAAAATAGGTAAAAGTTTCCCCTACAGAGAACGTTACACTAAGACACAAATAAAGGAGTTTAAGGGTTTAGAAATGCTCAGTTTGTGTCCGTGTAGGCGTCTCTGTTAATCAGCACGTCGTCAGCTCCAATCTGACGCAAACGGTGTCTCAATCCGACTCCTGGATGTCAAGATATGCACTAGTCTGTGCACAAAGCAATTTCAGTTCAATCCTCAATAAGATGTTGGTCTGTGCGTATAGCAGCTCCCTTTTAAAGTGGTTGGTGTGCAGAGAAAGTTCAGTTCAAAAACTTTTAATCTCTGTCGGTGCACAGAGCAATTCCCTTTAAAACATCGGCCACGTCATCGTGCCTCAGCAAATCTCTTCGCTTTGATCCTACGGATACCCAAATGCCACGTAGGATCGCAAACGAATTCTTTTCGTTTTCGATATCATGCGGTTGCCCCTCCACGTCAGCTTCGATTAGGGCATGCAGCAGTTGCTCCTCCGAACGGCGACTTCGTCGTTCGCCGGTGTGATGGGTCAACGACGAGGATGTCTTCGTCTACGGCTGCGGATCTCTCGTCGGTATCTTCTTCGTGCAGCAGTGACCTCCGGTGTACGTCGATGGCTTCGACTCAGGTCCTTTGACAGTGGTTTGTTCTTCGGTGATGATACCCTCCGATGGCAGCTGCAATCTCGTAGCAGCGGTGTCTTCGACTGTGGATGACGACGTCTCCGGTGGTGCTTCGTTTGACGACGGTGGCAGCCTCGTCTTCAACAACGGCGACGCGACGACGGCAGTGGCAGCGCTCCTCCGGGACGACTTCGATGATGAACTCGAGGGCGGCGGCGACTCCTTCTTCATGGCGACGGCAGTGGCGGTCTCTCCTTAGTTAGCAGCGACGGTGATCTCTTCTTCGTCGTCGTCTTCGTGCAGCAGTGGCGATCGAGCGCCTCCGGTGATCAGCCTCTCAACTTACGGCGTGGGCTTCGGATGCTCCAGTGACGAGTCCTCTACTCCGGTGGCGCTTCATCCTAATGGCAACGGCGGCGAGGCGACGATCTCCGAGATGCGAAATCTCTCCTGTGTTCAAGACGGCAGCTCTCATTGTTTCAGCAGGGGATCACGGCGTTGTGTTACTGCGCCCAATGTGTTCGATCAAATGCTTGACCGGAGCCTTTAATCAGCAGGGCTGCTTGCAACGTGGGCCTTGCTCGTGAATATACTTTGTTCCCTGTCAACCAATAGGAATTTTGCTTGCTTGGAACTTGTGAGGAATTGTTGGTCTTGAAGCTTGTTGATTTGTTGATTGCGGCAATGGGCAATGCTTGCTGATGAGTTAGCAAGGCCAACAATTATGGGCTGACTCCCTTGGATGCGTGAGATGTTTGCTGATGGTGAAGATGGGAATTTTGCTTTTGGCCTTGGCTCAATGGTAATTGTGGCAATGAAGAAAAGATCTTGGCTTTTAGGCTTTTTGTTCTTGCCGTGATGTAGATATAGGGTTTGTGTTTTTGCCTTGGACTAGCAAATGTGACCAACCTAGAATTTTCGATGTATGCCACACGACATTAACCCTAGGATGATGCCCTATATATATAGTAGGACTAGGGTTTTGAAACTAGTAGTTGGGTCATGGATAGGATCCCTAGGATTTAGAAAAGATTTGAAGCAATCTTTGTATATGAATCCTAAAGAGATAATGTATTTGAATAGGAGAATTGGGTAGAACAAATAGATTTGATGAAATCCCTTTGGAATTCAAATTTTCGTAAATCTTACTAAAAGATTTGATCAAGCCCATCTCATCCCATATTGGACCAAGTCCAAATTTTGCTCTTCATTGACCAAGTCACACTTCTTTGTGCACAAACACTCCATCTCTCCCAATGTGCAATACGAATAGCAATTCCGCCAAATAGCGAAAGTATATTGTTTAGCCAAGCCTGAAACACACTAAGCACACACATTAGATATACCGGCACGTTTGTCATCATCAAACCAAGATCCTAGATCGTTGCTTCCAACAAAGTCTAGCCTAGATCCTCTAACTTGCTCTGATTCCACTTGTTGGATCTGGAACTAAGCCTAGAGGGGGGGGGTGAATATGCTAATAAAAATTCTCCTGCAACCCATGAGTAATCACATGCAGTTATAACAGATTCAGAGTAAATAAAAAGTAATCACAGATGCACGGTAGATTTACCCTGGTTCGGTCGTCACCACAACATACGTCCAGCCTCCAAAGCAGATACTAGAGTAATAATGTAACATGTACATCCTTACTAGCTAGAGAACACACGTCTCTACACTTACCAGGCTCTCAGTACCACACTCACCGTGTTCAACAAAATTAATCATAGTACAAGCTTTCTATTGGCTAGTCCTAACTAGCCAAATCCCTCTTGTCTAGCACCCACTAGACAAGAACCCAAAAGTCACAAAAGTAGTAAATTTTTCCTTACAGAGATCACTACACAACTACACAAAAGTAATAATAAAGGGTTTAGAAGTCTCAGTTTTGTGTAGCCATAGTTGTCTCCGTCAATTAGCACGGGTCAGATCTAAATCTGATGATGATGTAGTCGTCGCATCTCCTTCTTCTCCATGTTGATGCGGCAATGGCAAGATGATGAAGTCCTCCTCTTAATACTTGATGCTTGCTTGCGGCACTAGGAGATTGATGAAGCTTCTTAAAACTTTGATCTTGCGGCTATAGAGATCTAGGAAAGTGAGTTGTGGCAAGATGCTTTTGGCTCCTCTTGTATTTGTTGGAGATCTCTGCACACACAACTCAACAAGGATTCAATCTTTTATAAGGAAAAACAAAACAGCACTTACCTCTTAGTCTTGATTGTGCAGCCTTTGATTAATAGGTTAAACTAATCCCTCTTTAATTAAAGTTTAGGGCTAAATCAAGAGAGCAAGTATTCAAAAGTTGCGGCTGGACTTAAGGAGGTCCCTTTAGTCAAAACTTGCTGCCTTCAATAATGTGGCAGCCTCTTATGAATTTTGCCCCTCCCAAAGGTTACAGCTTGCTCCAAAAAAACCAATAAAACAAATTGCACTTGGAGCATTAAGTCAAGAGATCATACGTAAGTTGCGGCAGGGGGAAAGCTTGGAGGGGTGCAGTAAAATTGATGATGGCTGGATTCCTCTTGCTTTGATGAGAGGTTGAGCTTGGTCAAAGTTTGTGGCATAGAGGGTTGAAGAGGAGATGATGCTGAATTTCTTTTGGCCCTTGGATGCTAGGATGCGGCAATTGAAGGAGATGGGAAGCTTGCATTTTGGGATGCTGAAGTTAGATCTTTGGCATTTGTTTCTTGCGGCAAGAAGTTAAGTTTGCGTGGATTTTTCCTTTGCCTTGGAAAAAAATATAGGCCGATTTCTTTTTCTTTGGTATGCCGCACAAATTGTTCTCTTTGACAAAAGGGTTTATATAGGAGGAGATGTAAATTAGGGTTTTCTTTTTGGTGCAACCAAGGAGAATGCTAGGGGATGAGGTTGGCATGAAGGAGAATCCCGAAAATCTAGGAGATTGAATATTTGATTGGGATTTTGAATAGGAATAAGATATGAGCTAGAGATGGAATGTGATTTGAACTTGTTGCAGGGTATAACTCGCGTACAATGAATTTGTATTATGGGGAACCAAGGGAACGGTGGTTATATTGACAAGAGAATTTAGGTAAGCTTTATGACAAGTGATTAGTGGGGTGAAGAGGCTAAACTTGCCGTCGGAACAGATCACGGAGTCGAATCCCGTCGGATGCGGTGGAAGAGGATCGGATGGCGAGAGCCGAAGGTGAATATTGGACAAGAGGTGAGCTACCCTGCACCACGAGCAACTCGTCAGAAAGGCCGGGTTGGGGTCCAACCCTTAGCCTCTCCGATGCCTAAGTCACTGACTGGACTTAAAGCGGGGGCGGGGCACGCAGGTCGGACTAAGGGTGTGTCGACCGTACGTGACGAGCTATAAGTGGTAGAACAAAGATATGGACGACCTTTGCTCTCGTGTGTGAATAATGGGATTGAGAGGGAATTTGCCAACCCCTTCACCGTAAGAAGCGAGGGGGTATTTATACCTGATGGGAGACAATTAGGTGGGGCTGATCTGGCATGCTGACTCGACATGCTGAGCTAGCCTGGCTGTCAGCAGAAGCTTCGGAAGGGGGAGTCAGGAACAGGAGTGTCAGCCTTGCTTTTGTCAGATGGCACAACGGTCAGGGGTGCTTTTGTCGGGGTGTCAGGGCCGAAAGCATTAAGTGTCAGGGGGCGCAGCGAGCCGGGGTGCTTTGTCAGATGGTCGGGCGGCGAAAGTGTCAGTCGTGTCTTTATACCAGGTTGTTTGTCGTGTGTGGTGAATCAAGGGTCCGGTGGTGCTATCCCCGGTGGCGGGGTTTGTGTGGGTCCGTCAGGTCAACCTGTTCGTGGGTTGTTCGGTCTGGCCGTGCACCCTTTTGGGTGCGGATCATGGACCGCTGGCAGGGAGGGGTATGTTCGTGCCTCTGTCAGCATCCGAGCGCATTGCCCCGGGCGGGCCGAGCGAGACAGGTCATATGCCTCGGCCGGGAGAGGGGGGGCAGCGAGGTGCACCCATTCCTATGTAGCCCCGGACCCCCAGATCGGCGGTCAGTTTGGCAGAGGGGCAAGTCAGTGCGGTATATTCGTGGTTCTAGGCGGGAGCCGGACTCCCACGATCTTTAGGTCGTAACAATTGCCCCCAGCCTTTGAGCCCGAGGCGGGAGCCCGGCTCGGCTTGGAGGGTGAACCGTTTCCGATGTTTTGAGCCGTCGGTAAGGATCCCAATCCGCGCCCGGGGGTGGCGGCGCTAGCCTCAGAACTCCCGCCCTATTGGTCATTATTACGATTCGAAAGGGTGGTAGAAAAATGAAGCGTCTCCACGATTGGGTTCACGACGTGTGGATGAGGTGACTCTCACGCCAGTCGAGGCGTTAAGGACATCCCGATGGGCACCGCGTGGCGGCGCACCGACGGTCGTGATGACCCGGTGGCCCATTTTATAAACGAAAAGGGTTGGAAGGCGGTCGGCGGGAGTTTTCTTCTGTCTTCGATTCTTCTCCGTTGTTTAATACTTCCGTCTATTGCTTGCTAGCTTGGTTGCGACTTTCGTCGCCTGTGATCTTCTTCCGAACGTCTTCCCGATCTGACGGATCAGCTAGGTAATTTTTTACTTTCCAATCGATGGCTTCTCGTTTCGAGTTCATAGGCGGTAGCTGAGTGGGGGAGGAGGAGCTTGTGGAAGAGGTGGCATTGCCGCAGGGGGGTGCGGTGGTCTAGGGAAAGGGGGTCATGGCGCACCGTTGTTCCGAGGGTGATTGGGTCCCTCCAATGTAGGTCGGACAGGATTAACATCAGGGAGATTCGTGTGCGGTTCGTGCGACTGCCCTATGAGGTACGGGTCTCTGGGTCGGAGGAAACGCACCTAGAGATAATGAGGTCGGGGTTTATGTCCGGTCATTCGAGTTGGGGCTCCGTTTCCCGATCCACCCTTATCTGCTTTATCTATTGAACTTCCTGGAGTTGCCGATATTTGCCCTGGTGCCTCGGTCCTAGGGCTTGCTGGCAGGGTTCGTCGTCTTGTGTCTTGCCTGCTCCTTGAGTCCCTCCCTGGCGCTGTTCCAGTATTTCTTCGTAGTTCAGAAGAGGGGAATGTATCATTGTGTTTGTGCTAGGAGAGGACGAGAACTTATCCGCGGGGCGCCCGATGATGTCGGCGAATAGATGAGGGAGTTTGCCTTCGTGATGATGCCGAGCGACGTGGTGTTGATGTCGAACTGGGGGGCATGAAACCCTCTAGTGAATGAAAGGGTGGAGCTGACTGGGGAAGATCTAGCAAAAGCTTAGATTCTGACGGAACTGCCCGAGGCGTACCGACAGCTAGCAAGTTTGACGCGGAGCAGTCGGCTCGCCCATGACTTTTGGTCCCTAGGTATCTTTGACATTTGGTAAACCTTTAGCTAGGCTTACCTTGATCTCTGTTTCCTTCGTAGGTGGAGACGTGATGCGAGGGCCGGAGGAGGTGTCGGGATCAGCCGGAGTCCCCGTCGCGGAGGACACTGGTCCTTGCGAGAAAGGCAAGGGAGTGGCGCGCGAAGAAGGATCCCGGGAACGGGGAGGCGAGGTCTCCCATGGGGAGAGAGCGAACCGGGGATGAAGGGCGGCCGAAGCAGGTAACTCTACCGGTAGGTTCGGCGAAGACATCCCTGCGGGCTCGTCCGCGCGGGCGGTAGGTCCCTCCATCCCGTCGGGGGTATCGGAGGTGGTCGATCCTCGCAAGGCGCACTCGGTTCAGAAGTGGCCATACGGGATCCCTTTGCGGGATATGGGGAGGTCGATGAGCCCGAGTTGTGAGGGTGCCCTCATTCATTTCAAGAGGACTCTAGAGGAAGTTGAGGCGTTTTCGAATAACCGCCTCCATAAGTGGCCCTTTCGAGTGGGCCGTGACGAGTCGATATTCGAGGACGCTGGGGGTGGCAGCGCGCCTCGCAGAGTATTGCATACTTCTGTGAGACCGCGAATCTTTGACTCACGTGGGGGCGGAACGGTTGTGCGGCTCTGCTGTATGGCACGTCGTGCAGGTAAGCCGGTTCCCTCGTCTCGCCCTTAGGCTTTCATTACTCGGGCCCTGCTGATTTGGGTCTTTTGTAGATGGTTACGGACATGGTGGCCCTTTGGCGTCGCACTCCTGTGGCTGCCACCAGAGCGGCTCTTGAGACAGCGAGGGCGGACCTCGTCGAGGTCAAGGGGAAGCTGAGGGACATGGAAGCAGAGCTGGAGAAGCTTAGGATGGCATGTGAGGTAGAAAAGGGGCGGGCCGCGTACTTTGATTTGTCAAAAGCTACGGTCGAGCGCCAACTCCTAGAGGTGACGCGGGAGAGGGACGACATCCGGTCGAAGCACATCGTAGAGTTGGCTAGCAAGGAGACGGTGATCGCGTTGCAGAAGCAGCAGATAGCCAGCCTAAAGGAGACCCTTGAGGCGGAGAAGAGGGAGAAGGGTATCGTGATGCGGCAGATGGAGGAAAAATGGGAAGTTGAGGGCGGAGTGATCGAGGCCGCTATCCGCCGCTACCATGACGAGCATGTTGTGCCAATATTGTAAGAGGCAAGGGATGCGGGAGTTTGCCAAGTGACGAGAGATATGAGGGCTCGATCGGCCGAGAGGCGACGTCACTGAGAAAGTGGGTTTGGGGAAGCCTGTACCTTCTTATATGAGGGTTAAACCCAATGTCTTATTGTAGCGTGCGGATGGCTTAATGTATAGCTTTGCTATTTAGATAAATGCCCTGAATTGGTCTTGTGTCAGACTGTCTTCTTCCTTGTTGTGTCTGTAGGCCATTTGTTTTGTGAGGGACATAATTGCCCCCAACTTCGCTATACCGAGGATATTTGTGTCGTCGGGAGAGGAAAGTTGAGATGTACCGCGTTTACCTGGGGTTTGTCGCGAAGCAAAGTGTGATTCCAGGAGGATTGCAGAAGCGGTGCGAGGTGGGGTGAGGTCGTATAGTCCGTACGATCGTTTGCTAAACGTTGAAATCGAAGTCCGAAATTGATTAAGTGGCACATCCTTGCTTCGGCCACCCCCACGGAGGCGGGACTCATCCCGGGTACGAGCGACGGATAGAAAGAAGAGGCTAAGGATGGCGTAATTTCGACTAGGGGCGTTCATTTCACCGGGATTTGGGTGGGAATCGAAGGGGCCTGTTGGCGGTCGCATGACTAGACGTCATCCTGGCGATTCGACGGCGTTGGGAATCGAAGCGACCCGACTACTTCAAGGCTGACGCGTGGCAGAAGTGACGGCTGCCATTACTCGAAGCGTGAGACCACGTGGATCGACGCGGGAGAGAGAACAGATTGATGACACGTGGCACGAGGCCGACGGTCACGATACTTCGTGGTGTCGCTTAAAAAGATCTCTGGTTGGGGAGCAAGGCAGGGCTGATTGTTGGGCGATGGTTTTCCAAGCGGCTGGGGTTGTCGGAGATTTTGTTGCCCTTGTCGGAGTTGTCCTCGTGGAATCGGCCGCAGAAGTAGCATTGCAGCCCGAGTTGTCGGTGTCCTTTAGGTAAGAGGTCTGTTTTTGTTGATGTCTTCCTAGACGTCTTCGTTTTGTGGTCAGGGGTCGAGGGTGGTGGGGGAAGGGAGCTCCGCCGTGGAAACTGGGTCTGTGCCCCTCGAGATTACGGGCGTGAAGTCGGTGCTGAAAAGGTCCCTTGCAGAGATCTTTGACTTGTATGTCAGGCCACCGTATTCTGTTCACGAACCGGACGTGCAAGAGAGGGTGTGTTTTGCGGGCGACCACGAGGTGGGAGTGTATGTGTCCTCCTTCGAGCAAGGGTTGCGCTTCCCCCTATCCATTCGTGTTAGATGTGTAAAATTTCCTAGGGCTGCCCTTGTATCGTCTGATGCCCAATTGTAGGATCCTGTCAAAACAACGTTAGGATCGATAAATGAAGTCGAGACTTACGCTTGCGTACACGGCACCGTAATCTCAGAACTTCGCCCTCGGATTCGCCACAACGGTCGATACTTCGTCACGGAGGATCGAAGCAGAGTTTCACCGCCTAAATCTCTAACTAGAAGAGGATTTTAATGGAAGGGAGAAGAAGAACATAAGGATGCCTTATGCAAACTTATGTCAAGGAAAGTGTGAATGAATGCCTTACCCTTGGGTCCTATTTATAGGCTTTAGGGGTGGTTATTGTAGGAAATAACCAATTATAAGCTTATTAGCCTATATTAGCACATTCATTTATCTTCTTCTTTATCCACTTATCAAGTGCCATTTTGCACTTATAAAGTGGCTTTTTCCACTTATCGAGTGGCTTTTTCCACTTATCGAGTGGTCCTTTTCACACGAGAAAAGGTTCCCTTCGCACACGCCTTCGTGCACGCGACATCTGAGGTCCGTATACCCTCATACATCCCCTCATGGGTGTATTTATGTCGTCCATATCCAACATCTCCCACTCACACTTGAGGGGATTGTAAGGAAAATTATTTTCCTCTAACTCTTCTGTTTGTCATACTGAGAAATAGGCCGTGTGACCGTCATGCGCATAGAGTCCGCTGTTGTGCACTTGTTAGAGATACACAACACTCCTCGAGGTGCAAAGTTGAGTAGATCAACGCATGCTTTACCCTAGATTATTTCTTCACATTTCTTATACTTTATATTCAACAATTGAATCCTATCTGGATTGCAATTGGCTGGCCAGCTTTGAATCTTTAAAGTCCAAATGTGAATGCGAAATTAATCTTCCTCTTCTTGCGATCCTTTCGATCTTGACTTGACTCGCTTTTCTAACATGCCCCGCCGGACCGAATTAACCATAGTCCATAAGCAACATGCTAAGATAGCAATCACCCAGTCAAATCTTAAGGAACCAATTAGAGTCCATAAGGGTAACGAGTTAAGACCCATGTGGTCTTTGGGTCTCACATAATAGTAAACTTATTTACTATTCTAACCCAGTGGTCAAAAATGCATACGTAGTATGAATACGTATTACAACATCGCTCCTTTCCCAGGGAGTGTATGTCTCAATGATGTTGTAAGGATGATGATCAGACACCACAATGCCTGACTTTGAGTCCCTTTTTCTACTCAGATAATCCTTTGGACTCACATCCCGCATTTAGACAGATAGGATTTCAAAATCCTCTTAGATCTTCTGTAAGCATCCATATGATGCAGATCTTTAATGCGAACATTTTGTTTAAGTCATGACTCTAAATCATCTGTCTGATGATTTTGACTTCAAACAGGTCTCATCTCTATTCTATCTGTCTGATAGAATAAGGCGGTTGCTCATGTGAGAGAGCCAACCTCAATCTGTCCGACATACTAGAAAGTATAGCTGATATTTCAAAAAAATGTACACAAACATTTCTCAAGAAATTCATATGCAATGTTTGAAAAAAGAACTTATTCTTTTATTAAATTTGATCATTTACAGACTTGGGAATTTATATTGGTACAACTCAGCTCTTACGCAATCCTTGAGATGATAAGTGTTTGTAAAACACATCTCTGGGGATCACCTTCGTAAGCGGATCCGCTATCATCTCATGCGTAGATATGTACCTTATGTCTACCTTCTTGATCTTATCATAGTCTTTTGCAAGTCTGTAGTTCCTTTAAGATACTGTATTATTCTCTTAACCGCTTTCCAGTGTTCTTGCCCTGGGTTGGATTGGTAACGACTTACCATTCCAACGGCAAAACAGATGTCCGGTCTTGTACGCATCTTAGCGTATATAAGACTACCAACTGCACTGGAATATGGAACATTTTCCATAATTTCCTTTTCCTTTTGGTTCTTTGGACATGATTTCAGACATAAATTGTCGTACTTGCTTTATAGGAGCATCAATGGACTTGCAGTCTTACATATTAAAACGTTCTAAAACCTTCTTTATATAAGTCTCCTGTGAAAGAGAAAGAAGTTTCTTCGAACGATTCCTTGAAATCTTAACTCCAAGGATATATGCGGCTTCTCCCATGTCTTTCATCTCAAAAACTGATGAAAGCCAAGCCTTGATATCCATCACAAAGCTCTTGTCATTTCCGGCTATTAAAATGCCATCTACATATAGAGACATAATAACGTACTTGCTCTTAATCCTCTTGATATATACGCAGTTATCTTCATCAAGCATGGAAAAACCATTTGATAAGACAACTTCTTGAAATCGTATATACCATTGCCTCGAGGATTGTTTAAGACCATATATGGATTTATGAAGTTTACAAACCTTATGTTCGTTTCCTTCTTTTACAAACCCTGTTGGTTGTTCCATATAGATCTCCTCGTCCAATTCTCCATTGAGAAAGGCAGTCTTTACATCCATTTGATGTAATTTGAGGTCTAAGCAAGCTACCATTGCCAGAATCAGGCGAATCGAGGTAAAACGCACAACAGGTGAGAAGGACTCTTCGTAGTCTATCCCTTCCTGTTGTGTAAAACCTTTCGTGACAAGACGAGCTTTACCTTTATAAATAGAGCCATCAGCCATATGCTTGATCTTGAGAACCCATTTGTTTCCAATAGCTCTACGTCCTCTGGGTAAGTCAACTAAGTCTCAGACTTGGTTAACTTTCATGGATTCTAACTCCTCTTACATCGCTTCCATCCATTTGTCTTTAGAAGGGCAAGATACGGCCTGTTTGAAAGTAGCAGGCTCGTCATCTTCTTGTAGTAAGGTCATAAAGGTTTGCGGAAATTCATCCTCATATCTTAGAGGAGCCAACCTTGTACGACTACTACGTCATATTTGAGATTCTTCAAGTCCTTGTTGACTCGAATTTAGATCAATTCTAATATCACTCCCACTTGGAATGTCGTTAGAATTGCTCCCACTTGGATCATTATTCCCGTATGGAATAGGATAATCGTCATTCGTATAATCCATTGGTGAAGGTTGAAACGTATTTTCGTTTTCACCAAGAATTCTCTCACTCGAATGAGGTAATCCTTCTTGATCATAAATCTCAAATAGAGATAAGTCCTGACTTATCTCGCCCTGTCTTGGAAACTCGTTTTCCAAGAAAGTGACATCCCTCGACTCAAACTCAATTAGCCCACCATTGTCTTCCTGGCTAACAAAAACATAACCTTTGGAGTTTTCTGTGTATCGTATAAAGATACATTTCCTTCCCCTTGGCCCAAGTTTGCCATACTTATGGGATGAAATATGTGCGTAGGATGCACAACCCCAAGGTTTCAAAATGTTTAAGTCAGGAGACCTTTGGTTCCACAACTCATAAGGAGTGGAGCTAACTGATTTCGAGGGTACGCGGTTTAAAATGAAAGCGGCCGTCAATAATGCATCACCCCAAAAGGTGATTGGCAAGTTAGCTTGCGCCATCATTGAACGGATCATTTCCATTAAAGTCCTATTTCTCCTTTCTGCAACACCGTTTTGTTGAGGAATATAAGGCATAGTTACCTGATGTACTATGCCTTTTTCATCACAAAGTTCCTTAAAACTTGTTGATTGATATTCACCGCCCCTATCGGTTCGCAAGACCTTAATCTTGCGATCTAATTGATTCTCCACTAAACTCATATAGTTTTTAAAGCAAGCCAATGCTTCACTTTTGTGGGATATCAAATAGATATGTCCGAATCGGGTGAAATCATCAATAAAAGTGATGAAATAGGACTTCCCGCGTCTGTCTTGACATTCATCGGACCACATATGTCCGAATGGATAAGCTGTAATGGAACCTCGGCCTTTGTGCCGGTTCCAAACGGCTTGCGACAAGATTTCCCCACTAGGCAATGTTCGCAGGTCGACATTTCAACCTTTGAAACATTGGATAGAAGGCCACGTTTGGCAAGTCTATCCATACGCGTTGGTCCAATATGACCAAGCCTTGCGTGCCAATAAATCACATCAGACTCATAAGTCTTAGAATTTGTAATAAGGAAATTTTCATTACACGAGGAATCATACATTGTACTCATTACAATAAATCCTTTAAATACAAACCCAGTACCAATAAAGGAATTATTACAAAACAAGTCCACTTTACAATTTTGAAAGAACCAGCTATAACCAAGACCCATCAACACGACCACAGATATAATATTCCTTCGAATATCTGGAGCGAAGAGGACATCATGAAGTAGGAGAGTGCGGCCGTTGTCCAAGACTAGCTTGCAAGTCCCAACGCCTTTCACTTCAACACGTGTGTTGTTTCCTACATAGATCCACTTCGTTCCTTGGAGTATCCGGTGATACTCCACGAAGGACCATCTGTCCCTTACTATGTGGTCGGTGGCACATGAATCAATTATCCAAAATGGATTAGATTCCACAAGAAATATTGAACTAGAAACACATATGTAACTAGTATTACAAGTTACCTCGTCACTTCCACTCGTACACGAACGAGCATAGTGACCGAGCTTGTTGCACTTGAAGCACTTGATCCTCTTCAAGTCTTTCTTCTTGTGCTATTCTTGTGCCCACCCTTATGTTTGGGTTTCTTGGTAGACTCAGGTTGCTTATTACGTTCATTAGTGAAATTTGAATGATCTTTCTGTTTCTTTCCCCCCGTGTGAGGAACTAGCAACCATGTGCACTTCTGCACTTGGCTTGGCAGCCGCAAGCCGCTCTTCCTCTAATTTGAGGTGCTTAGAAACATCGCTGAAAGTCTTGATGCTCTCATTGTGAGTGAGATGCATCTTCAATTGGTCACACCCATTTGGTAGGGAACGTATGACTGCTTGGATTTGTTGCTCATCAGAGAGCACATGACCTGCGTCTTTTAACTCCGAGATAAGATTCGCCATATGTCGTAGATGTTTCCCCATGGAATGATCTGGACGTTTCTTATATGAATCGAACCTTATAGTTAAGGCGCGAAGTTTGGTCACCGATGTGCCACCGAACTTCTCTTCTAGCTTGGACCATATGTCCATGGCTAGGTCATGTTCTCGGAAGATGCGCATGTAATTTTAGCCTGTAAGGATCAATACACTAGAGGGGGGGGTGAATAGTGTATATAAAAAATGTCGCAAATAAAATGTTAGTAATATTTGCAAAGATGGCACAGAAATAAAAAGACAATTACTGAAATTAAATCAATTGCAAACACAGAGATTTATCCTGGTTCGGTTCCTTGTGATCATACTCCAATCCTCTACCCCGTAGAGATTTTCAATCCACTATAATCACTTGCCCCGCAAGCACGAACTTACAAAAATGGCGACACTCCCCGTGTCCCAAACTTTGTACAATCTCTAACAGAGATTCAAACCTGTAAAATAATGAAATAGAAAAACACCTATCGCCTTGTTATAAATTTCAGAGAATGAATTCAAGGATGGTGTTTTAGAAGAAGAACTTCAAGATGTAAAAGATATGTAATGAAGCGCAACACTTGAAGTTCTCTGGTTCATAAAAGAAGAGAGAGAGATCAATCGATTTCTTCTTCAATTATGAACACAAACAACTTTCCAAAATGATGTTGAAAAACCAAGTTCTTCCGTTCTTAAACGAAGAAGGAAATCTAATGATTTCTTCTTACAAATAAGAAAAGAACAACTAATGGCCTAAAGCTTTAGAAAAGAGAAGACTTGATTCCAACAAATAAGAGAGTAAAGAAGAGAAAAGTGTGTGAAAGAAAAGAGAGGGTCTACCCCTTTATTTATAGTGTTTAGAGACGGTTGGGGACTGTAGTTAACGTTGGAAAACGGGCAGGAACCGTCCCTGAAAATTTGGGATCAAAATGGCTAGTTTTGAAATTGGTCGACCAAAAGGACACATTGGTCGACCAAAATTTAGAGAGGAAATTTCGACCGTTGAAAGACATTTCTAGAATCTACACGGTTAGGGGAGTTTGCATATGCAATCCCATAACCAAATTCGAAGGTTTAAAATTGGTCGACCAAAATGGGGTTATTGGCTGCCAATTTTCAAAGTTGCGAATTTTCGAAATTGGGAAGTGTAGATCTCTGAGGAATGGAACCTAGATGACTAAGATATATTATCACAAGGCTTTGTGACTCTAATAAAGTAAATTTTACATTGATTACATAAAGTCGTAGATAGGACTACATCTGCAACTGAATCTGAGAAGCTTCTTTGCAGGAGATCCTTATCAAGTGATTATATATCCAAGTCGTGGATTAGGTGCCTTTGTCTTTCCAGATTCATTATTGATATATCTGATTGAGTATGCATGAAGATATCTCATTTGTGTGGAACTCAACATTGATATGTATCTGCATATATAGAGTTAGTAGCACTGAATGTGTTTGTCACATCAAAATCATATGGGAATAGAAATATGGAATTATGAAATTCCAACATTCTCCCCCTTTTTGATGATGACAAACATGAAAAATATATATAGGTAAAATTCAACATATCAGATATACTCCCCCTGAATATGTGGAGTTAGTGAATACTCCCCCTGAGTAGATGAAATATATTCTCCCCCTTTGGAATTCTCAAAAAGAGGGAAATAATAGTTAGTGAAAAATAAGCGAGATAACATGAGGAAATATAAATGGCTGTAAAAGAAGGAGTATATAGCCTATTGAAAAATTGAACATAATTTGGCCAGTGTTGGAAAATGAGTTGTAGGCCAAAAAAATAGTATGTAGGCCGGAAAAAAAATATAGTTGTATGAGAATATAGGGTGAAGGCCGAGTAATGGAGCAGGCCAGTAAAAAAACAATTAAAGGGCAAACCATTAAAAAGAAATAGTGAGAAGGCCACATTGTGGTTCGTTAAAACAAATTGGCAGACCATATAAAAAAACATACTGGTTCAGGCCTAAAAATGGAAGGTCAGTTTGGAGTGGGCCATAAAAAATGGAAGGTCAGTTTGGATTGGGCCATGAACTATAAAAAAATACAAACTAGTGCAGGCCGAAATGAGTGGAGGAGGTATAGGCCGAAATATTGAAGTGAGGCCGAACTGAAATAATAAACAAAACATGGTCATATGGGCCGAAAGTTGCCTTTAAAAAAGAATTAAAGTACATGGCAGTAAAAAAAATGTAGAATAAGGCAGGCCGAACTAGTGACAAAATGAGAGATTAGGCCATGTAAAAAAATGAATTGCCAAAGTATTATATTTGTGAATTAAAATATGAAGAAGAGCACAAAATAAAGGCAAAAACTATGTAGGCCGAAAATGGGCATATAGGAAGTGCAGGCCAAATAAAAATAGTCTTGTAAGGAATTATATGTGCAATGAGATGGTGATGCAACAGGCAAGTGAGAATGAAAGTACCAAATGAAACAACCTATAGATGAAGGAACAATACTTGTCCAAAGTAACAGAAGATGCAAAGGAACAATAACAACCATGTACATAAGGGCCACGGAAGTGAAAAATCCAACAGCAAACAGAGACTGAATAAACAAAAGGAACAACAGAACTATGTATATAAGAGCTATAGAGTGAAGAACAATCAACATACAAAAACTGAAACAGACATCCATATAGGGAAGTAATCAAAAACAGCCGAGTGACTGAACAACATACATCAGATACTCCAGAGGAATCATAACAGAACAACAAAAAGAACATAACAACTAACAACTAGTGACAACATAACAACATAACAAAAAGAACAGTTCCCTCCATTTTTAGCAACAGAACAACTAGTGACAACAAAACATCCATGGACATAATATTCAAAGAAGCATAGAAGCATCAAGGCGAAAGTACATGAGACTGGAACTACAATACCATATAGCCCACATAGCCTAGGACGCAAAATATCACACAAACCCAAACAACAGACAGCCCAAAAACAACAAACGAAACAGAGCAAATATAACCAACAGAACCAGAATGTTTCCAAAATGCCTAGCAACGACCCAAGTAACTATCGTCAGACATCACCAAAGTGCCTATGGAACACCAAAGTGCCAATATTGGTCGCCAATTTTCGAATTTCTTATTATTTTTTAATTTTTCGGTAACTACTTCATCTTTCCGCTTATTCTCGTTATCCGTTCCCTCCATTTTTCGGTAACTACTTCAACAAAGTATGACCTAAAAAGTGGCAAGTACCACTGGTACTTTTACGATCTGATTTGCAACCAGCAAAGTCTGCATCACTATAGGATAATAAATCAAATGTGCTTGACTTGGGATAAAATAAACCAAAATCAGAAGTGTGCTTAACATATCTAATAATCCTTTTTACGGCAGTTAAGTGTGAAACTTTAGGGTCTGCCTGAAAACGTGCACATAAACATACTGAAAACATAATGTCTGGTCTACTAGCAGTTAAATAGAGTAGAGAGCCGATCATACCTCTGTAAAGACGTTGATCAACACTCTTACCATTTAAGTCTGTGTCGAGAGATGTAGATGTACTCATTGGAGTACGTTTTTCTGCAGAACTTTCTAAACCAAAACGTTTAATGAGTTCTTTAGAGTACTTGCTTTAGTGAATGAAGATTCCTTCCTTTAATTGTTTGATTTGAAGACCGAGGAAGTAATTGAGTTCACCCATGTGACTCCTCTCAAATTCTTTCTGCATAATCTTAGAAAAATCTTGACAAAGAGATTCATTAGTAGAACCAAAAATAATATCATCAACGTATATTTGAATAATGATTATGTCAGATTTAATATTTTTAATAAAAAGAGTGGAATCTATTTTACCAATATTATAACCAGAATTTAAAAGATAGCTTTTAAGTCTTTCATACCAAGCACGAGGTGCTTGTTTGAGACCATAAAGAGCTTTCTTTAATTTGAAAACATGATTTTCAAAATTTTCATAATGAAAACCAGGAGGTTGTTCAACATAGACTTCCTCCTTAAGAAATCCATTTAAAAAAGCACTTTTGACATCCATTTGAAATAATTTAAAATCTTTAAAACATGCAAATGATAACAACATGCGAATGGACTCAAGACGAGCAACTGGTGCATAGGTTTCATCGTAATCAATACCTTCTTCTTGATTATAACCTTGTGTAACCAATCGTGCCTTGTTTCTAATTACCTGACCAGATTCATCCAATTTATTTTTGAATACCCACTTGGTACCAATAATTGAATGATCTGTTGGTCTGGGAACTAATTCCCAAACATCATTTCGTTGGAATTGATTGAGTTCTTCCTGCATAGCGATAATCCATGAACTGTCTTCACATGCATCTTTGATGTTCTTTGGTTCAATGGATGAAAGGAAAGCACAATGCACCATTTGTTCAATTTGACGACGAGTTCTAACTCCATCTGTAATATCTCCAATGATTAATTCTGATGGAAGATTTGGAACTTGTGCAAAAGCCTTGGGAAGATCTGTATTATCTGAAATAGACTCAACAGAATGATTAGTAGCATCAATTTCATCAAGTTTGATATTATCTAAAGAATTAGATAAAGGTAATATATTTTCTTCATCATCAATAATGGGAGATTTAGATGCAGGATTCTCATCAAATGTGACATGTAGTGATTCTTCAACTGTTGAAGTTCTTTTGTTATATACTCTGTAGGCTTTGCTACGTGTTGAGTATCCAACAAAAATACCTTCATCAGATTTCGAATCAAATTTATCAAGTGCAACTTTAGTATTAAGAATAAAACATTTACATCCAAACACTTTAAAATATGATACACGTGGAATGCGATCAAAGAATAATTCAAAACAAGTTTTATTAAGCAATGGCCTTATGAGAATTTTATTCATAATGTAACAAGCAGTTGCGACAGCTTCAGCCCAAAAATATTTCGGTAAATTACTATCACAAAGCATTGTTCTTGCACATTCTTGTAAGGTTCTATTTTTCCTTTCAACTACTCCATTTTGAGGAGGAGCACGAGGAAAAGAAAAATTGTGAGTAATGCCATTTTCATTACAAAACTTGGTAAACGATTCATTTTCAAATTCTCCTCCATGATCACTACGAATAGTGACAATGTTAGATGATTTGATTTTTTGTATCTTTTTACAAAATATTGAAAATTCTTCAAATGCATCATTCTTGTTTTGTAAGAATATAACCCAAGTATATCTTGAATAATCATCAACAATGACAAATGCATATCTACTTCTATTTAAAGAAGCTACTCTAGAAGGACCAAACAAATCTAAATGTAAGAGTTCTAATGGTCTCTTTGTTGAGATAACATCCTTTGATTTAAAAGAAGATTTGTACATTTTTCCTTGTTGACAAGCATCATAAAAATGTTTGTGTTTGAAAGAAATATTTGGCATTCCATTTACTAATTTGTGTTTTGAAATATGTGCTAGATTTTTGAAATTAGCGTGTCCAAAACGTTTATGCCATAAAAGTGTATCATCAGATGTAATCATTAAACAATGATTATTTGTGGTAACAGACATGCATAAGATATAAATATTATTTTTACGCTTACCACGAAACAAAACAGATAACATATCAGAATCATAAATAATGCAATCATTTTGTTCAAAAACTATTTTGTAATTTTTATCGCATAACTGACTAATGAAAAGTAAATTATGTTTCAAACCGTCAACCAGGTGAACATTCTCAATGATAGGCTGATTTGTATTGCCAACTGTTCCAGTGCCTATGATTTTTCCTTTCTTGTTGTCACCAAAGGTAACTGTGCCTCCTTGTTTGTACTTGACGTTTGAAAGTAGTTTGACATTTCCTGTCATATGTTTTGAACATCCACTATCCAAAATCCATCTTTCTTTCCTAGGTACCTGAAAGATAAAACATTAAGCATTGGTACCCCTTCTTGAGGGTCCTTGGGATTAGATTTTTGGAAGCCAAACCCAAGTGGAATTTGGCTTTTTAATATAATTATTAGAATGAACTATAGCATGTATATAATGAGAAATATAATTATTTCTATCTACTAAGCATGAATTCTTAGGAACCCATATACTAATTGTAGTAGGTTTCCTAGAAGATGGTTTTGAAATGTTAGAAACATTTCTTTGTGAAGAAGAAGTAGGAATGTTTACTTTCTTTGTGTAAATAAATGCGTGATTCTTCTTTTGAGGTTTAACAAAAGTAGTTATTCCACAAGAAGAAGAAGTGTTACAAGATTTGGGTGCATCCTTATGAGAATATCCCAGACCTTGTCTATGATTTGCAGGATATTGTATTTTTAGTAAATCATCAAGATTAGTCTTTTCTTTATTAAATTTATTAATATTGGAAGACATCTCGTCGTATTTCATCTTTAGTGATGAAATATTTTTATCCATTTCGGATATTTAAGTATGTAGTTCTAGATTCTTAGTTTTGAGAATATCATTCTCTTTACTAAGATTTAAATTTTGAGAAGATGTATTCACAATAGGTGTAGTGTTCTTAGAAGAAGATAATTCTTGATATTTAATAAGAAGATCATCATTATTCGGTTTCAAAGATTTATGTTGATTATTCAATTTTTTGAAACGAGAATAGAGATCTTTTAATGCATCAAGTAATTCTTCGTTATTAAAAGAACTTACCTCATCTTCATCTTCTTGTGCCATAAAGCACATGTTAGCAATTTCATTTAGATCATCATCTTCATCATCTGAAGAATCATCCCATGTTGCTGCAATGCCTTTTTCATTTTGTCAAACCTCCTTTCTCTTCTGGATTGATCATTATTAGAAGTTTTGAACTTTGCTTTGAGAAGAGGATAGTCTTTCTTCATATGTCCTGGCTTATTGCAATTAAATCAAAGAGAAGAATCAGTATTCTTAGATTTAAAATTATTATACTTACCTTTCTGAAAGAATTTTCTGAAGTTTTTGGCAAAAAATGCCATATCTTCATCTGAATCTTCATTATCTGATGTTGCGTTGAAGGCAAGTACTTTCTTCTTTTGATCTGATTCTTCTTTCTCATCTTGAAGTGTAACTTCATGGGCCATTAAGTTACCAATAAATCTTCCATAGATAATGTGGAAAGATCATTGGCTTCCTCAATAGCAGTGATCTTTGGACGCCATATTGGAGTTAAAGCTTTAAGAATTTTGCGAACCTGTTCAAGAGAAGTGTAAGTTTTTCCAAGAGCACTTAAAGAATTTATAATATTAGTAAACCTGGTGTTCATTTCTCCAATTGTCTCTTGGTCCTTCATCTTGAACAACTCGAATTTGTGAACCAAAACGGAAATCTTAGTTTCCTTCACTTTACTGGTTCCTTCATGAGTTACCTCAAGTATATGCCAAATCTCCTTATCACTTTTGGCCTGAGATACTCGATTAAACTCATGTTTATCCATAGCACAAAATAAAGCATTCATGGCCTTTGAGTTGTTGGTTTTTGTAGTTTTGTCATTGGTGGTCCAATCAGCAACATGAGTTGTTGGCTTTTCGTATCCTGACTCTACGATGTCCTAAATTTCATAATTCATACTTTGGAGATGAATCTCCATTCGTATTTTCCAATATGAGTAATTTGAACCATCAAATAGAGGAGGACGAGTTTGAGAGTGCCCTTCAGGATGCTCATTGTAGTTGTGTGGAACTGCGTTCATGTTTGAGGAACTTGCTGCCATCTTAACCTTGCTCTGATACCAAATGTAATTTTAGCCTGTAAGGATCAATACACTAGAGGGGGGTGAATAGCGTATATAAAAAAATGTCGCAAATAAAATGTTAGTAATATTTGCAAAGATGGCACAGAAATAAAAAGACAAGTACTGAAATTAAATCAATCGCAAACACAGAGATTTATCCTGGTTCGGATCCTTGTGATCCTACTCCAGTCCTCTACCCCGTAGAGATTTTCAATCCACTATAATCACTTGTCCCGCAAGCACAAACTTACAAAAATGGCGACACTCCCCGTGTCCCAAACTGTAATGGCCTGTTTCTATCGTACCTTCTTCGTGCACGTGCTTTTGATCGTGCACGTGATTATTTTAGACTTTAATTGTTTTTGAACGTTTTTGTGTGATATGTCATCGTGATCGTCTCTGAAAGTATTAGATTGCGGAACGACTTTGGAACGACATATCTCGAGTCGTTCTTCCGCGATTCTAACTTATTTGATGTAACGTCGTGACTTTCTGTTTTGACGCGAGACGTTACGAATTTTAGTTTCGTCTCTCGACGTAGAAATTTAGATCCGTCTTCTCCACTCTCTTTCTTTCGTCGTCCCGAACACCTTAAAATTATTTTGCAATTTTTGGACTTAATTTGACCTATTTTCCATTTATTTGAAAGCTTTAAATAATTTTAAAACCTACTTTTATAAGTATTTAAATTACAATAAAATTCCTATAATATAATAACGCTTTAAAGAATTTTTTGACCAAATTTCAGAATTTTTGGCCGCACCCATCTTGCGTGAGAGAGAGGAGAGTAATTTTAAATTATATTAATTATTTTAATTATTTTAATTACGGTTTCTTAAACCCAAACCCTAACCCTAGCTCTAAACTATTTATATTAGCCCTAGGCTAGGTTATCTTCACATTACAAAAACCCTAGCCGTCAAAAACCCCTTCCCGACGTTCGTCGCAACGTTGCGACGATCGCCAAGTGCACGATCGACGGCCGCCCCCCGCAATTCCCAGCGCACGACCGGCGCTCCGCTCTGCATCGCCGCTTGCAACGCTCCGCTGCAACCCCCCCGCTGTCGCCCCGCTCCGACCGAGGCTGTCTCTCGGTCTGACCGAGAGAACAGCCCGCTCCGCACCGCTCCACAGCCGCATCGCTCCGCTCCGCATCGCCAAGAGCCCGACCGAAGCCGCTCCCCGCACCGACCGAGAGACCGCTCCGCATCGCTCCGCAGCGCTGCAGCGCCCGTCCCCCGTGTCCGACTGAGAGGCCCGCTCGGTCTGATCGATGGAATTCCCCGCAGCGGCCCGCCGTGACCGATGCCCCCGCTCCGCAGCGTGCTCCGCAACATTGCGACCGACGCTGCGGTGAGTTCTCTCGGTCTGACCGAGAGAAATCCCCGCAGCGGCTCGGTCTGACCGAGCGACGTTCGTCGCAATGTCACTTCTTCCACACCAACTCCTGTGGTGGGCCCCCCAAGTTCCCCTGAGGTGTTGTGGGTCCCCCATCGACCCCTAGCACTGCTGTGGGCCCCACTTGGACGTGCTACTTCGTGGATTTGCCGTCTACGATGTTGTGACACGTCGTAGGCCTTCGTCGCAAGTTCCAGCTTTTGGAGAATCGTGCAAGGATCAGATCTGAAGCTGAGGAGTTCTCCGATCAGACCCGACATCCAATCTACAACAAACTCCGGTTCAGGTTGGTCCCCTGAAACTCGTAGAAACCCGCACAATACCTGACTGAACCATAAACTAAAAAAACGTCAACTTGAACTAAATTTATTTTCCAGCACCTGTAAAATGTTGTACGAACTTAGAAAATCGACGAATGGACTTTGTTGACTGTGCACATAGGATAGATCGTCGATTAGGCTGAAACATCAAAAAGTGACTTTTGACGAATAGGATAGTCCCGAAAACCTAGAAACGAAACCTAATAGGATTTGATGAATTTGAGACCTGACATCGTCACCGTGGCGATATTTCAGACGGACTTCTGCGGACGAGACGCTTGGACGAGACGCTTGGACGAGACGCTTCGAGAGGACGACACACTCGCCATTTCAGGCAAGTGTACCCACTTGCGTTTTTGACTGTGCCTTGGTCTTAAATTGTTAGAACTGTTAAACTGTGAGTGTTTAGATTCCGGACGTGAAATGATAGCGTCTGGGTCACCCTGACGACTTAGACTTGACGACGAAGTCTAATCCCGACAACAAAAACTTTTGACATCATAGGGCTATCATGTGTGTGCGTGCATGTGGACACCCTAGAATAACTCTCCCGTACACTGGTCGTGTCTTGTCACTGTTATACACACTGGTCGTGTCTTGTCACTGTGTTACAAAAAGCCTGCGGGCGTTTTAGATGCTCTCCTTGCGGGAGTGATCTCCGTGTTACAAAAAGCCTGCGGGCGTTTCAGATGCTCTCCTTGCGGGAGTGATCTCCGTGTTACAAAAAAAAAGCCTACGGGCGTTTCAGATGCTTCCCGAGCGGAAGTGATCTCCGTGATACAAAAAGCCTTCGGGCGTTTAAGATGCTTCCCGAGCGGAAGTGATCTCCGTGATACAAAAAGCCTACGGGCGTTTCAGGTGCTTTCCTTGCGAAAGTGATATCCGTGCTTCCTGTCCTGAGTTCTGGGGTTTTGGGATAGGGTTGAGCGTGCGCATGGTGAGAGGGTCTGATCCCCCTCGAACCGTAAGGCGTGAACCCTTCGTGTTTTACTAGTCCTGTCAGTCGTGTCGTGTCCCGTCTTGTCTTGTCTAGTTCCGTCTTGTCTTGACACCTGTAGGTTAATCCCGTAGTTAGTAGCACACGCTACGACTACTACTTGTCCCGTTTTACTTTCCTGCTGCGTTACTTCCTGTTGTGTTACTCTGTTATAACCACAGCATGCTAATCAACCAGTAAACTGTTGTGCAATAGAACCCCAGCATGCTAATCAACCAGTAAACCGTTGTTTAAAGTTCGGTACACTTGCAGTTTGGTCTAACCCCTTTTTGTAGACCTGACCTGACATACAGTTCCTTCTTTTGGTGCTGTACGTCAGGTGTTGAGCCAGAGTACGTCGACGAGGCAGACTCACTGGAGTACGTGGAGCCGAGGACGTCGTCACCGGAGTACGTACCTGACAAGGACCAGACCTTGAGGTCTTTTAGTCACCACTTCCCGAGGGTACTACTTTTAGGTTTGTCTTTAAATCTTTTGTTGCCATGCTTAGGCTTCTTTTAGACTTTGTACTTGTTGGATATCATATCTCTAATTTAATGAATGCAATATCTTTTCCGTACTTTTGTTGTTTCGAAATATAAAAATGCAAGAACCTGAAAATCTTTTAAAATGGTACCTCTACAGACGCTTATTGGGTCCGAGCTTCTAAAGCTCTGGCCTAAGCGGGCCTCGTCACGTTTCGCTTCCGTCCATTTTGGGAAGCGGGGCGTGACAGGTTTTAGTGGTGGCCCATGCAGGTCTTGCAAAAGTTCAGAACAGTAAAAGTACCGCATTCATTTGAGATCCACGTACAGGTCTGAATTAGTTTCCCAGTCTTAGATAGTCGGAAGACTTAGGTAGACGTCCCAGGTTGATAGTCTGATGCCTTGGTTAAGATTTAGTCGTCCTCGTCCTAGACTATCTTAGCATCCCCATTTGATTCTGATCGTAGTAGATTTCTAGAGCCCTTCTTTAAGTCTAGTCGCTCGCCCAGCTCCATCGACTTCGGACCTAGCAGAACGTAACCTTGTTTCTCTTAGGAACTTTCTCTTTAGATCCTGGGTATAGTCTAGCTCATATGAAGCCTTTGAGCTGAGTTATCCTAATCTTTAGACGACCCGATGATTAGAACCCTTGTCCTCTAGCTTCCCTCTGATCCTTGCAAATTTTGTGCTATCGACCATAGAGTCCCATCGTAGCTCTTCACGATTCATATCTTACACATATTCTTCAAGCGATCATTTTCCTGTCATCTGATTCACGTGATCGTTTCCTGACGATTATCGTCGATCTTTCGAATCCCTTCCTTGACCAATTCTACCTCCTCTAAAATTATTTTCGACTTTCCTTATTAAGTTTTCGCTCTGGCTTGATTTCTTTGAAAACCCCTATATTATATATTTAAAATTTGTTGTTTTGGATTGAGTTAAAACTTTTAATTAACTTAGAGCTTTCTTGGACGTAAATGTTTTAAGTCAATATCTCACATTATTTGCCTTGTTTCCAAAAAATATATTTTTTTTTATAAACTACACAATTTATTTCTATTATCTTGTACTTATTTTCGAATTTTCCCCTTCCCAAAACATGCTTCCTTTAAAAGTATTTTCAAAATTCATTACTAAATTCTCCGCCCAATTTGGCTTCTTTGAAAACTTTTTATTAATTATTTAAAATTTCTTACTTTCGGTTGAGTTAAAAAAAAATTCTTTCGCAAATTTTGAAACCTTTCGGTCGTAAAAGTTTTAAGTTATGGCCTCGTACTTATTCTCGAATCAGTATCCATCGTATTTTAGTTTTAAAACTTTGTTACCATTTCGGAAATTCAATATATATCATTTTTCTAACCTACGAAATTTATTTTTTTTTACCATTTACGTATGTACCTTAGAATATTTTTCTAAAACAAAGGGGGATTTTAAATTTCTTTACATATAAACATCTTTATGTTCATCATGTTCATACTTCAAGAACCTTTGTTTAAATTTATTTTCATTTGCAAAACAATCGCTACATTATCCTACTTTTATTCCTTCATCTAACTTTTTCCAAATCGTAATAATTTTACTATTTGCTCCTTTTCCCGACTTATTTTCATAAAAGTATAAAGTATACGATATCATATTTTACCCGTAAATCTCCTTCATTTATCTAGTTATTCTGAGAAATATTTTTGTCTCATCCAACCAACTATCTCTTTACTCCGTCTTATTTGAGCTCGTTCTTTCCGATCTTATTTCGTTTCGCTTTTGATCTAGTTTTCTTTCCCTTCTATTATTTAGACATTAGACCTTGTAGTTATCCATGCTATCTCCAGTTTAGGAGTAGGCCCTTTGGTAGGTGATGTCGTTGCAGTGCCTGAGTATAGATAGAGAGTGTAGACCTGTATGAGTGTGTCATCTTTAGGATCCTGATGTTTGTCTCCTGTGTCTTGAATGTGTACTCAGCGTTAACCATGATATGCAGGAAGTTGCCTGAATGTCGGTATTCATACTTGTATGAATGGCGTCATCGCAGGCAGATCCTTAGACTTAGTTTTAGTTTTAAGGAATGGTTTATCTTGGTTGTATGTGACTGTATCAAAACTTTGTTTTCTTTAAACCAAATCTTTAAAGTTTTCAAACTAGCTCACAAGATCACAAATCACTTAACCTCCCTCATCCATTACCGCAACACCACACGTTTTTTTTCCAAATGTTTTAAAATATTTCTTTGGCCTGAAGTCTCTCTTTATCTTCGTGTTTATGGTTGTTATATTAATTCGGACTAGCTATTATCGTTATAGGATTTTGTTTGCAGGTAGGCTTGGAGTGAGATGAGTTTTATTATGTCAATGATTGATTGATTTTGGGAACACAAGGATGATGGATTAGAATATCTTTTGGATGAAAAGAATGAACTGTCCCAGACTTATTTATAATACCGATGTGAGACGTACTCAATGGAGAATTCTGGTTGAATGAGATTTTATGCGTGAAGATGAGAACTCATCAGACTTGAGGCTTAGACGGGTAGTAGATAAGAGTAACTGCGGAGAATGGTATGAGTTAGGGTGATCATGATATTGAGTAGATTTTTTATTAGCATCGAGACTCGATTGATGAGTTGATGTGAGAAGACTTTGAGAATAACACGACGTGTGGAGATTAATGGATGTTTAGGTAGTCGGACTTAATGTTGGTTAGGATTAGTTACAGTGAGTAGGATGAGGGGTAATTCTAGCAGATCAAATTATTTGGTGGATGAATTTATGGGGAGATATGACGAAGAATGCATTGGGGACATGACGATTATCGATTTGTGAAAGGTATTATAGGATAGACAAAAGTTTTTTCCTTGGATTGGTAGTTGACTAGAATCTCATTTTTCCTTGGAGATTGATTAATGTTTCTGGCGTTTTTTGCAGAACACATTAATTGTACAGAGAGTGCGGGGTCAACGCGTCAAAGGGGGGGACACGCGGGACCCTCGCGTTGCCGTGGCAGTCACGTGAGACGGAGCTGACCGGTGGGGTCGGTCGATGGCACGTTCGCTCGAGCGGGAAGGCGCGACTCCGTTCTTTGGCGGGCCGAGGGGTAGCCTCGGTGAGATGACGACCTCCGGGATCGGTTGAAGGCGGAGCCGCTCACTGGGGGACGCGCGGATCCTCGCGTCGACTCGGCGAGGGGTAGCCTCGGCAGAGCGACGTCTTCGTGGTGGAGGAGACGAACGGGCTCGGGGACGTGGGCGCTCAGCTCCGGTTGGAAGGACGCTGAGGGGTAGCCTCGGTGTCGCTGGATCTCCTGGACCTGAATAGACGAGGGAGCTCGTCAGGGGGGTCGGACCTTGGTTCCGACCAATGCCCCTCCGATGCCTAAGTCAGAACGGATCTGTGTAGGAGCTCGGTGGGATCGAGTATGGTTCGCGGAGAGACCGATACCCGAGTCCTCAGGCCGAGCTTTGGAGGATGAATATTATAGGTGGAAGAAGGAGTCATAGTGATATTATACGATACCATGGTTGTAGATCGCAAAGATCCGGGGGCCTCTTTCCAATGACACCCGCCCGCTCCTCATATAGACGAATCCTGCTCATAATGTGCCATGACGTGACATCATGGCCGCCATTCATGGGGTCGTGCAAATGGGGAAGTGTTGGCCCCCTCTAATTGCGCCCACTTGATGACGCCATGAAGGTGGAGTCATGGCCATGAGTGATTGACATAATTGGCGGGCCATGAAGGCTGGAGTAATGGGCATTGCGGTTGCCATAATTGGCGGGCCATAATGGCAGGGGAGTGATGGCCATTAAGTCTGGCCATGAAGTCGAGCCTTGATGGCTAGATGGCCATTTAAGTCGGACCAATATTGGCAAGTTATGGCCATGAAGATGGTTGCCCTGTCTTACGAGCCATGATGGCTAAAACGATGGCCGTTAAGTTGGGCCATCATTTCATCCACTATGAAAGTGGGTAATCTTTTTGGGCCTTCATATTGGAGGGAGAAGTGCAGCCCGCCCGTAGGATCCTTGGGCCGGGGCCGCAAGGCCGTAGTAGACCCGGCCCGTTCAGGCCCGGTCAAAATAGTCCGATCAATTGCCCCCATCTTCTGAGCTCCACCATTGTTAAGGTGGAGGTCGGGAGATGTAGTATAACGGGGAAGAAGTTGCTCTTTTTGTAGAATTTGGTCCGTCCTGCGGAGCCGATTAGTGACAATAAGTTGTCGCGATTTGTCTGGTGGCGAGGGGAGTTGTCCCTCGGCTTACGACCGACGAAGGAGATCCGTTCGGTGGCGAGGGGAGTTGCCCCTCGGCTTACGGCCGACGAAGGAGGTCCGTTCGGTGGCGAGGGGAGTTGCCCCTCGGCTTACGGCCGACGAAGGAGGTCCGTTCGGTGGCGAGGGGAGTTGCCCCTCGGCTTACGGCCGACGAAGGAGATCCGTTCGGTGGCGAGGGGAGTTGCCCCTCGGCTTACGGCCGACAAAGGAGATTCGTTCCGTGGCAAGGGGAGTTGCCCCTCGGCTTACGGCCGAAGAAGGAGATTCGTTCAGTGGCGGGGGGGTTGCCCCTCGGCTTATGGCCGACGAAGGAGATTCGTTCGATGGCGAGGGGAGTTGCCCCTCGGCTTACGGCCGACGAAGGAGATCCGTTCGGTGGCGAGGGGAGTTGCCCCTCCGCTTACGGCCGACGAAGGAGATCCGTTCGGTGGCGAGGGGAGTTGCCCCTCGGCTTACGGCCGACGAAGGAGATCCGTTCGGTGGCGAGGGGAGTTGCCCCTCGGCTTACGGCCGACGAAGGAGATTCGTTCGGTGGCGAGGGGAGTTGCCCCTCGGCTTACGGCCGACAAAGGAGTGCTCGGCCTATTGGGGGGGTTGCCCCAGCCCTTTGACCGATCCGTTCGTTCAGTTGCGAGGGGAGTTGCCCCTCGACTTATGGCCGACGAAGAGGGCGAAGTCCTTGTGAAGCCTTTCGAAGATTCCATGGTGGCGCTCTGGCATTGCTTCGTCCAGATCGGTGGATGCAGGAGTTGTTCGGCAAGCAGGGACTCAGCAGCACGGTCAGAGGAGCGATCTGGGTGCTTGAACTGGTTCAACAGTTCCGTCGTAGTGGGGATAACTTTGTAAGCTCGACAAGGGGGCTTGGCGTTGAGACTCCGATACTTGGCAAGGTGGTCGGACTCGTCTAGTCGGCCTCCTCCTGGGTTGTTCAAACTGGTGTGGTCGGCCTCCTCTTGGATGGGTCGGCCTCATCTAGAAACGGCTCCAGTCCTATTTCCAACTTTAGCTCCAGCTCCAGCTCTGACTCCAGCTCCGGCTCTTGCACCGGCTACTGCTTTTGTCTGTTTGGCGGTACGACCAAGGTAGCTCGGCAGGGGCGGCACAGTGATGGGAGCTCAGCTTATATGTTTGGCGATGGCAGCACGACGTCGATTTGACGGACGTCAGGACAATGGCCAGAGATGGTGGTAGGGCCATCGATGAAGACCGAGTCGGGGCTAAGCCCCACGCTTGCGAGGGTCGTTGGTGTTGTCTCTTGTCTGAAATCGGTCGAGATCTCATTCTCCTTGGCGGCCTTGCCGAGCCGCTTGTAGCCCCGCGTCTTCCTGGCCTGTCTTCGGATCTAGAAGCACTCCTTGCGCCTCTCCCTCAAGCTGGCCGAGGCCGCAATGTCGGTCGTCGTGTGATCCGGCGTTGTCGCGGCCATGACAGCCTTATCTACAAGCTTTTTGTGAGACATTTGTTGAAACTGGAGGATGTGGCTTTTAATCTCCATCTCGTAAGAAGTTTAAGAGAGGAGAATTGTTAGGGAAGCTCTTGTTGTTGTCTGATAGCACACAATTAATTAGCAAGGGGAAAGAGGATAGGTTGACCTTTTTGCTGGGTCGGCCTACTCTGGGGTCAGCCTCGGCCTCGGCCTGAACTGGTCGACAGCTCGGATAAAGGCTGCTTGGGTCGATCTGAGGAGGTGTGCGCTTAGGTCGAAGGTCGCCGCCGTTCCTCAGATCTGAGTAGCTCGAAAGGTTGTTGGACAAAGTTCGGGCAGAGGTCGGCTTCAATCCGAGGTAAGCTCCATAAGATGAGCTCCGTCAATCGAGGTCCGAGCTAAGGAAAGCTCCGAGCTTGGTCGACCTGCGATGAACGTGGATGCATTGACATTGGAATTGCCGAGTCAAAGTCCACTGTCCGACAAAAGGGCTCGGTGCAGATGCTCGAATTTGAGTGGAGATCAATTGGACGCATTGAGTGGATCTTTGATGATCTCTGACCCCAGCGAGGCGTGGGGCAGATTGTTTCTCGACAAGACGTGGTCCGATGAGCGTTTGGCCCGATAGTTCGATGATGACGGAGGATCTATGCTCAGACCGTGGCTATGGATGATGGAAGCCCATATTCATGCCGGCAATGGGTCGCTTGGATGACTCAGGCTGTGAATTGTCAGCTAGTGACGTCGACAACGTCCCAGGGCGATCGGCCTTAGCTCCTTGCTGAATCGTCCGAACCCTCCTCGTTGCCCTGTTGAGATGATGTTGCTTCTGATCGGAGGAAGAAGGATGGTGATGTGGGGGTGACGAAGTCGACAAAGCCGATGTCGATCGCCCTACAATTCGTTAACTTGGCTCATGTGAACTTCCGCAACATCAAGTTCACATTAAGCTCAGCTCCTGCACCATTAAGCTCGGCATGGGGCAGCTTCGGCAGGCGTCGAAGATGGGAGTGGATCAAGCCCTCCTTCTCGCGAGTCAATCCGAAGGCAGACTCATTCGTCTGCCTGCCACATGAAAGCCGAGTGATGTCGAGCCATTTCGTTGGTGTGAAGTTGTATCAACTCGCTCAGATCCATATTCCCCAGCTCCTGTTGATGATAAATTGGAAGGGGTATCACTTGTGAATTGAATGATCGCAAGCCAAAGAAGCTCTCTAGGACTCAAAAAGAGAGACTCGGGAAGGGAGGCCAAAAGTCGACTTATCTGAGTTGGGGGTGGCAACGCCTTAGACGAGGAGCTCATGGGCGGCCAACAGCGAGTTGGTCCATCATTAGCGCCACGAATATTCCGAGATCTTCGTCGAGTGGATCTCGTCAGATCTGATCCCGGTGGCGGTGACTCCGGCTTTGCGCCCTCCGCGGGACTTGCACCCGCTTCTGCGACTTCATCCACGCCTCCGCGCACAGCATGGTGATGGTGAGCACTATCTGAAACTCGGCCTTGTTGGTGAAAATAGGATCGGGCACCTCGCCGGTCTTCTCGACGTCTTCCTCAGCCCTGACACCCTCTTGGTGTCGTTGCCATCGTCGTTGATGAGGTTGGTGTTCGACGTTTCGGTGCCCGTCACAGGTTCAGAGCTCGGCGGAGCCAGCATCGCCTGACTTATGCCGGCGTGATCGCCTTTGGAGTGATCGGGCTCACCGAAAAACCCAGTCCCCGACCAATGGGAGCCGTCGGACATCCAAATAGCCTTGGGGACCCTATCGGGCTCGGTGAGGTTGTCCCATATCTCTTGATGCTGCTTCTTGGCCCTCAGCTCGTTGTAGGCGTTGTAAGCATCGGACCTCCGCCTTGTAGATTCGGGCAATGAGTTGATCCTCACCATGAACTCGTCGTACTCCCGCTTCACCCTCTGCCTCTTCTCTGACGAAGTCCAGCCGGACTTTGTTCTTCAAGAAATCGCGCTTCTGCCCCAAATATGCCTCTGGGTTTCTGGGCTCGATGTTGTGTTTCCGACACAAAGGGACCCAGATCCCAGCGAAGCTCGCGGTCTCGGCCAAGGCTTCGAACGTGAGGAGAGAGCCCCCACCGTCGGAGAGGCAACATGCAAGCTTTTCGACGGGGTAATCGACTGCGAGAATGGAGAGGATGGTGTTGGCTGTGACCAGGGGCAGTTCTTTGTCCGGGTCGGCGGAGTTGTCAGCTTCCTCGATGAAGATTAGAGCTCGAATCTGCCATCGCCGATTTCGTAGGAGATCAGAGCTCGGTGCCCCCGAGGAATTGGGGGATGACAAGGGTCGTATGATCCGGAGATCAAAAGTCAATAGAGGCCTCACCATGTCCATTAAATGTCAATTGAATGTCCATTCAATTCCATTTTAAAAAATTGAAACCCCCATTGAAAGTCCCCATTGTTAATCGCTATGGCATTTAATGGCCCGAGGTCAGGTCCATTGGTCGCTCACCACAGCGGTTATGGCTCGCTGGAACCTAAGGCGATGGCGGCGACTCGATTCAGGGGAGGAATCAGATTCATGGCGAGTGGGTTGACTTTCACCGCTCGGAGATTTGGCTCTTCAATATTTTAATTAGAGGAACGAGTCGTTGTCGACGTGGTGGATGACGTGAGTGTTGACTCTTTCCCACAGACGGCGCCAAATGTTTCTGGCGTTTTTCACAGAACACATTAATTGTACATAGAGTGCGGGGTCAACGCGGTCAAAGGGGGGACACGCGGGACCCTCGCGTTGCCGTGGCAGTCACGTGAGACGGAGCTGACCTGTGGGGTCGACCGATGGCACGTTCGCTCGAGCGGGAAGGCGCGACTCCGTTCTTTGGCGGGCCGAGGGGTAGCCTCGGCGAGACGACGACCTCCGGGATCGGTTGAAGGCGGAGCCGCTCACTGGGGGACGCGCGGATCCTCGCGTCGGCTCGGCGAGGGGTAGCCTCGGCAGAGCGACGTCTTCGTGGTGGAGGAGACGAACGGGCTCGGGGACGTGGGCGCTCGGCTCCGGTTGGAAGGACGCTGAGGGGTAGCCTCGGTGTCGCTGGATCTCCTGGACTTGAATAGACGAGGGAGCTCGTCAGGGGGGTCAGACCTTGGTTTCGACCAATGCCCCTCCGATGCCTAAGTCAGAACGGGTCTGTGTAGGAGCTCGGTGGGATCGAGTATGGTTCACGGAGAGACCGATACCCGAGTCCTCAGGCCGAGCTTTGGAGGATGAATATTATAGGTGGAAGAAGGAGTCATAGTGATAGTATACGATACCATGGTTGTAGATCGCAAAGATCCGGGGGCCTCTTTCCAATGACGCCCACCCGCTCCTCATATAGACGAATCCTGCTCATAATGTGCCATGACGTGACATCATGGCCGCCATTCATGGGGTCGTGCAAATGGGGAAGTGTTGGCCCCCTCTAATTGCGCCCACTTGATGACGCCTTGAAGGTGGAGTCATGGCCATGAGTGATTGACATAATTGGCGGGCCATGAAGGTTGGAGTAATGGGCATTGCGGTTGCCATAATTGGCGGGCCATAATGGCAGGTGAGTGATGGCCATTAAGTCTGGCCATGAAGTCGAGCCTTGATGGCTAGATGGCCATTTAAGTCGGACCAATATTGGCAAGTTATGGCCATGAAGATGGTTGCCCTGTCTTACGAGCCATGATGGCTAAAACGATGGCCGTTAAGTTGGGCCATCATTTCATCCACTATGAAAGTGGGTAATCTTTTTGGGCCTTCGTATTGGAGGGAGAAGTGTGGCCCGCCCGTAGGATCCTTGGGCCGGGGCCGCAAGGCCGTAGTAGACCCGGCCCGTTCAGGCCCGGTCAAAATAGTCCGATCAATTAACATTGGGAGGAGATTGAGAAATTTAAAAGATATTATTGAGAAGAAGATTATTATTTTTATGAGAACTTGGAGATTGGGAATTGGAACGGTAGTGATGAAACTATATTATTAGGAGGTGAGTTTAGTCGTGGCTTGCCCAGTGAAAAGATGGATTATGAGGGATTATTGAGGAACGTTGTTCGAAGTTACAGGATTAGAAATCTTTTTGAGTAGATATGATAGTCGCGGTTATAAGGTTATATGGGTAATTATTACTAGTGTGAGTGATTCCGAGGGCGGAATCATTTCTAAGGTGGGTAGAATGTAACGGCCTGTTTCTATCGTACCTTCTTCGTGCACGTGCTTTTGATCGTGCACGTGATTATTTTAGACTTTAATTGTTTTTGAACGTTTTTGTGTGATATGTCGTCCTGATCGTCTCTGAAAGTATTAGATTGCGGAACGACTTTGGAACGACATATCTTGAGTCGTTCTTCCACGATTCTAACTTATTTGATGTAACGTCGCGACTTTCTGTTTTGACGCGAGACGTTACGAATTTTAGTTTCGTCTCTCGACGTCGAAATTTAGATCCGTCTTCTCCACTCTCTTTCTTTAGTCGTCCCGAACACCTTAAAATTATTTTGCAATTTTTGGACTTAATTTGCCTATTTTCCATTTATTTGAAAGCTTTAAATAATTTTAAAACCTACTTTTATAAGTATTTAAATTACAATAAAATTCCTATAATATAATAACGCTTTAAAGAATTTTTTGACCAAATTTCAGAATTTTTGGCCGCACCCATCTTGCGTGAGAGAGAGGAGAGTAATTTTAAATTATATTAATTATTTTAATTATTTTAATTACGTTTTCTTAAACCCAAACCCTAACCCTAGCTCTAAACTATTTATATTAGCCCTAGGCTAGGTTATCTTCACATTACAAAAACCCTAGCCGTCAAAAACCCCTTCCCGACGTTCGTCGCAACGTTGCGACGATCGCCCAGTGCACGACCAACGGCCGCCCCCGCAATTCCCAGCGCACGACCGGCGCTCCGCTCCGCATCGTCGCTTGCAACGCTCCACTGCAACCCCCCCGCGGTCGCCCCGCTCCGACCGAGGCTGTCTCTCGGTCTGACCGAGAGAACAGCCCGCTCCGCACCGCTCCACAGCTGCACCGCTCCGCTCCGCATCGCCAAGAGCCCGACCGAAGCCGCTCCCCGCACCGACCGAGAGACCGCTCCGCATCGCTGCAGCGCCCGTCCCCCGTGTCCGACCGAGAGGCCCGCTCGGTCTGACCGATGGAATTCCCCGCAGCGGCCCGCCGTGACTGATGCCCCCGCTCCGCAGCGTGCTCCGCAGCATTGCGACCGACGCTGCGGTGAGTTCTCTCGGTCTGACCGAGAGAAATCCCCGCATCGGCTCGGTCTGACCGAGCGACGTTCGTCGCAACGTCACTTCTTCCACACCAACTCCTGTGGTGGGCCCCCCAAGTTCCCCTGAGGTGTTGTGGGTCCCCCATCGACCCCTAGCACTGCTGTGGGCCCCACTTGGACGTGCTACTTCGCGGATTTGCCGTCTATGACGTTGCGACACGTCGTAGGCCTTCGTCGCAAGTTCCAGCTTTTGGAGAATCGTGCAAGGATCAGATCTGAAGCTGAGGAGTTCTCCGATCAGATACGACATCCAATCTACAACAAACTCCGGTTCAGGTTGGTCCCCCGAAACTCGTAGAAACCCCCACAATAGCTGACTGAACCCTAAACTAAAAAAACGTCAACTTGAACTAAATTTATTTTCCAGCACCTGTAAAACGTTGTACGAACTTAGAAAATCGACGAATGGACTCTGTTGACTGTGCACATAGGATAGATCGTCGATTAGGCTGAAACATCAAAAAGTGACTTTTGACGAATAGGATAGTCCCGAAAACCTAGAAACGAAACCTAATAGGATTTGATGAATTTGAGACCTGACATCATCACCGTGGCGATATTTCAGACGGACTTCTACGGACGAGACGCTTGGACGAGACGCTTGGACGAGACGCTTGGACGAGGATGACACACTCGCCATTTCAGGCAAGTGTACCCACTTGCGTTTTTGACTGTGCCTTGGTCTTAAATTGTTAGAACTGTTAAACTGTGAGTGTTTAGATTCCGGACGTGAAATGATAGCGTCTGGGTCACCCTGACGACTTAGACTTGACGACGAAGTCTAATCCCGACAACAAAAACTTTTGACATCATAGGGCTATCATGTGTGTGCGTGCGTGTGGATACCCTAGAATAACTCTCCCGTACACTGGTCGTGTCTTGTCACTGTTATACACACTGGTCGTGTCTTGTCACTGTGTTACAAAAAGCCTGCGGGCGTTTCAGATGCTCTCCTTGCGGGAGTGATCTCCGTGTTACAAAAAGCCTACGGGCGTTTCAGATGCTCTCCTTGCGGGAGTGATCTCCGTATTACAAAAAAAGCCTACGGGCGTTTCAGATGCTTCCCGAGCGGAAGTGATCTCCGTGATACAAAAAGCCTTCGGGCGTTTCAGATGCTTCCCGAGCGGAAGTGATCTCCGTGATACAAAAAGCCTACGGGCGTTTCAGGTGCTTTCCTTGCAAAAGTGATCTCCGTGCTTCCTGTCCTGAGTTCTGGGGTTTTAGGGTAGGGTTGAGCGTGCGCATGGTGAGAGGGTCTGATCCCCCTCGAACCGTAAGGCGTGAACCCTTCGTGTTTTACTAGTCCTGTCAGTCGTGTCGTGTCCCGTCTTGTCTTGTCTAGTTCCGTCTTGTCTTGACACCTGTAGGTTAATCCCGTAGTTAGTAGCACACGCTACGACTACTACTTGTCCCGTTTTACTTTCCTGCTGCGTTACTTCCTGTTGTGTTACTCTGTTATAACCACAGCATGCTAATCAACCAGTAAACTGTTGTGCAATAGAACCCCAGCATGCTAATCAACCAGTAAACCGTTGTTTAAATTTCGGTACACTTGCAGTTTGGTCTAACCCCTTTTTATAGACCTGACCTGACGTACAGTTCCTTCTTTTGGTGTTGTACGTCAGGTGTTGAGCCAGAGTACGTCGACGAGGCAGACTCACTGGAGTACGTGGAGCCGAGGACGTCGTCACCGGAGTACGTACCTGACAAGGACCAGACCTTGAGGTCTTTTAGTCACCACTTCCCGAGGGTACTACTTTTAGGTTTGTCTTTAAATCTTTTGTTGCCATGCTTAGGCTTCTTTTAGACTTTGTACTTGTTTGATATCATATCTCTAATTTAATGAATGCAATATCTTTTCTGTACTTTTGTTGTTTCGAACTATAAAAATGCAAGAACCTGAAAATCTTTTAAAATGGTACCTCTACAGACGCTTATTGGGTCCGAGCTTCTAAAGCTCTGGCCTAAGCGGGCCTCGTCACGTTTCGCTTCCGTCCATTTTGGGAAACGGGGCGTGACACAAACTTTGTACAATCTCTAACAGAGATTCAAACCTGTAAAATAATGAAATAGAAAAACACCTATCGCCTTGTTATAAATTTCAGAGAATGAATTCAAGGATGGTGTTTTAGAAGAAGAACTTCAAGATGTAAAAGATATGTAATGAAGCGCAACACTTGAAGTTCTCTGGTTCATAAAAGAAGAGAGAGAGATCAATCGATTTCTTCTTCAATTATGAACACAAACAACTTTCCAAAATGATGTTGAAAACCCAAGTTCTTCCGTTCTTAAACGAAGAAGGAAATGTAATGATTTCTTCTTACAAATAAGAAAAGAACAACTAATGGCCTAAAGCTTTAGAAAAGAGAAGACTTGATTCCAACAAATAAGAGAGTAAAGAAGAGGAAAGTTGTGAAAGAAAAGAGAGGGTCTACCCCTTTATTTATAGTGTTTAGGGACGGTTGGGGACTGTAGTTAACGTTGGAAAATGGGCAGGAACCGTCCCTGAAAATTTGGGATCAAAACGGCTAGTTTTGAAATTGGTCGACCAAAAGGACACATTGGTCGACCAAAATTTAGAGAGGGAATTTCGACCGTTGGAAGACATATCTAGAATCTACACGGTTAGGGGAGTTTGCATATGCAATCCCATAACCAAATTCGAAGGTTTAAAATTGGTCGACCAAAATGGGGTTATTGACTGCCAATTTTCAAAGTTGCGAATTTTCGAAATTGGGAAGTGTAGATATCTGAGGAATGGAACCTAGATGACTAAGATATATTATCACAAGGCTTTGTGACTCTAATAAAGTAAATTTTACATTGATTACATAAAGCCGTAGATAGGACTGCATCTGCAACTGAATCTGAGAAGCTTCTTTGCAGGAGATCCTTATCAAGTGATTATGTATCCAAGTCGTGGATTAGGTGCCTTTGTCTTTCCAGCTTCATGATTGATATATCTGATTGAGTATGCATGAAGATATCTCATTTGTGTGGAACTCAGCATTGATATGTATCTGCATACATAGAGTTAGTAGCACTGAATGTGTTTGTCACATCAAAATCATATGGGAATAGAAATATGGAATTATGAATTCCAACAGCGCATTATGTCATCAGCCATACTGCTTAATAACGTAATGCGTGCTATCTTGTTCTTCCGAGACCAAGCATCAAAAGCTTCCTTGTCTCGTCTGTGTTGGGCCGTAGTGCCCAACTCGGGTTCAATCATTACGTGCTTTAGAGTTTCGAGCACTTCTTGCTCCTCTAAAACGTATTGTATCTTGATGGACCAAAGTTTGTAATTATCGCCGTTGAGTTTTTCACCTCTGTTTAACTCGGCGATGATATTCTTTGAAGCGGAAGACATTTTACTTTTAAAATGCTGCAAAAGACACAAAACCGAAGGTTTGATCAAAACATTGCATAAAAAATTCTTACAATATAACTCCCACTTGAAATGATAATAGAATATCCCATTTGGATAGTTCTAAAAATTCAAATCCCACTTGGAATTATATTATATTTGAGAAGTTACTTTCGAAAAGTATTGAAGATGTTGTTCTAGAATCGAAAAGGTCTCTACGATTCCAATCATCATCTAGAACAACCTTCAATATTCCCCCATCACTTATCAAACAATAGTACTTTTATAGTACTAGCAGCGGAAAAACGAGATTGAAAACGTATTTTTCAGATATAATTCCCACTTGAAATGATAATAGAATATCTCATATGGATAGTTATAAAATCAACTCCCACTTGGAATGATATTCATAATTTGATAAGTTACTTTCGAAAAATATTGAAGATGTTACTCTAGAATCGGAAAA
Source organism: Scilla litardierei (assembly GCA_030789695.1). Taxonomy (NCBI): domain Eukaryota; kingdom Viridiplantae; phylum Streptophyta; class Magnoliopsida; order Asparagales; family Asparagaceae; genus Scilla; species Scilla litardierei. The sequence continues at coordinate 70,830,221 of CM061134.1, read as the reverse complement.
GTCACTACGTTTCCAATCACCATCTAGAGCAACTTTCAATATTTCCCCATCACTTTATCAAATAATTGTACTCTTATAGTACTTCGCATCGGAAAAGCGTTTTTGAAAACGTATTTTTCAAAACGTATGAAAATGTATTTTTCAAAAATATATTTCAACATAGTACCCTTATGATACTAGTGAAATATTCGGCAATCCCTGGCCATTGCCGGGTTTAAGCTGTTGTCGTGCCAAGGTCGGATCCCTCTTTTGGGGATTTTTCTGCAAACTATCGTCGCCGGCTCTCGTATGGATCCAGGCGTTTTCCCCCTTATTGGAGAATTTTTTTGCCGCAGACGACTGTCGTCGGTCCCGTATGGGGTAAGCTTGTAGGTTGCCGGGGCCGAAACCATTGTCAAGGCCTCTGGCTAAATTGGTCGACCAATAATCCCGAATTGGTCGACCAATACCGACCAATCAGTTATTTGGCACCCCCTTGGCCAGGGCCTCTGCCCTGGCCGGGGTTGGCCAAGGGCCGGCCAAGGGCCTCTGCCCTGGCCGGCGAGGGGCCCTGGCCCCTCGGCCAGGGCCTCTGCCCTGGCTGAGGCCGGCCAGGGCCGGCCAGGGCCTGGCCTGAGGCCAGGGCACCGGCCCTGGCCTCTGCTGGGGCCGGCCAGGCCGGCCAGGGCCCCCTGGCCCTGGCCTGGTCTCGGCCAAGCCTGGCCTTGGCCACGGCCAGGGCCCCCTGGCCCTGGCCGGGGCCGAGGCGCCATGGCCTGGCCATGGCCTATTGGCCTAGGCTGGCCATGGCCCTTTGGCCATGGCCGGTCTCCCCCCTTGCATGGGGTGGCCGCATGCACTCCTCCCCCTCGACGGGGTGGTCGTGGTGGTTTTTGGCTGTAGCCAACCCCCTCCGCATGAGGAGGGGGGATGCGTTGCCTCCATAGCCCATTTGGCCATGGTGATCATGCACCAAAAGTCATCTTCTCCGATGTAGATAACTACCATCATCTTCCTCGATGAAGCACCCGTTCGTCGATGAAGCACCCGTTCGTCGAGAAAGTAGTTATTCTCTAATGGCCGTGTGCCAAAAATGAAAAATAACACACTTTAAATTTCTTAAACTACGCGCTCCACATGAAGAGAGTTCACATTCCCTATGAATGGAGACTCGGCATCCATGAAGAGTGCAAGCTTGACGACGTGAACGGTCGGTTCTTCCCGTCACGGAGAGTTCCTGCCATATCCGTAATGGTAGGAGGCCCTAACGTGAAAATAACAACCGCTGCAATCTCTCCGTCACGAAGCGTTCCTACCATATCCGTAATGGTAGGATACCCATTCGTGAAAAAGACAACGCCTCGTTCATCGGTTCGACGGGGCGGCGGTTTGACCGGGGCGAACCCGTATGGCTCTGATACCAATGTAGGATCCTGTCAAAACAACGTTAGGATCGATAAATAAAGTCGAGACTTACGCTTGCGTACGTGACACCATAATCTCGGAACTTCGCCCTCGGATTCGCCACAACAGTCGATACTTCGTCACGGAGGATCGAAGCAGAGTTTCACCGCCTAAATCTGTAACTAGAAGAGGATTTTAATGGAAGGGAGAAGAAGAACATAAGGATGCCTTATGCAAACTTATGGCATGGAAAGTGTGAATGAATGCCTTACCCTTGGGTCCTATTTATAGGCTTTAGGGGTGGTTATTGTAGGAAATAACCAATTATAAGCTTATTAGCCTATATTAGCACATTCATTTATCTTCTTCTTTATCCACTTATCAAGTGCCATTTTGCACTTATAAAGTGGCTTTTTCCACTTATCGAGTGGCTTTTTCCACTTATCGAGTGGTCCTTTTCACACGAGAAAAGGTTCCCTTCGCGCACGCCTTCGTGCACGTGACATCTGAGGTCCGTATACCCTCATACATTCCCTCATGGGTGTATTTATGTCGTCCATATCCAACACCAATGCCATTAGTGTGGTTGTGGGTTTCCTTGTGCTGTGCGTGAGTAACCAGGTTTGCCCCTCGCTGTCTTTGTTTCGCTATTTCTTCACGGTGAAGAAGCTGAGGTCCTGCTATTATCTCTCTGCGAAGAGGAGCCATCCGCTCATTAGGGGGTTGTCGGGGAAGATTAAGGGGTGGCGCAAGCAATATGTGTTTGTCTTCGTGCCGGAGGATGTGCTGATGAGATCGGATTGGGGAGAGCTGAATCCCGAGGTGAAGGAGGGGGTTGAACTAGGAGACGATGAGAAACAGGTGGCACAGTTTCTAATGGCGATACCGGGGGAGGGCCGAGACTACAAGACGCTCGCCCAGGCTGAGATGATAGCATTGAATATCTGGCCCGAAGGTACAATAGATTTTGGTATTAGTGCGTCTGAAGTGCTTACCTTGAACTTTCTTTCTTTGGCAGGTCACACCATGAGTCTGTCCCTTGAGGAAATGATGAAGCGAGCTGTGGAGCAGGTGGGGCAAACATCCTGCCCCGGAGTCTTTTAGAGGGTGGGTATTGAGCCGTCGCCTCCCCGCAGCCTCTATAGTCGGACGGGTATTGGGCCGTCGCCTCCCCGCAGCCTCTATAGTCGACGGGTATTGGACCGTCGCCTACCCCGCATATGGTGCTCCGGTTTGGGTGGCGAAGCTCCATAAGCTTGCCCCGGAGGTCTTCATTGGTGGGAGGGGGCGAGCACGTTGCTCAGCCCGTGCCCCTCTCCAGTTTGGGTGGCGTGGATTGGTCCTACCCCGGAGTCTTTGAGAGGGCGGTTATTGGGCCGTCGCCTCCCCGCAGCCTCTATAGTCGGACGGGTATTGGGCTGTCGCCTACCCCGCATATGGCGCTTCGGTTTGGGTGGCGAAGCTCCGTAAGCTTGCCCCGGAGGTCTTCATTAGTGGGGGTAGCGAGCGCGTAGCTCGGCCTGTGCCCCTCTCTGGTTTGGGTGGCGAGGATTGGTCCTGCCCCGGAGTCTTTGAGAGGGCGGGTATTGGGCCGTCGCCTCCCCGCAGCCGCTATAGTCGGACGGGTATTGGGCGGTCGCCAACCCCGCATATGGCGCTCCGGTTTGGGTGGTGAAGCTCCGTAAGCTTGCCCTGGAGGTCTTCATTAGTGGGGGGAGCGAGCGCGTAGCTCGGCCCGTGCCCCTCTCCGGTTTGGGTGTCGAGGATTGGTCCTGCCTCGGAGTCTTTGAGAGGGTGGATATTGGACCGTTGCCTTCCCGCAGCCTCTATAGTCGGACGGGTATTGGGCCGTCGCCTACCCTGCATATGGCACTCTGGTTTGGGTGGCGAAGCCCCGTGAGCTTGCCCCGAAGGTCTTCATTAGTGGGGGGAGCAAGCACGTGGCTCGGCCAGTGCCCCCCTCCGGTTTGGGTGGCGAGGATTGGTCATACCCCTGAGTCTTAGAGAGGGCGGGTATTGGGCCGTCTCCTTCCCGCAGCCTCGATAGTCGGACGGGTATTGGGCCGACGCCTACCCCGCATATGGCGCTTCGGTTTGGGTGGTGAAGCTCCGTAAGCTTGCCCCGGAGGTCTTCATTAGTGGGGGGAGCGAGCGCGTAGCTCGGCCCGTGCCCCTCTCCGGTTTGGGTGGCGAGGATTGGTCCTGCCCCGGAGTCTTTGAGAGGGCGGGTATTGGGCCGTCGCCTCCCCGCAGCCTCTATAGTCGGACGGGTATTGGGCCGTCGCCTACCCCGCATATGGCGCTCCGGTTTGGGTGGCGAAGCTCCGTGAGCTTGCCCCGGAGGTCTTCATTAGTGGGGGGGAGCGAGCGCGTGGCTCGGCCCGTGCCCCTCTCCGGTTTGGGTGGCGAGGATTGGTCCTGCCCCGGAGTCTTTGAGAGGGCGGGTATTGGGCCGTCGCCTCCCCGCAGCCTCTATAGTCGGACGGGTATTGGGCCGTCGCCTACCCCGCATATGGAACTCCGGTTTGGGTGGCGAAGCCCCGTGAGCTTGCCCCGGAGGTCTTCATTAGTGGGGGGGGAGCAAGCGCGTGGCTCGGCCCGTGCCCCTCTCCGGTTTGGGTGGCGAGGATTGGTCCTGCCCCGGAGTCTTTGAGAGGGCGGGTATTGGGCCGTCGCCTCCCCGCAGCCTCTATAGTCGGACGGGTATTGGGCCGTCGCCAACCCCGCATATGGCGCTCCGGTTTGGGTGGCGAAGCTCTGTAAGCTTGCCCCGTAGGTCTTCATTAGTGGGGGGGAGCGAGCCGTAGCTCGGCCCGTGCCCCTCTCCGGTTTGGGTGGCGAGGATTGGTCCTGCCCTGGAGTCTTTGAGAGGGCATGTATTGGGCCGTCGCCTCCCCGCAGCCTCTATAGTCGGACGGGTATTGGGCCGTCGCCTACCCCGCATATGGCGCTCCGGTTTGGGTGGCGAAGCTCCGTCAGCTTGCCCCGGAGGTCTTCATTAGTGGGGGGGAGCGAGTGCGTAGCTCGGCCCGTACCCCTCTCCAGTTTGGGTGGCGAGGATTGGTCCTACCCCGGAGTCTTTGAGAGGGCGGGTATTGGGCCGTCGCCTTCCCCGCAGCCTCTATAGTCGGACGGGTATTGGGCCGTCGCCTACCCCGCATATGGCGCTCCGGTTTGGGTGGAGAAGCCCCGTGAGCTTGCCCCGGAGGTCTTCATTAGTAGGGGAGCGAGCGTGTGGCTCGGCCCGTGCCCCTCTCCGGTTTGGGTGGCGAGGATTGGTCTTGCCACGGAGTCTTTGAGACGGCGGGTATTGGGCCGTCGCCTCCCCACAGCCTCTATAGTCGGACGGGTATTGGGCCGTCGCCTACCCCACATATGGCGCTCCAGTTTGGGTGGCGAAGCCCCGTGAGCTTGCCCCGGAGGTCTTGCATTTTTGAGCCGAAATTTTCAGGTGGAAATGGCGAAATTAGAAGGTGCATAAGGGAAAAGGATATATCATTCGAGACTTACAGTGTCCGATTACATCACGACTGGTGTTCCGTGTTCCTCAGAGGGATTAGCCCACCCTCATCAAGGGGGTCTGGGATGGGCGCGGCAGGGCTGGTCCTCCTCTGCGGCCCTGGGTTCTTCTGAAGTACCGTCAGTAGGAGCCGGCCTTCGATGGTAGGAGTCGTCCCTCTTGCCGAGTAGGTCGGCCATCAGGGTTTGCTCCGGACCCTTGTGTTTGGTCGATCCCACGTAGCAGCTCCTGGACAGCTTCTGGCTCACCCGCACTGACCCAACCCCTCGAGTGGTTTGGAACTTGACCATCTGGTGGAGCAGGCTGGGGAGCGCTCCGATGGCTGCCATGTATGGTCGTCCTATGATCCCATTGTACGCCGACGCAATGTTGACAACAACGACCAGAGTCATTCGGGTGACGACCTGCGGTTCTTCTCTGAGAGTTATTGGCAAGGTGATCACCCCCACGATAGGGGTCGAGTGACCGGTGAAGTCGACGAGGGGCCCGGTGCAGGGTCTCAGGTCCGTCGGCATTAACCCCATCTTCTCGACTGTGGACATAAACAGGATGTTGCAAGAGCTCCCTGTGTCGATCAGGAGGCGGCTGACGATGTCCGTCCCTATCTGGGCCTCGATGACGATGGCGTCGTCGTGGGGCAGCTCGACTCCCTCTAGATCCTCGTCGCTGAAAGTAATGGGGGGGTAGGCTGGCCTTCTCCCCCTCGGATCCCCTCCGAAACCCGCTGTCATCACTTGCCTCACGTACACCTTTTTGCTTGATGATGACGCCAATTGTTGCAGGGTAGAACTCGCGTACAATGAATTTGTATTATGGGGAACCAAGGGCATGGTGGTTATATTGACAAGAGGATTTAGGTAGGCTTATGACAAGTGATTAGTGGGGTGAAGAGGCTAAACTTGCCGCCGGAACAGATCACGGAGTCGAATCCCACCGGACGCGGAGGAGGAGGATCGGATGGCGAGAACCGAAGGCGAATATTGGCCAAGAGGCGAGCTACCCTGCACCACGAGCAACTTGTTAGAAAGGTCGGGTTGGGGTCCAACCCTTAGCCTCTCCGATGCCTAAGTCAGTGACTGGACTTAAAGCAGGGGCGGGGCACGCAGGTCGGACTAAGGGTGTGTCGATCGTACGTGACGAGCTATAAGTGGGAGAACAAAGATATGGACAACCTTTGCTCTCATGTGTGAATAATGGGATTGAGAGGGAATTTGCCAACCCCTTCACCGTAGAAGCGAGGGGGTATTTATACCTGATGGGAGACAATTAGGTGGGGCTGATCTGGCATGCTGAATCGACATGCTGAGCTAGCCTGGCTGTCAGCGAAAGCTTCGGAAGGGGGAGTCAAGAATAGGAGTGTCAGCCTTGCTTTTGTCAGATGGCGCAACGGTCAGGGGTGCTTTTGTCGGGGTGTCAGGGCCGAAAGCATTAAGTGTCAGGGGGCGCAGCGGCTCGGGGGTGCTTTGTCAGATGGTCGGGCGGCGGAAGTGTCAGTCGTGTCTTTATACCAGGTTGTTTGTCGTGTGTGGTGAATCAAGGGTCTGATGGTGCTATCCCCGGCGGCGGGGTTTGTGTGGGTCCACCGGGTCGACCTGTTCGTGGGTTGTTCGGTCTGGTCGTGCACCCTTTTGGGTGCGAATCATGGACCGCTAGCAGGGAGGGGTATGTTCGTGCCTCTGTCAGCATCCGAGCGCATTGCCCCGGGCGGGCCGAGCGAGAGAGGTCATATTCCTCGGCCGGGAGAGGGGGGGCAGCGAGGTGTGCCCATTCCTATGTAGCCCCGGACCCCCGGACCGGCGGTCCATTTGGCAGAGGGGCAAGTCAGTGCGGTATATTCGTGGTTCTAAGCGGGAGCTGGACTCCCACGATCTTTAGGTCGTAACAGAACTAATCCCACTAATTGATTTGAATCAATCCCATAAGATTCTCTCCTTCTCATCCCATATTAGACCATGTCCTCTTTGCACATGAATAGCCAATTTCTCCATCACATTGAGCAAGTCTCCCCTTGCGAATTTACGAGCGTGCCACTCCTGAAAGCACTTAGCACACACATTAGAATGTTTACACACGTTTGTTATCATCAAACATGAAGTTCTAGATCATTGCATCCAATACCTTCATTCGACACGGTTATTTTGTTTGAGTTGAAACGGCCGTGTACTTTGGTTTAAAAATGGGGATCGATGCGGACGCGTCGTTTGAAACGGAACGGCCGCGTAGTCCCTGGTAAAAATTGATTTTGAGCCAAGAAACAGAAAGTTACGTGGCCACGTCGATTGGGCGACGTAGCCGTTTAGAATTGGAAAGTTTGAACTTGAATACATCTTCTATTCCTTCCAAATGATGTGGTCGTGTGTGCCCCAGCAATGCGGTCATGTCGAATACCCTTCCAGCTCCTCTTCTTCCTGTTGGATTTTATGTGACACGGTCGTATGGAATGATCCACACGGCTGTGTAGTTCCTAAAATCCTCCAATTCAGCATGCAATTGAGTTCTTTGCTTCGCCTTGCTTCGTCTTCTCGTTCATTGACTCCATTAAGCACTTTTTCGCCTTTTTAGCTCTCCGGTATCCTGAGTTTGCTTCCTTTTTCCTGAAATGCACAAATTGGAACTATAAACTAAAAAAGGAAATAAAATCGGATAAAACAGAATGAAACAGTGAATAAAATGAGGCAAAGTGCGTATGAGATGAGCGTTAAATGTATATATAAAAATCACTCATCATTAGCATAAGGGGTTGGGCTTAGTATCAGTAGTTGTTGTCGTAGCTTTATGCTGCATATAACTGTCATGACTAATATCATACCAAACAAGTCCAGTTCTGATTTGTATCCATGTGTAGTCTTTTATCAATATATTTTACTTAATGCATGTGCGACAATCTAATTTTGATCTAGTTTTTTGTTGTAGTCTAGATTTGTATATTACTTTGTTGGATCAGCATTGCGCTGCATAGAACAACAGTGCTGCAACTGAAGGATAGCACTCCTTGAGTATGAATTCGTTTATCTCCCCCATAGACTTCATGTATGATACCATTTTACAAATTAATTATAACCAAACTTTAATCTGCTTGGAATAATTAAGATTAAGATATATATGGAATTATCTATCTTTAATCACCCCTCCCCACACCCCCACACACACACACATCATCTATATGATATATACATATATATATCTCACATATGACCCTAAACCCGAAAGCCTTAACTCTGTATATATTTAAATTTAATCTAAAACCAAATTAGCATTGCCCTCTTGAGAACTTATACGGGGAGATAAACGAATTCATACTTAGAGAATTATAATCTAAACCCAAATATCACATATAACACTAAAACTTGTTGGATATGTTATTTATCATGCTAGCGTTACGTATCATAAACCTAAAGACTAACACGGATGCATACACATAAACGTATAGCACATATCATAAGGGGAATTAATACAAGAAACTCTTACCTACTCTGCCATAATCCGCTCGATATCTGCTGGAGTAAGGACAATGTAGGACTGCAAAAAGACATTCTCTGTTGAGAGAGGTATGCCCTCGAGGCAATTTATCTATGTAAGCATCTCGTTCATGAATGAAAGTATGCTTTCTGATATCAATTGTCTGAGTATTTTCTACTGATATGTTACTTAGATTAGATAATTTCCTTAGACTCATAGTAAGGTCATACACGTATCTAAATAGAGATCGCGATTATGAGTAGTGTCTGACAAATAGGAGCTTGAGTCTTAACAGCGTTCATGGTCAAAGATGTGTCGAGAATAGGATATCGCACATCAGACAGACCATTGTGTTCTTGTCTTGATGACCTCATAATCATTCGACTTGGTGAAGTTGAAGACAAGACACAGGTGCTCATTGGAGAATGAGTCCACTGAATGACCCAATGAAAGATTACCAAATGGTTAACATTAACTAATGTGTCACTGATAACTTTCTAGTGATGATATGTAAGTTGGTCCTAAAGACTTGAGGTCATTTTACGAACCTGTGCATGAACCGTGTCACTTACATCTATGATCTAGCTTTGTAATGACCTCAATTTCCATGTACGCGCATTGATACGTATTTTGGCATAATGCGTACGTATATTTTTGGGAGTATGCTTGTATTTTTTTCTTTTATTATTTGGTGTATGAATTAATTTTAGAAGATTTAAACTCATTATTGATATTAGAAAATAAGGGTATTTGGATGAAATACTATGTATTAAATGAGGTATGGAGTATTTCCCTTGTATTTCAATTTTTCAAAAAAAAAATGCAAATTCAAAATTTTATTACCATGATACTTAACTTATTAGGTGGCATGTTGTTAATTAAGAATGGGACACTTGGCTTACACCTTGACTAAATGAAGGGATGAGAGGGTTTTGCGGGTTCAAAAGTTTATGCAAAAGAAAAACAAAAATCAAGGAAGGAAAAACAAAAGGGGAAGAAAAAACCCAAAATTTTCATTCTCTTTCTCTCCCTCTCTCCCACACAACCTGGCCGAAACTTTTCTTCCCATGTCTCCTCTTTTGCACCACCACTCCCTCCTCCCATCACCACACCAAGCTCCTCCCACTCCACCACCAATAACCCCTCACTTCTCCTCATCATTCCAACACCAAAAATATCCCCAAAATTATCCAAAAATCCAAACCTTGGAGGCATACTAGAAGTTGGAGAAGAAGCTAGGAGCCTTTCATCAAGGATTAAGAAGGGCCCAAGAAACAATTTTGGAGGACTTTTGCAAGTAGGATTCTTAATCACTTAAGTAGGATTTAGCTTTAGGATTGGTTTTCTTTATTAAGTTAGTAAGTATAATAATTTTGTGGTAAAGACTATGTTTGTATTTCATGATAGGAACTACACTTTAGAAATTTCAATGTGATCTTTAGTGATTACTACAAAAATTGGTGACATGTCATTCCTTATACATCAAGTTTAGTATGTTTTGTTCTCATTTTGGTTTAATGCTCAAATTAATAATATTATGCCATGTTGAAAAATTGATAGTATGTATTATGAGTAATCTTGTTGAAGAGTACTAGATTGTGGATTGTTTATGTTTTGGAAGTTAGTATTCATGTTATTTTCAATAAGTGTTAGTTTGCATGTGATATAGTCTTAATTGTGTAAATTAGGTTAATAGTAATTAAATTCTTTTTGTAGAATTAGAATTATATTGACGTCTTGAAAATGATGTAAACTTATTATTATGATAGTGTAGTTAAGTTAATTATGACACCCAATAAGTTAGAAACTAGTTTAGTTAGGAAAACTAGTTGCTGGAAATTTTTTAGCAGCATGACAATAACTTGTAAAAATCATAAAAAATAGTAGAAAAATCAGACAAATACAATTGAGGACACTACGGAAAACAGCAGAAAATTTTCTACAACTTTGAAGAGGGGCCGAGAGCCAATTCTGACCGTAGACAGGGTAACAGAGCCATTCTTTCTGGACTGACAGTTTTGGCAGATTCATGTTGCAATTTTTCTTAGGAATTGCATAGTTGTATTTTTGTTAAGTTAATTTTGATTATGTTAAATTGTACTTCATTATCATGCTCTTGAGTTATGTCATAATGATGATGTTTAATATGTTAGGATTCATGTGGATAAGAATGTTGATGATGATGAGAAATTGTCAAGCATGAAATGAAGTGAAAACGGTTGTTGAAACCGCTAAAGAAATATTGTCAAAACTATGTTGTAATTTGAAAAATTGTGAGTGAGCAGAGAATTGACATCGGGAGTACTCGATCCATTCTTGAAATGGGTGAAACTCTAGATGTGGGTTTGGGGGAAAACAGGTAAACTTTAGGTGTTAAGGAGCAGACCGTAGTACTATTTTTCTCACTCGCCACGTCACTCCCGTAAGGGGGAGTTGACTAGAGTTGGAGAGGCCGGTGGTGTGCTCGTGTCGCACCATGTCTGGTAATTAATGGTTTTCTCCATTTTCCACAGGAATACCAAGATGAGTCTCGCTCTAGTGCCTTGCCCCGTTCGGGCACAGAGTTACGAGAGGCCCCTCCAGTGCTCGTGTCGCTGGAGTGGTACCACTTTTCACCCACCCTGGGTGAAGTCCGCTTCCTTAGCAGTCTACGGTTTACCCGGGTTCCAAAACAGAACAACTTTTAATTTTAATTAATTTAATTATTTATTTATTTCAGTTCTGTTTACTGTTGTTTACTTTCAGCCCTTACGCCCTGTCTTTAATTTCTGCATATTCTTGAGATTGATGTGACACGTGTAATCAGTTAGTTAGTTAGTAAGACCAGTTCTAAAACTGGGTTCTAATAGGGTGTTAAGATTTTCTACTAGGTCACGTGTTGACGTGTCCCATCCCATGGTTTTCAGGTGTGAGACTCGAGTAGTCTTCGGGTGTCCCGGAGCCAGAGACCGGTGCCAGTACATCAGTGGTTGAGCCTACGGGCGACCTTGTTTAGTTAGACTTTCCGGGGTTAGACTAGTGGGTGAGTTGTACCGGGAGTGTATACTTTGTACTTTTTGGGTCGGGGGTTTCTTCTTTTGTTGTACCCACCTTTGTACCCCCTTTTGTACAGCTGATGTATAAATATGGATTAGTATGATGTAATGTAATGTTCTGCGTTGTTGTATTTAGTTTTCAGTACTGCGTTTTATTTCTGTTGGAGCACTTTCTTTTCTGTGTATTATTCTAGTGTGTTGTAGTGGCCTGCTCATTGTTTAATACTACACCACAAAAAAGCATAGTAGTATTTGGATAAGAGGGCTCGAAGCCTGAGTCTGAATACTACGGCGGTCTCGTCAGCTACGCCTCTCGTACTTGGGAGAGCAGGGCGAGACAGGGTTTTTGTGGTGGCCCATGCAGGTCAGCTCACTGCGATACACGTAAGAATAGTACAAGTAAGGCTCCAATATTATAATTCGCAATTTTGGTACTGAATAGTGTTTTCCCTGTTCATTCTTGCAGAATGGATTCAGGGAATGGATCGTTCGAGAACAGGACCCTTGCTTCTAATGCTGCATCGTCTAAGGCTTCTCTGATGGGGAAGATTCTGATAGGGATTCTAGAGCATATGCAACAGATGGAGGATAGGGTGGCTAGAGGTGTGCCACCGAAGCTAGTGGGTATCAGGCAGTTTAGAGCCTTACACCGATGTCCTTTTCGGGTAAGGAGAGCCCTCTGGAGGTAGACGAGTGGATCAGGCATTCTGAGGATGATTTGGAGGCTATTGGATATCCGAGAGATAGATTGGTGGATGCCGCGAAGAGGCAGCTGACTCATCAGGCACGAGATTGGTGGGATGCTCAGGGGCTATATTTGACCAAGCTGATCCCGTGGGAGAAGTTCAGATAGTTATTTGAGGCTCAGTTCCTGCCAGAGACGAAGAAGGATTAGCTTCATTTGAGGTTTGAGCACCTGACTCAGGGACGACGGAGCATAGATGCCTATGATGCAGAATTCTCACTATTGAGCAAGTTTGCTCCGGAGTTGGTGTAGTCAGAGGCCACCAGAGCTAGACGATTCAGGATGGGGTTGGACACTGAGTTCAGAGCAGCGATGTCGACCCAGGTGTTGCTTACATACAGGGCCATACTGGAGGTGGCCAGGATGCATGAGATGCACCTGAAGAGTGTGGGTAGAGGTCCAGTAGCATCAGAGAGGCACCCTGCGGGTCAGTAGAGGAGTTTCCCGAGGCCCACTCAGACCACTCAGTTTCGGAGGCCTGGAGCTCCACCAGTACCACAGCGGCGGTTGCCTTGTAGATTTTGTGGGAAGTCGGGGCATGATCAGAAGGATTGCAGGTTTATGGCTAGGTGGTGTTTTACCTGTGGTCAATCTGGGTACATCAGTAGGCAGTGTCCTCAGCAGGGGCAGACTTCAGGTTCTGGGGCACCAGTGGCAGTCCGGCCTATGCAACAGCAGAGGACCCTTCTGTCGGCTCCACCGAGGCTTCCACTGCCAGCTCCAACAGTGCCTGGTGTAGTGACTCAGAGAGGACCACCTAGGCATCTGCAGCAGCAGCAACAGCAGCAGCAGACCCCCAGGAGAGCAGCACCGAGGCGTCAGGCTTTCACCATGTCAGCTGTCGAGGCAGATGACATCGGTCGAGTGATCACTGGTACCTATTTCTTTTTTAGAGTTGAATGCGTTCTTATGTCTATTATAGTATGTTATATTTGTTGCTGTGACTAGGATGTTTAGACTTTTATGTTAGTTTGTGTTATTCTCTTAGGTGTTATTAGAGTTGCATCTTTCCCTGCCTTGTCACTATTCGATTCAGGTGCATCTCATTGCTTCCTATCTCAGCAGTTCGTGACTAGGAATTCCTTAGTAGTAGACTCATTTGCTTCTAGTTGGAATATCCACACAGGGAGTGGAGTGATCCGCAGTTCTTCGGGATACCGACAGTGTCCTGTTGAGATTTGTGGACGTAGGCTGTATGCAGATTTCCTAGTGATGGAGATGCCTCATTTAGAAGCAGTATTTAAGATGACTGGTTAGGGATGTTCTATGCTACTATAGATTGTAGGCTCAGGAAGATAGTGTTTCAGATTCCTGATCATCCAGAGTTTGAGTTTCTTAATAGTAGTAGTTTCCTTGGACCATTGAAGTTTAAGGCCAGCCCATTAGAAGTGATGATGGAGATGGATGTTGAGCCTGTATTACCGAGGGTAGTCCGAGATTTTCCTGATGTCTTTCCAAATGATATCTATGGACTTACTCCAAATAGATCTTTGGAGTTCACCATCGATCTGATTCCAGGCACTCAACTAATTGTGAAGGCTCCATACTGTATGGCTCCTCCAAAGTTAGCAGAGCTTCGTAGTCAGTTAAAGGATTTGTCAGAGCATGGTTTGATTCAGCCAAGTGTTTCGCCATGGGGTGCGCTAGTGCTTTTGGTGAATAAGAATGATGGATCTCGGAGGATGTGCATCAATTATCGGGAGTTGAATAAAGTTACTGTGAAGAACAAGTATCCTCTTCCTAGGATTGATGACATCTTTGATCAGTTGGGTGGATCTCGTGTGTATTCAAAGCTGGATTTGAGAAGCGGTATCATCAGGTGAATGTCAGAGGATCAGATATTCCGAAGATTGCATTTAGAACCCGGTATGGTCATTATGAGTTTTTAGTGATGCCTTTCGGTGTTACTAATGCACCAGCCCAATTCATGAGGTTGATGAACCAAGTCTTCTATGAGTACTTGGATAAGTTTGTGGTCGTCTTCATAGATGATATCTTGGTGTACTCAAGATCAGAGGAAGATCATGCTGAGCATCTGAGGATAGTCCTGAAGACTCTGAGGCAGCACCAGTTATATGCTAAGTATAGCAAGCGTTAGTTTTGGCTGAACAAGGTTGCTTTTCTGGGACATGTTGTGTCTAGAGATGGGATAGCTATTGACCCAGAGAAGGTGGCTACAGTGGAGAAGTGGCCAGTTCTTAAGTCAGTCACAGAGATCAGAAGTTTCTTGGGATTGGCTGGGTACTACAGGAAGTTCATCAAGGATTTTTCTAAGATTGCTGCACCGATGACTCATCTAACCAAGAAGAATGTTGCTTACAGTTGTTCAGAGCAATGTTAGCGAGCATTTAATGAACTGAAGCATAGATTGATCACTGCACCTGTCCTGACGATTCCAGACCGTTCAGGTGGATATGAGATTTACTGTGATGCGTCAGGCAGAGGATTGGGATGTGTTCTCCATCAGCATGGTAGGGTAGTAGCTTATGCTTCTAGATTATTGAAGACTCATGAGAGGAACTATTCTCCGCATGATTTGGAATTAGCAGCAGTAGTGTTTGCATTGAAGTTGTGGATGCATTTTCTTCTAGGTGAGCGTGTAAAGATATACAGAGATCACAAGAGTTTGAAGTACGTGTTCAATCAGAAAGAGCTGAATATGAGGCAGCGCAGATGGCTCGAGTTGATGGCTGATTATGATGTCGATCTCTAATATCACCCTAGGAAAGTCAACGTAGTGCCTGATGCTCTTAGTCGTATGCCAACAGTGATGTTGTTGACTGTGCAGTGAGAACTTCGGGGCGATATTTGGCAGTTGGAGATTGAAGTTGTCTTACATGGTTCATCAGTGGTGATGATGAACTTGCAGGTTCAATCTGATTTAGTTGAGAGGATTAAGGCAGCTCATTCTGGAGATGCGAAGTTGAAGAAGACTTACGAGCAGACATAAACCGGACTTCGTAATGATTTCTGTATTCATGAAGATGGAGCTCTGTGTTTTAGGAGCAGGATTTGTGTGCCATCAGGTGACATTCAGGATGAACTGTTGAGAGAAGCTCATAGCTCACCTTATTCTATCCATCCTGGAGGCACCAAAATGTATCATGATCTGCGACAACATTTTTGGTGGCACGGCATGAAACATAGTGTGGCTAGAAGTGTAGCTTCATGTTTGACATGTCAGCAAGTCAAGGCCGAGCATCAGAGAACGTCCGGACTTCTGCAGCCTCTTCCAATTCCAGAGTGGAAGTGGCAGCATGTGACGATGGATTTCGTAACTGGCTTACCTCACACTTCTCGAGGACATGATGCTATTTGGGTAATCGTTGACCGATTAACCAAATCAGCTCACTTCATACCATTTCGAGTGGGCAAGTCGACAGACCATCTTGCTAAGAGATATATTGAGGTGAGATTTCTTGTTTTATATCTCTCTCTGTTTTGTTATTAGTCTAGATTCTGATTAGTCAGGTATGCAGGAAATCGTGAGGCTTTACGGAGTACCTGTACGCATAGTCTCCGACCGCGACACAAGATTCATGTCTCACTTTTGTAGAAGTTTGCAGGCTAACTTAGGAACTCAACTGAGTTTCAGCACTGCATACCATCCACAGACAGACGGTCAATCGGAGAGGACAATTCAGATCCTAGAAGATATGCTGAGGGCGTGCATGCAGGATTTCAAGGGTTCTTAGGACGAACATCTACATCTGGTAGAATTCGCCTACAATAACAGTTATCAAGCCAGTATAGGCATGGTGCCATTTGCAACCTTGTATGGAAGGAAGTGTCAATCTCCTCTCAGTTGGGATGATGTTGGAGATCGTGATTTGTTGGGCCCGGATATGATCGCAGAAACCATGGATGTTGTAAGAGTCATCAGAGACAATCTTCGCATAGCTCAGAACCGTTATAAACACTGGGCAGATGCGAAGAGGCGACACTTGGAGTTCTAGCCAGGAGAGTTAGTATTTTTGAGGATTTTGCCAACACAAGGGCTGATTCGTTTTAGAAGACGTGGAAAGCTAAGCCCAAGATATATTAGACCTTTTGAAGTTCTAACTCGTGTTGGAGAAGTGGTATATAGAATTTCCTTGTCAGCATCTCTTGAGGGAGTGCATAATGTGTTTCACATATCGCAACTCAGGAAGTGTGTTGGGAATCCTGATCATGTCGTTGACTTCTCTGAGATCGAAGTGCAACTAGACTTGACCTATGATCAGCAGCCTGTGGCCATTCTAGACCGAAGGCAAAAGATGCTGAGGAAGAAGTCGATCAACCTAGTGAGGGTTATGTGGCACCGCGAGTCACCAGGAGAGTCTACATGGGAACTCAAGGATGAGATGAAAGAGAAGTACCCTCACTTCTTTGTCTGATATAATTTTTGTTGTGTATGTAAAAATATGTATAGAAAGTTTTCTCCTTAATTTGAAATTCTGAGGACGGAATTTATTTTAAGAGGGGTAGGATCTAATGACCTCAATTTCCAAGAACGCGCATTGTTACGTATTTTGACGTAATGCGTACATATATTTTAGGGAGTATGCTTGTATTTTTTTCTTTTAATATTTGGTGTACGAATTAATTTTAAAATATTTTAAACTCATTATTGATATTAGAAAATAAGGGTATTAGGATGAAATACTATGTATTAAATGAGGTATGGAGTATTTCCCTTGTATTTCAATTTTTCAAAAAAAAAATGCAAATTCAAAATTTTGTTACCATGACACTTAACTAATTAGGTGGCATGTTGTTAATTAAGAATGGGACACTTGGCTTACACCTTGACTAAATGAAGGGATGAGAGGGTTTTGTGGGTTCAAAAGTTTATGCAAAAGAAAAACAAAAATCAAGGAAGGAAAAACAAAAGGGTAAGAAAAAAACCCAATAATCTAATTCTCTTTCTCTCCCTCTCTCCCACACAACCTGGCCGAAACCTTTCTCCCCCTTTCTCCCCTTTTGCACCACCACTCCCTCCTCCCATCACCACCCCAAGCTCCTCCCACTCCACCACCAATAACCCCTCACTTCTCCTCATCATTCCAACACCAAAAATATCCCCAAAATTATCCAAAAATCCAAACCTTGGACGCATACTAGGAGTTGGAGAAGAAGCTAGGAGCCTTTCATCAAGGATTAGGAAGGGCCCAAGAAACAAATTTGGAGGGCTTTTGCAAGTAGGATTCTTAATTATTTAAGTAGGATTTAGCTTTAGGATTGGTTTTCTTTATTAAGTTAGTAAGCATAATAATTTTGTGTTAAAGACTATGTTTGTATTTCATGATAAGAAGTACACTTTAGAAATTTCAATGTGCTCTTTAGTGATCAGTACAAAAATTGGTGACATGTCATTCCTTATACATCAAATTTAGAATGTTTTTTTCTCATTTTGGTTTAATGCTCAAATTAATAATATTATGCCATGTTGAAAAACTGATAGTATGGATTATGAGTAATCTTGTTGAAGAGTACTAGATTGTAGGTTGTTTATGTTTTGGAAGTTAGTGTTCATGTTATTTTCATGAAGTGGTAGTTTGCATGTGATATAGTCGTAATTGTGTAAAGTAGGTTAATAGTAATTAAATTCTTTTTGTAGAATTAGAATTATATTGACGTCTTGAAAATGATGTAAACTATTATTATGATAGTGTAGTTAAGTTAATTATGACACCCAATAAGTTAGAAACTAGTTTAGTTAGGAAAACTAGTTGCTGGAAAT
Source organism: Scilla litardierei (assembly GCA_030789695.1). Taxonomy (NCBI): domain Eukaryota; kingdom Viridiplantae; phylum Streptophyta; class Magnoliopsida; order Asparagales; family Asparagaceae; genus Scilla; species Scilla litardierei. The sequence continues at coordinate 70,812,357 of CM061134.1, read as the reverse complement.
TTTTTAACAGCAGTACAATAACTTGTAAAAATCATAAACAATAGTAGAAAAATCAGACAAATACAATTGAGGACACTAAGGAAAACTGCAGAAAATATCCTACAACTATGAAGGGGGCCAAGAGCCAATTCTGACTGTAGACAGGGTAACAGAGCCATTCTTTCTGGACTGACAGTTTTTGGCATATTCATGTTGCAATTTTTCTTAGGAATTGCATAGTTATATTTTTGTTAAGTTAATTTTGATTATGTTAAATTGTACTTCATTATCATGCTCTTGAGTTATGTCTTAATGATGATGTTTAATATGTAAGGATTCATGTGGATAAGCATGTTGTTGTTGATGAGAAATTGTCAAGCATGAAATGAAGTGAAAACGGTTGTTGAAACCGCTAAAGAAATATTGTCAAAACTATGTTGTAATTTGAAAAATTGTGAGTGAGCAGAGAATTGACATAGGGAGTACTTCGTCCATTCTTGAAATGTGTGAGACTCCAGATGTGGGTTTGGGGTAAAACAGGTAAACTTTAGGTGTTAAGGAGCGGACCGTAGTACTATTTTTCTCACTTGCCACGTCACTCCCGTAAGGGGGAGTTGACTAGAGTTGGAGAGGCCGGTGGTGTGCTCGTGTCGCACCATGTCTGGTAATTGATGGTTTTCTCCGTTTTTCACAGAAAAACCGAGATGAGTCTCGCTCTAGTGCCTTGCCCCGTTCAGGCACAGAGTTACGAGAGGCCCCTCCAGTGCTTGTGTCGCTGGAGTGTTACCACTTTTCACTCACCCTGGGTGAAGTGCGCTTTCTTAGCAGTCTACGGTTTACCCGGGTTCCAAAACAGAACAACTTTTAATTGTAATTAATTTAATTATTTATTTATTTCAGTACTGTTTACTGTTGTTTACTTTCAGTACTTACGCCATGTCTTTAATTTCTGCATATTCTTGAGATTGATGTGACACTTGTAATCAGTTAGTTAGTAAGACCAGTTCTAAAACTAGGTTCTACTAGGGTGTTAGGAGTTCCTACTGGGTCATGCGTTGACGTGTCCCATCCCGTGGTTTTCAGGTGTGAGACCCGAGCAGTCTTCGGGTGTTCCAAAGCCAGAGACCGGTGCCAGTACAGCAGAGGTTGAGCCTACGGGCGACCTTGTTCAGTTAGACTTTCCAGGGTTAGACCAGTGGGTAAGTTGTACCGGGTGTGTACTTTTGTACTTTTTGGGTCGGGGGTTTCTTCTTTTGTTGTACCCACTTTTGTACCCCCTTTTGTACAGCTGATGTATAAATATGGATTAGTATGATGTAATGTAATGTTCTGCGTTGTTGTATTTACTTTTCAGTACTACGTTTTATTTCTGTTGGAGCACTTTCTTTTTTGTGTATTATTCTAGTGTGTTACAGTGGCCTGCTCATTGTTTAATACTAAACCATAAAAAAACCTAGTAATATTTGGATAAGAGGGCTCGAAGCCTGAGTGTGAATACTACGACGACCTCGTCAGCTACGCCTCCCGTACTTGAGAGAGCAGGGCATGACAAGCTTCGAGGCAAGGCCTGCTGAAAGGTCTTAGGTTGGATGACACTTGAAGCGTACAAGGTGAGTAGTGATCAATAGAGGATTCGTCTCTTCTGTTAATGGGAAGTTAGTGTCACGGGCTCAGTACGGTTCTTGATAAAAACCTTGGTCAATGTATGTTGTAGAAAGTACAACATGGATTTATCCAAGACCGAATGATACTGGTTAGTGCTAGCTACTAGGGTTGACAGTTTACCACACCCTAGGCTATGCAATGACATAGGTAAGTCGAAGGGACTAAAACAGCGGTATTCATCACGGACATAGTCAGAGTAATCCCGACGACACTTTTGTCGATGGGTCAATCACGTAATGTGGTTACTGTCGTCTAGGGATTTCGAGTCCCAACCTGTAATAGGGTCAAGCTGTAGGGTCTCACACAGAGTAGGATTTACGTCTTAATAATAGGAAGAATGTTAAGAGGGGATGCATTTGATGTATTGGAATAATTTAGCTCACAAGTAAGTTATGAAATTAAAGCTATAAAGTTTAGCATTTGGGACTTTACACATTATGTGTAATTAATACTTGGTATTAAGTTGACAAAGATGCATGGGATCGATGTGGGCTTCCAAAGGAAACCACAGGAAGAAACCGCGTTCAAATCGGAGCTCAAACGAGTCCGGAAACGCGAAAACAGCATCAAAATGGCACAAGAGGGCTTGCGGGTCTGACCTACACTTGGTGGGTCTGACCTGCCAGAATTTAGCGGGTTGGACTCCCTTGATGGGGTCCGACCCGTGGGGCCACCTCCTGTGTGCACTGCACGCGGGCTGCGCCTGCGTTGGGCCCGCGTCGGCCCGCGTACACCTGCCCTCCCTGACATGTGCCACATGGCACGCATAGATCACACCACGTGGCACGACCTGTACTGCCTCGGGATGCCAGAATTCACTATTTTGTTCAAAACACAATTTCGAAGTCTATTTTCAACATTTGAGGGGTCAAATGATATCGAAATTGGATGCTGTTTTTTTCTATGTGATCGTTGTGTCGAGATCTTCGATTTGACAGGTTAATTCAAAGTCGAAACTTAGAAATGGATTTATGGTTGATTAGAAGTTTGGACTTCTATTAAAACAATCCCGAAATACCAATTTTAATAGTCCCACATCGCTCGAAAAAAAGGAGGAGGGGCTGGCTCCCTATATAAATAGAGGGTAGACATCCTCATTGAAACTCGCACCAAGTCTCTGATTCGAGAAGCTCTAAAAGTTTTTGAGCACGCTCGATCTAAGACTTAAATTATTTCCTTCTTATAATTCTTCTGATCCTCCGATCGAGTCCTAGCAAGAAGACGAGGAGGTTTGGATCTGATCCAAAAGTCTTTGACATGGGTCTACTCAAGTGAAACTTTCTTCGATAAGTGATTGGCTCGGAGGCACGTTGATGGCTCTCTTCGGATGGACCAGTTTTGGAGGCACGGAGGCGGCTAGCTTTGGGGAGATTAATTTGTTGCTGAAAACGACGCTTTGTTTTTTGCGGAAGCAAAGTTTCGGTAAGTCGATTTTATTTATGCTTTCATATTTATGATGTGTTTTAGATCTATCTTCGGGGTTGGTCAGACCCACCCCAAGATAGTAGATTTTCCTGGCTAGGGTGCATAATGTCCTTAGGGTTCTTTTATTAAAGTGTGTAATAATTTTTCCGCTGCTATTTTATAATTTTATCGCCCGTCTGACGTCGGACGGGCATAGATTTATGCTTTGAGGGTCAATCAAAACTCAACAGTGGTATCAGAGCCTAATCTACCTTGATCTAAATTCTGCAAATGATATGATGTGCATATTATGTTTATTAGAAACATGTAATAATTATAAGATGATTATTAAAATTGCAGAAACTTAATTTCATGTGATAAAATTAAGTTGTTAAATTTTTATGGTTATGTTATTCTTTTCCTTAATTGTTAACACAAGAAAAGCCTTTTAGGTTAGCCATTAAAAGTCATCTAATAATTATGAGATAATTTTAGATTGCTTCGCTATGATTTAAAATTGTTTTAAACGCCTAATACACAATTAGGATAGCACCTTAAAATCATTCTTATAGTTGATAAGGACTTAATAAAAGTTATTAACCAATCCTAATGAATTTTGAATTTTATGATTCAACTAGTTGATAGGATTAACTAGTATTAATGAAGCCAAATTTTAGTTGACGACACACATTTGAATGGTGTGTTTTCCTTCATGGACCATGATCCGGTCTAGTGTTTTTTGACTAGTGCTGAAGATCACCCAAAGCTTGACTGGGGATAGCGATCCTGGCCTAGTCAAATCCCTGGCCGTGTTCTGCTAGACCGCAAGGATGCGAATTATGATTATGTGACGCCATCAACTGTATCTAGTTTAATACGTTAATAATCTTTTTCAAGATAAATCGTTACCCTCCTTACTTTTGGAATTTGGAAACCATGAATTCATGTTATAGTTGTTGAGTCAACTCAAGCTGTAACATGACTATCTTTGGAATCCAATTCTATTCAACATATGATGAAGTTCAACTTAACCCAACCTGTCGCGTCGTGAACATAACAGAGCGCCGGTGTAAGTTAGGACTGGACAAGAAAGTAAGGGTCAGACTAGACTATTCATTATGATTTGTTGAGCCAACTCAAGGTCATAAGTGATTCGGGGTAAAAACTGATAAGGGAACCACATACGATGTGATTGATGAAGAGTCATCTACCGAGCACAGAGTCGAACAACTTGTTGAGTCAACTCAAGGTTGTGAGACTAAGGGTGGTTGGATCCCTTTCCCACTAAATTTAATTAATTCGTTCATTATTATGGCTAAAAATGTTCGATAAAATAGTGGGAGGATATAATTGGATAAAAACCAATCTTATTATATTTAAAAGGTATGAGCGCATGCTAATTTTAGGAGTTCTATTCTTTGCAGCATGACAAGTGAAATTAAACATGTCCTAGATAAAAATATGTCAACTGGTTATAATGGCTGGGTAAAAGATGTAAAGACAGTAAGGGTGCAAAAGAAGAAAGGGCAGGCTAATGCCCTAACGTCTATAATGGTTATACAAAGTATAGTTATTTTCGTAACGTCTAATGCATGGGTATTATATACCGGTGTAGGCTCTCACATGTGTAACCAGTTACATGGAATGCGAATTATTAGAAGGCTCGAAAAGAATGAGGTCATTCTCCAAGTCGGCAACGCAGCAAATGGTGCTGCTGTAGCTTTGGGAGATGTAAAACACACATTGGCGACTGGTGCTAACTTGCTTCTGAAGCAATGTTACTATATACCAAATTTCCTATGCAATATTATCTCTGTATCGGCCTTAGCTAGACAAGGATACACTTTTACCATCAACGAAAGAGTTATGAACATATTCTTTGATGGTAAACTGCTAGGATTTTGGACTCTAAATAATGGTGTGTACACTTTGTGTAATGATGTTGCATTAAATGTTAATACACAAAAATGCAAGTAATTAGGCTATAATGAACCATACCTTTGGCACTGTAGACTAGGCCATATCGGAGAGAAGAGACTAAGAAAGTTACATAAAGAGGGGTCCTTAGACTTCTCGGATTATGAGTCGTTTGACACTTGCGAGTCTTGCCTCAAAGGTAAGATGGCCAAAACTCCCTTTATAGGACAAGGGGAGAGAGTTGGTGAAATCTTGGGTCTCGTACATTCTAATGTATATGGACATATGTCTACATTAGCCAAAGGAGGATATTCATATTTTGTTACATTTACTGATGATCACTCCAGGTTTGGACATGTGTTCTTGATGAAACACAAGTCCGAAACGTTTGAGCGATTCAAAGAGTACCGTAACGAATTTGAAAAACAGACTGGCAATAGTATTAAAATCCTTTGATCTGATTAAGGAGGAGAATACTTGAGCCATGAATTCCTTACGTATTTAAAAGAGAATGGGATTCTCTTTCAGGTCACGCTTCCTGACAGCTCAGCATAACGGTGTGTCAGAGACAAGGAATCTCACTTTACTGGACATGGTGCGATCAATGATAAGTGATGCTGAATTGCCTACCTCCCTCTGGGGCTATGCTCTAGAAACTACTACCTATATTATCAACAGGGTTTCGTCAAAATATGTGCCGACAACTCCATATTAGATATGGAGTAGAAAGAAACCATACCTTAAACACTTAAGGGTATGTGGTTGTTCTGCATATGTCAAGAGGCATAATCCAGACAAACTGAAAAATAGATCTGTCTTGTGTAAATTCGTTGGGTACCAGAAACATTCTTCATGGTACACCTTCTACCATCCGAAGCAACAAAGGGTTGTTGTCTCTAAAAATGCCATCTTTTTAGAGAACGAGTTCCTTATGAAGGAAGTTGTTGGCAAGATGGTAAATCTAGACGAATGTTCAGAAGGATAATTAACACAAAAACATGTGTCAGAACCAGTGGAAGAATCAGAAACTGATATTTCTCAACCAGTCGTTAGGCGGTCTGATAGGATTCCTCGAGCCCCAGATAGGTACTACGGTTTTCTCGTAGATGGAGGGGTCGAGGATGGCATCATTCTAGATGATGATACAGTTAGCTTTCAAGAAGCCATTCAGAGTAGAGACTCTGATAAATGGCTGGATGCAATGAGATCTGAGATGAAATCCATGCACGTAAATGAGGTGTGTACCTTAGAGAACATGCCCAAGGGAAGTGTTCCCATTTGCTGCAAATGGATCTTCAAGAAGAAGAGTGGTTTAGATGGGAAGATAGAAACGTAAAATGCTACGCTGGTTGTGAAACGTTATTGTCAGATTCTAGGGATAGATTATGATGAGACTTTCTCACCAGTCGCCATGCACAAATCTATCCAGATCGTACTCGCTATTGCTGCCCATTATGACTATGAGATCTGGCAAATGGATGTAAAGACTGCGTTTCTAAATGGTGATTTAGAAGAGCAGATTTACATGACTCCTTCAGAAGGTTTTGAAGTCAGTGGGAGTAAAGAAAAAGTGTGTAGACTGCATAGGTCCATTTACGGCCTCAAACAGGCATCAAGAAGTTGGAACATCCATTTTGACAAAACAGTCAAAGAGTTTGGGTTTGTTAGAAACGAAGATGATCCATGCATCTATAAGAAAACCAGTGAAAATTCTTTAGTCATCCTCGTACTGTACGTAGATGATATTCTTATAATAGGCAACAACATAGTGATGTTGAAGTCTGTTAAGGAATGGCTATCAACTAACTTCTCCATGAAAGACTTGGGAGAAGCATCCTACATATTAGGTGTAAATATTTAAAGAGATAGATCTAAAAGTATGTTAAGTCTCTCCCAAGCCAGGTACATTGACACAGTGCTAAAACGGTTTAGCATGGAAAATAGTAGGTGCGGTTTTATACCAACCAATCATGGAATACACCTTTCCAAGAAGATGTCTCCAAAAACTGACTTGGAAAAGGAACGTATGAATAAGATCACATATGCTTCGGTGATGGGATCTGTCATGTATTCCATGATCTGTACCAGACCTGATGTCCCTTTTGCACTAGGTTCAATAAGTCGATATCAGTCTAACCCTGGAGAAGAACACTGGAAAGCCGTCAAGAGAATTCTTAAGTACTTACGAAGGACAAAAAATTTGGTCTTAATTTATAGAAGTGAAGAACTCAAGGTTGAAGGCTTCATAGATTCTAGCTTTTAGAGTGACATAGATGATAGTAAATCGATCTCTAAAAATGTTTTTACTCTCAACGGAGGAGCAGTCAGTTGGAGAATTTCCAAATAAGATACTGTTGGAAACTCCACGATGGAGGCCGAGCACATAGCGGCCAATGATGCGGCAAAGGAAGCTGTCTGGATGAGAAAGTTCATAAACTAGTTAGGGTTGGTGCTTGCTGTTGAAGATCCAATACCTCTGTATTGCGATAACAATGCAACCATCAGTTTGGTTCAAGAACCAAGATTCCACAAGAGATCCAGACACATTCTTCGAAAGTATCACCTGATACGGGATATTGAGAAGAGTAAAGACATAGAACTCCTTAGAGTCTATTCGGAAGACAACATTGCAGATCTAGCGATCGTCTGGAGAGACTAGTGTCTAAATACAGTATGAGATACCGAGATAAATGGGCCTGAGTGCAAGTGGGAGATGTTGAGAGATGTACGCCTACGAGGCAATTTATCTATGTAAACATCTTGTTCATGAATGAAAGTATGCTTTCTGGTATCAATTGTCTGAGTATTTTCTATTGATATGTTACTTAGATATTTTCCTTAGATTCATAGTAAGGTAATACACGTATCTAGATAGAGATCTCGATTATGAGTAGTGTCTGACCGATAGGAGCTTGAGTCGTAAAAGCATTCATGGTCATAGATGCGTCGAGAATAGGATATCGGCACATCGGACAGACCATTGTGTTCTTGTCTTGATGATGTCATAATCATTTGACCTGGCGAAGTCGAAGACAAGACACATGTGCTCATTGGAGAAAGAGTCCACTGAACGACCCAATGAAATATTATCAAATGGTTAACATTAACTAATGTGTCATTAATAACTTTCTAGTTATGATAGGTAAGTTGGTCCTAAAGACTTGAGGTCATTGTATGAACCTGTGCATGAACCGTGTCACTTAGATCTATGATCTAGCTTCGAGGCAAGGCCTACTGAAAGTTCTTAGGTTGGGTGACACTTGAAGCGTACGAGGTGAGTAGTGATCAAGAGAGGATTCATCTCTTCCGTTAAAGAGAAGTTAGTGTCACGGACTTAGTACGGTTCTTGGTAAAAACCTTGGCCAAAGTATGTTGTATGAAGTATAACATGTATTTATCCAAGAACCAATGATACTTGCCAGTGCTAGCTAGTAGGGTTGACAGTTTACCATACACTAGGCTATGCGGTGACATAGTTAAGACGAAGGGACTAAAACTACGGTATTTATCACGGACACAGTCAGAGTGATCCCCACGACACTTTTGTCGATGGGTCAATCCCGTAATTATGATGCCGAAATAGGGACGACACCTACTACTCGTGGTTACTATCGTCTAGGAATTTTGAGTCCCAATATGTAGTAGGATCAGACTGTAGGGTCTTACATCGAGTAGTATTTACGTCTTAGTAATAGGAAGAATGTTAAGAGGGGATGCATTTGATGCATTGGACTAATTTAGCTCACAAGAAAGTTGTGAAATTAAAGCTAAAGATTTTAGCATTTGGAATTTACACATTATGTGTAATTAATACTTGGTATTAAGTTGACAAGCATGGGATCGAAGAGGACTTCCTGATAAAACCACAGGAAGAAACCGCATTCAAATTGAAGCTCAAACGAGTCCGAAAATGCGAAAACGGCATCAAAAGGGCACAAAAGGGCTTGCGGGTCTGACCCGCGCCTGGTGGGTTAGACCCGTAAGAATTTCGTGGGTCGGACCCGCTTGGTGCAGGTCCGACCTGTGGGGCCGCTACCTGCATGTGCTGCATGCGGGCGGGCACCTGCGTAGGGCCCGCATGGGCCGTGCACGCCTGCCCTCCCTGACGTGCACAACCTGTGCGGCCTCGGGATGCGAGAATTTGCTGTTTTGTTCAAAACGTGATTTCGAAGTCTATTTTCGACATTTGAGAGGTCAAATGATATCGGAATTGGACGCAGTTTTTCTATGCGATCGTTGTCTTGAGATCTTCGATTTGGCAGGTTGTTTCAAAGTGGAAACTCATAAATGAATTTATGGTTGATTTTAGAAGTTTGGACTTCTATTAAAACAATGTTGAAATACCCATTTTAATTGTCCCACATCGCTCGGAGCAAAGGAGGAGGGGCCAGCTCCCTATGTAGATAGGGGATAGCCTCCTCATTGAAAATCGCACCAAGTCTCTGATTCGAGACGCTCTAAAAGTTTTTGAGCACGCTCGATCTAAGACTTAAATTATTTCCCTCTTATAATTCTTTCGATCCTCCGATCGAGTCCTAGCAAGAAGAGGAGAAGGTTTGGATTTGATCCAAAAGTCTTTGACGTGGGTCTACTCAAGTGAAACTTTCTTTGGCAAGTGATTGGCTCGGAGGCGCAGTGACGGCTCGCTTCGGGTGGACCAGTTTTAGAGGAACAGAGGCGGCTATTTTTGGGGAGCTAAAGTTGTTGCTGAAAACGATGCTTTGTTTTCTGCGGAAGTAAAGTTTCGGGTAAGTCAATTTTATTTGTGCTTTCATATTTATACAGTGTGTTAGATATATCTTCGGGGTTGGTCAGACCCACCCCAAGATAGTAGATTTTCCTGGCTATGGTGCATGATGTCCTTAGGGTTCTTTTATTAAAGTGTTTAATAATTTTTCCATTGTTATTTTATAATTCTATCATCCGTCTGACGTAGGACGGGCTTAGATTTATACCCTGAGGGTCCATCAAAACCCAACATTCTCTTCCTTCATCTTCTTCATATCCTCCACAACCTGTGTCAAGGTCGCATGCACCTGCGCATTCCCAGAACCTCGGTGGATTGGGGAGTCTGTGTGACACTCTCCTGATGTGATGAAGAAGAAACGACTGTGTCCTCGTGGTCTTGCTTCTCCGTGCCTCGTATCCGGTACCGATTCTTCCTCCTCCCTCCCAGTGTCCTCGCAATGATAACGTTCTTGTCAACCTTAGTGAGCGGCACCGTGGCACTTGAGCCTGCCTGGGACTATGTCCTCACCTCTTCGGTAGCCTTGTGTACGGCCTCCTGAAAAGAATAGAAAAAATTTATGTCCTAGCTCCATGCATTAAAACTGCATAATATAATGTAAACGTAATATTATACTAACCAACAATGCCCGATTCTTAGCCATCTTGTCGGGATCATTATATTTTGGTTGGGCTTTTGTAAGTGTCTGCTACACCAAAGACTCGATACCCGGGCAGCCCTATAACCAAAAAGAAAAAAGTTAGACACAAATTCTATCATAACAAAATATTTGTTACAAATTTTAATTAAAATGTTTTACCTTACGTGCCAACTCATATGCAATCTGGCTGAAGCTCTTCGTGCCAGCATGATGCTCATAGCCTCGAGGAGCACTGTGGTTGGCGTCGGTAGTTTCCAAAATTTTCTTTAAAAATTTACAGTACATGAGAAAAACACATATATTAAATATATTAAATTCACAAATATGAAATATATCTGCCACTTTAGGATACTACCATAAGAAACAATATCAAAAAACTGCATCTGGTCAGCACGATTGTCTAGACGCCAAAACCGCTCCCAGTCCTCTGGCTACCATTTCCAACACTTCCAATTCATTACACCACTGGATAAGTGAGTCCTTATTCTTGTTCATGTAGTAGCCCCAGACCTCCGGGTTGTGGTCTAGGATGTAGTGCCTCTTGACAGATAACAAACACATTAAATATATATTAAGAACCTAAAATTAAAAGGTAGCTTACTTATATTGATTTCCCGCCAACATGTGGCCAAGGACTCGTAGCGTTGATCCTTCTAGTTAAGGCACATGTTGAAGAAATCTGACCTTTTTGCTTAGGCAGCAAGTTAATGATTAAATTTTACAGACCACTGGCCAATGAGAGCATTGTGGCTCTACTGTATAATGACCCGATGCCCGTTTCCAAGAATCAACACCAAGATTCTCATACCACCTCGTCCCACCTTAGGTGGAGGGTTTGTGCCTGCAAAAAACCAAATATACTAAATGCATACTTTCGATTGAAATAATTATGCTTACAACATACCATGTCGTTGTAAGCACTCATCCTTCACCACCATCATCCTCGGAGTAGCTTTGTTTATCAAAATCTCGATAACATCATGCTGCATTTTTAAACCGTCTGGCTGCCTCCTATTTGCCTCGTTGTTCCTGGCGGCCGTTGGTACATCGGCACGCTCTATTGCAAGGTCATACAGGATGAACACCACCGGCTCTTCTGGGATTGCGATGGGCCAGTTTGAGAAGTGGAGGCAGCATGTGACGCGGCTGACCCATGATTATCAATATGTATATCATCTATGCCCGCTGCATCCATACGCCATAAGACAATTGTGAATTCAATTAGTTTAACCAACAGGACTGAACATTTAAAATAGAAATATGTGTACATGTCCCTGTGGGCAGTGAGGTATGTGGGGAAGGGGGGACATGTCCTGCAGTGTCTAAAAATATATAAAGAATTTTATGCAATTAATTATTCAAAAAATTAAAAGGTCCACCTTATACAGACATACTAAAACTACAAAATAAGCGTACCTGACCCAGAGGGCGGGGTGATACGTCCCAGAAGGGAACTATGTCCTACTTTACCAGAAAATGTTTTGTAAATTTTAGTAATTAGTTATCCAAAAATTTAATCCAAACACATTATACGGCAATACTAAAACTGCTAAACATACATGTCACAGAGGGCCGGCGAGTCTGGGAGGTTCATGTACCCACTGAAAAAACCTTGGTAAAAACTCTCTTCATCTGCACTTCATAATATTTATTAATAAACAGAAAAATTAATGTTTAAATGCTGTAAATATTTGCGTAATTTATATAAAATAAAAGTGCTGTAAACAAAATGCAGAAATTCATACTCTTTATTGATTCCAGGAAGAATGATTGTAGAAAAATAATCTTTATATATTTACATATTTTTAGTGCTTAGTAATGAAAAAAGTTCAAAAAGTTGAGGTTGATGTTGAAGCCCGTTGTGATCGAGTCCAGACGGTAAATGAAAGGACTTTAGTCATTGTGTTTCTTCGTCTTTTGTACTTCGCTGCTACGATACCCGTGCCTATGATCGCCAAATCGGGTATATCCATACGCAACAGTGTGATGCCAGCAGTCGTTTCATTATTTGTCTTGATTGAATAATCGTCCATGACTTTATCGGCTAATAGTACAACATTGTCGTCATCTTCATTGCCCTCTTGAGAACCTGTTTCATCCAGTGCAAATGCTCTAGGCAGATTTCTAAGAGCCACCCAAACATCGTCTACCATTATATCTTTAACATAAAACCATTGTTTTGCTTGCGAGGCAAACATGAACTTCTCCTGCGGATAGATTTCCTTCGTCAGATTAACGACTGTGAAGCCCAAGTTGTCCTTCTTCTTTCTTTGCTCATACCACCGCGCCTTAAACATAACATGACTCACTTCCTTCCGATACCCATAAAAAATCTCAACCACGTCTTCAACCGGGCCATAATAGAAGATTTGTCCTTCTTTTGGTTGTTGATATTTGGAACTTGCATATGACAACTGCAAAAAAGAGGAGAAGATTCCACTATTTTCGGTGCATCGGTTCTTCTCGACTTCAATGGTATTAAATCAAACCAATGATAGAATAACCTCCATAATGATGTACTGTGACGTAAGGACCATTGGCTTAGTTTTGGATCTCCTCGGATAGCCGTGCACCGCAAACACATTGCTCTACCACCTTTACGACAAATAAGAATCGCATATATGCACGTTCTCAATATTGATTCTTCGATATGCACGTAACTATCGTGAAAAATCGATGCACGTACCTTCAATTTCATCCATGAAGTAAATTCTTTAGAGTGTGCATCACAACCTTTTTGTTAAGATTTTTGGCGCATAATATGGATTAGACTACTTCCATATGAAGACCGGAGGACAAGTAAAGATAGCTATTATAACTTAGGGATTAAACCACTTACAAAAGCGAATAACTCGGCTGCATTACCTGCGATAAAAGTCAAATATCGATAGATTATTTAGAACATATGAATGAGCTTGGCCAAGTTGAATTTTACTAAATCGTGTGTCCTATCCATAATCATTATAGAATACTCCATCAGGAACTATTGCCAGACGATTTAGCCTTGTGTCTACACCCCGCAAATAACGAGATATAAACATCATGGTCTCGTTTGACATATAATTCTTGGATATTGACCCTTCTGGACGTGCACAATTGTGCACAAGTTGCTTCACGAACCCTAGATACCTACGAGTCAAAAATCATAAAAAGATTCAAAATCACGGTTAGTTTTGGTTCGAGCAAAATAGAATATTATATGGCATAGGCGTGCACCTTTCAACGGGGTTCATCCACCGATATTGTATCGGCCCTGCAATGCGGGCCTCCTGTGCCAGGTGCACAGTAAGATGAACCATGATGGTAAAGAATGAAGGCGGGAAATTTTTTTCCATATTACACATTGTAAGGATAACTCGCGACTCTAAATCTTCAAACTCACCAACGTCTATCGCCTTCGAGCAAACCTGTCTGAAGAACCCATAGAACTGTATCAGAACTTTTGCCAGCTTCTTATCGACATGATGTAATACAACCAGAAGCAGTTGATGTAGAAAGATATGATAATTATATGTCTTCAATCCAAAATATCTTCATCTGATCTACATGCACATATCTTGATATATTTGAAGCATATCCATATGGTGTCTTCAAGGACTTGAGAAACATACAAAGATTATGAATTTCATCTTTTAACAGGGTGACCCGAGAAGCTGGCAGGTCGTACTTGTAATTTTATTTTTGTACGGCCTGTAATTCAGAATTCAATTCTTTTAAGTCAATCCAAGCCTTTACTTCGTCTTTCGACTTATTGTTGTCTTACTGATCGGTCCATATTTTACACCTTTTTTCTGCATGTTGCATACCATTCCGATTGCTCATATTGCGATTTTCATGATTATTCGATGATATTTCGTTACTTTTCACTATTTCTTGTTTTCGTCTGATTTCAGAAAATATGTAGCAAACGAGAGATAAAATGAGCTGAAGGACTTTCACGTGTGCCGGAGCATTGACCATGACCATATCAAGGAGCTAACAGCACTGAAGGAAGAGTGGAAGAAGAAGAAGAACGTCGAAGGAATCGACGAGGAAGCGAGGAGGAAGAGAAATGATATCTAAAACAGGCCACTCGGCTGAGCAAGATAGTTCACTCGGCCGAGTGAAGCAGCCTACTCGGCCGAGCAAGACTAACCAAAGACATCTGCCTGACCAGAGTGCCACAATGCACTCGGCCGAGTGGTTAATTCCACTCGGCTGAGTAGAGAACTCCACTCGCCCGAGTGAAGGCCAAGAATTCGAATAAAGCCATGCTGACTTCTTTATTTTTCTGGATGATCTGCAGATTGACGTACTCGGTCGAGTCACACTTCTCACTCGGCCGAGTCATATTTCCACTCGGTCGAATGACACGAGCGCCCAGATTTTCAGACAGCCTCTCACTCTTTTGAAATCTGCTATCATTCCAGCGGGAAAAGTATTTTTCTCATATTTTTTATGGATACTAGACTTCATGAAGGTTCCAACGCTGCCAAAAACGCACCAATCGAAGGTCGGATGAAATCTGGACAATTTTTGTAAGTTGACGCTGCAGTGCTGAAACTGCTACTCGGCCGAGGCATTTTTCCACTCGGCCGAGTCAGCGCGGGCCCAGACCTAAAGTTGTGGCCAGAGCTGACTTTGGGCACGATTTTCAGAGGGGTTTTAGGGTTATTTGCTAGGGTTTTGGGGGGGCTATATATAGGGTTTGTAGCCGTCATTAGAGGGGGTTCCCATTTTTATTTTCTTGGAGACTATTTTAGAGGTTAGGCCATGCCCTAGGCCCCCCTCTTGGATCAAAAAGCTTGTAATTGGATTGAAATTCTTCATCAAAGCTAAGTATCTTTGTTCTTGTTGTTTGAATCATTGAATTGATATCTTTCTATATGCAAGCAATGCCTCTTATTGATTTCTATATCATTATTGCTATGCTTGGTTGATATCTGTTCTAGGGAAAGGGATGAACCCTATAGATCTAATTTCAGATTTGTGATAAATGAATTTATATGTTGCTAGAATTGATAGGAGGTGAGGTTGTGATTGATTCAAACGGATAGCTAGGAATTTCTATCTATATGGAGTTTACAAGAGATTGGATTCTAATCGATGGGAAGGCATAGGTATTCGATTTAGATTTATAATCGAGATTCACTAGACTTGGTTTGCAAGAGATTGGACCAAAGCTAGCATTTTTATTATAAATCTATACCCATATTTATTTGCAAGAGATTGGACAAATACGGGCTATCATAATCTAGATCGTAACTCAAGTTTGCACGAGAGTGGGCTCGAGGAGCGATTGAACGATGATGTCGATCCTAATGCTAGCGGCTTAGGTTAGGGTTTGTATGATAGTGGGCCCTAATCTAGGTCGCTATAGACTGACAATAGCGTGAGAGTGTGAGCTTGGTTCTCTATTCAGTTACGACTAGTTCACCTCAATTCAAGTCTTGCAACAATGAGATTCGTGATTCACAGAGATGAATGATGATCCGTTGTGGAGATTCCCTAGCCCTAGACACTTTTATTATATTGAATTCTATCCAACATCTTTATCACCGACACCGACATCCATCACATTTCCATTACAACATACCATAATCCACATCCACCAATAAACCTTCGTAGTAGAACCAACCTAAGACAGATTGGAGCCAGCACCACCTCCTTGTGTTCGATAACCCACTCGACACTACACCATGTGCTTGCAGTAAGACTATGACTGTCTCCCGGGGGTGTATCCGGGGGCCGATCAAGTTTTTGACGCCGTTGGCGGGGAGGTGTTTCCCGTTGGGTGCCAATTTGTCACAATTAGGTTGATTAGACTACGAAAAAAAATTTAACAAAAGGAAATTTCCCCCTCGCCACCATTATTATCACTTCTATATTCTTTTGTGCCACTGATATTTTTCTTCAGGTATTTATCTTTGTTGATCAGGTGTTATGGATTATAATATGTGGACAACAGATTTTGATCAGAGTGCTCCGATAGGAGAATACTATTTTGATCAAAGTGCTTAGACGGGAGAATACTATTTTGATCTGAATGCTCAGACGGGAGAATACTATTTTGATCAGAGTGCTCAGACGGGAGAATACTATTTTGATTAGAGTGCTCAGATGGGAGAATACTATTTTGATCAGAGTGCTCAGACGGGAGAATACCTTCTTGATGAGATGCTTGCACAACAGGTTGAAATTCAAGCCAGGATTGAAAAGGGCGACTTTCAATTAGAATTGGTGAAAAGAGACCTTGAAATAAGTGCGCTCATGCTTAAGGTTGCAATGATTTCCAAAGATATCAGTGCTGCTTCTTCATCTTATGGGCAAGAAGCATCGCCAGTCTTATTAACAGAGCCAGAATGTGACGTCGTCGATCCAACATCCTACGATACAGCTATTACATATGAAGAGTGGATGGATGAAGAGTAGTGGAGGAAACAGAAATTGATTCATATGCACCGCCAGAGGAGGACACATTTCAGAACTTATTGGAGGGCCTCTTGGAGTCAGTGAGGTTCACCGGTTCAGTTAGCATTACAGCAGGTGATGCATTTGAGTTACGATTTGCAGATTTTGTTATGAACCATGTTTCAGCTGGAGGAACAATTGAGGAGGACATACATGTCAGTCTTGAGTGGGATAGACTAAATTTTTGGATTGCTTACGGGTATTCCCCTCCATATGATACATCTCCACAAGTTGACACACATGAGCAGCCAGCATCACCATTCCAGAGAGAGCCTACATTGATAGTTGATGAAAGGCAAAAAGCACCCTGTGGAGCCAGAGAATGCTTTCGAGGAGGCCTTACACATGGAGCCAGAGCTTATCGTCGAGGAGGTCGTGCATCGGGACGAGGACACAGCTATTCATGAGGATCCTGAGTACTACCCTCCTCCATTAGAGCTTCCGCAGCCACCTCATCCTTCCATTGACGCCGAGGACTATCCCACAGAGTTTACTGCTCCCACTCAGGGAGATCTTTTAACCCATTCCATTTCTGAATCTTGTATTCCATTCGATATTTATTTTTATTTTTGACATGTACCTTTTGCAGCACACATACGATTATGGACCGAAGGTATGCTTGGACGTGTCACGGTTTGACGAACCTGTCGAGGAGGTCCACACCTATGATCTAGATTTACTTGAGTAGCTGAGAGAGGACACCACGGAGACAGATATCACAGCATGAGAGGATATTGGATTATTTCCAGGGAAGTATCGTCTACCACTATTTATTTCATATATTTCTATAAACGATCCTCTTTGGAATACTTTTATTATGAAGGTGAAATTTTTACAGCGAACTGATGCATCCTATTCTCTGCAGGGTATAGGTGGAGTCCTTGTAGGAATACTGGAGGATGCATTGATGGGGTTCGTTGGTGTTCGTGGACACACGCGCCTGGCGGAGCCACGGAAGGAGCAGTTGGAGCAATTGCCAGCACCGCAAAGATACTAGATCCGCCTTTTGCTACAGGTGATATCAATCCAATAGTGTAGCAATAGCGTAATGTTTTATGCTTTCAATAAACATGAATCCTCTCGACAGCGAGAGGACCGTATAGATTTGCTTGATTAGTTTGTTCAGAATAAATATTACCTCATATGACGGCAACAAAAATCTTTTACATCCCAAACCCATTATATATATTAATTTCTATCCCCTCCACATTTTGATATGTGCCAACTTTTTTCTCACTACCCATCGAGCATTTCTTTCATGATAAACTTACTTTCCAATTCATTTGACTTGATCACACTTTGCAAAGTTGTGATTTTATTAATCGAGTCATTTCAACGGGAATGTTTGATATAAGCTTGGGGAAAGGCGCTATCATGCATCATTGCATGTGCATGTAGTTGCATTAGGATATCATGTCATTCATATCATCATTTTTTCATTCACCCCCTTATTATTGTCGTTGTTCCCCATATTCTTCCACTATGATCACATTGAGGACAATGTGAAGTTTAAGCTTGGGGAGTGCATTTCCATGCAATTTAGTTGCACTTTTACTCTATTTTTAGGGGTTTTAGAATTTTTCAAAAATTTTGCATCATCTTTCTGATTTTTCCATCTTATTTTTCTTTTATGCGTGTTCATGCATCATATTGTGTGCTTGTTTTTCTTTCATTTCCTCTCTTTTACTTTTATTTCTTTATTTTCTTTTCTCTTCTTCCGCTAAATGAATTTTATATGATGATATCTCTTATTGCTTTAGTAACCATCACGATGCTTATTATTCCATGCCATGCTACTTAGAGTATTCCATAATCTTGTTATTCACATGTGCTTGCAAATCTATTTCTCTTGATGATTCCTCTATATGAATGCATGATATTAATTGAAGCTGAATGTATGGATTAGTGTTTAATATGCTTTTGTTGGAAGTGCACCAAGATTCACGCATCAATTGTATATCGGAAGCATCTGCCTTATTGTCTTATTTACCTTCTGTTGCATGCTTGATATGATTCTACTCTTTACTGCTTGACTTCACTATTTATTGAAATGATTGAGAATATCCATGTTTACATATGAGTTTTAGTTGAAGTATTATTTATTTGAACCATTCGTGCACATCTTAGAGTGAACCGAGTGTTATGTTATTTCTTTCTCTATAAATATCTTTTATTCTCTACATGTCACTTGAGTTCACCTCCTAAAGCTACTTACATTGCATCTATTTTCCAAAAATCCCTACAAAAGGAAAAGTTAGCTCCAAAAAAATCCAAAAAGCAAAAAAAGAAGCTAAAAACCAAAAATACAAATCATATAGCTCCTACAAAAATCTAAAAAGAAAAATGAAAAACAAAAAGTTCAAAATGAAAACGAAAAAAAGATTTCCCTATCTCATAATTGGAGCCACAAAATACTTGTGAAACCCAAGGCAAAAATCACATTTTCCATTATCATATTCATTTAGATGCGATGCCTCCAGCTAAGCTTGGGGGTGAATTCATTTGACCATATGAATGAGTACTACATTAGAGTGGAGAGGTGCACGAATGTGGAAGTTTGATAATACTTAGACGTAGCAAAGTACTTTAGCTATGGAGATTTCTCATGAATTGATATGAAAATGTGAGTGACATGTCTCTTATTCCATTCTCTATTGCATGTTTGGTGTGACTCTTAGGGCATGTTCTTTTCGCTGGAAAGTTGAAATGGGAAAGTTGGTGATTTGTGGAATCTGAGGAGAGAGAAAAAGGAGTTTTGTGTTCTTTTGGGTGGAAAGTTGTATGGAAAGTGAGGTTGGAAAATTAAAGTGGGGTCCACCCAACTTTCTTGTGTTCTTTTGGTTGTAGAAAGTTGGAATGAGAAAGTGGAAAGTTGGTGAGTTGGAGGAGGAAGAGAGAGAGAGAGAGAGAAATAGATGAGATAGTGGGCCCCACATAACCCAACCTTCCCATGATTTCCCAACAAATTTCATGGATTACAAAAAGTGAATCTGGATTCCGAAAAGGACCCCACGAAAGCTAACTTTCTCGTTTTAACTTTCAACCAAAATAACAAGTTTTGGAAAAGTAGGGGAAGAAAGTTGATGAATAGTGAAATTTTTCACTTTCTCATCTCCTTTCTTGGCAAAAGAACATGCCCTTATATGCTTCTGTTATAACTCTTGATTGAAAAGTGCATCGCCAACATTTGTATATTAAATTCTATGAAATACGTGATGTGGATATGAATTGATTGTATGAATTTAGAGAGTCCCTTTTGTTATTCTTAAAATCTTGCAAGAACCATGTTTAAGTAAGATATGAAATCTTTATAGCATGTGATTCGTATTTTCCGAGTTATCGTGATGTGTAGCTTATGGCTTGAGATCTAAGAGAATGATCTAGCACCTCCCTCTTCGCTTTCTTTTCTTTCTTTCTTTTCATGTTCCTTATTTTTATTCAACAGGTTCGCCTTTTTACTTATCTTCCTCGAGAACGAGTAAGAGGCAAGCTTGGGGATTTTGATTGGTCCATATTTTACACCTTTTTGCTGCATGTTTGCATGCTATTTCGATTGCTCATATTGCGATTTTCATGATTATTCGATGATGTTTAGTTACTTTTCACTATTTCTCGTTTTCGTCTGATTTCAAGAAATATGGAGCAATCGGGAGCAAAAATGAGCTAAATGACTTGCACGTATGCCGGAGCTTTGCCCATGACCATATCAAGGAGCTTACGGCACCGAAGGAAGAGTGGAAGAAGAAGAATAAGAACGTCGAAGGAATTGACGAGGAAGCAAGGAGGAGGAGAAATGAGCTCTGAAACAAGCCACTCGGCCGAGCAAGGCAGTTCACTCGGCCGAGTGAAGCACCCTACTCGGCCGAGCAAGACTGACCAAAGACATCTGTCTGACCAGAGTGCCACAATGCACTCGGCCGAGTGGTTAATTCCACTCGGTCGAGTAGAGAACTCCACTCGCCCGAGTGAAGGCCAAGAATTCGAAGAGAGCCATGCCGACTTCTCTATTTTTTTGGATGATCTGCAGACTAACATACTCGGCCGAGTCACACTTCTCACTCAGCCGAGTCATATTTCCACTCGGCCGAATGACACGAGCGCCCAGATTTTCATATAGCATCTCACTCTTTTGAAATCTTATATCATTTTAGCAGGCAAAGTTTGTCTCATATTATTTATGGATAGTAGACTTCATTACAGTTCCAACGCCGCCAAGAATACACCAATCGGAGGTCGGGTGAAATCTGGAGAATTTCTACAAGTTGACTCTGCAGTGCTGAAACTACTACTCGGCCGAGTCATTTTGCCACTCGGCCGAGTCAGCGCGGGCCCAGAACTAATGTTGCAGTCAGAGCTGACTTTGAGCATGATTTTCAGAGGGTTTCTAGGGTTATTTGCTAGGGTTTTTGGGGGGGCTATATATAGGGTTTGTAGCCGTCATTAGAGGGGGTTCCCATTTTTATTTTCTTGGAGACTATTTTAGAGGTTACGCCATGCCCTAGGTCTCCTCTTGGATCAAAAAGCTTGTAATTGGATTGAAGTTCTTCATCAAATCTAAGTATCTTTGTTCTTGTTGTTTGAATCATTGAATTGATATCTTTCTATATGCAAGCAATGTCTCTTATTGATTTCTATATCGTTATTGCTATGCTTGGTTGATATTTGTTCTGGGGAAAGGGATGAACCCTATGGATCTAATTTCAGATTTGCGATGAATGAATTTATATGTTGCTAGAATTGATAGGAGGTTAGGTTGTGATTGATTTATTACTGATAGCTAGGAATTTCTATCGATATGTAGTTTGCAAGAGATTGGATTCTAATCGATGGGAAGGCCTAGGTATTCTATTTAGATTTATAATCGAGATTCACTAGATTTGGTTTGTAATAGATTAGACCAAAGCTAGCATTTTTATCATATCCATATTCGTTTGCAAGAGATTGGACGAATACGAGCTATCACAATCTAGATCGTAACTCGAGTTTGCACGAGAGTGGGCTCGAGGAGCGATTGAATGATGATGTCGATCCTAATGTTAGCGGCTTAGGTTAGGGTTTGCACGAGAGTGGACACTAATCTAGGTCGCTATAGACCGGTAATAGCACAAGAGCATGAGCTTGGTTCTCTATTCAGTTGCGACTAGTTCACCTCAATTCAAGTCTTGCAACATTGAGATTCGCAATTCACAGAGATGAATGACGATCCGTTGTGGGGATTCTCTAGCCCTAGAAACTTTTATTATATTGAATTCTATCCAACAACTTTATCACAGACACAGACATCCTTCACCATTTCCATTACATCATACCATAATCCACATCCACCAATAAACCTTCTTAGTAGAACCAACCTAGGATAGATTGGAGCCAACACCACCTTCTCGTGTTTGATAACCCGCTCGCCACTACACAGTGCACTTGCGGTAAGACTACGACTATCTCCCGGGTGTGTATCCGGGGGCCGATCATTTACATCAATGTATACAACAGATTTTCACATATATTCTTTTCTATGTGCATGACATCCAGGTTGTGACGTATTTTCAAAGTCCTACAATATGGAAATTGGTAGAACTTTGACCAACCACTTGGTAGTATTCGAACATCTGCTATGTTCGAATCTGTGCGATACATTCGAGCAGTTCTTCTTTTAGTTTTGCCCTTGCCCTTGCCCTTGCCCTTTCCTTTTCCCTTTGCAATCCGCCTTCTAACACCAAGAGGGTTTTCTTTGTTATATCTGTTCTTTCCCAACATCACTGTCAGCAAAGTGTGAAGTGCTTCAAATATGTCCTCTCCGCTTAACTGTTCTGGTGCTTCTTTGTGTTTGGTTTTACCATCGAACAACTGTCCATGTCTCTTATAACCATGAATTGCATGCAACCATCTTCTGTTCTGCCAGAAGCAAAACTTACGGTTATGTTTCAGGAATGTGCCCTCATAACCTATCGTGCAAACCGGGCATGCCATCCTACCTTTCGTCGACCAACCAGATAGATTAGCATACGCCGGGAAGTCATTTATCGTCCATAAAACAATAGCAGCCATGTCAAAACTTTTCTTTGTCAAGGCGTCGAAAGTGCCCACACCTTGTTCCCATTAAAGCTTCAAATCATCAATTAATGGTTATAGGAAAACATCGGTATCATTTCCTGACGAGTATTTCATAGGTATCAATAGTGACAGTATCATGTATGGTTGTTTCATGCACATTTGAGACAAAAGATTATACGAGGTCAACAACACGGGCCAAGTGGACCAGCCAGAGCACATCACTCCAAACGAATTAAACACATCACTTGTGAGACCAAGCCTACGATTCCTCGACTCCCTTGCAAAGTCGGGATAAATACGATCGATATGCTTCATGCTTCCACATCAACAGGATGCCTCAAATTTATGTCATCTATGAGGTTGATTGCGTGCCAACACATTTTTCCTGCCAATTCAGCAGACATGAAAAACCTATGCAGCCTTGGTATAATTGGAAAATAACGGAGAACCTTCCCCAGAGTCTGCTTCTTAGTTTGTATTGTAGGACCATCCCTGCTTGAACCTGTTCTTTGTTCTACTTTCGACCAGTGCACATGACACGTTTGACATTCGTTTAGGTCCTGGTTGTCTTTGTAATATAGAATGCAATAATTAGGGCATGCGTCAATTTTCTTGTAATCGAGCCCTAACATATCAATGATTTTGCTCACTTCATAATCAGTAGATTGAATGCTTTCCTTATCGCCGGAACTACCCTTCTCAACAAATCCAACAACATCTCAAAATATGTAATCGCCATTCTGCTAAGTGTTTGGATATGCACAAGTCTAATCATGAATGATAGCCTCATGATCCCAATGTATCCTTCGTTTAAATCCTTCGTATAAATATGAAACTTAGCAAAATACTTTAGTTATGGAGATTTCTTATGATTCGATATAAATATATGAATGCCATGATTTATTCATTTCTCCATTGCAAGCTTGGTGTGATTCTTATATGCTTTTGTTATAACTCTTGATTGAAAGGTGCATCGCCAATGATCTGCATATTAAATTCTATGAATTGCATGAAATGGATATGAGTTGATCGCATGAATTTAGAAAGTCCCTTTTGTTATTCTTGAAAGCTTGCAAGTACCATGTTTAAGTAAGATATGAAATCTTTATAGCATGTGATTTGTATTTTCCGAGTTATCGTGATGTGTAGCTTATGAATTGAGATCTGAGAGAATAATCTAGCGACCCCTTCCACTTCGTATTCTTTTTCGTTTTCTTATTTTTACCTCCAGGTGAGCTTCGTATTCGTCTTCCTCGAGGACGCGTAAGAGGTAAGCTTGGGAGATTTTGATATGCTCCTATTTTGCATGAATTATCACATATTTTCATGACGCATTTCACCCTCCAAACCCCCATTTTATACGCTTTTACGCTATTATTTGGAACAATATGACTTTTGGAGTGTTTATGCCCATTTCAAGGATTTGGAGCGATATTGGAGAAATTTGGATTAAATGAGATGATCAGCGACGTGAGAGCACCTAGAAGACTCATGATGACATGCCTGGGGTGCCAAAGAAGAAGACGAGAGGAGGAGAAGAGAGCGAAAGATGAGAAGCTCAGGCCATCTTCAGTTTCCCAGGCACACAACCGAGTAGCAACAGCTACTCGGCCGAGCTGACACACAGAGTTAGCACGGAAATGACCACGACCTACTCGATCGAGTAGACAGCCAGCTTGACCAGAGCTGCATCAAACAGAGCGACGATTTTGTGCTATTCTCCAAGGCACTGTAGCTCGATCGAGCAGCAAAGCAACTCAACCGAGCAGTTTACCTACTCGACCAGAGTCGTCATCAAACAGAGCATCGGTTTGGAGGAAGTTCTGATCTACTGTAGCTCGACCGAGTAGGGGGGCTACTCGACCAACTAGGAGGGCTACTCGACTGAGCACGAAGGCTACTCGGTCGAGTAAGGCAAGCGCCAAGATTTTAAGACATCCTCTCACTCTTTTGAGATCTTCTATAATTCCAGTTGGCAAATTATTTTTCTCATATTTTTTATGGATAGTAGACTTCATGATGGTTCCAACGCTACTAAGAACGTACCAATCGGAGGTCGGATGAAATCTGAGAAATTTCTGCAAGTTGACACTGCAGTGCTGAAATCACCTACTCAACTGAGTGTTGTGTTCTACTCTACCGAGCTGGCTGGGGCCCAGAACTTAAGTTGCGACCAGAGTTGATTTTGGGCACGAATTTCAGAGGGTTTCTTAGGTTATTTGCTAGGGTTTTGATGGGATTATATATAGGGATTGTAGCCGTCATTAGAGGGGAGTTTGAGGGAGAGGTTAGATATTATTTTCTTTGGAGCTCTTGCAGACTCTTTTAGGAGTTAGGACATGCCATAGGCCCCTCCTCTTGTATCAAGCTAAGTATTCTATCTTTTTAATTCTATTTTAGTTCTTCTTATTGATTGCTTATTGTTTATCTCTCCTTAATGCATGCAATGAAGTTTTCTATCGATTCCATATCTCTTTGTATTATCCATGAGTAATTATATCTAGGGCTAATGGATTAGCCCTAGGATTTTAGGATTTAGATGTAAAGTTAGGATTTTTAGGTTGCGTTGATATAAAAGGGACGTATTTTGGTCGATCTAGCAACGTTTGTAGGAGATCTCGTACTGAGATCGTACCCACGGTCGGTGGAATCGATTGGCTTAAGGAGTATCCTATAAACTTAATTAGGGAGTTAGTGGATTCAATTAGGGCTCGTGACCATGTCCGGCTCGTGTCTTGATGGGATCCACCGACAAACTATATTACTAATTGACGGCTACCGTCATTACGTCAATGAGAGCCACCAAAATACATCGAAACTCTAACCCACGAGAGTGGCATGAGTTGAGATCATTCTGACCATGAGAGTGGCATGAATATTGTCGATTCTTAATGCACGCATCATGTGCGCCTGTCGCGAGAGCGGGGTTAATGCGATACGTTAGATTCATGGCGCTTAGAGTCATGAATTCCACATCTTAGATGCGAAAATCCCTAATAAAGCCAATGCAATGTGGAAAAGACGGCTAACTTGTTCGTGTGCTCCGGGGATCATGACCGCATATATATATATAGGCTAGCCTCCTTAGCCCAAGGGTTTGCAATTCGGTCCATCAACGAATTGAAGCCCAATAGTCGCCACACATAAAGGCCCACAACCTATATGACTCATTTAAGCCCACTTAACTTAATAAATGAAATCACTTATACATTGGGCTTTACTATGACAGTGTAGCAACATATAATTATTTATCGCATATAAGCCCAATGTTGGATTAAGATCCAACTTAGTTGGATAAGTTCCAACAATCTCCCACTTGGGCTATATGCTAAACTTTATAATTATATTTCATTGTGTATACAACCAAATAAGATCTTAACTTATTGTCATTTCTTTAATGAGTCAAAAACAATCCGGTCCATCAATTATATTAGCAAGGGATCAAAGAGATCTTCGCCGTAGCAATTACAGCTCGACCCATTAGTGGTCACCGTGCTAATACAAAAGAATGACATGGATTATGAAGTGGATGTGTAGCATGGAAATTACATGTAATATGATCTAACATGTCTATTTCCAACTGATCCTCCTTAACCTTAGTGAGATCATAAACAAACCAAAATCGGAGTGAAGCCGAACTAAACCGAACTTTATTTCTGATCAGAAAATAACCTCAAGCTTAAGCTAGAGACTTAATTTTGTATATCATATGAGCACCCAAAAGAACAAACTCCCACAAAACTGAATTTTCTTAATGAAATGACATACATATGAGTAGGTAGCTCATAAAACCTTTTGGATGACATTTCCTTACTATAACGGATCCGTAATTACATGGTTTGTTCCGATGTGCTCATTAGACAATTATACACTCCTATTATTAATCAATAATTTAGGAACTTGATCTCTGAATATCAAAACTTTGTCGAGTTCCTGTTGTTGCTGGAATATAAAACTGCAGACTTCATTGTCACTAAATAAACTGTGTGGTGTTTCAACACCATGCCTAATTTGCAGCATAGTGACAAAATATGCAGATATTTTCATGATTCGGATGTCACATAATAAGATATGAAATCTAAAGCCATATCAGAAGAGGCTATATAAAACGGACCATTTAGATCACTTCTAGTAGATGGCGCCTGACATAGATTTTCATACATTCTTTGCATCCAATAAATGATCAGAGTCAGTATATCAAAATGATCTCAAACCTTTTTGACTACTGATCCTTGAACATGTAACCCTTTTGTTCTTTATAAATACCATAAGACACATTTGGCTGCTGTCAAATAGTCAACTCCTGGACTTAACAATCTACCCAACACACCTGTAATATATGCAATAACCAAATGCATATAAAACTGAGCATACTTTAGACTCCCTATTGGTGAGATATATGGAATCTTCTGAAGATTATTCTTAGGGCAATTATTGAGACTAAACTTGTCTCCCGTAGAACTTTACATTCATTACCACATAGATATTATAGAAATTACCTGCTCCCACAGAACTTAAGATATATAACATCATTAAACATCATCTCAAAACCGAACGAGGTGATCACTTAATGAAATTTAATATTTCATTAACGATATTGAAATGCTCTACTAATGCCATTATAAACCTTACAGAGTCAAAACTAAATAGAAAGTCTATTTACAATTAATGCATTCTTTTCCGTATAAATTCTTTGAGCGATATGCTTTAAATCTTTTCTTAATACCCTTTTGAATTCCTCTTGATTATAAAAAACTATGTACAATCAATAGGGTTCAAACCTTATGGCACCGAGAAAAGATTTTAAGTGTCATTCAAAGACTTTCTTAATTAATGCATTAATCCATTTTAGAGATCGATGCAGAACTTTTATGACTTGATGTAAGTCGAACTTCCATCATCCTAATGTCAACCATATGTTCTTAAGAATTACAATGTAATATTTCAACAATGTACTTTTCAACTCTTAATGGATTTCCTGAATGGAAATTAGTTACTTGAGGTGCTAGAGTTTGTCCTTCTGAACAATTTCCCGAATGGGAGGAATTGCAACATTATCTTGAATTTATTGTGTCTTGAACAATGTCAGGAATACCATCCTGAACAATGCCAACAACACCTGTGTGGATATAATCCTCTTCAAGAATAATGTCACTAACTAAATTTCCCCCTTCAAACTCAGCATCCTCAAATAGGTGTGCATTTTCTAATTCGTAAACTAACTTAATAGTGGGATTATGTAAAATCATACAAAATATCAACTTTTAAAACTTATTCAACAAAACTAGAAAATCATTAGCATTATGTCTAATTTCTTTATTATGCTTATAAGGCCTTACCTTAGTTGGACATCTCCAAACATGCAAGTGATTCATTTGTTGAAACTTTATTAAGGGTATAAGCTGCAACCAAAATAACTAAATTCTAAATTGTTAATTCTTTCATTATAACACATGTACTTAAAAATGCAAGAATTCTATAGATAAAGCAACATTTCCAAATAAGTGACGATTATAATGAACTTTTAAAGCACCAGAATAAACTAATTTTGAACTATGAGACAACCAAATTTTCCATTCAGTTTTGAACAATAATAACCGAATTTGTTCAAAATAGAGATGGAAATCCAAATTCTGTTAAAACGGTACATAATAGTCTCATAAAATTCAAATACAATCTAGCCTTTAAAAGAAATAATCTAAATTTAATTTTCTTCTACTTGAACCATCTTGCCATTGCCCATATCGATGTATCTTTCACCATTATTTGGCTCTAGGCATCTTAGGCAATCCTACATAGACACAGTGATGTGAATGGATATACCAGCATCTTTCCATCACGTCTCTAGAAGTAACAAAGTTTGCAGGAAAAGAATTAACTAAGAATTAAACCAAATTAAAGAAACATACCCTTTTTAGCACGCCAAGTGTGATAATTTGTGCAATTCTTCTTTACATGCCCTTCAGCTCCACAGAAGAAACAACCATTACCTTCTGAACTTTTCAATTCCCTTTGTTGTTTCTTTTGAGAAGATGTATCTGCAGCTTCAGTATCCTTCTTTCTTTTGTTGAAGGTGGAGGTTAGTTGAGTACTTTTTGTCATCTCTTGCTTAAGCATTTCCTCTTCCTTGACACGGTATGAGATGAGCTCATCCAAAGACCAAGTCTCATCCTTCAGATTGTAACTCATCTTAAACTGGCTAAACTGTGATGGAAGAGATATTAAAACAAAATGCACTAGCAGATCCTTAGAAAGGTCTAGCTCAAGCGCTTTCAACCTTGAAGCAATACTAGACATCTTCAATATGTGCTCCCTGATGTCTCCTTTACCTTCATATTTCATTGAAGTTAGGTTTGTCAAGAGTGTACTAATCTCACTCTTTTCATTCTTGACAAACCTCTTTTCAAGCTCAATAAGGAACCATTTAATTGTGGAAATTTTCTCTGAAATAGAGCCTCTGGGATATTCTGAAATGGCACTCTTCATAAGCATTAGGCACATGCGATTTGATCCTTCCACTCTTCCATCTCCCTCTTTTCATCAGAGGTACTCTCATCAGTGAGTGGTGGAGGACCATGAGTCCTCAATGCCAAATCAAGATCCATGACTCCGAGGATTATCAAAAGATTTTCCTTCCATGCCTTGAAGTTAGTGACATTAAGTACTGGAATAGATTTGAGATGGGTAGAAAAATTTTCAGGAATAATAGCTGAAAAAGAGAACAAGAAAACAATTGTAACATGTTCGTATGAGTATTTAAACAAAACAACACCAAATTCAAATTAATACTATTTTCCCATCTCAAGACATCCTCCACTAGCCCAACATTTATCTTTGGATAATCTATTGACTAGTCATTGACATCTTGTTGTAGCAATCAGACAATGACAATAATAACATGCCAAAACTAAAACTTCCTTTGGGCCGAATTAAATTTGCATGCATTGATCTCACTAATCATCACCTTGTCTATTGCCACAGATGCGCATAAAGTGATATAGAACGGTAATCTTTCTTTTGGCCGATTTAGCATCCGTACCAAATCATGGGCACATAAAATTCCTTTTATATTTAAGAAATGAAATAATGCAAACAAGAGAGCCCACTTTGGCGGGATGATGTTTACATTAAGTCATTTCAAATATATATACCTTTGCAAAATTTGAATCTATATCGAATTTTAATAAATAAATTTATACTTTAAGTGGAGATATGCAAGCCCACTTTTATTCAAAATCAAATTTTAAGGCAACCAAAATTTTCATGCAAAAGTATGTATTTAACCGTTTACATTCCGAAATAAAATTAATCTTCACAAGAAAACCCACCTTGGTGAGTTGATGATCCAATCAATCTATATTCGAAATATGTAATTAATTGTGCCAAAGTTTGATTTTTAAACTAAACTGAATTTAACACAAAATGATTACACTAAGTGGAAATATATATATAAGAACCTTTTATTCCACCTTTCAAATCTTTATATTGAGTTAAATAAAATCAATAATTTCAACACAAATTTTCTTCTTCAAAATGAGGTATATATGTGTACTACTGTGTATATGAACATACATATACAGTTATATATATAAATATATACCCAATCCCATTTTATATAAAACTTTAAAATGTGTGAAATTTCCGTAAGGCCATTTACTTGATGGTAAGTGAACAAAATTTCTTAAGGCCTTTTAAAATTATCCTTGAGGAGAAACTACGTTAAAACCTTTTATTTCCTCCTGAAGAAAACACTTGAATTTTGTGTTTTAATTTAAATCTAAATTTAGGCAAATAGAATTTTCATACCAAGGTATGAAGTCAACTTGTTATATACCGATATATATATATATATATATATATATATATATATACACAACAAATTAGCGCAAAAATATTTAGCAACACGGGCTCCTTCGGTGCGGAAGAATAAATTCTGCGCAAACACATTCGACACGGAACAACAAAGTCGGCGTAGGTGCCCTTCGGGGTGGAACAACAAATTTGTTGGGGGCGCTTTCGGTGCGGAACAAAAATTCTGCGCAGAACAACAAATTAGCGAAAAAAATTAACGGGCGCCTTCTGCTCGGGTCCCTTCCAAAGGGGTTAAGAAGAAAAAGTGTTGGTGTGTGTTGATGGTCTAGGGGAAAAATGCGAAATCCGGGGTTGTATGTGCAAAATTCCCCACATCTTCTCGTATCCATCAGAATCTCATCTATTGTCCAACCTCTCTTGTCCAACTTCTCTTATCCAATTTCTCTTAATAACATCCATCATTTGTAATGTAGATAGTCATAACCCGTGCCCTAAGGGCACGGTTCATTTAAAGTATTCCCCCTTCAAAATCGTAGTCCCCTATTTTAAACGAACAACAAAAAGTAAAGCACAATAATTGTTATTTAGTTCCACCGAAAATTTTTAGTACCCCCAATATTTAGTTCCATAGAGAATTTAGAGCCATCCAAAATTTAAAAAATTTTAGTTCCCCCAAAATTTCCCCACCCCCAAGAGAATTTAGTTTCCCCGTCAAAATTTAAAAATTTTAATTTCTTGCCAAAATTTAGCACCGAAAGAAAATTTTGTTCCCCCATTCTTTATTTAATTCCTTCAAAAAAGTTTACCCTCCAAAATTTAGTTCCCTTAGAAAACTTAGTTTATCCCTAGTTCCATCTAGATTTAGTTCGCGCCAAATTTTTCACAAAGTCTCATCCAACCCATTGATTCTTTAAGATTAAATATTTACCAAATTCCTACCCTCCTCTTTGTCCTAGTCAGCAAACCCATACAAAAACATACCTCAATTGTATAATAGAGTAGCTTTAATATGTATTGTGATAAGTGATAACTAAATGCTAGAATAACATAATAATATAGCACACAACATATAATCATCTATAGCAATCTTGTTACCAAGACCTAACCAAACTCTTTCAAACTACCAGGGACCAGAGAACCATCAAATTGACTACGATCATCAAAATTAAGAATTTGTATTAGATTTGGTAAAAAAGTTAAATAATGGGGATATGATAATTATCTAATTAGATGTGATTAACGACTTGACATAATTTGGTGGCAATAATTCCAAATATTAGAAATCAATACATTAGCTTAATTACCGATTCTTTCTGAGGTGCTACCGCAAGAATCATGGTTTCGATTGAGGTGATCCTCTACTTAGCCAAACTTGGGTACATCATGCACATGCTCATCAACCAACATTATTAAATTAAGGAAAAGTTTAGTGCAAATCATGTGGGACATATATATGTTACTTTTTGAGAAAACGGGAAATATGGTGTCTTAAGTGAGGATTTCTCTAGTGTCAGTGACGTAAACAAATCTGAACTGCAGATATAAAATGATCCAATTAAGCCCTCCTTAATCATGGGGACCCTTCCTCATTTAAGAGTTGTCTACTTCAGTACTTCTTTGTTTGTTTGCTTGCAATTAAATTATTTCCATTATCAAAATAAAAAATATATTACGCTTAAGTCTTATGGCAAATCTTACACACATCAACAAAATTTACAGTTTTCAGTGGCCCTTGGCCTTCCAACAACGTCAATAAAAAAAATTCGGAAAGAACAAAAATTTCTCTAGTATAAAGGCCAAGAGAAATGACTAAAAATATTACCCAACTGAAATTGAATTAACACTTCATAAGATCAACCAAAACGTTGATAATCAAGTTACAGATTGAAGTTCTTCTTATTGGCATACACACCAACCACTTCCCCTTCCAACCAAATCACATTTCATGTACAAAAAGACTCTCACATCCCCAATCTCTTACAAAAGGAGCAAAAAGAATACCAACAAAATTGATATATTTATATCCACACCAAATAACCTTCTCACTTTAGAAGATGAGGAATCTTCTACTTATACCTATATACTTATTAGCTATACTTATATGAACTAAAAAAATTAAGCAATATATAAGAGAAGCGATGCCTTATATAACTTACTCGGCCCTCTATCAAACCATTTCAAGTGCCTTAACAAATATGCCAGAGAAATCCATCCTTGCTTGAAACACCTCTGCCAGTAAGCATGTCTGAATATTGTTAAGCATAAATGACCGTGTAACCACTTCCTTGGCATGCATCATCATCTAATATTCCACCTTCCTTTTGCATGTCGCAATCTCAAGTTTCTTCTCTGCAAGAGGGTCCGAGCTATCAAATACCTGCCCATCACCGTTGTGCCTGACACCCAAAATACCAATGCCCACGATTGAGTAAGACTGTTAGAACTTCTGAATAGTCCTCAAAGCTATGGACTTCTTGTCCAGCTGTCTTAAATATGCCATGGATCGCTTTTTATGCGCAGTTCTTCTTCACGCTTTGTGTATATGACATGGACGACATTCACAAAGCTTTTGATGGCCTCAGATGCAAAAGTGTCCGGCAGTCGCTCATGGGCCCTTCTTCCCCTCATCGCAGAAGGCAATGAGTTTGACTGATACGGAACATGCCCCAAGAAACTTCCCAAGAATTCATTTTCAGGGTGAAATTAAGAAATCAACTCACCTCCATCCCATGGATTATCATCAGGCCTGAACGACAAAATGATTAAAAAGATCAAATCTTTCTTTAATTTTTCATCAGAAAAATAAACTTCAGATCACAAACAAATCATTTTCAAGGATCAAGGAGAAGTCAAGATATCAACTCACCTCCATCCCAAGGAGTATCCTTAGGTATGAATGACGAAATGATCAAAAAGATCGAACCTTTCTTTAAATTTTTTTCAATTCTCTTTGCGCCCTAATTTGAAATCAACTCACCTTTAAACAAACATAAAGTAAACTGGCTATTTTGTGGTAAAAATTAACTCACGTCATCGAATTTCTTTCTCTACTCATACACAGACCAAAATAAATGCTGCATGTTTGTGGATTGCTGATGCCGGTGACCCTGGGCTTTCCCTCTCCATCTTCACCATGTGCTTCGTTTAAACCACCAACATTTGCCTCTGCCCACAAAATACCAATAAGATCAATAAAAATCATAACTTCATTAAAGAAACCATAGCAGTATTAATTTGAGAAATTATAGGGGCGGAGAAATGATAATGATGGCATTCAAGGCACAACTTGAAACAATGTTCAAATGTCATAAAACAATATCAACTTATACCAACACCCCACTTTCATGGGGAGAGAGACAAAGAAGAATTACAGCTAGAAACCGGGTATCAAGCGCAGTCCTCCTCCTCTTCTTCTTTAGATTGCAGTCAAGAATAGCGCAATCGAGAGACTCTGTTTGTTTATTCCACATCCAAAAAACTCTTCATTTCCTTTGTAAAGAAAACAAACAGAAAAACATTCAGAACCAAAAAAATTCAAATACGATGCTGCATTTGCCAACCAAAGCTACATTTTGGACATATGGGTAAAAAATTCATAATGATGCATGATTTTAGTCTTTTAGATAACATTGTATAATACATTATGGGATAAGATACAAAAATACATTAAGCAACACAAACAATCATGTCCAATGGACACTTTAACAAAGTGACTGATATTTGAATTTATAGAACTCCAAGGTAAGATAGTTAATATTACATGCTCGTCTTCAAAAGCCATATGTTAATCTTCTTAGAAATTCAGCGGTGCAGGTCATGGCCAGTCTGATGTCAGTTTGGGTTCACAGTTTTCTATTCATGCAAGGAATATAAAAATTCACATCCATCCGTTGATGTAACCCTCCTTGTCTATTCTAACAAATTATGACCCTCCGTCATATGACTCCCCTGTCCTTACCATACGTTGCATAATCCAATGTGGAGATTCTCCTCCAATCATAGTAGACACTCAGACACATAACAAATAATAGCAAAACACAACTTGCATCATACTTGATGCTTACGCTTTGGAAATTGATACTGGAATATGATGCACTGGCAATTTATTCATCATACGGAATGCACATAGTAAGTTCCTAGATATAGTCTATGAAAATCTTCACAACCCTTAGGAAGGTCCACGATCAAGAGATATGGCAAGTAAAATGCTGTAAAAAATTTCTTACCTCTTCACAACCCGTAGCATATGTAAGGGCCATACTCGGTTATGATATTAGCATATGTAAAAATTAACAGGATGGTAACTCTTAGCATATGTAAAAAAATTCCAGCCTATTCATACCCATTAGAATATGTAAAAATTTCCAACATTTCCAATGATCAAGAGATATGGCAAGTAAAATGCTGTAAAAAATTTCTTGCCTCTTCACAACCCTTAGCATATGTAAGGGCCATACTCGGTTAGGATCTTAGCATATGTAAAAATTAACAGGATGGTAACTCTTAGCATATGTAAAAAAATTCCAGCCTATTCACACCCATTAGCATATGTAAAAATTTCCAACATTTCCATGATCAAGAGATATGGCAAATAATACCAGGATCTTTAATTTTTCTAGTTCAAGAAGATCAATTGATTATAATCCTTTAATTGGAAGCACTTCGCTATAATGAAAATTAAGTAATCGCCATTAAGTCTAAAAATAGAAAAAAAAAAGGCAAACTTGAATGAATTTTTGGATCGAGCTGCTCACGAATCTGAAGGTAAGGGCTATACCGGCCATGTAGCAGTGAATGACCGCCTCCAAGTACCCGCTTGATCCATGGCCATTGGAGCCGAAGCAACGCAATGAAATGAAAGTACTCGCTTGAATATGAAATTAAATTTATCACGCCCCTGTAAAAAATAACATTGTGCAAGTTAGTTTAACATGGACATTGCAATTACTATAGTTGGAGCATACATCACAGGCCATAAGCCAGACAAAGAAAGCATATTCCAAGTGTTTCAAAAGTTCTACATGATAGCAAACTAAAGTGGTCATATATATTACATAACAATTAAAAAACCCAACCTTATTGTGAGCTTTCTCAAAAGTATTATACAACACACGTGTGCACAGACACACAACTGAACAGATGCATTAAGCACATCAAATTAAATGGAGGGTAAGTATAGATTCTATTTCTACACATAAAATCAATAGGTAATGAGTTAACACATCTGTACCATTATTCCATGCACCATTATTCCCACCAGGATGTCATTACTGAAATGTGTGCATGAAATTAGTAGGCTTGATTTGCAATTTCCATGGTAATTATAAACTATGAAGTACAGACATGATAAAGTGACACAGATACAACATGACACAAACAAAGGAACATGGCAAATTTTTAAAAAGTAGGACATGTGGGCATGAAAATATAAATGTGTATATACAGATCAAAATATCCAGAATAAGCTCATATGTAATGTAAGTGTTGAACAAAAATTGATTACACAAAAATTAAACAAACATTATCTCCTTTAGCAAAATTACACAAAAATTACACAAAAATTGATTGACACCATAATCTTGAGATTACACCAGAGATAATTTGAGATTAACCCACCTGTAAGTTTGAGGGAATCACTGTAAGTTTGAGATTGTTGTGTGTATGCAACTGCTCAACTGACCGTACATTCTCTCTCAATACTTACAGTGATTGGTTAATCTCAAAACTTACAGAGACAATCACTGTTGGTGGCTTAATCTCAAGTTTTTTCTGCAACCACATGTAGGGTTTTTTTAGTTGCATGTGGATGGAGAAAAGCCCGATGGGGCAGGAGAAAAGCCCATATGAATGTTAAATACTTGTTAAATACATGAGAACAACAAAAATCAAAAAATGCAGGTTATGAAACACATAAAACACAAAACATACATGCTCATAAATGGCATACGATAAAACATACATACATGCTTATGTAACTAATTAGAGAACCAAAAGATAACAATAAATTTGCTTATCTTGCCATTATGTTATTATTGTTATATTTGTAACCTAGGAAATTACTTTCTACTTTGTCATCTTTGTTCTTTGATAATAGTTGAGTATTCATTTTTTTCCCATGCTGAAACTGTTCACCTAGTATTTGATTTAAGATTTTGGTGATTGCTTGCATCAAAATTTATCATGCAGACTTAATGTTTCATGGGTGTGGGTGTGGGTGGGTAAGGCTGCATGTTCAGCAAGCTTTGTTAACAATTGTGTGCACATATGGGTGTGGGTGAAGCTGCATGTTCACCTTTGTTAGTCATTACATTATTATTGAAGAGGAAAAAATGGATGGCAAAGAGGTTGTATGAGATACATATTTTGTCATAATCATGCATAACATTAGACACTTCTAGAGTAAGAAGCAGTAATGTCATGTATTCCTTTAACTACTGGAGATCTATTAGAGTCATTAAAACTCATTTAAATGCACATACACCCAAGATGAGAGGATGACACACATGCCAAAGATGAGATTAAACAGAGGATGGACATCATGTAAACTGAGTACTATTGTATGACAATTTGAGAGAATAAACTGTGGTTGTTGAGATTAACCAGAGGATGAACATTAATTTGTTTGTTGTGTTAACCACAGGATGAATATTGGCTGTGTATTAACCACAGGTTTGTTGGAACCTTAGGAGGGAATAAACATACACCCAACAAATACAACTTAAGGTAACATCCTGTTTGACAAAATTACATACACCCAACAAAGCAAGGTAACATCCTGAACACCATGTGGTTAACCTTAAGTTTAAGCAATGTACAAAGTTTATGTTCTTAGCTCTAGCTTAATCCTCAAAATTAACAATGTACAAAGTTTAAGTAATTACAATGAAATATAGAAAGAGCAGTTCTTAGCTCTAGCTTAATCCTCAAAATTAACAATGTTCAAAGTTTAAGCAATCGCAATGAAATATAGTTGATTAGAATGGACGAAGCAGGGAAATCAAACACCTGTCCTCATTAAAATTAGAGTAATAAAAAGAGGAGAGGATTTTATAAGCATAAGCCATAGAATCAAGAAAGAATCTGACTAATTAGGAGAAGGCCAACTAATGCAGCAGCAGCAGCAATTAAAAATGTATTAAAATGTTGCTACTCACCAAATGCATCTTATGCATGCTCTACATGTCTGTTGTATCTTCTGCCTGGCACAGCCTCGTGAAGCTTAATGAGAATCCAGAGAGTGTAAAGTTGCCAGAAGTAGGCAATGAGAAGGGATATGATGCCCCAAGTCCAACCGACGAATGCGAAGGCAATGGGAATGAGAAGCGCCTGGAAGCCAATGCCTGTGTGAGGTAGTGAAAGGCGGCATAGTGGGCGTTGCCGTTGCAGGACTCAGTGATTGGGAGCCAAGCATCCTGAGGGTTAAGCCCAGTCAGATGCCCGACCTCTTCAAGGTATATCCTCTGGTTTCCAAACACACGCTTCATGCAAACCATGCAAGGAGTCCCCACACCTGATAGTACCATTGTTGGGCTATTCCAAGATTTGTTGGAGGTGCCACCGCCAGCTGCTGGTCCTCTTCCCACCGGTGTTACCGTTGCCATCTCAGGCGTCGACGATATTCCTTCCCTTGGCGTAGTCGGTATCGACACCAGCTCCGTCGACGATATTCCATTCATCATCATCTAATTAGCTTCCATAACTTATAATAAACTGGAGCTTTCAATTGATTTGTTGCTAGCTAGTCCCATATTCTGCTCTTGTGAAGAACAACCCCTACCCAACTCATCGACTAATCCTTAAGAATGGACATATAGTAGAAAATAAAGTCTAATTTCAGTGAGAATAAGAATGGACATTAAGAGTTATACAAACTGAGATTCAAATGCATTACTTGATCAAGATACCTTAGCATCCGATGGCAATTCTGAAACGATGTCTTCTAAATCTGCAACAATATCCTCGAAATACCGTCCAAGGATGCCAATGCATAAGCTGACTAACCTTCGAGGCTTGTTTTTTTGGCAGTGAATGATCTACAGGTCAAGAGGATTAAACCAATAAGAATAATACAAAATAAGATCATATAATCAGGTATTAGAAAACATAGTATCTTTTTATTTCAGTATTCATATTGCTTTAGTCTCCTCAATAACTTCATGAGGAAGCTCCTCCTCCAGAGAAAAGTTGTCGAGATTGGATCTTGCTACTCTCTGGATGTAGCGAGTGAGCAACTGACTAAGCTGCGAGTGGAAGGCAATCAAAAAGATGGGGATAACATCTTCCACATGAGCCTTGTCGATGAAGTTGAGAAGACAGTGCTGAATGAATGAAAGTTGACAGTATTACGAATGTAATCGAGCTCTCAATTGAGAAGTCAAGGGTAGAAAATTAACATGTAGATGTTAGCTTGAGAATGAATGAAATTGGTTGGAAAGCACCAGTACTCATATGACTTCAACTTAAATACGAACAACCCAAATTATAAGTGGATATTAGATACCCAAATGACCTATATCACTCTTGGTGCATCCTATAGCATACTTCAGATATACCATTGCAATATGATGAACAAATTGTTGTTTGCATTTCCTTGCTGATAGTGTAGCAATATGAACAGAAAAGCTAAAAGTGTTTGGGTACATGTTTAATTAAGAACATAAAACTTTATAGGTTGATATAATTCGCATTCCTCATGCCATGTTTGATATAATTCCCAAAAGAACACAAAACAAAAACATTAAACAAACCAAAACATATTTTGCTACCAAGACGTTAAACAAAACCCAGAACCCACATGTGCTCACCTGCTTTTTGCACTGGAAACACAGGTTGTTGCCCTGCAAACACTGCTATTTGGCCGAAAATGACATACAAACACAGATTTATGCGAGAGAATGTGAGGGTTTTTAGGATGTACATTTCCAAAAAAAATTAATTTCTATCATGATATTTAGCAAAGATGATTCTCCATCTTCCTAACAATAACAATGATATTCTAAGATCATTCTAGAAATAAATTAATTTCAAAACATATGTATACTTACGGAGAAGTTATCATTCTAGAAATAAATAAATTAATTGTGGGCGTGCCATTCACAGGGCTTGAAGACATGAAGAAATCTAAATCACTGCTCAGCCCAAAATCGTATGAATTCTTAGCATAATCAAACTCGAAGGCATAATCAAACTCGAATCTTTTATGTTTCCTTTCCGAGAAACATACGAAACATCTTCACTTCTTTGGGGGGAACGGTGCCGAGCCCCCTTAAAGATGGCCCTCGACACCTCAAACAGGCGCTGAAACATCTTAACATATGCCCGGCTATTCTAGCTGACATGAGTGGGATCCCCTGATGAAAAATCCAATGATATGTTATTAGGCATGCATTTCTTTTATCAAAGCAAAAAAAATTCTCTAAGAAGAAGTCAGTTGTTTCAATCATATGCAAACTCTCAAGAGTTAGGAATTCAGTTTTGAATCGGTTGTTGCTTCATCAATGACAAATATTCTGCTCATCATCAAGAATGCTCTTCCAAGGCAAAAAAGCTCTCTACCCAACACTCCAGTTTCCTCCATTTTCAACGACTGTAAGAAATTCCACATCAATAAATGGACTAAATCCTTCTTCTAGTTCAAAGCCGTTATCAAGGTGAATACATATAGTGCTCTGACAAAGGGTGGTCAGCATGTCTTACCCATCGAATCTAGCTTATTATCACTTATGCGGCTCATTTCACCAAGTTGACATTTATCTAGAACCTGGATATTGTAAAATGTTTGTAAAGCTTGTTATAATGAGAATAACTAAAAATAATTTGGTATAATGAGATAGTTGGCCTAAAGTTGGATGTTAATGCATTTGCTAAGATAGAACTGATAAATATTTAAATACTGTCCAAATTGTTACTCTGAATATAGGTCTTAACTGTTTTGCAATTCAAGTGAACCTGTTATGCCTTTGATTTTTCCTTAATAGGGCTTAACCAAAACCCGAGCTCCACAGTAAATTGGATTCCTATTCTACAGAATCATATTAACAGTCTCCGCATACACAAAGCTCACAAACCCAAACATCCTCTTCTCCTGCAAAGGGATCCTCTCATTGCGAACATGCCCATAAAAAGTAAGCTCAAGATGTGGGGGAAATGAGGGTACTCACTCTATGTGTTTGTTATTCCAGAGGATTGAGTAAGAGTGGAAATCTGCAGAGTGATAAACCAAAACTGCAGAAAGTTGCTAGAATTGTATCCAAAAATCGTTGAGGAACTCCTCCTCTTTGTTCTGCTGGATCTGAACTTCCCAGTGTTCTTCTCAGTTGTTCTTCTCCATGAATCCAGTAAGCTGTATCTGAACTTCCCAGTTGATAGGAGAAACTGCAGAAAGTCATGAACTTCCAGTGTTCTTCTCCATGAATCCAGTAAGCTGGATCTGAATTTGTTTCACATCCAATTAAAACATGAATTTGATGAAAGCAAGTATGCCAATATTTAAAAAATAGTACCTTTCCATCCAAAAATTAGCACTTCATCCTCAAATCCGAGGAGCTCGGTCGCCCTAGTCGCGATCCACGGCCTGATCACGTCCATCTGCACCTTCTGCGACTTGAGGAGATGAGTCGAGCTCCGATGCGAACTTCTGCGACTTGAGGCCGTTGGCCAAAGGGGGCTCCACTCTTCAGGAGATGATCGAGATGATCGAGCTCCATCTTCACCAAAAACCCCGCGCATCTGCGAGAGGAGGACGTTGGCCAAAGGGGGTGGGGTTGCCAGCGTGCCCTAGTCGCGATCCACGGCCTGTTCTTTTTTATTTCCCCAAAATGAGGGTTTCCCCCTTAAATTTGGAAACATTTCGGTTTCTCTCATTGGGTTTCAAACTAAAATTCAAATTTTTCCCCCAAATTTCAAAATTACAACTTAAACTCTTATCCAATTTCTCCTATCCAATATCTCTTATCCAATAACTCATATAACATCCCTCATTTTTATACCCTAAATACAACTCAACCCTTTAATCCAATTTCTCTTATCCAATTTCTCTTATCCATATCTCATTATAACATCCCTCATTTATATACCCCCAAATACAATTCAAACCCTTATCCAATTTCTCTTATCAAAAACTCTTATCCAAAAACCCATGATAACATCTCTGTTTTATAATATATATATTATATATATATATATATATATATATATATATATATATATATATATATATACTTATGCCATGAATTTAGAATTTAATTTGTTTTACCACAAAATTTATCTTTGAGGAGAAATATACATAAAAGCTTCTTACTTCCTCCTTCAATCCAATTAAAATCAATATTAGGCAACTAATCATACAACGTATGTCCACAACATATAACCAAATGTGCCCAAAAATTGAATTCAAATGAAACTGAACTTAAATGTTGTTGTAAACTTGGCGGCTACGGAACCCCGTAGCCCTGTATTTATAGTAATAGGATTACATAATGTGTGGATACCCAATACACAGATGGGCCTCCAAAAGCATGTTTATAACACTTCCCCTTATCCATCCATTGTTGTAAGCCGTAATGAGCGCTTCAGGGTTCATAGAACTTATCTGACTATGGGGGTATGGATACTTCTGGATCCTAAGTTAAGAGTTCTTGCCTCGTTAAAACCTTTGCCATGGAAAACCCAATGGAAAAAACCAATGGCTGATGGAAAAGAGTACAAGTCTCTGTAACTTCCCCTGATCGATGGATATCATTAGAGGTGGATACTTCTGGATCCTAAGTTAGGGGTAACTACCTCGTTAAAACCTTTAGCTATGGAAAACCCAGTGGAAAAAACCAATAGCCAAGGAAAAAGAGTACAGTTTTCCATAACTTCCCCTGATTAGTGGAAGTATTTAGGGGGTGGATACTTCTGGATCCAGAGTCAATGAGGTTACCTCGTTAAAGCATTTAGCTATGGAAAACCCAGTGGGAAAACCCAATAGCCAAGGAAAAAGAGTACAGTTTTCCATAACTTCCCCGATTAGTGGAAGTATTTAGGGGGTGGATACTTCTGGATCCAGAGTCAATGAGGTTACCTCGTTAAAACATTTAGCTATGGAAAACCCAGTGGGAAAACCCAATAGCCAAGGGAAAAGAGTACAACACTACATTTGATTCCCCCTGATCTGTACAAGCTGCAGGCTTGCAGATCTCCTAGGCAACTATACATCAATCTCTTACAATGTTCTGATAATAAGTACAAAGTACAAAGCATCGCTCATCTATACAAGACATCGGTCATCTATATAAGTATCGCTCATCTATGGCAGCTAAATCTGAGGGAGCTCTTCTGAAGAGGAGTGGTCTGCAGACTCGGTAGGTAGCACCACGTCTCTGACCCAGTCGTCACTGTGTCTGCGAGGTACTGCAGGACCTGGCTGTGCGTACTTATGATTTGCTTCTTGGATCGATGAGCCTCTCGGGATGGTGGGATTGATGTTGCCTTGGAAGCGTTCTTTGCTGGTCTCCAGGAGTTGGTCGTTCCTTTGTTATAGTCATCGCGATAATCTGTAACCTGTATCTGCAAATACATTTAACATGTTGGATGATCCTTGACCCTTGGAGGTAGCACCGAAGCTACATATCTCTGGTCCAGTGGTGCGCTGCAGGTGCTGCACTGTATCTGGTTAAAGGGTTTACTTCCAATGCTTTATAAGGTCGCATGCAGTTAACCAGATAAAGGAGTGTACAAAAGACACTTGAGTAAGGCACTTCAGGACCTAGGATATCTTTCCCCTCTTCCAGCAAACGGAATGGGTCCTAATGTGCATCCATACAACGAGTAGGTGTATTAGTGGATTTCGATTATCTATGTTTCTTCATCTTCTGGATGATGGTTTCATCTTCAGGATGATAATTTCATCTTCAGGATGGTAATTCGTAAGGGTATGTTGTTACATCATCCATAACAACATAGCCTAAAATTTTCTTTACCTATCGCATGGTTTTCGCACCCATGACCAGGGAGCTTGATGCATCAGTTTAAATAATTTTGTAAGTGAGTTAAGCTCATCTTACATGGTTACTCCCTGGTTTCTGCAAAATAAACCTATAAGCTATAGCGTTTTGCTTATAGCATACGATTTTATTTATTTATACAATACTCAGTAACCCACAGGTTTGATATCTTTTGATATCAGGACTTCCGGTCCAAACACTTCACATTTCATAAGTGAATCCAGCTCAACTTAATATTGCCTCGTTCCATATGTCTCTGCGTTTGCTTCAAGAAACGGAGATTGGGAACGATATCTATGGCAAAAGGAAATGTGAGTAATTATCGACAAGTGTGGTTTATCCAAATACCACTCCATGTACGTACATTATTCAATTTATTCCAGATTCATCTCTTCTGGAGGTTCTGAAAAGGGAGAGGATATGGAGATGAGCTCACTTTCTTGTGGTGGTATTGTTTTAGGGTCTCCAAGAGTTATTTCTCGCTTTGGAGCCTCGTGGTATGTCCTCTTATCCATTGAGGATATCCACTTCTGCTACCGGTGGATTGCATCCATTATATTTGGTATGTCAATCCTAGCTGGATTTTTAGTAGCAGGGATGTGTGAATTTGACAATATTTATATTGTCGGTAGCTATGTCTGATAACTGTTTAACAGTTTCATGAGTGTGGATCTTCAGGATCTCATCACAATTCATGATAATCAGATCGTAGGTATTAATGTTTTTAAATGGTCAATTGAGCTTCAGGCTCATGGATGATTATAATACTTCTATTGAACCTAATACTGGGGAATTAAAGTTATGACGGATCTTCAGGATCTCATCAAGTCTTTAAAAGAGGGCACATCAATGCACGTCTTAGGAGAAGTGATTTTAAATGCTTCCCCTGTTCAAAGTGCTCAGAATCAATTTATCTGGGGTAATTACTTCCGATAAATAGTTCTGTGTTCTGATGGTCCATAGTGGTGATATGGGGATGTATACTCATCATGGCACCATCGATAAGATGTGCTCTAAATGCTTCCCCCGTTAGGGGTTCTCGAAAACTGTTTATATGAGGTGATCAGGCTCATATAAAGAGGTTCTAAGGAGGCGTTTTGATGGTTTGCATTGTAATTGCATATTTCAGCACGGTCACCTACAACTGGATTTTTAATGGATGAGTAATCAGTTTAAATCATTTTAATGATTTACATATAACCCATTTCTGGGTGTGAATACAAAACTTCAGGGTGTTCAATTTTCTTCCAGTTGTTAAATATAATTGATTCCCAGTGTTATCCAAAAAAATCCACAATAAGC
Organism: Scilla litardierei; assembly: GCA_030789695.1. NCBI lineage: Eukaryota > Viridiplantae > Streptophyta > Magnoliopsida > Asparagales > Asparagaceae > Scilla > Scilla litardierei. Next base: position 70,767,404 of record CM061134.1, on the reverse strand, counting down.
TTGACTTCAACGAAGTTGATCATAGAATTGGGGATATAAACCCTTCAAGGCACGATCTATAAGATGTGCAGTAATGTCTCCCCTGTTTGGGGATCTCGGAATATATTCATCCAGGATGGTTAATCCCGATGAATAAGTTTCACTGCGGCATTTTTGAGGGTGGTATGAGGGTAAGTAAAAGCCCAACCAATATCCCAGTAAGGTAATATGTCCGTTGTGATTAATAATAATCTGGACTGCGGTTGGATAACAAGGTTTTGATTATGACCATTTTAAGAGGATATTTGGATGAGTACTCTAAGGTACATCATCAGCCATATGTAGGGAGTATGTGAGTCCACTTTTATCCCTCAAATACTCTCAAGAGGCCTAAAGGTCTCATTCTTCTAATGATAGTATATCATCTTAAATTCATAAATTCGTTTGAGGAAGTGATAAGAGTCAATGTCCATGTGAATGGAGATGATCTCGTAATCACTTTTCCCTTTTGAATGGAATAATGAGAGTTTCACCCTTTTTTGAAGAATCTTTGGGTTCGTCTGGTTAATGATGTATTGCATCATCAATCCAGGGTGACATCGATCCAACACTTTTGGTGTTCCAAATTAATTCCTCTGTTCGAATTTATATGGGACTTTTGAAAGTCCATTAAAATGCTCAAGTTAATTTTGTCCAATAATAGGTGAACTCTGTTCAAATTGTGAAGGATTACATCTTCACAATGACTATTATGCAGATCATAGTTGGATAAAGCTTCAGGCTTTATTGGTTTCTTGAGTCATTAGGGATTTCGTTTTGACAAATATCCTTTGAAACTTTATAAGTTTCAGAGAGTATATGTCATCCTCATTTTAGGAGTATTCAGGATGACAAATCATTCACAGTAAAATAAAATGTGTAAAAAGTATGAAATCAATAATAAATATTGTGGTAATGCATTTAAACACATATATACTGCAAGAGAATACTACTGATAATTATGTTATAACAACAAGTTTCATAGTATGATTTATGCTCTAGAAAACATACGTTCACAATTGCGCTCATTTTAGACTTATATTATGACAACAGATCAAATTTGTTTTCAAAGTTTATTTGTCCTCGGGGAGTAGTTAAATATACATAAGGTCAATTGACTGTCATCGTTTAGACTAGATATGTATATATTTTATATGGCATAAGTTAATGCACATTCATATTGAAAAAAGCATTATGAGTTTTATCAGAACTTCTGGTCTGATATTGGGTTTCCATTGCATACTCCATGTCGAGGTATATCATATCTTCCCTTTCTCATCTTATTCAAGACTTTCCCTGTTTTAAGTTTTCTTTATATATAAAGAAAAATGAAAATTAGTCTTACTAAGAAGACATAAGCAGGGGTTTGAGCAAATTATTTTAAACTTCCACTTTTCTAATTAATTAAAGACTTTTAAAAGTCTATTTGAATGCTCGAGTATGGCTTCAGGCCATTTTCTTGAGTCGTTCAAATTTTATGTGGATAGTTTATCATGCTCAAAAGTGGAAACAAATACGTGGCTACGAAATTTATAATTTCTCACTTATATATTAAGTCACGACTTCGGACGTACACTTAAAAGTAAGGGTTAGATTCAAGAATCATACATTGTAAAGTGAGATGACTCTAAAAGAGTTTAGCGGTGTTATGACAACTGCTGGTGTCAATATTAGATTATATAGACAATAAGTATGAGAGGTCTATTTACCGCAAAATGCGTATCTCTAAAAGAAATCGCATAATGGTTTTCGCATGATCCATCGTATTTGTTAATATTTATTTTATTAGGGTGAAAAGGGTGTTGACTTTTGATTTGATTTTGAACTTCAGGTTCATTTTGTCAAAGTGGATATGATGTTTTTTGAAATCATGATTGGCTTGTTGTCATAAATATCGTCATATCATGAGCCCATCATACATATAATATAAAGCTTGTAAACGAAAAAGTAATGCTCAATTAACCTGAAATGAAACAAGTATGATGTACACACATGATATTTATATGCTGCATGCATTTAAATAATCTCATCGCAGACATATAATTTTGCTACATGCATTAAACTATATCATAGTGATTTTAGCATGCTAAATAAAATGTACATCACAGAATCATTAAATATGCGGCATGCATATAATTTTCTACACATGTATTTAATCATCACAGACATTTTATAACGGAAATGAAAATTTTTCGTTTAATAATTATTGGACCACTGGGCACCGTCATACACCGTTAGGTTAGTTGACTAACGACAGAGCGGTCGCAGGATCTTCCTAATTATTAAACGTATGATAATCAGATAATCCGAATAAAATGTGATGAATTAAGAACGTGTAATTTATCCAGATTTTAACGAAAAAAGAATCGTAATTAAATCTGAAAAATAATTTGGAAAAAATTTTATTGGACAAACCCTAGTTAGGGTTTTAGGTTCGATCTGTCGTGCGATCCCGTGCACCCGATTAGGGTTTCAGTCGCGTGTGTTGCCGCGTCCAGCGACTAGGGTTTCGGACACGCGCGCATGTGGGGAGGCGCCACTGCAGGCGGTGGGGCCCGTCCGTCACTGCTGGCGACAGCGGGAGGGCCCGCCGCGGTAGGCGGCGGCGGGGTCGCCGTTGCTGGCGGCGGGTGCTGTCCGCCGTCTGCAGGCGACGACGGATGCCGCCGCTGCAGGCGACAGTTCCGCCCGCCGTCGCGAGCGGCGGTTCCGCCCGCCGCTTCGAGCGGCGGGGGTAGCCACCGCTGCGGGCGGCAGTGAGGTTAGCCCGCCGTCGCGAGCGGTGGATCCGCCCGCCTTTTCGAGCGGCGGGGGTAGCCGCCGCTGTGGGCGGTGGTTCTGCCCGCCGCTTCGAGCGGCGGGGGTAGCTACCGTCGCGGGCGGCGGGGGTAGCCGCCTTCGCGGGCGGCAGATCTGCCCGGCGCTTCGAGCCCGTCGTTGTGGGCGGAGGTTCCGCCCGTCGCTTTGAGCGGTGGGGGTAGCCGCTGCTGCGGGCGGCGGCGGGTGCCGCAGCTTCAGGCGACGGCGACGGTGTGAATCGAGGAGGAGGGTTTCGCGTGGCGGCTTCCGGCCACGTGGCGATGGAGAATCCCCCTAGGGTTTTAAAAAATTTTGGGGAAGAAGACTGTAAAAACATGATTTTTATTAGAAAAAACTATTTTTAGTCTTCAAAACAGCGTTTTTCGTCGTAAAAATTTGATTTTTAACAATAAAAACGAAGTTTTTTATCTAAACATATGCGCATACGAAGTTAGATCTAGGGAAAAGAATTACCTCTAGACCCTACCCGCCGGATCTATCGACGTTCGGTGAAGGAAGCCTGTTCGCGTCGCGTTCGTCCATCGGCAGAGGTTCGGCTCAGCCTCGAGCGTGCTGATAACGTGTTGTAAACTTGGCGGCTACGAAATCCCGTAGCCCTGTATTTATAGTAATAGGGTTGCATAATGGGTGGATACCCAATTCACAGATGGGCCTCCAAAAGCCCGTTTATAACAAATGTAAATATATATGAAAGCCTTTTATTTACTCCGTCGATCCATTTAAAATTCAATCAGGCAACTAATCATACAACGTATGTATTTAACCATTTACATTCCGAAATAATAATAATTTAACTGTAGAGCCCACATTGGTGGGGTCTCGTAATAATTAAAATTATTTCGAAACTTATAAATAAAGCAAAGAATGCCTAAAAGAATTAAAATGGAACAAATATAATTTAACACTCAAATTTGGCTTAAAGGAAATATATATACACATAACCATTTATTTCCTCATTTAATGAATTTAAATGTAAATTTTAGGCACTAAATTTACATACAAAGTATGTCTGTACCTTGTTATATAACGAAATGAAAGTAAGCGACACAATAAAGCCCACTTTGGTGGGGTTTTGATTTAATTACAATTATTTCGAGATATAAATAAGTAATTATGCCCAGAAGAATTGAATTTAGATTAAAAACAAATAAATTAACACAAAATTATAGCCTAAAGGAAATATATTCATAGGGCCTATTATTTCCTTAAATATTTTGTGTTAACATCCTCAATTTACAAGCCCAAAATGATGTCCAAATGACCCAAAATAGGGTTCAAAAGCCCCATAAATGAAATCCTATAGTGGTTGGGCCAAAAGCCTGCTAGGGTTTGAAAACCCTAACAGAAGGCAACGTGGGGGGAGAATGCGATTAGTGGGTCAAAAATGACGGTTCTCCATATGGATGATGACTAGGGGAGGCGCATATGGCCACAGATTAAGAGAATATAGTAACCCAAGCGGAATCAAAAGAGAGCATTAGTGAAGAACCCAAGAGTAATCAGGTCAGATGGTGATTGATGAGTCCAGTCAAAGTATTGAACGAGAACAGGATAAAGCTGGAAGAAGATTAGGGATTAGAGAAGATCAAGGTTAGGTTTTTGTTAAATGGTTTTGATGCCATGTTACTTAAGAGTTTAGAAAAATTCTTCTTGTATTTATCGAGTGGTCACGAATGCCCCTAATATATACAAAGTAGAGTATGAATGTAAAGAAATAAATGACATTGGTTGTCTATGAGCTATATGCTGATGTCTACATATAATACATAACACACTCTATTATAGTCAATTTAAATATCAATATGTTTTGGATTGTAAGAATTGAAAATTTCTTAAATTTTAATATTGTTTTATTTTGACTAATTATATAGAGTGGGATGGGACTAGAAGATAGTTCCTTAAAACCAATACTCTAGTCAAAAGTAACAGAGTCTAAACTATATAGTTTAGTTAAGATCTGTCTAAGTATGATCTCGATATAATTATCAAAAATACAATTCCGCTAGTGTGTTATGTGATTAGGGTCACGTACAATGAATTTGTATTAAGGGGAACCAAGGGCACGGTGGTTAGGATTTGGATGTGATTAGGGTAGGCTATTTGACAGGTAATGAGTGTAGTGACGAGGCTGAGCGTACTACGAAGGCCGACCACGGGATCAATTCCGTGAGGACTCTGTCCCACGACCGCACTACCGGAGATGGGAGTTGAGCACGACCTGGGAAGACGAGCTCGCCTGCACAAGGAGCAGCTTATCAGAAAGGCTGGGTTGGAGACCAACCCTTAGCCTCTCCGATGCCTAAGTTAATATTAGGGCTTAAAAGCGGGGCTAGGCACGCAGGTCGGACTAAGAGTGATTCGACCGTACGTGACGAGCTATCAGTTGTGAAAGAACAAAGATATGGTAGACCTTTGCTCTTGTGTGTGAGTAATGAGATTTCAGAGTTAATTTGCCAACCCCCTTCCCTGATGGAGGCGAAGGGATATTTATAACTGATGGAGGCGGTTATGTGAGGCTGACCTGGTGGGCTGGCTCGACGTGCTGAGCTGGCCCAACTGTCAACGGAAGCTTCGGACGAAGATGACAGGATCTGGAGTGTCATCCATGCTTTTGTCAGACGGCGCAACGGCCAGAGGTGCTTTTGTTAGGGTGTCAGAGCCGAAAGCACCAAGGTTCAAGGGCGCAGTAGCCAGGGGCACCTTGTCAGATTGTCGAGCGGTGGAAGCGTCTGTGGCGTCCTTGTACTAGGTTGTTTGTCGTGTCTGACGTGCCAAAGGGTCACCGGATTGCTTTGAGGAGCGAGGCCGCAGATGGGTCGCTAGGTCACTCCTGATTGATGACGAGCGATCCGGTCGTACGCCTCGCGATCTACGCCCGACGGGCTCAGAGGGGAACGGGCGTGCAACAGGCAAGGATTGTGGCGAAGTGTGCCCCTCCCACTAGTCGAGGTGGAGTGCGCCTTTCCCTAGTCTTGTTGGACTTTTACGGTCGACGGGCGCCTAGCGGGCCCGGGGGAACAAGTGAGCGGCCTACGAGGTTGGGGTGAAGAGCGCCCTGCCACTGGCCTAGGTGGCCTTCGTGAAGGTGGGGGCGAGCTGGCTGGGTATCTGGCGGGCTTGGATGGACGGTCGGACTATCACGATCTTTAGGTCGTAACAATTGCACTCGTCATTCGAGTTCGAGGTGGAAGCCCGGCTTGGCTCGGATGGCGCACCACCTCCCCTCCCTGAAAAAGGCGGCTTGGGTTTCATTCCGTGCTTGGAAGCGTCGGTAGTGGTCTCGAAGTTCCCGCCCTGCTAGCCATTATTACAATTTGAAAGGACGGGGGGAAATCGAAGCGTCTTTGCTACTGATCATGTGACACGTGGCTGAAGCGACTGTCATGCCAGTCGAGGAATCAGTGGGCTCAGATGGGCGCCGCATGGCGGTGCATCAACGGTCGGGATGGCCTGCAGCTTGCTATAAGTACAGGAAGGAGAGGATCGATCGAAAGTTTCTCCCGATTTCAACTTTCCTTCGTGCTTTCCAGCTTCTGTTCATCGCTCACCGACGTTGCTATCGTTGCCCTTGTCGGAGATCCGCTTCCGGTCGTCTCCTTATCTCGGCTGCTCTGCTAGGTAATTTCTTGATCTTAGGATCGATGGATTTTTGTTTTGAGTTCGGAGGTGGTAGTGGGGCAGTAGAGGAAGAGTCAGTGGAAGAGGAAAGGTTGTAGTGGATGCAAAGGCCGCAGAGGCGGAGCATATGGCGAACAGATGTGCCGAGGACGATTGGGGCCGTCCAGTGTAGGTCGGACAGGGTTAACGTTAGGGAGATTCTGGTGCGGTTCGTCCGTCTACCTTGTGAAGTGCAGCTCCCAGGGCCCGAGGTGAGGGTATGTTGGCCCGGTGATAACGAAGTTGGGGCTTATACCCGGCCTTCGAGTTAGGGCTCCGCTTCCCGATCCATCCCTACCTTCTCCATCTCTTGAATTTTCTAGAGCTGCCGATCTTCGCGTTAGCGCCCTGCTCCTTGGGTTTACTGGTGGGATTTGTCGTCCTATGACTCGCCAGCCCCTTGAGCCCGTCCCTGGCGCTGTTTCAGCATTTCTTTGAAGTACGGAAGATGGGGATGCACTACTGTGAGTGCGAGGAAGGGTCGGGAGCTCATTGTCGGGGTGCTGGTCGATGCGAACAGGTGGATGGAGGATTTTATCTTCGTCATGATGCCAGTCAACGTGGTGTTGATGTCAAACTGGAGGAGTTTGAACCCTCTGGTGAACGAGAAGGTGAAACTGACGGGTGAAGATCTGGCGAAGGCCCAAATTTTTGCGGAGCTGCCCGAGGTGGATCGCTGTCTGGCGAGCTTGATGCAGGATGATCGGCTCGCCCAGGATTTTTGGCCCCAAGGTACTTTGAATCTGGCGAGCCCTTATGTTGGCTTACCCTGAACTCTTTCCCTCGCAGGCGAAGACGTGATGCTCTCGTTGGAGGAAGTGCTGAGGGCTACCGGCATACCGGTTGCGAAGAAGACCGACCCTCTGGACAAAGGCAAGAGGGTAATGGACGAGTAAGGGCCTGCGAAGGTGGTGGCTCGAAAACGAAATGTCGAGACCCCGGCTGTGGAGGGGGCGAACAGGAGGTGACGATTGTTCGAATCGGATGCTCCCCCCAACGAGCTAGAGGGTTTGCACCGGAGGGATCATCCAACCCAGGAGTGATTGCTTCGGCCCCTACGCAGATCCCGATCGTGGATAAGCCTTGCAAGGGACCCCTGTACAGAAGTGGCCTTACAGGGATTCCTATGTGGGAGATGGGAAGAAAGATGCACCCGAGTTGCGAGAGGGCACTATCCCACTTCAAGTTGACGAAGGCTGAGGCCGAGGCTCTTCCAAGCGAGGATCTTCATCGGCCGACCCACCGGGTAGGCAGGGAAGAGTCGGTATTCAAGGATACTGGGGTGGCGGCCCGTCTGGTGGAGTATTGCATGTTGCCGCGGGATCATAAGTCCTTGACCAATGTAGGCTTGGAGCGGTTGTGCGACTCCCGAAATTGCAGACTATGCAGGTAGGTCGAACTCCTCACTTCGCCCTCGAAGTTTTCTCGCTTACGTCTGACTGTGTCGGATCCTTTTGTAGGCGATGGCGGCTATGGTGGCCCTGCAGTGCCACACCCTGACGGCCATAACAAAGGCTGCTCTCGAGCAGTGGAGGGCCGATCTTAATGAGGCAAGTGAGAAGCTACGAGAAAAGGAGGCGGAGCTGGGGAGGGTCACGAGGGCCTGTGACGTTCAGAAGGCGTGTGCTGAATACTTCACGGTGAGGCAGGCCATGCTCAAGGAAGAGCAGGCTGCGCTTGCGTGTCAGCTTCAGGAGGAAGAGGGTAAGAGGGATGACCTCCTGAAGAGGCACGCCGAGCAGACAGCCAGCAAGAAACGGGTGATTGATTTTCAGCATGACAAGATAGCCGAGCTGAGGCAGGCGATCGAGGCAGAGAAGAAGGAGACGGTCGTCCTGAAGAAGCAGTTGGAGGAGAAGGGGAAGGTCGATCGGGGCATGATGGATGCCACTGTCCGTCGATATCAGGACGAGGAGCTCATCCCATTGCTACAAGAGGCAAGGGAGGCGGGCATCCTCCAAGGGATAGAGAAGATGAAGGCTCGGCTGGCGGAGACGCCGACTCTGGGGTAACGGTCGAGCGTGGGGCGACACAGTTGAGGAGCTCTTAGCGTTGGGGAATTTTGTACGACTGGCTATTGGCTGAGCTTGATGTCGCATTGTATTCTTGACGGGCTCTGTGTTAGGAAAGATTGAATAAACGAAGTATATATTTTTCGTTTTTCTTACCTCTTGTTCTTCTTGTTGGTTGTGAGGTTGGTGTTCTTGCCTAGGTATGATTGATGAATGCCCCCAACGTTCCCCATAGGACGAGTGTTCGGATGAGGAGGAGGGAAAATTTGTGATGATGTTAGTCCGACTAGGCTCCAAACACGGCATTTAGGCGAGCGTAGGGAGTGAGCTGGCTCGCCCAGGCATGACTTGCTGTCCAAAGCCTTGCCTCGGATCCTTTCGACGCACCAGCGCTAGCCGAGCCGAGCAGCTTAATCCGCCTTGTTAGCTCGAGCGTCGTGATAGTGGGTGCATAGTCCAAGCGTTGGAAAAAGGCGGGAAGTTATTTCGAAGAACCCACCCCCCAAATCTCAGCTGAATCGCAACCGTCATTTCAAATTTAAGGCAGGGGGTATCGAAGCATCCCGACCATTCCTCGGGCGACGCATGGGGGACATGACTGCGGATTTCAAGCGAAGCGTCAGGTGGTCTGGATTAGCGACACGTGGCCGGGCTTGTACGACAGAGATTGGTAGGCGATTTCTATAAATAGGGGTGGGGCATTGCGAAAGAGTTTCTCACTTCCGAAAATTCTCAGATCTCTCGTCTGTCTGAGTTGATCATCTTCGCCCACCGCAGTCTTCACCGAAGCTCGTGTCGTCGTCGTCGTCGTCGCCACCATAGTAGGGATTCGATAGGTATATTTCTTTTCCCTTCTCCGAGATGGTTTCTTCATCCTCAACCCGGCCGTCGGGGTTCGAAGGACACCTCCACGACAGATTAAGTGGATGTGGTGGGGAAGGTTTCGTCGGGGAGTCAGGGACGAGCTGGGAATGGGTCGGGGGTTGAGGCCACCGTTCAACCATCAGCGTCATGTAGTAGGGACCCGAGGTAAGGGAAGGGACCCTCGGAATCGAAGGCGAGAACATCCGTCGGAGTCCGCATAATAGTGGCCGAGCTCTGGGGTCATTCCTGCAGAGATAACGGGTCCAATGTCCGTGGCGCAGACAGATGTTATTTTCACCGCGCGCGTGAAGTACCTCAGGTCGCCCAATGTAGTCTGCCTACCGACTGCTTCAGAGAGGGTATGTTTTACGGAAGAGGGCGAACTCGTGGTCTACGTGGCGTGCTTCCAACAAGGATTACGATTCCCTCTCCACCCCATGTACCACGATATCCTGAAATTTCTGGGTTTGTCGATCTTCCAGCTGATGCCGAACTCCATCAGCGCGATCGTGGGGTTTCTAGTTCTCTGCATGAGGAACTACGTTAGTCCAACCCTCCCTCTATTTCACTACTTCTTTGTGGTCAAGAGGTTGATTTTGTACTACTACTTAACGAAGAGGAGGAGCCGTCCTCTCATCCAAGGCCTGTCGGGGAAGATTAAAGGTTAAAGGGAGTAGTTTATGATCATCTCCCAGCCCGTCAACATAGCGCTAAAGTTGGACTGGGGTGCGCTTAACCCCGAGGTGATGAAAGGGGTCCGTTTGGGCAAAGTTGAGGCAGAGCGGGCGAGGCTCTTGGAGGCTATCCCCCCGAAGGCAAGCAGTACCCTCAGCTTGCTCACATGAAGATGATAGCGTGATACCTATAGCCCGAAGGTAATCCTGACATGGTGGCTTCTATACCTAATTTGCTCACCCTGAACTCCTTCTCTTTTGCAGATCCGACGATGAGTCTATCCTTCGAGGATCTGGAGAGGATGGCCGACGAACATATTGCTGCAGAACAGGGGGCCGACGAACAAGTCGCTACGCAGCCTGCCAGGAGCGATAAGAAAAGGTCAAGGGAGGGGAGAGAGTCCAAGAAGGCCAAGAAGCTCAGTAGGCCAAAGAAGACAAAGACGGTGGGGAGTCCGACCGTCGTTGAGGCTGGTGCTAGCAGGACTGTTGAGGGCGACGGGCACGTCGACATTCCCCAGACCATTGGCCTCGAGGCGGGGGAAGCGAAGCACGGTTGTCCGGTAGGCCGGGTGTCTCCGAGCAAAGGGGAACATCAGAGGCGGGCCGCCTCATCGTCAGCTCCTAATCCAACCTCGGTCCCTCTGGAAAGCCCCGCAGGGTTAAGCTCGGGGGTTGGGTTGACCGCTGAGGAATCGGGGCCCTATGACTGCCCCCGGTTCGCACTAGAGAGGCCCGCCCACCCGAACTGCGAAGAGAAGCTGGCGACATTTCGGTCGAAGAAGGCCGATGTCGATAAGTTGCTGGCAGACGCCCTCTTGGGGACGACCTACCCGGTTGGAAAGGGCGAGTCCATCTTCGACGAGGCCGACGTGGCGGTGAGGACCACCGAGAACTGCCAGCTGTCCAGGGACAAAGAATCTCTGTCGTAAGTTGGTTCGGAGAGGCTAGGAGCCACCCTGACATGGCATCTTGTGCAGGTTTGTTGACGGGCTATTCTGTGGGTGTTTTAGTGTTTACCACTGTCGAACTTAACTTTCCCTTGTTCGGGCATGTAGGCTACTGCTTCGATGGTCGCCCTACAGTGCCGCACCTCGACCATCATCAAGGCAGAGGCCGCGGTAGCGAGGATGAAGGCGGAGCTTGACCGAGAGAAGTCTCGGTATGCCAAGCTGAAGAAGTCATACGCCACTCAGCGGACATCAATCGAGGAGGACCAAGTGCACGTGGCAGAGCTGGAGAAGCAGGTCGCCGCCGGACTCACCCGCCAGGCCGAGCTAGAGAGCGAGGCAGAGCACGGTAGGGTCAGGTTGGGCAAACTGGAGGGGCAAGCGAATGCCGTGAAGGAGTAGCTGATGGAGAGGTTGGAGGAATTCCAGCAATTCCAAACGAAGACCTTCATTCCCTAGCTAGCTCAGGCTAAGATGAGAGCGCTGGAGAGAGGCCGGGGAGAAGGACTGGAGAAAGGCCGAGAAGAAAGATGGAAGGCCTGTCTCCAGAGGATCACAGAGAGGGCCCTAGCTCTTCACCCTCTGCTGGAGGTCGACTTTGAGGCGTTGGCAGCCTCAGAGGGGGAGGAGGACGAGGAGGAAGAGGGTACCCATGCGGTTAACACAGAGGGGCCGAGCACCGAAGACCAAGCATCGGGCAACGCTACACAGGGCGGCCCTGGGGATGGTGAGCGGGCTGCCTCGTAGGTGCCCTTGTAGGAATTTTGAGACTTCTCTTCCCTTTTTGTTATGGACTGTTCGGGGCGAACTAAGGGGTCAAGGTTGAAAGTTCGGCCCCCGATATTTGCATAGTTTAAAGTGTATCGTTTTGTAAGTTTTGCTCCGACTTGAATAAAATACGAAATTTTGTAATTTCGCTTCCAATTGCTCGGTTTAGAGTGCGTAACCTAAGTACCAGTAAAAAATATCAAGTTGCGCTAGTGGGGGGGAAGAGCACATAGCTCGGCCCGTGCCCCTTTCCGGTTTGGGAGGCAGAGCTCCGTAAGCTCGCCCCGAAGTTCGACGGTGATCGTAAAAAAGTTAATTTTCTCATAGGCAGAATTTAACAACTTTCTTAGAGGTACATTTCCTTATTCTGTACAATACGTCGATAAAGACAACAGTGGTTGAAGAAGTGTGACGTGATCCTCAGACGGGCTAGTGTGTAATTCCACTTTACAGCAAACTGCATCAGGATGAGCGAACTCTGGATTTTAGGCGTGGCCTTCCTTCTCTACCGGTACTTGTTGCGTCCTCTTTCACCTCCTCGATGATGGTGGGTTGCTTGATCTCTTCTGTGAATCCCCGACTCGAAGGGAAACCCTGGGAGAGAAGGAGCAAGAGGTGTCATGGTGGCGTGGCCTCCACTGGAGGTCGAGTAGTGGAAGGCAGGCCATTAGAGGGTAGACCAGTGGAGGCTGGTATGCCCAGTGGGGTGATTTAGGAGGGCGGCCCCCTAACCGGTGATTTGGAGCATCGCCGTGCAGGCGGCAATGCATTTCCCGGTGGTGGAGGTCATCGTGGAGTGGGTGCTGGAAGGAAGGAGCGATCCGCCATAGGTCCCCTAAGTTCCCTGTCGCAAGTTGTCCAAGGGAAGTCGAGAAGTGGAAGGCGGGCCGTCCCTCGTGTAAGAGGAATAGCCCATCGGTGATTCGTATGTAAGAGGAATAGCTCGTCGGGAAGGCGTGGCCCATTGTCGACCGAGGGCATATCCAACAATCGGGCCCCTGGGGGACTCCTTTTGAGAAGGGGGGGAGTGTCTAAAGGCAAACCGACCCTAACGCCCCGGGTTTGTGAGGAGAGATCAACTATGGGGGTATCTTGCCCCCTTTCAACCTTCATGGGAGGCGGACTAAGGCTTACTCGCCCTCCCATTCTTTTCCTCTCCTTCAAGGGACTGAGGGGAGTATTCATAGATGGCGAGAGCTAATAGCTTCTGATATGCTGATGCGATGAACTGGCACCATGAGCTGGCTTGTCGGGGTAAAGTCATTCGAACCCACTTTTGCCAGGCGGTGTCAGACGTGAAGCATCAAGCCTGTGCCTCTCAGGAGGCACGTTGTTATTAATAGCGGGCTTCCCGAGTGTCCTTTTTTATGAAAGGTCGCATCAAGGGCTTACTTTATCGGGACCGTGTATTGACCGGAGGTTTTAGCCTTGTGCGAGGCCTGCCCCGATATGGTACCAGTGCCTTTCTTTGGTTTAGGTGTCGAAGCTTCATAAGCTTGTGCCAGAGTCTTCGTTTAAGGGGGGAAAGCGAGTGCACAGCTCAGTCCATGCCCCTCTCCGGTTTGGGTGGCGAAGCCCCGTAAGCTTGCCTCGGAGTCTTTGAGAGGGCAGGTATTGGGTCGTCGCCTCCCCGCAACCTCTATATTCGGACGGGTATTGGACCGTCGTGTATCCCGCATTGATCATTCTGGTTTGGATGGCGAAGACGGATCCTGCCCCGGAGTCTTCATTTGAGGGGGGAGCGAGTGCACAACTCGGCCCGTGCCCTTCTTCGGTTTGGGTGGCGAAGCTCCGTAAGCTTGCCCTGGAGCCTGTTCTTGAGGGGGGAGCGAGCACGTAGCTTGGCCCATGCCCTTCTCCGGTTTGGGTGGCGAGGAAGAATCCTGCCCCAGAGTCTTCTTTTGAGGGGGGAGGCAGCCGTAGCTCGGCCCATGCCCTTTTCTCCAGTTTGGGTGACGAATCACCATAATCTTGCCCCGAAGTCTTTGAGAGGGTGGGTATTGGGCCGTCGCCTCCCGACAACCTCTATAGTCGGACAGGTATTGGGCCATCGCCTACCCCGCATTTGTCTCTCCGGTTTGGGTGGCGAGATTAGATCCTGTCCCAGAGTCTTCATTTGAGGGGGGGAGGGAGCCGTAGCTAGGCACATGCCCTTTTTCTCCAGTTTGGGTGGCGAAGCTCCGTAAACATGCCCTGGAGTCTTTGAGAGGGCTGGTATTGGGCCGTCGCCTCCGTGCAACCTCTATAGTCAGACGGGTATTGGGCCATCTCCTACCCCGCATTTGGCTCTCCGGTATGGGTGGCGGGTCGGTTCCTGCCCTGTAGTCTGCATTTGAGGGGGGAGCGAGTGCATAGCTCGGCCAGTGCCCTTCTTCGATTTGGGTGGCGAAGCTCCGTAAGCTTGCCCTGGAGTCTTTGAGAGGGCATGTATTGGGCCTTCGTCTCCCCGCCACCTCTATAGTCGGACGGGTATTGGGCCATCGTCTACCCCGCATTTGGCTCTCTGATTTGGATGGCGAGGTTGAATCCTACCCCGAAGTCTTCATTTGAGGGGGGGAGGGAGCCGTAGCTCGGCCCATGCCCTTTTTCTCCAGTTTGGGTGGCGAAGCTCCGTAAGCTTGCCCCGGAGTCTTTGAGAGGGCGGGTATTGGGCCGTCGCCTCCCTGCAACCTCTATAGTCGAACGGGTATTGGGCCATCGCTTACCCTGCATTTGGCTATCTGATTTGGGTGACGAGGTCGGATCCTGCCCCGAAGTCTTCATTTAAGGGGGAGCCGTAGCTCAGCCCATGCCCTTTTTCTCCAGTTTGGATGGTAAATCTCCGTAAGCTTGCCCCGGAGTCATTGAGAGGGCGGGTATTGGGTTGTTGCCTCCCTGCAACCTCTATAGTTGAACGGGTATTGGGCCGTCACCTACCCTGTGTTTGGCTCTCCAGTTTGGGTGTTGAAGTCAGATCCTGCCCTGTAGTCTTCATTTGAGGGGGGAGGGAGCCGTAGCTCGGTCTATGCCCTTTTTCTCCAGTTTGGGTGGCGAAGCTCCGTAAGCTTGCCCGGAGTCTTTGAAAGGGCAGGAATTGGGCCGTCGCCTCCCCGCAACCTCTATAGTCGGACGGGTATTGGGCCATTGCCTACCCTGCATTTGTCTCTTCGGTTTGGGTGGCGAGGTCGGAACCTGCCCTGGAGTCTTCATTTGAGGGGAGGAGAGAGCCGTAGCTCGGCCCATACCCTTTTTCTCTAGTTTGGGTGGTGAAGCTCCATAAGCTTGCCCCAGAGTCTTTGAGAGGACGGGTATTGGGCTGTCACCTCCCCGCAACCTCTATAGTCGGACGGGTATTGGACCGTCACCTACCCCGCATTTGGCTCTCCGGTTTGGGTGGCGAGGTCGGATCCTGCCCATGAGTCTTCATTTGAGGGGGGAGGGAGCCGTAGCTTGGCCCATGCCCTTTTTCTCCAATTTGAGTGGTGAAGCTCCGTAAGCTTGCCCCAGAGTCTTTGAGAGGGTGGGTATTTGGCCGTCGCCTCTCGGCAACCTCTATAGTCGGACGGGTATTGGGGCGTCGCCTGCCCCGCATTTGGCTCTTCGGTTTGGGTGGCGAGGTCAGATCCTGCCCCAGAGTTTTCATTTGAGGGGTGGAGCGAGCCATAGCTCGGCCCATGCCCTTTTTCTCCAGTTTGGGTAGCGAAGCTCCGTAAGCTTGCCCCGGCGTCCTTAAGAGGGCAGGTATTGGGCCGTCGCCTCCCTACAACTTCTATAGTCGGACGGGTATTGGGCCGTCGCCTACCCCGCATTTGGCTCTCCGGTTTGGGTGGCGATGTTGGATCCTGCCCAGGAGTCTTCATTTGAGGGGGGAGGGAGCCGTAGATCGGCACATGCCCTTTTTCTCCAGTTTGGGTGGCGAAGCTCCGTAAGCTTGCCCCGGAGTTTTATGCGTTAAACTAAAATTTTCAAGTGGAGATGGAAAAATTTGAAAGTGTGTAGAAAAGAGAATATTTCATTAAAAACTCACAATCATTGATAGTATTTCAGTAAGTGTTCTGCATTCCACGGGTGAGCTAGCTCGCCTCCGTCCAGGGTTGCCAGGATGTATATGGCCGGCCCGACGATGTCGATGATTTCGTAGGGCCCCTCCCATTTCGCTGCCAGCTTTCCTCGGCGAGCTGTCTCTGGTTTGAAGGTGGCCTCTCTGAGGACTAAGTCGCCGATCCCGAAGCTCCGTTTCTTTACTTGGGAGTGGTAGTGTCGGGCCATCCTTTGGCTGTGCCGGACGAGATTCGTCAGAGCTCGATCTCTTACTTCATCGATGAGCTCGCGGTTGAGGCCGAGGCCCTCCACATTGATATATTCGTTAAAATACCGAAGCCAAAGAGTTTCCTCTCCAACCTCCACAGGAACGACCGCTTCCGACCCAAATGCCAGCATGAACGGGCTTTCTCCGGTCAAAGCTTTATGGGTTGTGTGATACGACCAGAGAATGCCCAGCAATTCGTCCACCCAAGACCCGAGAGCATCATCGACCTTCTTCTTAAATGGGCCCAGTATGCATTTGTTCGCTGCCTCCTCCATCCCATTGTACTGAGGGTGGGCAATGGATGGGAAATGAAGCTTGATCCCCCAGCCCGAACAAAAATCTCGGAAGCCCTCGCAATCAAACTGCTCCCGTTATCTGTCACTATGGAAAGAGGTATCCCAAAGCGACAGATCACAGACTTTCAAATGAAGCTCTTCATGTCCATCCATGCGATGTGCGCCAAAGGTTCGGCCTCGACCCATTTGGTGTAGTAGTCAATGGCGACGACCAAATATTTCCTCCCCCGAAGGCCTTCGGGAAGGGTCCGAGGAAATCAAGCCCCCACTTGGCGAAAGGGACCGGGCTTAGGATAGGCACCAGGTTGGCCGAAGGTGCTGCCGTGTGTCTGCCAAACTTTTGGCATGCCCCACACTTCTGGACGTACCGGGCGACGTCGTGAATCATGGTTGGCCAGTAGGACCCCTGGCGCACTATCTTGTGGGCGATAGTACGCCTGTCGTAGTGGTTTCTGCATAAGCCCTCGTGTACCTCGCGGATGACGTGTTCGGCTTGCTCCGGCCCCAGACACTTCAGGTAAGGCAGGACGTCAAAGCTCACACGGCACAGGCGGTACAGCACTCCGTCGAAGAGCACGAACGACAAGGCCCACCTCTCAATCTTCTTGGATTCTAGCTGCTCCTTGGGCAGGGCCCCCGTCTCCAAGTATTTCATTATTAGGCTTATCCATGTCGTCGTCTGGTCAACACACATCAATTCCTCTTCTTCAATGGTGGGCGTCAACAAGTTCTCTACATAGATGGCCTTCCCAATCTCAGCCGGGGAGGAGGAGGCCAGCTTTGACAAGCGTCGGCCCGGAGGTTGTTGGAACGAGGTAGGTGCTGGACCTATGCTTTCTTGAATTTCAGGAGCTCGGCCTGGATGTGCTTAAGATAGCGCTTCATCACCTCCTCCCGGGCCTCGAAGCTCCCTTGGACCTGTTGGACAACGAGCCGCGAGTTGCTCAGTAACAGCACGTTTGTGGCCCCCATAGCTCGACAAAGCTACAACCCATTGACCGCGGCCTTGTATTCCGCGACATTGTTGGTTGCCGAGAAGTTAAAGCGCATGGCATGCTCCAGCAGGCATCCGTCGGGAGTTTGGATGACGATGCCAGCCCCCATTCCTGATCCTATGGCCGACCCATCTACATGAATGGTCCACAGTCTTTCCACTTCTTCTATGATGGGCCTCGAGGGTCTGGCTACTTCCATCGCTCTTTGAGACGCAACTGTCGGTAGAGCGCCCAACGGTTTCTCCAGAAGGTCTTCCATAATGCACTCTACCACGAAGTCTGCCAATCCCCGGCCCTTAATCGCCATCTGGGCTTTGTATATTATATCGAACTCGCCGAGCTCGAAGCTCCAGTTGAGCATTCTTCCCGACCGCTCTAACCTCTTCAGGTTCTTCTCGAGGGGCAGGTTGGTTTGGACAGCGATGTTGTGAGCCTTAAAGTATGGTCAGAGCGTCCTCGACGTCATGACGAGATAATAGGTGACCTTCTCTATGGGGCTATAACGGGTCTCCGCATCTCGGAGTAACCGGCTCGCATAGTAGACCGGTCGTAGAACACCCTTCTTTTCCTTGATCAGGACTGAGCTGACGGCCTCTTCATTGGTGGCGAGATATAGCCCTAGCTATTCTCCTTACTGAGGCTTCGCAAGCAGCGGCGGGCTCTGAAGGTAAGCTCTCAGCTCTGCAAATGCCTGGGCACAGGCTTCGTCCCACTGGATCACTTCTGTATCAATTTTAGTTGCGCCAAGGGCCTTCCGCAAGACTCTGAAGAAAGGGAGCAATCTCTCCGAGGACTTTGACCGGAACCTCTCCAGTACAGCGATCCTGCCATTCAGCCGCTAAAAGTCTCGGATGGTCCGAGGCTCTACCATATTGACGAGGGCTGACACCTTGTCGGGGTTCACTTCAATTCCTCGCTTCGTTATCAGAAGTCAAGGAATTTACCCGATTGCATGCTTAAGATACACTTTGCCGGGTTCAGCCTTAGATTATATCGGTGCACCTTCTGGAACGTCTCCCGCAGGTCGACGAGGTGGTCCAGTGCTTAACCAGCATGTCGTCGATGTAAACTTCCAGATTTTGCCCGACCTGCGAGCTGAAAATATTGTCTACCATCTGCTGGTAGGTTGCCCCGGCATTCTTTAATCTGAACGGCATCTGATCGCTCTGGAATGTAACCCGAAGAACGGTTGTAGTTTTATCGCAAGCGCACGGTATAGCGGCGAGCGGGTTATCGAACACAGGGAGGACGAATGACCGTGCTTGCTCCAATCAACCTGGCTATTTAAGAACAGAAAAGAGAGAATTTGCCTTTGGCGATCCTGTCACAATCGTCAGACAAAGTACGAAGATATCAAATCAAATAAAGAACGTCTAGGGAATGGGAAATCCCCGCTACTCACCGTATCTCGTCAATGTGGTTCATTGGTATCAAAATTGCTAGAATAAAATTTTGGATGAACTAGTTGCAACTGAATGTAATACCTAGCTCACGCTCTCGCGATGTTGCTGGTCTATAGCTATCCTAGGTTCGTGTCCAATCTCTTGCAAACCCTAGCCTAGGGAAGCTAGCATTAGGATCAACATCATCGTTCAATCGCGCCCCGAGCCCACTCTCGTGCAAACTCGGGCCACGACCTAGGTTGGGATAGTTCCTACCCGTCCAATCTCTTGCAAACGGGTATCGGCACGGAATTACAACCAGAAACCCTAGTATCGGTCCAATCTCTTGCAAACCGATACTACGAAAATTCGATTCCAACCCAATTCGGATTTCTAGGGTTTCCTATCGAATTGGGATCCAATCTCTTGCAAATCCCAATCGATATGAATACCTAGCCATCCGTAGTAAATTGATCCCAATCTAACCCTAATAGTAATTCTAGCAAAATTTCTACCAATTCATCACAAATCTGAAATTGGGCTCGTAGGGTTCATCCCCACGCCCCAAGACGTGGGGACTACTCACAATTCATAGCACAAACACAAAAATAATCAATGGAATTAATAAGAGAATTCATCACAATATTGAGATAAGCAATAAAAATAGTATTTTTAGAGGAGAGAGACACAAACCAATGGAGTTCTTCAAATAATCCAACAAAAATCAACTTTTGTCTCCTCTCCCATCACAAGAATAAAGCTAAAAAGTTAATCTAAAAAGCTGCAAAAATCTAAGAGAAAAAGCTCTCTAACCTAGGGTAAAAACAGGGGTTAAATACCCCCCAAAATCGTCCAAAAAACTGTGACCAAAATGCCCCTGCGCAGCCTGAAATCCGCAATTTTCGCTACAGGCAGCGCGTCGCACTCGGCCGAGTGACAAAAGTCGCTCGGCCGAGTGAGAAACCCTGTAAATTTCCAGTAAGTCTGGGTCTTCGGGGGTCTTCACTTCGGGAGTCGCTCGGCCGAGTGAGTTGTCGTCATTCGGCTGATGGCTTCTTGGTACTCGGGCGGTCGGCATTTGCCACTCGGCCGAGTGGGTCTTCTGAAGCTCAGGCAGACGAAAAACAGTAAGTTGGCGATTTTTGACATGCGTCGTCTGGGTGCCACTCGGGCGGACGGGATCTCGTCACTCGGCCGATGTGGCTTCCGATGCTCGGCCGAGTGCACGTATGAAACGTATCTGATCTGGTCGGCCGAGCGGTGTCTCGCTGGTCGGCCGAGTGACTTCTCCACTCGGCCGAGTGGGACACCAAAAATGCCCAAACAGCTTGTTTTGGCCTCCTCGTCGCTCCTGCGACGTCCTTTCTTCTTCCGCTCCTCTCTAACAGCAAAATACCCCTCGGGGAGGTCATCGGTGACACTCTGGAGTAGGCATATCTCGAGATCACTCCAAATCGCTCCAAATCACCTGAAATTCGACGAAAACAAGAAATCGTGAAAAGCATCGCAATATCGTCGATATATCGTGAAAAACATGATTTGAGCGATCTAAATGGCATGCAAACATGCGGAAAAAAGTGTAAAATAAGGAGTGATCAAAATCCCCCAAGCTTACCTCTTACTCGTCCTCGAGGAAGATAAGTAAAAGGCGAACCCGGTGGATTCGGAAAACAAAAACGGCGAAAAACGAAAAATGAAAAACGAAGAAAAACGAGAAACGGAACAAAAACAAAGAAGAAAGAAAGAAGCGAAGAGGGAAGCTGCTAGATCATTTTCTCAGGACGTGGGTTTCGCTTACTCATATAGCATGCACTGAATGAAGAACACATGTCAAAGAATTTTATTTCGATATCATAGTATAATAGTGCAAATAGAAATAGAAAACCCACGAACAACGATATAATCATGAAAAACGGAATAATTTTAGAATTAACATCGTCTGAATCATTTAAAGCGGTTTACAAATCGCAGATCACACACTTTTCAATTGAACGCTTTCTATGAGGAGTATAAGAATATCACACAATAGAATAGAAAGAATAGATAAGTGTGGATTTCATGAAATGAGTGCTAGGCATAGATTTCTGGACTTCGTAAAGCTAAAAATAATCTTACCGAGTATAGAATATTACTTAGCCTAGGTTGTCATGCAACGTCAAGTAGTCGCTCTCTCACACATCATTGGATTCCCTCCCCCAAGCTTATCTATAAGCGTGGTGGCATAAAAAAATATTTACATCCCCATTTTTATAAAGCTCCAAAAGTAATGAAAATGAATACAAAAAGAGAGAAGAAATAGAGAACATGAGATGGGATCTTTTATTGAGGTGCTTTCCTCTTTTCTTTTCTTTTTCTCTCTCTTTTTTTGTTTTTTTTTCATATAGCATATATACACAATGATCCCAACTCAAAGAGAAATAATGATATACAAGAGTTTTTCTTTTTCTTTCTTTGGTTTTGGGAAATTTGGAGCTAGGAATTAATAGCGGGGGAAATGCCATATAATAGAATCACTAAGGGGAAATTCACCAATGATTTTAAAAATAGAGAAATGATGTTCAAGATTTGTGGAGAAAGAAATAAATATATCTCTCGGTTCACTCTATAAGACATGCACGACAACTTCAGCAGGGTAATCTAATCTACTCAGTTTCGATCACAAAAAAGGTAACTAATCCAGATTTATCATAGCTAACATCATTCAATCATCCTGAAGTGAAATGTACAAATCATGCATATAGAAGTGATATAGGAAAAGAAATCGGTACTCCAGATATAAGCATTCAATTCGTGAATCTTGGTGTGTTTTCTGCGATAGCATACATATGAATATTCAGACTCAGCTAATAATAAAAATTCATCCATTTTCATGTGGAAAAAGTGTGGGTTACCATTTCTAAATGCAAGGCAAGTCATAGCATATGATATGAGAAATAGAATCTAAGACATGACAAAAATAGCATGCATATAAGGAAGCTAACTCCACGTAATCATCATCATAGAAAAGTCATCTCTAGCATGAGATGAAAAAGGAATAAAGATAAAGGGAAAAACAGAACTATTTACAATGCGGCACACAGAAAAATAAGAAAAACGTGATGCATGGTAAAATAAAAGAAAAAAATGATGAAAATAAGTGCAAAAGCGGAAAACGGCGTGAAAAAACTAAAAATAAAGGTGGTAAATCAAAAGGAACGTGAGAACTCACTCCCCCAAGCTAAATGGCACAGTGTCCTCAATGTGCAAAGTGTGGCACACCGAGAGACAAAGAAAGTGAGGAGTAAGTGAGGATGCATGCATGAGGAAAAATAAGGAAATAAGGAAACGTAAAATGTGATGCGGACATGATGCATGCAAATAAAGGAGTGATACAGATATATAGGTGTGACACCAAAAACTCTCCCTCTCTCCCAAAAAAGATATATAAAGATATATAAAGGAAATGTGCACCCAAAAACAGTGAGGGGTGGGGGGTGGGCAAAATGCATCAGGACCCAGCAGAAACGGGCAGCACAACGGCAAAAAGGATCAGTGGCATCAAGAGTGCCTAAGAAAGTGGACCTGCGCCGTCTCCGTCCTGAGGCGGAGGTGGTGGTGGTGTTGGGACAGGCTGCTGAGCGGGTGTGGGTGTGAAAGTGGAAGCAGGCTGAGTGTGTGTGGAAGTGGGGGTGGGAACCTGCTGGGTGGGTGGCGGTACGCGGGGGAGACGCTCCAGGACCTGGGTAAGACAGTAGTGAATATGTTGGAGCAGGTCAAAGCGGCCAGCCATCGCAGTGATGGTGGCGGACAGGGTCCGAAGGTCGCCTCTGAGGCCACTCACCGCCCCCTCGAGAGCACGAATGCTCTGAAGTACAGTGTCGGGGGGAGGTGGTGCAGAGGGACGCACCGATCGGGGCTGTGCAGGTCGGGGCTAGTGTACTCTGGTGGCGTAGGTGACGGGCTCAGCAGGCAAGGGAACAAAAGGAGCTGCACTCGCAAGTGTGGGCCTGGCCTCAGTGCGAGGCCGGGGCACCGGCTGGTGAGAAGTGGAGGCAGCAGCAACGAAAGAAGAATACAAAAGTGGCAACGAGGCGGCCGGAGAGGTCGGTGACACAGAAGTGTGGACAGACGCCACGACACTCTCAGAGAATACAGCAGCGGTGGAGACAGAGGCGAAGACTACGGTCTCCGCGGCGGTGGCAAAAGAGGGCTCTCCGCACTCAACTATAGTCGGCGGGCGCTCGGGTGGGGCAGAGGAAACGGGCTCGGCAGACAGAGGGCCAGTGGTGGTGGTGACAGGCGTGGAAGTAGTGGAAGTGGGCTCAGCAAAGGTACTCCCGACACCGACAGAGGTGTGGACAGATGTGTCTGGAGTAGCGGAAATATCAAGGATAGGCTGAGGGTCCACGGGGTCAACAGGGGCAGCAGGCGCAGCAGGTGCAACAGGGTCTGCGGGGGCAGCGTGGGCAGCGTGAGCCTGCTCGGCCTCCTCGGCCTCGAGCACGTATGCGGCTGGGATCAGAACATCCATCACAGGGAGCCAGTCCACCTGGGCCGGTGCAATCTGAGTTCGAGCTGGGCTCGGAAGAATCATGTAATCGGCACCGTAAGGGCCGTGCAGCCAGACCCAGTGTCGCTCACCGTGCAGACGCAGCATCTTCATCCGGGCCATAACATCAATCGACAGAGAAGTGGGGCCCGGTGCTCATCGCAGGTCATCAGGGAAGTCCTCGCCGGTCATAAGGGCGAGCAAGGTGATCAGGCCGCTGCAGCATATCGGTGAGCGAGCGCCCACCGATAGGATGATGCGGTCTAAAAACCAAGCCGCGACATCATTCACGACGGCGGGGACCAACTCATCGCTCTCCCTAGATAGAGCTCTGGGCCGTGTCATCGCGTAGAGCATATAGAGCTCCGGCGTGGACATCGTACCCGGCTTATATCTGGCCAAAAAGGTCGTCGCCATAAGGCGCTGAGCTATACGGAGGCAGGGATGGACAATGGCCGAGGCCTTGGCCCTACTAGGGTCAAAGGCAGCGTGAAGACCCGTAATCCGGGCCCAGAAGGCACCGGCATCGAAGGAAGGTGGGGGGATATGGGTGGGGGCGTAACCTCGATCGGCCCCGGGGACGTCGGGCCACAAGAAGAAAGCTCTCATCATACCGAGAGTGACCTGGCACTCCTGGTCCATGAACCGAAACGAGCATCCCTCGTCGGTCCGGGCGATCGAACTAAGTACATCAAGTGTCGGGTGGATAAACGTGTCCGCCGACACCTGAAAGAAATCTCGCCAGCCCACGTTGTCGTACAACGTGAGCATCCCCTCTAGTACCCCCAGGCGTGCTAGGTCTGCAGGGTGTGCGAACCTGGAGGGTATGATCGAGCGCTGGGAGATACGCTCGAAAGCGACGCGGTGTGCGTCGTTCCGGAACGTGATCCCCAGCGGCCCGATAAGTGGAACCGGAGGTGGTGGCTGTGGAGCGGCAGGGAGTGGCTGTGCGGGCTCTGCAGGCTGTGCGGGGTGTTCGGGGCCTGCAGGCTGTGCTGGGTGGATGAGGTGTGTGGGAGAAGGCGGAGGAGAGTCCTCCACCTCGTGGGAGGGGCCGGCATCATCCGACCGCTTCCGCTTGGCGGAAGCTCTCCTCGACCTCGGCCGTGTCCGGGGCGGCATATGGGCCCCGAGCGCTCACCAGAAAGCGTGAAAAGTGCGGCGTGAGTAAAATAAAGGAAAGAATATACCACGACACGCCGCGAGTGAAAAGCAATGGAAGCGTGCGAAGACGACGCCTCCACACAGCCCAAATCAGTCCCTGGAAGCTCCCCTGGGCTCCCCTAAGCTCCCAAAAATAACCTGCGCATGAAACAGAGATATCAGCGAGTAATATTCAAAACGTATGGAGCATTAGGGGTATAATAGATAGAAATAGAAATTAATTTGGGTTTGGGGTTCGTTAAGCACATGGATCCTCGAAAAATACATAGAAAGAGGATAAATAGGCGAAAATGGGGTTACCGTAGTCGGCCGGAGCAGTGGCCGCCGCCGGCGACTCGGGCGAGGAGCGACGGCGGCTCGGTCGGCGGTGGGTGGCCAAGCGGCGGCGCGGGTCGACAGTCGGGCGAGTGAACGAGGGCAGCAAGCGAGGGAATGCGAAGGGTCGGGGCGCTGTGATTTTTTCGTTTCGAAAAATGAGCCCGACCCTCGCCCCTATTTATAGTAAAAGTTACGACTCGGCCGAGTGACTGGGCCGCTCGGCCGAGTGAACTTTAAGTAAAAATTCCTCCTCGCTACGCTTCGGCCGAGTGGCCTTGCCACCCTCAGCCGAGTGGTGTAAGTCCATTTGGCCGAGTGGCTCAAGCTACTCGGCAAGACTCGCCCTAGGAGCGTATCAGTTTTACTCGGCCGAGTGAATATATCTACTCGGCCGAGTAGCAGTTATACTGAAATCAGGAAAATAAACAGCGAGTTGGGTACAGCAGACTTCCCTCGTTCGTGGGCGGCTCGGCCGGACGAACTTGTGTACTCGGTCGAGTGACTAGTATGCTCGGCCGAGTGAGCCTTGTTTTCTGCCGTTTGTCTTCGTTTGGGCTCTAAACTCCGTTTTTCTTCCTCCAGTCGATTTCATCTTCCTCCTAAGTATCGAGCGCCTTCCTGGGGCGCTCCTCGTCGCCTTGTGCATCCTCCTAATGATGGGTACCTCGTTCTCCTCTCCTGTCAGGAAAAATAGGACCCGTTATCACAAGATTTTTGGGCGAACGACTCAAAACACTAAAAATTTCTAAAACAAAAATAAAAGAAAAGTGAAAATAAAGCAATAACCGTCGGGTTGCCTCCCGACAAGCGCTCTTTTAAGGTCGTGAGCTCGACCCCCTATGATTTTCAATTAATGCGGGATGTTTGGTGCATATGGGATGCACCCGTCAAACTTTCCGGGGAGAACTCTTGGATTCAGAAGTTACGGCGGCGTGTTCTCCGGCGGTGGTCTATCGTCTCAAATAGTGTTGGGGGGAGGCTCCCCCAAGCTAGTATTTGCTCCGGTCCTCGGTTTCACCGGTGACGCCGATTTCCGTATCGGCGGAGCTTTCTTCGGAGACTTCAATTTCGAGAGCTTGCAGAGCTCTCGAATCCTTGCGACATCAGCGTCGCCTTCATCAATCTCAGCGGAGAAGTCGGGGGAATCATTTATCTTCTCATCTTGGCCTAAATCTGGGCCCTCCTCGAAATCTTCATCGAATAGAGCGCCAATGGAGTGGGGGGTCGCCTCCTCAATTACCTTGTCAAGGAGGTCCATATAGTCTAGCTCCTCGTGGTAAGGCATGTGTTTCATAGCCTTAGGAATGTGAAGCTCCACCTCGATGTTGCCGACGTTCAATGTTAGGGTGCCTTCTCGCACGTCGACAATGACTCCGGCGGTGGCGAGGAACGGGCGTCCAAGTATGAATGACGTATCTTCCTCCTCCTTAACGTCCATGATCACGAAGTCACATGGTAAGCATATTCCCCCCGGGACTTGTAGCGGGATGTCCTCGGCGATTCCTACAGGCCTTGTTATCCGTCCATCGGCTAATTGTATCCGCATGTCGGTAGGTTTCAACTTCGTCCCGGTGTTTAGCCTTAGGAACATGGAGAGAGGCATGAGGCTTACACTAGCCCCTAAATCCACCAACGCCTTTTGTAGAGGGATGTCGCCCAAGGTGTAAGGAATTCGAAAACTCCCCAGGTCTTTGAATTTGGCCGGCTCCTTCTCTCTCTTGGTGAACCAAGAGCCCTCCTCGGCGAGCATAATCTTTTCCTTCCTCTTCCCCCCCCCCCCCCCCCCCCCCCCCCCCCGAAATCAAATCCTTTAAGAATTTAGCATATGTGGGGATTTCCGATGGCGTCGAGAAAAGGAATGTTGAGGCTAACTCCTCTCAGATACTCGAGAAATTTTGCTAGCCTTTTCTCCATTTTTGCTCTAGCAAGCCTCTGGGGGAATGGGACCGGTGGCATGAAGCGCCTCTCCTCAATCAATTGCTCCGCTCTAGATTTCTCCTTTTCTTGCGGCTCTTTCTCCCTCTCAACTTCAACTACCGGCTCGATCGGCTCTATATTCTCCTCCACGGGCTCCTCGGTAGGAATCATGGCGGGGGTGGTATCCTTCCCGCCTCTAGTAGTAACGGTAACCACGGCATTGATGTGGCCGGTGTTGCCCCGTGGGTTTTGCTCGGGTTGCGCCGGCAATTGTTGAGTATTCCGATTGAGCAACGCCAATTGCTCTGATATTTGCGCCACAACGGTTGTAAGGGAGTCTTGGCCCGCCTACAAGGAAGCATTGACCTTCTTTTGCTCAACCATAAACTCCTCCACTCTAGCTTCGAAGTCGGATCGTTGTTGAGCTTGTGGAGGGTTTTGATTTCTCCACCTTTGATTGTATCTGGGCGGCCTATAAGGTGGAACTTGTTGCTTCGGTTGGAAATTTTGTTGTGGAGGCCCCCTAGGCGGATAGTGTTGTTGTTGGGGTGGAGGTGGTTGAGCTTGTTGAGGTGGTTGCGACGGGTTCAAAGCTCTTTCATTGTTGGCATAAGAGAAACCGGGATGATTTCTTGCGGCCGGATTGGCCCAATATCCTTGGTTTCCCGCGACATATTGTACTTGCTCCAAGGATCCTTCTCCTTGCTCTCCTCCCAAATACATGGCTTGAGATTGGTCTTGCCAATCACACATTTGGTTCGTTGGTGCGGAGGTGGAAGGGGTTCCTTGGGGCTCCATGATAAACTTCTCCAGTCTCTCCACTACCTTGTGGAGAGAATCAAACTTGCTCGTAAGCTCCGCTACGGCCTTCGCCTCATAGATACTAGTTGGCTTCAAGGAGGACGTAGAGTGTCCTCGCTTATCGCCCCATTGTTGATTGTTTGAGGCCATCTCCTCAATTAGGGCCGTAGCTTCTTCGGGAGTCTTTGATAAGATAGCACCATTCGCCGTGGCATCAATAATTTGTTTGGTCCCCGGTTGGAGACCATTGTAGAAGCTATGAACTAGCTCCCAATCTTCAATGCTATGGTGCGGGCATTGATGCTGCAGATCTTTAAAACGCTCCCAAGCCTCATAGACCGTCTCTTGGGGTCCTTGCTTGAAGGACATAAGAGCGCTCCGAATCTTCACCGTCTTGGAGGGCGGATAGAACTTGTCAATGAATGCACTCGCCAACTCGTCCCAAGTGGTAAAGACTCCCTCAGCTTGCGTCCTCAACCAATAAAGTGCCTTGTCCTTTAGTGTGAAGGGGAAGAGACGCAGTCTGATGGCATCGATGGAGACCCCCGTCATCTGAAATGTGGCGCACTTCGACAAAAATAGCTGGATGTGGTAGTGGGGATTTTCATGGGCATTCCCATGAAATGGATCCTGCTGCATCAGAACCACTAGTCCAGTCTTCAGCTCAAAGTTCTTGTCAGCCGCCAACTCCGGCATGGCAATGGAAGAGGTCGTAGAAGAGGTCTTAGGCCGGAGCCTATCTCGAATAAAAATAATCCTCGCCATTCTTGCCGCTAATTGTTCCGCAGTTTCCGGGTTGGTCATAAACCTCCCTTCCTGATCTTGTCTCCTCTCCGCTCTGATTCTCCGCGCAGTACGCTCAATCTCGGGATCAAATAATATAGCTTCAGGGTCCGCCGTAGATCTCGTGTACATGCAATGAGAAAACAGAGTTTCAAAGAAATGATTAGTACAATGAAAGGGTCAGGTAAAAAATGAAATAAAAACAAAAAGAAAGAAAAAGCTAGGGTGGTAAGATCAAACACAATCGCCTCCCCGGCAATGGCGCCAAAAACTTGGTCGCTCCGGAATGTAACCCGAAGAACGGTTGTAGTTTTACCGCAAGCGCACGGTATAGCGGCGAGCGGGTTATCGAACACAGGGAGGACAAATGACCGTGCTTGCTCCAATCAACCTGGCTATTTAAGAACAGAAAAGAGAGAATTTGCCTTTGGCGATCCTGTCACAATCGTCAGACAAAGTACAAAGATATCAAATCAAATAAAGAACGTCTAGGGAATGGGGAATCCCCGCTACTCACCGTATCTCGTCAATGTGGTTCATTGGTATCAAAATTGCTAGAATAAAATTTTGGATGAACTAGTTGCAACTGAATGTAATACCTAGCTCACGCTCTCGCGCTGTTGCCAGTCTATAGCTATCCTAGGTTCGTGTCCAATCTCTTGCAAACCCTAGCCTAGGGAAGCTAGCATTAGGATCAACATCATCGTTCAATCGCGCCCCGAGCCCACTCTCGTGCAAACTCGGGCCACGACCTAGGTTGGGATAGTTCCTACCCGTCCAATCTCTTGCAAACGGGTATCGGCACGGAATTGCAACCGGAAACCCTAGTATCGGTCCAATCTCATGCAAACCGATACTACGGAAATTCGATTCCAACCCAATTCGGATTTCTAGGGTTTCCTATCGAATTGGGATCCAATCTCTTGCAAATCCCAATCGATATGAATACCTAGCCATCCGTAGTAAATTGATCCCAATCTAACCCTAATAGCAATTCTAGCAAAATTTCTACCAATTCATCACAAATCTGAAATTGGGCTCGTAGGGTTCATCCCCACGCCCCAAGACGTGGGGACTACTCACAATTCATAGCACAAACACAAAAATAATCAATGGAATTAATAAGAGAATTCATCACAATATTGAGATAAGCAATAAAAATAGTATTTTTAGAGGAGAGAGACACAAACCAATGGAGTTCTTCAAATAGTCCAACAAAAATCAACTTTTGTCTCCTCTCCCATCACAAGAATAAAGCTAAAAAGTTAATCTAAAAAGCTGCAAAAATCTAAGAGAAAAAGCTCTCTAACCTAGGGTAAAAACAGGGGTTAAATACCCCCCAAAATCGTCCAAAAACTGTGACCAAAATGCCCCTGCGCAGCCTAGGGTAAAAACAGGCAGCGCGTCGCACTCGGCCGAGTGACAAAAGTCGCTCGGCCGAGTGAGAAACCCTGTAAATTTCCAGTAAGTCTGGGTCTTCGGGGGTCTTCACTTCGGGAGTCGCTCGGCCGAGTGAGTTGTCGTCACTCGGCCGATGGCTTCTTGGTACTCGGGCGGTCGGCATTTGCCACTCGGCCAAGTGGGTCTTCTGAAGCTCAGGCAGACGAAAAACAGTAAGTTGGTGATTTTTGACATGCGTCGTCTGGGTGCCACTCG
Organism: Scilla litardierei; assembly: GCA_030789695.1. NCBI lineage: Eukaryota > Viridiplantae > Streptophyta > Magnoliopsida > Asparagales > Asparagaceae > Scilla > Scilla litardierei. The sequence continues at coordinate 70,737,513 of CM061134.1, read as the reverse complement.
GGCGGACGGGATCTCGTCACTCGGCCGATGTGGCTTCCGATGCTCAGCCGAGTGCACGTATGAAACGTATCTGATCTGGTCGGCCGAGCGGTGTCTTGCTGGTCGACCGAGTGACTTCTCCACTCGGCCGAGTGGGACACCAAAAATGCCCAAACAGCTTGTTTTGGCCTCCTCGTCGCTCCTGCGACGTCCTTTCTTCTTCTGCTCCTCTCGAACAGCAAAATACCCCTCGGGGAGGTCATCGGTGACACTCTGGAGTAGGCGTATCTCGAGATCACTCCAAATCGCTCCAAATCATTTGAAATTCGATGAAAACAAGAAATCGTGAAAAGCATCGCAATATCGTCGATATATCGTGAAAAACATGATTTGAGCGATCTAAATGGCATGCAAACATGCGGGAAAAAAGTGTAAAATAAGGAGTGATCAGCATCTTTGTGTATCAGAAGGTGACCTTGTCTGTAATGAAGGACGTCTTCTCCTCATCCTCCTTTGCCATCGGGATCTGGTTGTAACACGAGAATGCGTCCATAAAGCTCAGCAACTCATAGCCGGACGCCTGGTCGACTAGGTGGTCGATCCTTGGTAGCGGGAAGCTATCCTTCGGGCACACCTTATTGAGATCCGTAAAGTCGATGCACATGTGCCACTTCCCGCTGGCCTTCTTCACCAAGACGACGTTGGCCAGCCACTCCAGGTATCTCACCGACCGGATGAACTTGGCCTGGAGAAGCCGCTATACTTCTTCGCTGGCAGCCCTCATCTTCTCTCCTCCAGCGCTCCTCTTCTTTTGCCAGACCGACCGAGATTCCGGGTCCGCATTCAGCTTGTGGAAGATCACCGCAGGATCAACTACATGCATGTCCGAGGGCGACCATACGAATATGTCCACGTTCTCTCTGAGGAGGTGTTGGATATGGACGACATGTATACACCCATGAGGGGATGTATGAGGGTCTACGGACCTCAGATGTCGCGTGCATGAAAGCATGTGAGAAGGGAACCTTTTCATGTGTGAAAAGGACCACACGATAAGTGGAAAAAGTCACATTATAAGTGCATAAAGGCACTTGATAAGTGAATGAAGAAGAGGATAAGCAAGGGTGTTAATATAAGCTAATAAGCTTATATGTAGTTATTTCCTACAATAACTACCCCCAAAGCCTATAAATAGGACCCAAGGGTAAGGCATTTAAGGCTAATCCTTCATGCCATAGATTTGCATAAGGCAAACCTTTTCCTCTTCTCCCTTCCATCAAGTTCTTCTTCCAAATAGAGATTTAGATGGTGAAACACTGCTTCGATCCTCTGTGACGAAGTACCGACCGTTGTGACGAATCCAAGGGCAAAGTTCAGAGACTACAGCGCAGAGTACACTAACGTGAGTCCTCTCTCTTTCGATCCCCAACCATCTTGCGATGTGATCCTACATTGGTATCAGAGCCACACGGGTTCGTCCCGGTCTCATCGATGAACGAGACATTGTCTTTTACACGAATGAGTTTCCTACCATTATAGATATGGTAGGAGAGCATCATGACAGAGAGAACGCAACAGTTGTTCTTTTCACGTTAGGGTCTTCTGTCATTACAGATATGGCAGGAACTCTCCGTGACGGGAAGAACTGACCATTCATTCAAGTGTGTTATTTTTTTGGGCACACGGCCATTAAAACATAACCACTTTCTCGATGAACGGGTGTCTCATCGTAGAAGATGATGGTTACCAAAACTTCTCATCAGAGAAGAAGATTGCTATGGAAGGGCATGGTGCAATGCACCCCCCCTCCGCATTGAGGAGGGGGTTGGCTTCGGCCAATGACAACCAAGCGCACCCCCCCCCCCGAAGGGGGGGTGGACTCCACAAAGGGAAGGCCGACCGGCCATGGCCATGGCCGGCCCTGGCATCGGCCAGGGCGGCTGGCCAGGGCCACCCTAGCCTCGGCCAGGGCCATGGCCGGCCCTGGCCTCTGCCAGGGCCAAGGCCGGCCCTGGCCTCTGCCAGGGCAGAGGCCCTGGCCGAGGGGCCAGTGGCCCCTGGCCGAGGGGCCAGGGCCCCTGGCCGGCTCTGGTCAGCCCTGGCCTCGGACAGGGCAGAGGCCCTGGCCGAGGGGCCTGGGCCAAGGCCGCCCTGGCCTCGGCCAGGGCAGAGGCCCTGGCCAAGGGGCCAGGGCCCCTGGCCGGCCCCGGCCTCGCCAGGGCAGAGGCCCTGGCCGAGGGGCCAGGGCCATGGCCGGCCCCGGCCTCGGCCAGGGCAGAGGCCCTGGCCAAGGGGCCAGGGCCCTGGCCGGCCCCGGCCTCGGCCAAGGCAGAGGCCCTGGCCGAGGGGGCCAGGTCCCTGGCCGGCCCTAGCCTCGGCCAGGGCCTCGGCCAAGCCGAGGAGGCCGACCCTGGCCAAGCCAGGGCCGCCGTGCCCCGGCCTCGACCAAGGCCTTAGGATGGGGCCTGCATGGCCGGCCGCAGGATCCCTACAGGAGGGGGAATCCGGCCTTGGCACGGCCACGGTTCGACCCCGGCAGTGACTGGGGCAGGCCACTATCTCCCGCTGTAAAATACGTTTGCAAAATACGTTTTTCAAAATCGCTTTTCCGCTGCAAGTACTATAAGAGTACTATTGTTTGATAAGTGATGGGGAAATATTGAAAGTTGTTCTAGATGGTGATTGGAATCGTAATGATCTTTCTGATTCTAGGGCAACACCTTCAATATTTTTCGAAATTAACTTATCAAATGAAAATTTTTTGCAATGTTTTTGATCGAACTTGTTTTTATGTCTTTTGCAGCATTTTAAAGCTAAAATGTCTTCCGCTACTAAGAATATTGTCGCTGAGTTGAACAAAGGTGAAAAACTCAACGGCGATAATTACAAACTATGGTCCATGAAGATACACTATGTTCTAGAGGAGCAAGACGTGCTCGAAACTCTGAAGAATATAATGATTGAACCTGAGTTAGGCACTACGGCCCAACACAGAAGAGACAAGGAAGCTTTCGATGCTTGGTCTCGGAAGAACAAAATTGCTCGCATTACGTTGCTGTCAAGTATGGCCGACGACATAATGCAAATCTTCCGAGAACATGACCTAGCTATGGACATATGGTCCAAGCTGGAGGAGAAGTTTGGTGGCACCTCGGTGACCAAACTTCGCTCTTTAACTATAAAATTCGATTCGTACAAAAAACGTCCAAATCATTCCATGTGAATGCATCTACGAGACATGGCGAATCTTATTTCAGAGTTAAAGGATGCAGGTCATGTGCTCACTAATGAGCAACAAATCCAAGCGGTCATACGTTCCCTACCAATTGAATGGGAACAAATAAAGATGCATCTCACTCATAATGAGAGCATCAAGAATTTCAGCAATGTTTCTAAGCACCTGGAGTTAGAGGAAGAGCGGCTTGCGACCGCCAAGCCAAGTGCAGAAGTGCACATGGTTGCTAGTTCCTCGCACGGGGGAAAGAAACGTAAAAATCGCTCGAAGTATGATCATGAACATAAAAGGCAACCAGCGTCTACCAAGAAACCCAAACATAAGGGTGGGAACAAAAAATGGCACAAGAAGAAAGACTTAAAGAAGATCAAGTGCTTCAAGTGCAACAAGTTAGGTCACTTTGCCCGTTCTTGTACAGATGGAGATGACAAGGTAACTTGTAATAATACTAGTTACATATGTGTTTCTATTTCAATATTTCTTGTAGAATCTAATCCATTTTGGATAATTGATTCAGGTGTCACCGACCACATAGCCAGGAACAGACGGTCCTTTGTGGAGTATCACCGGATACCCCAAGGAACGAAGTGGATATATGTAGGAAACAACACACGTGTTGAAGTGAAAGGCGTTGGGACGTGCAAGCTCGTCTTGGACAACGGCCACACTATCTTAATTCATGATGTCCTCTTCGCTCCAGATATTCGAAGGAATATTATATCTGTGGTTGTATTAATGGGTCTTGGTTATAGTTGGTTCTTTCATAATTGTAATGTGGACCTATCTTGTAATAATTCTTTAATTGGTTCTGGGTATGTTTTTAAGGGATTCATTGTATTAAATACTATGTACGATTCCTCTAATTTTAATGAAAATTTCCTTGTTACAAATTCCTCGGTTTGTGAATCTGATGTAATTTGTTGGCACGCAAGGCTTGGTCACATTGGACCAACACGAATGGATAGACTTGCCAAACGTGGCCTTCTATCCAATGTTTCAAAGGTCGAAATGTCGACTTGCGAACATTGCCTTGTAGGGAAATCTTGTCGCAGGCCATTTGGAACCGGCACAAGGGCTGAGGTTCCATTACAACTTATCCATTCGGACATATGTGATCCGTTGAATGTCAAGACAAGACGCGGGAAGTCCTACTTCATCACTTTTATTGATGACTTCACCCGATTCGGACTTATCTATTTGATATCCCACAAAAATGAAGCATTAACCTGTTTTAAAAACTATATGAGTTTAGTGGAAAATCAATTAGATCGCAAGATTAAGGTCTTGCGAACCGATAGAGGCGGTGAATATCAATCAGCAAGTTTTAAGGAACTTTGTGATGAAAAGGGCATAGTCCATCAAGTAACTATGCCTTATACTCCACAACAAAATGGTGTTGCTGAAAGGAGGAATATGACTTTAATGGAAATGGTCCGTTCAATGATGGCGCAAGCTAACTTGCCAATCACCTTTTGGGGTGATGCATTATTGACGACTACTTTCATTTTGAACCGCGTACCCCTGAAATCAGTTAGCTCCACTCCTTATGAGTTGTCGAACCAAAGGTCTCCTGACTTAAGCATTTTAAAACCTTGGGGGTGTGCATCCTACGCACATATTTCCTCCCATAAGTACGGCAAACTTGGGCCAAGGGGGAGGAAATGTATCTTTATACGATACGCAAAAAACTCCAAAGGTTATGTTTTCATTGGTCAGGAAGACAATGGAGGACTGATTGAATTTGAGTCGAGGGATGTTACTTTCTTAGAAAATGCGTTTCCAAGACAGGGCGAGATAAGTCGGGACTTATCTCTATTTGAGATTTATGATCAAGAAGGATTACCTCATTCGAGTGGGAGAATTCTTGGTGAAGACGAAAATATGTTTCAACCTTCTCCAATGGATGATACGAATGATGCGAATCCTATTCCATATAGGAATAATGATCCAAGTGGGAGCAATTCTAATCACAGTCCAAGTGGGAGTAATATTAGAATTGATCCAAATTCGAGTCAACAAGGACTTGAAGAATCTCAAATACGACATAGTAGTCATACAAGGTTAACTCCTCTGAGATTTGAGGATGAATTCTCACAAACCTTTATGACTTTACTACAAGAAGATGACGAGCCTACTACTTTCAAACAAGCCGTATCATGCCCTGCAAAAGACAAATGGATGGAAGCGATGAAGGAGGAATTAGAATCCATGAAAATTAACCGAGTCTGGGACTTGGTTAACTTACCCAGAGGACGTAGAGCTATTGGGAACAAATGGGTTCTCAAGATCAAGCATAAGGCTGATGGCTCTATAGACAAATATAAAGCTCGCCTTGTCGCGAAAGGTTTTACGCAACAGGAAGGGATAGACTACGAAGAGACCTTCTCACCTGTTGTTCGTTTTACCTCGATTCGCTTGATTCTGGCTTTGGTAGCTTGCTTAGAGCTCGAATTACATCAAATGGATGTAAAGACTGTCTTTCTCAATGGAGAATTGGACGAGGAGATCTATATGGAACAACCAACAGGGTTTGTAAAAGAGGAAAACGAACATAAGGTTTGTAAACTTCCTAAGTCCATATATGGTCTTAAACAATCCTCGAGGCAATGGTATATACGATTTCAAGAAGTTGTCTTATCAAATGGTTTTACCATGCTTGATAAAAATAACTGTGTATATATCAAGAGGATCAAAAGCAAGTATGTTATTATGTCTCTATATGTAGATGACATTTTAATAGCTGGAAATGACAAGGGCTTTGTGATGGATATCAAGGCTTGGCTTTCATCAGTATTTGAGATGAAAGACATGGAAGAAGCCGCATATATCCTTGGAGTTAAGATTTCAAGGAATCGTTCGAAGAAACTTCTTTCTCTTTCACAAGATACTTATATAAAGAAGGTTCTAGAACGTTTTAATATGCAGGACTGTAAGTCCATTGATACTCCTATAAGTAAATGCGATAATTTATGTCTGAAAATGTGTCCAAAGAACCAAAAGGAAAAGGAAATTATGGAAAAAGTTCTATATTCCAGTGCAGTTGGTAGTCTTATGTACGCTATGATGTGTATAAGACCGGACATCTGTTTTACCGTTGGAATGGTAAGTCGTTACCAATCCAATCCAGGGTAAGCACACTGGAAAGCGGTTAAGAGGATAATGTGGTATCTTAAAGGGACTGCGGACTATGCTTTATGCTATCAAGGAAATACCTTGAGGCTCGAAGGCTACACTGATGCTGATTGGACGGGTGATCTCGATGAGTGACGATCGACCTCAGGACATGTTTTTCTACTCAGATCTGGTGCAATATCCTGGAGTAGCAAAAAAGCAATCCTGCATCGCACTTTCAACTATGGAAGCAGAATTTGTAGCATTTAGCATGGCGGTCCAAGAAGCTGTTTGGCTTAAGATTCTTAGACAAGCTAATTGATGCAAGTGACTCAGGTGATGTACCAATATACAGTGACAGTCAAGCATCTATAGCCTATGTCAAAGATCCAAAATTCCATTGTAAGACCAAACACATTGATCTCCGCTACAAATTTGCAAAAGACTATGATAAGAACAAGGAGGTAGACATTAGGTACATATCTACGCATGAGATGATAGCGGATCCGCTTACGAAGGCGATCCCCAGAGATGTGTTTTACAAACACTTATTATCTCAAGGATTGCGTAAGAGCTGAGTTGTATCAATGTATTCCCATGTCTATGAAAGATCAAATTTAATAAAAGAATAAGTTCTTTTCGACATTGCATATGAGTTTCTTGAAAATGTTTGTGTACATTTTAATCTCAGCTATATTTTCCAGTATGTCGGACAGATTGAGGTTGGCTCTCTCACATGAGCAACCGCCTTTATTCTATCAGACGTATAAAGATAAAGATAAGACCTGTTTAAAGTCAAAATCGTCAGACGGATGATTTAAAGTCATGACTTAAACAAAATGGTCGTATGAAAGATCTGCATCAGATGGATGCTTACAAAAGATCTAAGTGAATGTTTTCTTGTCTGTCTTATGCGGGATGTGGGTCCAGGAGATCAATGAGTAGTAAAAGGGACTCAAAGTCAGACATTGTGGTGTCTGGCCATCATCCTTACAACATCATTAAGATATACGCTCCCTGGGAAAAGAGTGATGTTGTAATACGTATTCATACTACGTATGCATTTGACCATTGGGTTAGCATAGTAATTGTGTTTACTATTATGTGAGACCCAAAGACCACATGGGTCTTGAATTTCTTACCTTATGAACTCTAATTGGTTCCTTTAGATTTGACTAGGTGATCGCTGTCTTAGCATGTTGCTTATGGACTATGATCAATTCGGTCCGGCGGGGCATGTTAGAAAAACGAGTCAAGTCAAGATCAAAAGGATCGCAAGAAGAGGAAGATTAATTTCATATTCACATTTGGACTTTAGAGATTCAAAGCTGGCCAGCCAATTGTAATCCAGATAGGATTCAATTGTTGAATATAAAGTATAAGAAATGTGAGGAAATAATCTAGGGTAAAGCATGCGTTGATCTACTCAACTTTGCACCTCAAGGAGTGTTGTGTATCTCTAACAAGTGCACAACAGTAGACTCTATGCGCATGATGGTCACACGGTCTATTTCTCAGTATGATAAACAGAAGAACTATTTCCTTACAATCCCCTCAAGTGTGAGTGGGATATGTTGGATATGGAGGACATGTATACACCCATGAGGGGATGTATGAGGGTCTACAGACCTCAGATGTCGCGTGCATGAAAGCATGTGCGAAGGGAACCTTTTCATGTGTGAAAAGGACCACTCGATAAGTGGAAAAAGTCACATTATAAGTGCATAAAGGCACTTGATAAGTGAATGAAGAAGAGGATAAGCAAGGGTGTTAATATAAGCTAATAAGCTTATATGTAGTTACTTCCTACAATAAATACCCCTAAAGCCTATAAATAGGACACAAGGGTAAGGCATTTAAGGCTAATCCTTCATGCCATAAGTTTGCATAAGGCAAACCTTTTCCTCTTCTCCCTTCCATCAAATTCTTCTTCCAAATAGAGATTTAGACGGTGAAACGCTACTTCAATCCTCTGTGATGAAGTACCGACCGTTGTGGCAAATCCAAGGGCGAAGTTCAGAGACTACAGCGTAGCGTACGCTAACATGAGTCCTCTCTCTTTCGATCCTCAACCATCTCGCGATGGGATCCTACAGGAGGTTGATGAGGTCTGCCCTCAGAGAGGCCGGGAGCTTCGTGCCGATAGAGACAGTCTTGCCCGCCTCCGCGGTCATTGGTAATTCTTCGACCTCCTCCGTGGGAGTTGGTCGCTGGTCGCAATAGTCCTCTCTCTCATCGAGGAGGTCGACCGATAAGGCCTGCTCCGGACCCTTATGCTTGGTCGACCCCACGTAGCAGCTACGGGATAGCTTCTGGCTCCTCCGCACCTGTCCCACCCTTGGCAGGGTCGGGAATTTAACCATCTGGAGAAGCTGGCTAGGGAGCGCTTTAATGGTCGTCATGTAAGGTCGCACTATGATCCCGTTGAACGCCGACGTAATGTCGACGACAACAAACTGCATCATGTGCGTGACGACCCTCGGCTCCTCCCTGAGCGACACTGGCAAGGTGATCACCCCGGCAATGGGAACCGAGTTGCCAGTGAAGTCGACGATGGATCCCGTGCAAATCCTTAAGTCCTCCTGCTTCAGCCCATATTCTCAACCGTCGACATGAACAAAATGTCACAGGAGCTTCCGGTGTCGATCAGGAGGAGGCTGATGATGGTCGTCCCGATCTGGGCTTCGATGATGATGGCGTGTCATGTGGCAGCTCAACTCCCTCCAGGTCGTATCAGTGAAAGTAATGGAAAGTCAAGCCACCCTTCTCCGCTTCGCACCGCCGCCCAGGTCCGTCGCCATCACCTGCCGTGCGTACACCTTCTTGCTTGATGACGACGCATCCCCTGAGGACGGTCCGCCGCAAATCACATCTATGCACATGACTGCCCTTGGTGGGGGAGGCTCTTTCCGCTCGTTGCTTGGGGGTGGGTCCGGTCTTTGCGCTTCTCACAGAGCTCTCTCTTCTCCAGTCGGCCTCTTGCCCTCGATGAAGCCCCCAAGGTGACCTGCTTGGATCAACCAGTCGATCTCCCTCTTCAGGGTGAAGCAATTGTTAGTATCATAGCCGTGATCCTGGTGGTAGCGACAATACTTCTGGAGATCTCTCCTCATCGGGTCCGACCTCAATTCTCTAGGTGGGTCCGGTAGTAGCCCTGCCCTTGTCATCGCGGCTAGCACCTCTATCATTGGGGCGTTGAGCTGCATGTATTGGGCCTGCAGGGGTCCCTCCAGCCTCGGGATCGCCCGCACGGGTTCTCTGGCGGGGGAGAACTCTCGCACCGGGCCAGGGCGATCTTGCGGGCGACGCCCCTCTGGGTCGCGTCTTGGCTAGGCTAGCTGGTCGCAGCCCCGGGGCATGTCTTCTTGCCTCGGCCTGGAGTTGGACCGAGGCTCGCTATGGGACGCCCCCGCCCGGACGACATGCTTCTTTGCACTGAGAGCCTCCTCGCTCAGCATGTACCTTTCCTCCTGAACGACTAGCGTGTCGTAGTCGGTAGGTGGGTCTCGGAGCAAGGACTTGTAGAGGCTTCGGTTCGTCAGTCCCGCCTTGAAGGCCATCATGACCACCTCATCTCCGCAGGCCACCACACCTAGCTTATCGTCCTGGAAGAGGCGCAAGTACTTCCCGATCATCTCCACTTTTACACCTTTTTTCTGCATATTTGCATGCCATTTCGGTTGCTCATATTGAGATTTTCACGATTATTCGATGATATTGTGTTACTTTTCACTATTTCTTGTTTTTGTCAGATTTCAGGAAATATGAGCAATTGGGAGCAAAAATGAGCTTAAAGGACTTGCACGCGTATCGGAGCATCGCTCATGGACTTATTGAGGACCTATCAGCGATAGAAGACGAGTGGAAGAAGAAAGAACGTCGTAGGAGCGACGAGGAAGCGAAATGATGAAGATTGGGCATTTTCAGCATGCCACTCGGCCGAGTGAAGGAGTCACTCGGCCGAGCAAAGAAGCCCGCTCGGCCGGCCAGATCGGACACGCAATTACTTGAAGATTAGCGTGCACTCGGCCGAGTAATGACATTCCACTCGTCCGAGTATGGAGATACCACTCGCCCGACTGTCACACGAATGACGGCATCCAAAAGACCAGACTTACTATAATCCGTCAGTCGACTACGAGCTCCGACTCGGCCGAGTACCAAAAGCCCCTCGGCCGAGTGACATTTGCCGCTCGACCGAGTGATGCCGAGGACACGCAGCGCCCAGATTTTCAGACAGCCTCCCACTCTTTTGAAATCTGTTATCATTCCAGCAATCAAAGTATTTTTCTCATATTTTTTATGGATAGTAGACTTCATGACGGTTCCAACGCCGCCAAGAACGCGCAAATCGGAGGTCGGATGAATCGTCTCCCCTACCTTCTGGATGATCGTGAAGAGGTAGTCCGTAGGCTTCTTCCTAGTACGCCCTGCCTGAAACTGCTGGCAAAATTTGTGAGATAACTCGCCAAAGCTCTCCCTCGAGGTGGGGACTCGACGGGTGGCGGGCTACTCGCGTTCATGCGTCGTTGGCCCAAGGTCGACATCTCCGGGATCTCCCGATTCTCCCCGTTCTGCCACCGGAGCCTTTTGCGCTCCGCGATGATGAAACGGAGCTGGTGACGAGCGGCTTCCTCATCAAGGCAGGTTTGCTGGGCGGCCTCGGCTGCTTCATCTAGGCGTCTTTGAGCCGTAGTCGCTTATTCCTAGTGCCTGCGCTGCCGCGCAGCCTCCACTACTTCGTCCAAGAGCCTTTCTTGGGCCGTTATCTCCTCGACGAGCCCTCTCTGCCCCACATTTTCATCGAACTGATGATGAAGATTTCGCCTCACGTTCGGGGGCTCAGAGGGGCCGGGGGGCGCTTCAGTCCTGGTCGCCGCGAAGCCGTCCATCATCTTCGTGAAGGCCTCGAAGCTTTGCTGTACAGCACAGACCGAGGCTTGGACAGTCTCGACCTCCGCCTCAGGGGGCGGATTAGTCGCGGGAGTCCTTAGGTGAGAATGTGATTTTTAGTCCATGGGGTCTTTACCGTGGTCGGGGTTTCGGTTAATGGGTATGGAGTTAGACATGGGTATGACCCTTCGTTCCCACAGACGGCGCCAATTGTTGCGGCGTAAAACTCGCGTACAATGGATTTATTTGTTAAGGGGAACCAAGGGCACAATGGTTAGGATTTTGATGTGATTAGTGTAGGCTATTTAACAGGTAATGAGTGTAGTGACGAGGCTGAGCGCACTACGAAGGCCGATCGCAGGATCGATTCCGTGGACTCTGTCCCATGACCGCACTGTCGGAGGTGGGAGTTGAGCGCGACCTGTGAAGACGAGCTCGCCTGCACAAAGATCAGCTTGTCAGAAAGGTCGGGTTGGGGTCCAACCCTTAGCCTCTCCGATGCCTAAGTTAGTATTAGGGATTAAAAGCGGGGGCTAGGCACGCAGGTCGGACTAAGAGTGAGTCGACCTTACGTGACGAGCTATCAGTTGTAGAAGAACAAAGATATGGAAGACCTTTGCTCTTATGTGTGAGTAATGAGATTTCAGAATTAATTTGCCAACCCCCTTTCCCGATGGAGGAGAAGGGTGTATTTATACCTGATGGAGGCGATTTGGTGAGGCTGACCTGGCGTGCTGACTCAACGTGCTGAGCTGGCCCATCTGTCAACGGAAGCTTCGGACGAGGATGTCAGGATCTGGAGTGTCATCCATGCTTTTGTCAGACGGCGCAACGGCCAGGGGTGCTTTTGTCAGGGTGTCAGAGCCGAAAGCACTAAGGGTCAGGGGGCGCAGCAGTCAGTGGGCACTTTGTCAGATTGTCGAGCGACGGAAGTGTCAGTGGAGTCCTTGTACTAGGTTGTTTGTCGTGTCTGACGTGCCAAAGAGTCGCCGGATTGTGTTTGAGGAGCGAGGCCGCAGATGGGTCGCTAGGTCGCTCCTGATTGATGACGAGCGATCCGGTCGTATGCCTTGCGAGCTACGCCCGGCGGACTCGGAGGGGAATGGGCGCGCAACCGGCAAGGATTGTGGCGGAGTGCGCCCCTCCCACTAGTCGAGGTGGAGTGCGCCTTTCCCCTAGTCGTGTTGGACTTTTAGGGTCGACAGGCGCCTAGCGGGCCCGGGGGAACAAATGAGCGGCCTACGAGGTTGGGGGGAAGAGCGCCGTGCCACTGGTCTAGGTGGCCTTCGTGAAGGTGGGGGCGAGCTGCCGAGTATCTGGCGGGCTTGGTTGGACGGTCGGACTATCACGATCTTTAGGTCGTAACACATATGCATAATATATGTTATATATATTATGTGATTGATTAAACATTTTATAATTTAAATGCGTTGGGGTTTTAGTAGGATTGGAACAGTTATATCCATATAGGTTATCTTGATCATGCTGGGGGTGACTACTCTTTTTACCCTAACAGTAGACAGAATCCCAAGGAGCATGAAAAGGTGAGGGGGGTGAAGATCATGTGTCAACGAGGAGGTCATCATTCAACCAGCTAGCTCAATTATATGCATCTCACTGCAGCATCCAAGGAAAAATCCAAACGTGCCCTAAATGACAGAAGCTAGAAGACAGGAAACCATCAGAACAAAAGGCTGGAAAGTCTTCAGACGGGGCCGCGGTTGGAAAGGGCGTTTTAAAGCCAAGTCACGGGCTGCACATTGCCTTCCCAGCTTGCTCAATAGTTAGCAGACAATTCGCTCGCCCCTCGGAATCATATGGCATTTCTCCTTCCCCCAAGACGTCACTTTAATCGATAGAAGATGACAGAACAAGTTGAGTTTATCTACTTATATTTGATTCTCAGGGGTTGGACTCATCTGATTCCCTCACACAGCTTCCTACTTTGGGGTATTTCCCCACACCCACCCACACCACTTTAGGCTCCCACGTTTTTTAAGTACTCATTTTTGTACTTTACATCTACCCTTTTATTCCTAAGGGTGTGTTTGGATTTGTATGAAAGAAAAGTGAAATGAAAATGAAAAAGAAAGAAAAGTGAAATGAAAATGAAATGAAATTCTCTTTTATTCTTTTTCTCGCTAAAAATATCAAAAAATTTAAGAGGTATGTTAGTCTCATAATAAAGTAAAAATTTGTTAGTTGTTCTAAATAATTCAGAAAGTTAGCAAATAATTTTACGAATTCTAACAAATAATTCTTTAACCCTAAAAATATCATGATTTGTAAATAATGTGATATTAAATAGTACATAAATAATTTACAAATTATATGAAAACGTTGGAAATAATTTGCAAGCTATTAGAAAAATTCGTGCATAATGCGCGAATTTTTCGAGCAAAACGCGAAAATTACACGAATTATTCGCTAATTTTTCGAACAAGTTCATGAATAAAAATATTTTAAATATTCACGATTTTCAAAAAAATTCCGAATTATTCACATACTATTTTGAAAAATTCGGGAAAAATTCTCAAATGTTGAATAATTTGCAAATTTTAAAGAATTCATGTGTAAAATTTTGATATTGATTCGTGATTTTTTTGAAAAATTCATTCATAATTTTTTGAAAAAATTCATGAATTATTCATGAATTCATTAAACATAGCTACTAATTATATTTGTTAAAAACACAAATGCATGAATGTGAGAATAGTTAGTTTTGCTTTCTTTTCCCTCATTTTCCTTGGGTTAAGAGGAGGAAAACTTGAAAGAAAAGTTTTACTATTTATTTTCCACTCTTTTCCTTCATTTTCTTTTTCTTTTCACTTTTCTTTCAAGCCAAACAATGGAAAATCACTTTCCTTCTTAATTTCTTTCCTTTTCCCACTAACCAAACACACCCTAAGGGTGTGTTTGGTTTGAAGGAAAAGGAAAGAAAAGGAAAGAAAGTTAGAAGGAAACATATTTTCCATTGTTTGGTTAGAAAGAAAAGCAAAAGGAAAAGGAAAAGGAAAGAAAATGAGAGAAAATTATACATTACAATTTTCCTTCTAATTTTCCCTCCTAACCCCTATGGAAAATGAGAGAAAGACATAAAAAATTTAAATTTGGGACTTATTTGAAGAGGAAAAGTTTGCAAGCCATCAAACTAACTCAAAATTATTTTTTTCCAATGCAATTTTCTATTTAACTTTCCCAACAACCAAACATCAAAATTGTTTTTCTCTCACTTTCCTCTTCTTTTTCTTTCACTTTCCTTTTCACTTTCTTTTTCTTTCTTTTATTTTACCCGAAACCAAACAGACCCTAAATTTCTCTTTTATTCTTTTTTTCGCTAAAAATATCAGTTTCTTCATCTTTGACTTAGGAAATGTCATAATTATATTAATTAATTGGTTATTGGATAGTTCTATAACTACACAAGATAGTTATGTGCAGAAATTGAAACTCCCACCATGTGGAAAGGCTATAAATAGGCCACCCTCTTGTTGGAAAAGGACACTTGAAGTAGAGAGCAATTACTTGCATTTAGTCTTTATTTTCTAAGAGAGAGTGCACTAAAAGAGTGAGTTTTCCAACCCAAATTTCCGCACCAAGCAAGAGAGTTTTAGGTTGTGGAAATCCGTAGATTTTCCATCATGTGATCATCTACAACAACCGGTGTCGAGAAACCTTGGTGTCCGATCCTTCTACTGCGTATTTAAGGTAATTGGTAAGTTCTCCTTTGGGATATCCAATCCCTTCATTGGTATCAGAGTCATTGGGTTTCTTCTCCCGTTGCAATCATTCTCTTGCTATATAAGAGAAGATTAAGTGTTAGTTTATTTGATTCTTTTAATTCATTTTAATTATATGTGATTATTATGATTTGTGGCTATATTGATAGCCCTCTCAACAAGTGAGAAAACGCAAAAAGAATCGTCAAAACCCGACTTAAAACGGCCAAGTTATGGCTGTTTGAAAAAACTGACTAAACCTGGAAACTGCCCAGTCGCCGATTAGCATGCTAACAAAAAAATGTTAATCGACTAATTTTTATTTTTAGACTAGTTTTTCATGAAAATTTTATTTTAAGACTGTGATTAGTAGACTAATAAAAGATGTTAGTCAACCATCTTTTATAATTATGATTTCATGTAATTTTAATTTTAGTTTGTGGCTTTACTCTATACGAGCCTAGCTTTAATGCTCTACTCGATAGAGACTAGCCTTAATAATAGGCTCTACTCTATATGAGATTTGGCCTGTTGGCTCTACTCTATAGAGATTAGCATTTTTTATTTGCGGCTCTACTCTATATGAGATTAGCTTAAATGCTCTACTCTGCAGAGACTAGCCTTAATTGTATTCTACACTGTGTGATATTGACATTCATGCATATAGGTTGAGTTGTATGGTCTTAAATTCAAAGATCCTACCGCCGCTCTGCCCACAGTCAACTAACATGTGAATGCATGACGTGGTCAAGTGATCTTTGCAAATACCATACCTATCTCAAATATATTGATTTGATGTTCGAGTATACTTTGCATAAGTTATTTGGATTAGTGGCATATTAGTTTAATCTTAGATAGTGATTAAGGAACATAGTGAACTTTCCGATTCTAGGACTTATTAATATGCCGCATTAATCCATTTGACGAGTGTTGTAGTATTCAATTTTTGTATGCTGGACATTAACGTCGTTCATGTTTCCTTCTTTGTAGAAATTTGTAATCAAAATGTCTCTTGCTGCTAAGAATATTGTCGTTGAACTTAACAAAGGAGAAAAGTTAAACGGTGACAATTACAAGATATGGAGCATGAAACTCCAGTATGTGCTCGAGAAACAAGAGGTCCTTCAGGTCTTAAACGTTATAATTGAAAAGCCTGAAATAGGTACCACGGCCCAACATAAGAGAGACCGTGAGGCATATGACTCTATGAAGAGGAAGAACTCAATCGCTCGCATAACATTGCTGAGTAGCATGGACGATAACATCATGCATGAGTTTTGTAAGTATGACCTTGCGAAGGACATATGGTCCTCGCTTAAGGCTAAGTTTGGAGACACTTTGATCACTAAACTAAGGTCTCTTACTATTAAGTTTGACATATACAAGAAGCGCCCAGATCACTCAATGAAAAAACATCTGAGGCACATGTTAAACTTGATTATAGAGTTGAAGGACGCCGGTCATACTTTGACCAATGAACAACAGGTTCAAGAGGTCATCTGTTCCTTACCCAATACATGGGAATAAATGAAGATGCATCTCATTCACAATGAGAGCATCAGGACCCTTGAAGATGTTTCATGCCCTCTCGAATTAGAGGTAGAGAGGCAAGAGGCCTCCAAGCCTATTGCAGAAGTGTACGTGGCAGGATCCAATTCTCATGAAGGATCCAAACGCGAGCATCGTGGGTGCAATGGAAAGGAACATGAAGAGCCTCCCAAGAAACTTAAGCATTACCAACATGGTCGGAAAAGGCATAACAAGAAGAGAAATATGGCCAAGATAAAGTGCTTCAAGTGCAACAAGTTTGGCCATATTGCTCGTAATTGTATTGAGCATGTATCTTATTATGATTTTTCTAAACTTTATGTATCTAGCTCTGTGTATTTGGCAGAATCTCATCCTTTGTGGATTGTAGACTCAGGTGCCACCGACCACATAGTGAGGGATCGTGAAGCCTTTGTAAATTTCCGACGAATTTTGCGCGGTGCAAAGTGGATTATGTAGGGAACAACTCAAGGGTTGAAGTGAAGGAGATTGGCACGTGCAAGTTAGTCTTGCATGGCGGCCGAAATTTACTCCTACATGATGTACTGTTTGCTCCAGATATTCGTCTAAATATCATATCTGTATTGGTATTGCTTAAATTTGATTTCGGTTGGAACTTTCATTGCAATAATGTAGACCTTTGTCTTGGTACTTCTTATTTCGGCTCAGCCAATGTAATAAATGGACTCTTTGTATTAGATACAATCTATGATTCTGATTGTAATATTAGTTTTTTCAATGATATCTACTTCACATGACTATACGAGTAATGTGAATTTATGGCACTATGGACTTGGTCACATCGGTCTAACTAGAATGAGTAGACTAGCCAAGGAAGGTTTATTAGCCGACATTTGGCAAAGTCGAAATGTCAACTTGTGAGCATTGTCTAGTAGGAAAGACTTCAAGGAAGCCATTTTGTATGGGAACGAGAGCCAACTATCCTTTGCACTTAATCCACTCCGATATATGTGGTCCCATGAATATAAGGGATAGGCATGGAGCGTCCTACTTCATCACATTCTAGACGAATTCACTCGGTTCGGATAGATCTACTTGATTTCTCACAAGTATAAAGTATTAAGTTGTTTCAAAAACTAGCTATATGACTTTAGTTGAGAATCAATTAGACCGAAAGATTAAAGTCTTAAGAACCGACCGAGCTAGAGAATACCTATCAACTCAATTCAAGGAGTTATGTGATGAAAATGGAATCATTCATCAGTTGAGTATTCCATATACTCCGCAACAAATGGTGTTGCAGAGAGAAGGAATAAAATAATACTTGAGATGGTTCGGTCAATGATGGCACACGCTAACTTGCCTATCACTTTTTGGGGGGGATGCATTATTGACTGCAACCTACATTCTCAATAGAGTGCCTACCAAGTCAGTTGAAACCACTCCATATGAGTTATGGACTGGTCGCAAGCCTAACCTAAATATCTTAAGACCTTGTGGTTGTGTAGCCTATGCACATGTTTCCTTCCATAAGTATGGAAAAATAGGTCCAATGGGAAGGAAATGTATCTTCATAAGATACTCAGAAACCTCAAAGAGATATGTCTTCATAGTTCAGGACAATGGTGGGAGTACAACTGAGTTTGAATCGAGGGATGTTACATTCTTAGAGGATGATTTTCCTAAGCAGTGAGAAATAGGACAAGACCTGTCCCTATTTGATATTGTGGATCAAATAGGATCACCTCATTCGAGTGAGAGGGATTTGGATGAGGAATTAATTCTTCATCCCAATAATAATCATATTCTCCACCTCATCTGAATGAAAATGCGAATGAAAATGATCTTGGTCCACGTGGGAGTCCATTGAGACTTAACCTAAGTGGTAGTCAGCCAAGCCCCGCTTTCCATTCTACCGGGAGCGAGGACGCGAGCGGGTCCGCGGTGTGCTTAAAACAAGGATGAGTACTTTTTTCTTTTAAATCTTTTTCCTTTTCTTCCTCCTTGGATTAAACACACTAAGCGTCTGTGTAAAAACTGTGGGTCCTTGCATGCAAATTTAAGAATCAACTCAAACAACATTATTACATATCCAGCGTACAGAATTTAAGATACATTTTGTGCCTAGTATGGCCAATACAAATAAACACAAATTACATTATTTCAAATATAAAGGTGCAGTCGCGAAGGTGGTCGTCTAATCTTCGGCGGGTAGGTGCTCCACGTACTCGTCAACCACTAGCTCGACTTCTGCTATAGTGTCTTCAGAGAACTCACTATCGATACCTGACAGACATTTCATAAAACAACAAAGTGAAATGTCTGTCAGCGAGGTTTATTCGGCAAGTTAATCTCCCAAAGCAAAACGTTAACTATTTTAATTAATCCAAGCTGAACTTAAAGACAAGCAATAAGTTTAATTTAAGGGAGTTAAAACAGTTAAGCATTCACAGTAATTTGCAACATGTAGCAATTTAATCATTAGATAGCAATTTGCAATATTATTAGCAACCTGTAACAATTTAACATTTGATAACAAAATTATGACGTTGTTAGCAACCTATAGAAGAAGAGGTTAGAACAATATTTAATAACAAGTCTATTCTATTGATAAGTGTATGTCCAATAGTACAAGAGATGACTAACATGCGCTATGTGACGGGAGCCAATCTGTGACGTTGCTCACCGACCCCATAGGGTGACGGTCAAGCTCTAACCTCCTTAAGTGTGAAGGTATTCAGTTGGATGCATCTAGTCACTCTGTAACACTTGTGATCATAGACTACCCCAATCTCATGGGTCAAGTCAAGTGCCGGGTCAAAATTATGTGTACTATCTATTTATATTGAAGTTCCATCTTCCATTCATTTATATTGAAGTTCCATCTTTCAGTCAGTCTATTCAGTTTATTTGTATCATATTAGATGTGTATGATGTCTCATTGGTCCATTCAATAATCTCAACCAATTTTACAGTTTTGTGATTTAGTTACACAATTATACAAAGTAAAGAAATGCACAATAATTTAAAAGACGAGCATAGAAAATGGTTTTGACTAAGACAATGAAGATAAATAAGTTTAAAATATTTTTCTAAGTCTAGTAAATATCTTTCAAGATCTTAAAATAATTAATGGGGATTTTTCTTAGTTTATACGACCCAAAAATTAATTAAAAACGAGAAAACGATTTTTCATTATATTTTTCAAAGATTTCTCTAGGGCAAACCATACGTCGAAATTCTTCCAACAAGGGGTTTAATTAGTACTACAACATATATTTTTCTCTTGCATCACTGTACGTGAAAATCTCATGATATGAATTTTAAAGCGAAATTAGCTTTATTGAGTTTTGCCTTTGAAAAATCATTGTGGGAGATGTACTTGCCTTTTAGAAATGAAACTAGCGCCAATAAGTCTGTTTCGTCATTTCGGATTTTCTAGGCCTTTCTGTGTATTTTTCTGGGGCATGTACAATTTACTATGAATTAAATCCAATAATATCATATTATAAATATTCATCAATACGTAAATACATATACATATACGTATAAAATACACTCCATCACCGTATCTCACCCACTTCTCTTTCTCACGCTCACAGCGAGATGGGGTTGGGCTTTCTGCTGGCGGTGGGGAGCGGGGCAGGGACGTCGCGGCGGTGCGGACGGGCTCCGGGCGGTGGAGGGATGGCGGGGCTGCCAGGGCGAGCTCGTCGGCGATGGTGGCAGAAGGGAAGAGGGCTGTGCTGCTGCTGCATTGCGTGGGGGCATTTTGCGGCAGTGTACGTCGGAGGAGGGGTCGGCAGGCGATGGCATCGGCGGTCAAGCAGCGGAGGCAGCGACGAGTGGGAGGCGGTGACAGAGGGAGCACGGCGATGGGCAGCAGCCTCCTGAGGCAAGGGGAGAGAGAGGACGTGGGGGTTAGCGTCGTCGGTGGAGCTGAGGGGCGTGGTCGCTGGTGGTGGACGTCAGTGACGGCCTTGTAAAGGGTGGCGGAAGAGGGATGAGATGGGAGGGCGCTGCCCACGTCGGAGTAGTACACGTCGGAGGAGAGGGCAGATGTGTGGTGGTGATGTTCCACCAGCAAGAGGAGTGATGTCGGGCTTGGACGATAGCTTCGAGCTCGTGAGGGTCGGGCATGGTTTCGTCGAAGGAGCTCGACCTGGTGGCCGTCGGGAAGAGGGGGTGACGCGTGGGCTAAAGGGGAGTGGTAGACGTGGGTTTCATGGTGTCTTGTGGGGAGTTCGGGCTTCGCCTGGGCAGAGGAGGGAGACAACGTCGGATGTGTGGAGGTGGAGGGAGCGGTGTGGGGAGGTCGACGAGGAGCAGCCTCGTCTGAGCTTGTGGTGCTCGACGTCGAGGCCTCGGGGAAGAGTAGAGAGGGGAGAGGCTTTACCGAAATGAGATAGGGGATGGGTTAAGCTATTGTTTGTAGGGATATGGGAGATTATGGGGGTTTAAATAATAAGCTATTAGTAATATTTTATTAAGAGAGTTTAATGTGGTAATTAATAAGTGGGTGGGGGTTTAGCCTAACCGCGTAAATTTGGGGTTAACGCTTAACACATGGGCTGTAGAATTTTAGGGGTTGGTGATGGTAATTAGGGTAATTAGAATAGTTAAATGGAAATTAAGTAAAAGTAATTAGCAATGTAATATCATTTTAATACAAAAATACCCATTAATCACATTATGACTCCGAAAAATTACGAAAATATAGCCACAGATTCATATCGACGCGAGGATCACTGATACGGAGTCCATTTCGAAGTTTGAGCTACGGAGATACGAGTTTTGGGCCAAAATGTTTAGGTCGCAGGTTTGCGGGTTCTAGGTCGATTTGACTTCAGAAAATTACGAAAATAATATGGGGAGTATAGATGACCATAGAATCACATCATAGAAGTCTGAACTCGTTTTGATAACGTTTATATAGAAAATTAATTGATACGGCTATATCAGTAATAATTAAGTATAAAATATTATATAAACTATTAAAACTTTTTGACGACACTTAAACTTACGAATACATGTTACAACTAGTATGATGATACGAAAATATTTTTTATATAATTGACTTGAAAAAATATTTTTTAATATATAACTCCAGACCAACTATTTTAAAATATCTTTAAAGTATAAAATACGTAGAATACAAAAATGCGTGTACTGATGAATACGGGTCGTCCCATCCTACCCTCATTAAAATAATTCCGTCCTCGGAATTTAGAAGTCTGATCATTGCCGAAGAAATTTAAACGGTCGAATGGAAGGCTTGATGAATGATTATGATAGAGGAAAATAAATTGTTAACAGCTTGAAATATAAAGTGTTATCATATCATCAAGAAAACAAGAGATGTTACTAATAAATATATACTATTAACATCACCATAGTTCCCGTAATTAGTCCCGAAACCAGTATCATCACAATAATTATCTCGACTTTTCAAGTAGCCAAAAGTTAATATGAGCTAATGGCGCTAAATGAAAATGATAGTTATTATACTAACATCTGTTCGAACTTGGAACCTGAGGTGATAAGCTAGTAGCAAGCTTATTCAACCCACATCAAAAGGAAGATCATAAAGTTTAAAGTTTCTATTCGTGCTAATTGTGACTAACAGGGCCTAGTCAAGTATGTTATCAATAATATACCATACAAAGACGTAACGATTAATCCATATGCATTCGTATTGTTACACCTAACCATCCAAGCACCAATGCCATCAATTTTCATAACACCCAACAACAAGCCAACACCTAGGACAACACCAAAAAACAAATACAAGACCAACTTTCAAGGACCATACTTATCGCTAACACTCCTTCCAGCAATACCCATAACATCCAACACCAAGCCAACACCAAAGCCGTTTTCCAAATCCAGGCACAATGTTGAGTATTGATTCCCCGAATTTGGTTTTGATGATGAACAAACATAAATATCGTGAACTAACTCTTTGTGAGCGCATTTATGGAGATCGTCGCCAAACTTCTATGAACATCAAAAGCGACGTCTCGAGACTTCTCAAAGCGCGTGATCGTATGCTTGAAGCTTCGTTGAAGCTCAAGGACCATTATTGAAGTCAAGAGATTCGAATCGAAGCATTTGAAGACGGTTCGTCAAGTTTTATTTATAGTCTTCTAGCTTCGTTTCGTAGAATGTTAAGCCTTGAGTAGGTCTTACGTTTTAATCTTCATAACGCTCATATCTTAGAGTTAGGATCTTATTAAAAGCCCATTGAAACTTTCCCGAAGCTTCGCGCTTCGTTTTACGGCTTTTTGTGCATGGTAGTTGGTTCAAGAAGAAGAACTAACCGACTAGAAGGCAATCTAGTCGGTCGGCAATGCTTCTTGAACCGACTAGAATGCCTTGACTAATTTCAGCTCATTCACTGTTTACAGTTAGTCGGTCCAAGAAGGTTCACCGACCGACTAGTTGTGCAACTAGTCGGTTTGGAATACTTCTTAGACCGACTAGTTCTGTGTTCAGTTTTTCTCCTGAGCTATTGTTTATCATTAGTCGGTCTAAAAACGTGTGTCGACCGACTAGTTGAGAAAATAGTCGGTTGGAATTTGTTCTCAGACCGACTAGTTCAACTTGATTTCAGCCTACACTATTTTGACTCTTAGTCGGTCAAAGAACACTCACCGACCGACTAGTTGTGAAACTAGTCAGTTGGCAAGTCTTCTTGGACCGACTAGTTCACTATCTTCTGAACTTCACCTTTTGGCTGTTCTTCAGTTAGTCGGTTCATGTTGAATCACCGACCGACTAGTTGATGAACTAGTCGGTCAGTGATCCTTCTTTGACCGACTAGTCTGCTTCAGAATAGAGCCGTTGGAGAATAAATGCCACGAATTTTGCTCTCTCTTTCCTCTATCCTATATATACTTGAAGGGCTGCTTTCATAGCATTCAAGGCTGATATTTATTGAAGTTTAGAGAATCAAAGAGAAGCATTAATTCTCATTTCCAAGCTCATTCATTTCACTCTTGAATCTCTCCCTCACTCTTATTTCAAAAGAGAGATTCATTAATTGTGAGCATTCCAAGCCAAGAGCTTGATTCTAGGTCACCAACATCTTCCTAGGCCTCCATAGCTGATCTACAATTTGGAGCTAGGGTTTGGTGCCCTCATCTTCCCCAAAATCCTCTTTGCCCTAAATCGTAAGTTGTACTCAAGGCATAGGGTTTTGTGGTAAGCATTTCTTATTTCATTCACTTTGATATTACAAGTGTTTTACTTTCGTTTGTGAGAGTTTGTTTGTGATCCCGGTTTGTGGGAGTCACAATTTCATTTGTGTATGATTTGATCTTGTAGAGGTTTTCTACAAGTATTTCATAGTGCGAATTTGAGTTAGAGGTTTCTAACTCAAGTATCCGGAGGGGATCCGGGTGTTTGGGACGTAGGATCACCGGGAACAAGTCAGGGAGACTTGG
Organism: Scilla litardierei; assembly: GCA_030789695.1. Classification (NCBI taxonomy): domain Eukaryota; kingdom Viridiplantae; phylum Streptophyta; class Magnoliopsida; order Asparagales; family Asparagaceae; genus Scilla; species Scilla litardierei. The sequence continues at coordinate 70,713,622 of CM061134.1, read as the reverse complement.
GTGGATCCGAACCCGTTATATCGTCTGTTTGCAATTGCATTTCTTTGTTGTCTATATTTACATTTCCGCATTGTTGGTTGAGTTTGCAAGATAATTAGGAATTATCTTCTTAATTATTTTAAAGTACTATTCACCCCCCCCCCCTCTAGTACTTGTTGATCGGCGCCTCGCTTGCGTCGCGGCGGCGCGGTGTCGTTTACCGCAAGTTTCACGGTTAGTGTAGGGTGCGAGAATAGCGAACTCAGGGAGGCGAGGTTGTGCTTGGGTCAGGTAGGACCTAAATCACCCCGAGGGGCGAGCTAGCCCGAATCGGTAGATGGTAGTCACGAAAGAAAATAAAAGGGTATGAACAAAAAGAAAGTAAACCCAGGACTTTGGTTTCCAACCCGACGAGAGACTCTCGCCGCATAAACTTGATCGGCGCCCCGCTTGCGTCGCGGCGGCGCGGTGTCGTTTACCACAAGTTTCACGGTTAGTGTAGGGTGCGGGAATATCGAACTCAGGGAGGCGAGGTTGTGCGTGGGTCAGGTAGGACCTAAATCACCCCGAGGGGCGAGCTAGCCCGAATCGGTAGATGGTAGTCACGAAAGGAAATAAAAGGGTATGAACAAAAAGAAAGTAAACCCTGGACTTTGGTTTCCAACCCGACGAGAGACTCTCGCCGATACGGCCTACGGGTATGGATAGCGATCGGGATTAGGGTCTAATGGTGAGACGTTGCCTCTGAAAGTGGTACCGGCGTCCCATGGGCCCGATATTCCGGTCGGTGCCCAGGATGATACACCGGACTTCCCGGATTCGATCAGTGGGCACTCCCGTGTCCATTAACACTGATCGATCCCAGGAGCACTAAGCCCGCAACGATATCTCCCAACGTCTCATCCTGCCGCTCCCGCGTGCTAGGATTCGGCGTCTACGCTAAGGGCGTGAGCTATGGCTAGGGAGTCAACCGCCAAGTTTATTCCCCCTTGGCCCAACGGTCAAAGGCGGTCTTTTTCCCGCCGATGACAATGAAACACCCCGCGTAACCGTTAGATTCATACTCCCTATCGATTTCCTAACCCTATGGACGCATCGGGAAGAGCCCCCGAAGGGGTTTCCACCAAAATCCCAGATTTGGGAACTACTCACAAAAATTCATGAAAAAGCGATCTAAATGAAATTTAACCGTTGAAATCATAATCGGACAATTGCAATGCGGAAGTAATGGAGTAATAAAGACAATACTAAAATTTTAGAAAGATATGAAAACTTACAAAAGAGTAACAATTACAGCCGTCACAAGGAAATAAAACAGTAGAAAAAACAACAGCTCCCGTTTCTAGAACCCTAGGGGTTCTATTTATAGATTTTCGCATCAACCGATCGGTTGACAAGTCAACCGATCGGTTGATCCGTTACAGATTAATAGCAGAAAACGGCGAGTTTTCACCCGATCTCATGAACCGGTCGGGTGAGTTCTTGAGTGACCGGTTGGATCTTGGAGCAGTCGGGTGAATCGATCGGTTCGACGTCCGTGTCTTCAGCTCTTCTTCTTCAGCTACAGATGAACTGATCGGGTGAGAGTCACCCGATCGGTTGGAATTCTGCTCGAAAAACAGAGAACAGCCCCCCCCCCCCCCCCCCCCCCCCCCCCCGCAGAACCGGTCTGCGAACCGGTCGGGTGACTTCTTTGTGAGCTGCGGCAGAGACCGGGTGGTGCACGCGTGCATCACCCGATCGGTTGAAGATGACCAACCGACCGGGTGAGGGGCTGAAAGATGAATTCTTCGACGTTTGACCCCCTGGATCACGCGTGACTTCTCCCGTTGCTCCGGGGACTTGGGATATCATCGTTAAACGTCCCCTACGTGGTCGAACCCCTGCAATCATGGATAAACAAAGAAAAGTGAAAGAAAACGGGAAAATATACGAAAACGAATAAGAGACGGCGGAAAAACACGGAGAAACACAAAAGAAAACGTGCGTGAATATATGAAATATAAACGCACGTCAAAATCCCCCAAGCTGAACTCTTCCTCGTCCTCGAGGAAGACGAGTGAGAGTAGGAGCTCGGAAGGGGAAAATAGGGAGGAAGAAAGAAAAAGAAAACTCTAAACCCTAGATCGTCCATCAGAGCCACCAAAATCAGAAACGACACACCAAGCAAGCAAACGCCAAATCACACCACTAAACCTAGGAAAGCGAGTCCAAATAAGTGTCGTGGGCCCACGCAGTGAAGCGCGAGTGAGCGTCGTTGTGTGCTAGCAAATGGTGATGCTTTCTACGATGTGCTATTATGCTCGATATACACAAATCCAAGATATGACCCAAAATATCGATCCGAATTGAAACAAGCGGCGAATATAAGTTCAAGCATGCATGAGAAGAGTTAGAATAGAAGCGTATCATGCATCGGGGACTCCACAACTAGGGTTAAGGAAATCACGCCACTATAGCCTAGATACTAGCTAAAGAGTTCCTAAGCCAAGTGTTTTCGATAACGACGGTGGTTGAGATGATGTGGAGAAGAACACTCGGTGCAAATTCTCGCCTTCCCTTTATTCTTGGCAAGTATGAAAAAATATTCACACGGAAATTTTTTTGGGTTTTGGGCATTTGTATTTTTTTGGATTTTTGGGCTATACACAATTTTTCTTTTCTTTTCTTTTTGGGTTTTTCTTTTCTTTTCTCCCTCTTTTTTTGGATTTTTGGGTTTTTGGCTATACACATGTGTACTCTCCCAAGTGGGAGAACGGTACACGACGAGGGGATTTGCACCAAGTAAAACAAAAAAGAAGTCGAAATCTAAACACTTGGGCAAAGGAAACTATTCTCGCTAAATAGAGCGTAGGCTAAATGGGTTATCCTAGTCCTTAGTTGTGGAATCCCGACGCATGCGAATTGAAGTATACGATATAAATATAGCATGCACATAGTGGAAACAAATACCGCATATTCAAATCGGAGCATGGTAATCTAGGGGTCATTCCTGGACAGGTATATAAAGTAAAATCACAAAGCAGAAGCACACCAAACGCTAGTCACGACACACGACTCACAAAAAGCTAAGTGGACCCGCGATGCGTGAAATGCAAGAGGACTCGAAATCCTAGGGTTAGTGAGTGTGATTATCGATGCAATGCTAGGTGTGTGTGACTTTGTGGCGATTCATCATAGGATTCATCTCTAGGAGAAAGAGCTAAAAGAGAAGAAAAGAAAAAAAATAAAAACACGATGAAAGCGATACAAGAAAAAGAAAAAGAAGGACTCAAACGACGCACGCAGTGCGACTCCCCCAAGCTAAAGTTTGCATTGCCCTCAATGCAATATGAGTAAGTACGGGAGGGCAATGAAAATGGGGGGGGAATACGCACTGACACAAAAAGAAATGAAAACGAGGAAAACACATAGATAAAATTGAAAAAGAAAGAAAGATCAAAATCAAAATCAAACAATAGGAAAATAAAAATAAAACCACACGACACGACACTCAAAAAATGAAAAACAAGCACACACACAAAAAATGAGAAAAACAAACAAAACACGACAGCACGCCAAAGTAGACGTCCCCCAAGCTAGACCAGAAAGTGCTAGCGAAATGATGTGATCGATGAACTGCAGAGATGTGCAAGGGGGAGTCAAAAACAAAAGAGGTGAAGTCAGAAAGCAGGAGGAGCTGAGTCCTCGTCCTCCTCGGAAGAGGGTGTGGATGGGTGGTCGGGGGAGGCTGGGGGTGTGCTGAGAAGTGGGGAAAGAGGCGAAGGAGTAGGGGCAGTGGTGGTGTGAACAATGGGAGGAGTGTCGGTGGTGGTGGGTGGTGGTGGTAGGAAGGCGATCAAGGCGGTGGTGAGAGGAATAGAAGTGGAGGAAGTAGATGCGGTGGTGACGGTAGTGGGAGGTGGTGGGAGGGATCTGGAGCGCACCGGCAATTTCCTCCGGCGCACGTATGGAGTGACGGAGGAGGAGTGAGGTAGCGTGGGTGTGGTGGAAGTGGTCGGGAGGGGTGAAGTGGATGCCGGGATGGGATGTGAAGAGGGAGGAGAGGAATGTGGTGAGTGGGGTGATGAATGTGGGGAAGTGTGGGTGGGTGGAGGAGAAGATCGCCGGGGTGGTGAAGGTGGAGGTGGTGAAGGTGGAGGTGGTCCGTGGATATGGGTAAGAAGGCGGAGAATGGCGGCCACATTCCTCTCAAGTGCGAGGAAACGTGGGTGAGTAAGAAAGGAGGATGGTGATGGGTCCGAGGAAGCAGAGGACATGGCGAGCTCACGAAGGGCAGCGACCTCCCTCTCAAGCCTCAAACGGGCAGATACCTAACGGCGACCAAAAGATGTAGACTGACGCGAGGCAGAGGTGGTGCCGCCAGGTAAGGTCGAAGAGGTGCCGGCGGCAGTGGTCATGCCGGCACAGGAGACAAGGCCAGAAATGGCCGCAAAGAGGTGCTCAGACGTGATCGGTCCCAGAGCAGAAACAGGACGACTCGGGCCAGCCCCTAAATCTCCCCCAGATGCAGGGATATCCTGCTCGCCTAAGTGGGCGGCAGGGGACGGTGGTCTGCGGGCGTCTGCGGGAAGGAAAGGAAGATTCAACCCCGCAAAGAAGTCGGGATCAGGTGGGAAAGTCCAATCTCCCACGAGAGCAATGGTCATGCGGGCGGGGTTGGGGAGAATGGTGTAAGGGGCTGGGGGTGGCCATAATTGAAAATGAAGCGGCCAGCCGAGTGGGGTCTAATCATGTGAATGTGCCGCAGGACGTCAATATCTAGACGTGATGGTCCTGCGGCAACGGGAAGATTATTGGGGAGGGGAATATTAAATTGGGGGTAAGAGCAAATGATAGTGATGATGCCCCCACAACAAAACTTTCCCTTACCGGTCCGGCTGATCTCGAGAAGCTTGTAAACAAGCCAATCACCGCCATGGATGGGGACGGTAGGGGCCCTGAAGCTAACTCCATCATCATCCCGGACATAAGGGAAAGTCATGGCCCAAAGGATAAAAAGGTCAGGGATAGTCACAGTGCCTGACTCGTCCCTAGGAAAGAATGCAGATGAAATGATCCTGTGGGCCAATCGAAACATGGGATGAATGATGGAGGAAGCCTTTGCCCTACCTCGGGGATATTCATGGATGAGTGTGAGGCGGAACCAGAATTGATCAACTTGAAATTCGGGCGTATACCCGTAGTGTCGGATGGAATCATCCCCAAGAATGGGGAAACCAAATATTTCATTAATCGTGTTCAGACTTGTGGTGACACTGCGGTTACGCACCCGAAATTTAACGATCGACCCGGACTCCAAAACGAGTGTAGAGAGAAATTCGAGGGTGAGTGCCGGGTAGGAAGTGGCGGATGCATTAAGGAAGGCCAACCATCCTAAGTTACCGAAAAGAGATTCGACCTCGGTAAAGACACCGAGATCGACAAGTGTTTGTGCGTGCGGGAACTTAGTAGATAGATGCCCTCGAGCATCAAGCCTACGGTAAAAATCTTTGTGCTCCTGGTTCCGAAAAATATACCCATGCGGGCCCAACATTGGGTCCACAGGGGGGACAATAGGCGGAGGAGGACCAAGTGTAAGTGCTCGTGTACGGGAAGGGGGCGTGTTTGTTTTCGTCTCTTTCGAGACGGCTCCTCTTCCCGCATAATTCCCTTCCCCTTATCCGTATCCCGAGCCATGTGTGAGTGTGTGAGCAAAAATGAGTGCAAAAACAGTGGATGCACACTAACACAAGCAAACGAGCAAACACAATTTATAGGGCAAATATATGAATATAAGCTTAGGAGCAAGTGTACCCAAGCGGAATGGCGGAGCTTGCTCGTAGATGTCCCCACATTGTTCAACGAGAGTAGCGTGGAGCCGCGGCGAACTCCTTCGGCAATAATTTTCGAAATGGGGATGGTTTTGGGAAAATTAGGTCAAACCCAAAATGAAAAAGGGGGGTGAGGGTGAAGATGATGGAAGGATTAATGGAGGAGGTGGAGAGAGGGAGTAATGGAGGAGTAGAGGGCGTGGGGGAGTGAAGATCGGTTGTTGGGGAAGAGGGGAAGGCGAAACGACGGCGAAATTTGCGATCGGGCGAGGGTGAAAACGAGCGGGTGTCGGGGGGTTTATATAGGGGTTTAAGTCGAACCGATCGGGTGACTTGTCACCCGATCGGTTGACGGTTAGGTCGAAAATCTTGCCGAAGAAATGCTACAGGCGAACCGGTCGGTTGATTTTTCAACCGACCGGTTGGCCGCTCCACTCATTTTCCCGAGAGCTTAGGGCTGCTCACCCGGTCGCGTCAACCGATCGCGCTCGAACTCAACCGATCGGTTGATATTCCCCAAAATTTCCCGAGAGTTCTCCCCAGCTCACCCGGTCTGCCACCCGGTCTCTTCATTACTCAACCGATCGGGTCATATGGGGACAGATCTCGGCATGTATCTGATACATCCCAACCGATCGGGTGAGTTGTCAACCGATCGGTTGGGGCTTGTTTCCTGCAAAAACCAATAGATTTGTTTAAGTCCCCGAACGGATGTTCTCGCGGCTGATTTTATTTATAAAAATAGATAAAATAAAGTAAAAGATAACGCTAAAAATTGGAGAAAAAGTTTAGAACATGGGTTGCCTCCCATGAAGCGCACTTGTTTAACGTCGTTGGCTCGACGCCCGCAAGAGATGCTCATGGTGGTTGATACGGGTGATGCCCGAAGTTCGGCATCTCTTCTTCATTGGAGCTGAAGGCACTTGGAGTAGTCAGCGGCTGGAAAAATACTTGCTCGACTACCCTCCCCTTGTTCTTGGGATCCGGGGGCTTTTCCTTGGTGTTGGCGCTTCCCGCCATCTTCTTCAGGATCCGGACCTCGTCTTTAGTGAGGTCCATGGGCTCTTTCCCCGTTCTCCTCGCAGGAGGAGTCTTGGGGAACCCGGGAGGGGTCGTTCTCGCTGCACTCAGTTTTCCAGCAGCTTCTTTGTCTTCGGGGCCGTCTCCATCTTCTGAATCTCCCAAGTCATCGGGGGGGTTTCTTAAGAGAATCTCCCAGGAGCTCTCTTCAACAGCCTTTTCTTCTTCCATCTCCAGCAGATTACACCGAGGGTCGTCTAGGGGATCGGGGTACTTCATGGATAACCCCAGATCAAATTCGACTTTTTCTCCGCCGACGTTTAGAGAAATTTTTCCGTTCTCCACATCTATTAGAACGCCAGCAGTGGCCATGAAAGGCCGTCCCAGGATGATGGGGGTGTGTGCGTCTTCAGGCATGTCCATGACTACAAAGTCCACGGGCACATGCACCCCTCTCACATTAACGGGGAGGTCATCCACAATTCCCACCGGATATTTGACCGACCGGTCAGCTAGTTGTAGGGTCATGCCGATGGTCTCCAAATCACCCATTCCTATCCTTTTGTACATCGACAAGGGCATCAAACTTACACTCGCTCCGAGATCGACGAGTGCACGATGAATCTTCACTGCCCCGATCGTGCAAGGAATGGAAAAGCTCCCCTGGTCTTTAAGTTTCGGCGGATTTTCCCTCTGGATAAGAGCGCTACACTCCGCTGTCAACACTACTTTCTCCTTTCTAGACCCTCTCGTCACCAAATCTTTCAAGAATTTTGCATAGGAGGGGATTGTTTCGATTGCTTATAGGAAGGGGATCTGCAAACTCAGGTCCTTGACCATGGCGAAGAACTTGCCATATTTCTCATCAATTTTTGCCTGATCCAACCGTTGTGGAAATGGCACAACGGGTTTATACACTTTCGGGCTCTCTTCCTCCTTCTTCTTATTCTCTTCTTCAGAGACTCCCTCCGGAGTCATAGGATTTGATGACGAAGCACCGGCGTCGTTTGATTTTTCGATCGGTTTCTCAACGACCGATGGTGCTTCCGGGTTGCTAGGGGGCACTCTAGTAGGAATTTGTGTCCCGCTTCTCAGAACGATAGCGGACACATTTGCGTGCTCGTGCACGAGTGCCGATGTTTGGGTTGCTCCCCTCGGGTTCACCTCCGGTTGTGGCGGTAATTAGTTTTGTGACCTTGCAAGGTTCGCCACTTGTAACCCCAGCTGGGTTACTTGGTCCGTGAGGGTCCGCTGACCCATTTCCAGCTTTTGGTTGATCCTCTCCTGGTTGGTAATATATTGAGTCAAGAGAGACTCAACCGGAGAGACGGCCCTCTGTTGGCCATACTGCTGATGCTGCTGGAACGGCTGCTGATTCCTGGGGGCGTAAGATTGTTGCTGAAATGGTTGCTGCTGTGGCCTAGCCGGCTGATAAGTTTATTGCTGCGGCTGCTGAGGCGGTGATGGCTGAAATGGTGGCCGGTAACTGAAGTTCGGGTGGTTCCGGTTGTTTGGAGAGTAGGCCGGGTTGGAATTTGTCCTTGGCGGATACGGCGCATTTCCCGTAGGGTTGTAAAATAGTGCGCTCGCCTGATCCAACGGTGGTGAGATTTCACCACCGTCGAATTCCCCAAAGAATTCGGACTCTACCGCAGAAATTTGCTGCGTACCGGCCCCACCGGCTCCTACCATTAGTGCGGAGATCTGGGTCGAAAGCAAGTCGAACTTGCTTGAAAGTTTGTCGACGGCCTCGACTCTGTGTATACCCTCGGATCTTGGTGTGGCTCTCTCGTCACACCACCGCTCATTGTTGGATGCCATATTTTCCAGAATATGTCTGGCATCTTCCTCGCTTCTAGACATGAAGGAACCCCCAGCCGCGACGTCCATAGAAGATTTCAGGTCATCCCTCAACCCATTGTAGAACAGATTAATAATCTACCACTTCGGAAGCTCATGGTGAGGGCATCTTCTTTGCACCTCTTTATATCTCGTCCAAGCTTCATGCAAGGACTCGTGGCTGGCCTGGGAGAAGGAGGAGATCTCACTCCTCAACTTCATGGTCTTCCCCGGAGGAAAGAACTTTGTCAGAAAAGCGTTGGAGAGCTTCTCCCAGGTGTTGAAAGTGTTGGGGTCCTTCCCCCTTAGCCATTGCTTGGCTTTGTCTCGCAAAGAGAAGGGGAACAGCTTCAGACGGATAGCCTCTGTCGTGACACCATTAATCCGGAAGGTGTCACACTTCTCCAAGAAGGAGTCTAGGTGCTCGATTGGGCTCTCCATGGGTGCATCCACAAACTGATCCTGCTGGATCCACGTCACCAATGACGGCTTCAGCTCAAAGCTTTGGGCCGTGATAGCTGGAGGACGGATGGCGGAAGTGGACTCGATAGATGGCATCGAGTACTCCAGCAGAGACTTTTGAGGCGGGGTGTTCTCCTCCATGGATTCGGGATCTTCTCTTCTTCGCTTCTCGGTGGCCAAACGCCTAAGGGTGGCGTTAATCTCTGGATCGAGGGGAATCAAGTCGTCAAGACTCCTTGAACTCCTGCGCATGAAAAACAACAAACACCCGTAAAGCGACAAGTGGAAAAAAACAGATAAAATAAGAAGAAAAAAAAAGAAAAAATAAAAAATAAAAATAAGGAAGAACAAAAAGAAAAAGAAAAAGAAGAATGCGAAAATTATCGCGAGGTAGGGATGTGAGCTAGACACGAGGGTTCAATAGATCCTAAAATAACAAGCATGTTGCCTCCCCGGCAACGGCGCCATAAACTTGACCGGCGCCCCGCTTGCATCGCGGCGGCGCGGTGTCGTTTACCGCAAGTTTCACGGTTAGTGTAGGGTGCAGGAATATCGAACTCAGGGAGGCGAGGTTGTGCTTGGGTCAGGTAGGACCTAAATCACCTTGAGGGGCGAGCTAGCCCGAATCGGTAGATGGTAGTCACGAAAGAAAATAAAAGGGTATGAACAAAAAGAAAGTAAACCCGGGACTTTGGTTTCCAACCCGACGAGAGACTCTCGCCGCATAAACTTGACCGGCGCCCCGCTTGCGTCGCGGCGTCGCGGTGTCGTTTACCGCAAGTTTCACGGTTAGTGTAGGGTGCGGGAATATCGAACTCAGGGAGGCGAGGTTATGCTTGGGTCAGGTAGGACCTAAATCACACCGAGGGGCGAGCTAGCCCGAATCGGTAGATGGTAGTCACGAAAGGAAATAAAAGGGTATGAACAAAAAGAAAGTAAACCCGGGACTTTGGTTTCCAACCCGACGAGAGACTCTCGCCGATACGGCCTACGGGTATGGATAGCGATCGGGATTAGGGTCTAATGGTGAGACGTTGCCTCTGAAAGTGGTACCGGCGTCCCATGGGCCCGATATTCCGGTCGGTGCCCAGGATGATACACCGGACTTCTCGGATTCGATCAGTGGGCACTCCCGTGTCCATTAACACTGATCGATCCCGGGAGCACTAAGCCCGCAACGATATCTCCCGACGTCTCATCCTGCCGCTCCCGCGTGCTAGGATTCGGCGTCTACGCTAAGGGCGTGAGCTATGGCTAGGGAGTCAACCGCCAAGTTTATTCCCCCTTGGCCCAACGGTCAAAGGCGGTCTTTTTCCCGCCGATGACAATGAAACACCCCGCGTAACCGTTAGATTCCTACTCCCTATCGATTTCCTAACCCTATGGACGCATCGGGAAGAGCCCCCGAAGGGGTTTCCACCAAAATCCCAGATTTGGGAACTACTCACAAAAATTCATGAAAAAGCGATCTAAATGAAATTTAACCGTTGAAATCATAATCGGACAATTGCAATGCGGAAGTAATGGAGTAATAAAGACAATACTAAAATTTTAGAAAGATCTGAAAACTTACAAAAGAGTAACAATTACAGCCGTCACAAGGAAATAAAACAGTAGAAAAAACAACAGCTCCCGTTTCTGGAACCCTAGGGGTTCTATTTATAGATTTTCGCATCAACCGATCGGTTGACAAGTCAACCGATCGGTTGATCCGTTACAGATTAATAGCAGAAAACGGCGAGTTTTCACCCGATCTCATGAACCGGTCGGGTGAGTTCTTGAGTGACCGGTTGGATCTTGGAGCAGTCGGGTGAATCGATCGGTTCGACGTCCGTGTCTTCAGCTCTTCTTCTTCAGCTACAGATGAACCGATCGGGTGAGAGTCACCCGATCGGTTGGAATTCTGCTCGAAAAACAGAGAACAGCCCCCGCAGAACCGGTCTGCGAACCGGTCGGGTGACTTCTTTGTGAGCTGCGGCAGAGACCGAGTGGTGTACGCGTGCATCACCCGATCGGTTGAAGATGACCAACAGACCGGGTGAGGGGCTGAAAGATGAATTTTTCGACGTTTGACCCCCTAGATCACGTGTGACTTCTCCCGTTGCTCCGGGGACTTGGGATATCATCGTTAAACGTCCCCTACGTGGTCGAACCCCTGCAATCATGGATAAACAAAGAAAAGTGAAAGAAAACGGGAAAATATACGAAAACGAATAAGAGACGGCGGAAAAACACGGTGAAACACAAAAGAAAACGTGCGTGAATATATGAAATATAAACGCACGTCACTTGTGCAGTAGCTTCGTAGGGCATTACATTAGGTATCAGAGCCAAGTACCTAGCTATGTCTTCCAACGACAACAAGACCGTACGTCCACCTTCAGACTACATCACCTTCAGGAACCGTGAAGGAGCTTCTTCGGTGATGGAAGGACACTCCTCGACGAGGCCTCCCTTCTTCAACGGTACCAACTACAGGTACTGAAAATGCCGGATGGAAACTTTCCTCCGGAGTGCTTCATTGTGGAGAGCCACATTGACGGAGTACGTCGAGCCCGAAGAAGAAGATTTCGTGAAGTGGACTACCACGGAGGTCGCCGCGGAGGTAAGCAATGCCAAGGCAATGAATGCCTTACAATGTGCTTTGGAGCCTGAGGACTTCAACAAGATATGCACATGTAAGAGTGCATATCAAATCTGGAACTCCCTCCTCATCTTGCATGAAGGAACGAGTAGGGTAAGAGACTCCAAACTCGTAGTTGTAAATAAAGATTACGAATTATTTCATATGCAACAGGGTGAGAAGATGAAGGAGTACTATGCTCGCTTCGTCGACATCACCAACGAGTTGGAGGCTCTTGGTAAGACCTACACCCAAAAGGAGAAAGTCTCGAAGATCATTGACGGACTTCCTTCTTGTTGGGAAAAACATACCTTCGCAATCGAGGAAGATAATGATATGAGTAAGTATACCGTTATTCAACTAATGGGTACCTTGATGTCTTATGAGGTACACAAGGATAGCAAACTAAAGTTGCAGGACAAGATGAAGTCCTACTTGAAGCAAGACGAGCCAAAGAAAAAGGCGATTGCGTTCAATGCCGCTCCATCCACATCTACATCTACCGATGATGAAGAATCGGAAGAAGAGTTAGACTTGGAATCCATTGCCCTCATGGCAAAGAAGTTCAACCGTTTCTTCCGGAAAGGTAATTTCAAGAACAAATCTAAATTTGGTTCTTCTAATACCTCCGCTCCTTTGTGCTTTTAATGCAACAAGCCAGGACACATGAAAGCGGATTGTCCTCAAAACAAACACAAGGAGGAGTGGAAGGCGCCAAAGTTCGACAAGTCCAAGAAGTACAAGAAAGGGTACAAGAAGGGACTTGTCGGGACATTCACCGACTCCGACGAGGACTCGTCAAGTGGAGAGTCGGATGATGAACAAGTGGAGCAAGCACACATGTGCTTCATGGCTAGAGAGGAGCATGATCAAGAGTCTTCCTCCGATGATAGCGAGGACGAAGGCGATGAGGTAACTATGGACGACCTTAGATTAGCTAACGAGAAAATTTGGTCTAAATATTCTAAATTAGTAAATAGATATACTAAGACCAAAGATGAGTTAGTTAGTCTCCAAACCTCGCCTAAACCTATCGTCATCAACAACGACACCGTTGTTGAAGACTTGAGAAATGAGATTGTAAATCTCAAATCTCAACTTGAGCATGTTCATATTGAGGATTCGGAGGAACACAAGATAGCGGATTTGACTTCTCAAAACTCAACTTTGAGTATTGAGAATGAGAATCTCAAATCTCGTGTTTATGTGCTCACATCGCAAGTATCCACTTTAGATGCTTCTATGTGTTCTCTCACCGAGAAATATGAGTGCACATTGGGCCGAATTAATAAATTCAATAAGGGTAAGGACTATTTGGATAAAATCCTAAATGACTTACTTCCGGCCAATCACCACATTGGCTTGGGGTATAAGATGGGAAATTCATCCAAATCGGCCACTACCTTTGTTAGGCCAACTTCCGATGCCTCAACGAGTGGGAGCAAACACTCTATTGGTAGTTCTTCTACCAATGGTGCTTCCACTTCGTACACACCCTCGTTTGGAAAGAAACCCACTTTGGGTGCACCTCCAAAGAAGGGTCATGCATTTATGTACACCAATACCATGCCACGTAGGAACACACATCCTACACCACATGTTCACACATATGATGATTTTTATGCACCACGTGCACACCAAGTGAGACACCCTCACGCACGTGTTCCTCCACATGCATATGTTCACCCACACCATCATATGAACAATTATCATCATGTACCATTTCATCATGTGCCATATGCCTATCCACGACATGCATCACATAAAAATCAACAACGCATGCATGCTCCCAATAGGAATAAAGCTCCCAAAATCTTCGCTATTTGGAGCCCAAAGGACACAAATATGCATGAAAAACAAGTTTACATGAATTCTTATTTCATGAATGTAGTGCATAATGATGACTATGTAGGGAAGTCTAAGTCCAATTGGACTTGGCTTCCAAAGGTCTAATCTTTAGGACCCAACGACCTTGGGTACCATGGAATGATAATTCTATCTTTAGGTACTCAAGAAAAAGAAACGGAGCAACAAATCCAAATTTAGCTCTAAGAATAATTGGATACTCGATAGCGGGTGTTCAAAACACATGACGGGTGATGCTCAATTGCTCTCCGGAGTGGTGCCCATTGCAAATGGGAACCGGGTAGTCTTTGGAGTCAATGAGAGCAGAACCATCATAGGTGTTGGTAAAGTGGGTAATTCTTCTAAACCACTAATAAGTGATGTTTACCTTGTTAAAGGATTAAACCACAATCTTATTTCAATAAGCCAACTTTGTGACAAAGGTTACAAAGTTAGCTTTGCGAAAGGAATGTGCCATATTTTGAATAAAAATACTAATGATGTATTATTCTCTGGCACACGCCATAAGGATATCTATATATTAGATCTTCCAAAATCACATGAACAATGTCTCATTGCCAACACAAGTGAACAACACTTATGGCATCGACGTTTTGGTCATGTGAACTTTGGAACACTTTTTAAGCTTTCCAAGTTAAATTCTATTAGAGGCTTTTCTAAGCTTGTCTTTCAAAAGAAAAGCTTTTGTGACTCGTGTCAACGAGGCAAGCTTCCAAAATCGTCCTTTAAAAATGAAGCAACTCTAGTTTTATGGATATGGACTTGTCATCGTCCATGATCACTACAAATATTGTGTTGGATATGGACTTCACTTGGGTAATGCTAGATATGGACTTGTCATCGTTGATGACTTTTCTAGATTTACTTGGGTATTTTCCTTAAGTAATAAAAATGATGCTTTTGAAAACTTCACAATATTTGTTAAGAAAGTACAAAATCTCATTGGAACCACCATTGTCACTATTCGTAGTGATCATGGAGGGGAATTTGAGATTGAGTCTTTCTCAACTTTTTGTGATGAAGTTGGTATTACTCACACATTTTCTTTCCCTCGCGCACCCCCTCAAAATGGTGTTGTTGAGAGAAAGAATAGGACGCTAGTGAAATGTGCTCGCACTATGCTTGATGATAGCCAACTTGGCCATCAATTTTGGGCGGAAGCAGTACATACTGCTTGCTATGTGTTTAATAGAATACTTTTGAGGCCCGGCACCAAACAAACTTGTTATGAATTGTTGTTTGGTAGATTGCCTCAAGTTAAACATTTTCGAGTTTTCGGCGCAAAATGTTTTATTAAGAACACGTATTGTAGTTTGGACAAGTTTGATCCGAGATCCGATGAGGGGATATTTGTTGGATATTCCTCCCGTAGCAAAGCCTGTCGGATATACAAAAAACGAACCTCAACGATCGAGGAATCACTTCATGTTTCATTTAATGAAGGTTTTGTCCCTACTAGAATTACTAATGATGATGACTCCATGGATGTCTTATGTGATTCTATTGGTAATTATAATTCTATTGATTCTATTGATACTAACCCTACTAATGAATCTTTTGAGAATGTTCCTAGTGATCAGGGAATTCCCAAACGGCTTCATACCGTTCGTGACCATCCCCATGAGCAAGTCATTGGCAACATCCTTGATAGTGTCAAGACGAGATTTCAAGTCAACTACTTTGCTCATTGTGCATTTGCCTCCTCGATAGAGCCAAAGAATATTAACGAAGCGTGCGAAGATAGTGCTTGGATCCTTGCCATGGAGGAGGAACTCATTCAATTCGAGAGGAATGAGGTTTGGGAGCTTGTTCCATTGCCTTCGAAGAACCACACCGTTATAGGAACGAAGTGGATTTTCAAGAACAAAACCGACGAAAACCAAATCGTCGTCCGGAACAAAGCTCGGTTAGTAGCTCAAGGCTACCAGCAAGAGGAAGGTATTGATTTCGAAGAATCCTTTGCTCCGGTAGCTAGATTAGAATCTATTAGATTATTGTTATCTTTTGCATGCCATAAAGATTTTAAACTCTTTCAAATGGATGTAAAAAGTGCGTTTTTAAACGGAGATGTTGTTGAGGAAGTTTATGTTTCTCAACCTCCGGGTTTTATAAATGAAAATTTTCCAAATCATGTTTTCAAACTTAAGAAAGCACTTTACGGTTTGAGACAAGCTCCTCGAGCTTGGTATGACCGTCTAAAGAATTTTCTTTTGGATTTGGGTTTTAAAAGGGGTGAAGTTGATTCTACATTATTTGTTAAGTATTCGAATAATGATATTATCTTAGTTCAAATTTACGTTGATGATATCATTTTCGGTGCTACTAACTTCACTCTTTGCGAAGAGTTTTCTAATGTTAAGCAGGATCAATTTGAGATGAGCCACATGGGTGAGCTCAAATATTTCTTAGGTCTCCAAATTCGCCAAATGAACGATGCAATCTTCATCCACCAAACCAAGTACACGGTGGAGTTGCTAAAGAGATTTGGAATGGAGAATGCCTCCGGGAAGAAGACTCCAATGAGCACGACTACGCATCTTGATAAGGATTCGGGCAGTAAAGATGTAGACATTCGTCTATATCGAGGTATGATAGGTAGTTTATTATATCTCACTGCTAGTAGGCCCGATATTATGTTTGTCGTATGTGTATGTGCTCGTTATCAGTCTCAACCTAAGGAATCTCACTTAGTAGCGGTAAAACGAATTTTCTGTTATTTAAGTTACACACTTGACTTCGGATTACTTTATCCAAAGTCTAGCACATATGAGTTAATCTCATATAGTGACGTAGATTATGCGGGATACAAATCCGACAGGAAAAGTACTAGTGGCACTTGCCATTTTATAGGAAATTCTCTTGTCTCTTGGTTTTCCAAGAAGCAAAATTCAGTATCACTTTCAACCACCGAGGCGGAATATATTGCCGTCGGTGCCGCGTGTGCTCAGGTTCTTTGGATGAGACACACTCTTAAAGACTTTGGTATAAATTGTGATACTTGCCCTATCATGGTGGACAACCAAAGTGCAATATGTCTCTCTAAGAATCTGGTACACCATTCCCGTTCTAAACACATAGATGTCCGTCACCATTTCTTAGATGATCATGTTGCTAAAAAGGACATCATTTTAGTGTACGTTGAAACCCAGAAGCAAATCGCCGATATTTTCACGAAACAACTCAAGGAAGACTCCTTTGTGCGGTTACGTCGAGAATTGGGGATTATGGGTGAATCCGAGCTTTAGGATTCATATGTTCAATAATCTTGCATGAAATTAAATTTCTTTATATATGCTCATGCTCGATGTGTTGAAATTTTCTGGAATTTTGGTTGAATTTTTGGAATTTATGCTCGATTTATTCATGAACGTCAAATTTAAGATTTTCGATGTTTAACGGGGTAGTATAATGTTATTTGAGAGTATTTCGATGTATCGTCCAAGTGCGATTAGGAGAGAACTCAAAATTTCTAATTTTCCAATTTTTGGACTCTCTTAGTCGGTCCAAGTTCATTGGCCGACCGACTAGATTCAGTTCTAGTCGGTCAGTGAATGAGCTTAGACCGACTAACTCAAGCCCTAAATTTGGCTTCAGTTACTGTTTGCACTTAGTCGGTTCAAGCTCATTGGCCGACCGACTAGATCGTCATCTAGTCGGTCAGCGCTTAAACTGTGACCGACTAATTACGTCGGGGACTGTTGTGTCTTTTCGCATTCTAGTCGATTAAATAAGCCCCGCACCGATTATAATCTATTCTAATCGGTGAAAACACTTCATATCTCAGCCTAAAACCCGCGACCCCCCGAAACCCTTCGACTTCCTCCGTTGATTTCGCCGTTTTCTGGCCATCTCCAACACTTGTCGTCGATCCCTAGCTGATCTTCCTCCTAGGTATCACTCTCCTCTAGCTTTTTACGGTTTGATCTCAGCTTCTAGGGTTAGGGTTTCTTCGTTTTTCGTTCGGCCTAGGGTTTGTTCTAGGGTTCTATTTCGACCGAGCTTTCGATCTCGTTTGTTTGCACGTGTCTCGTCTCGATTATGGCGAAGACACGCATTCCCATCGACCCCTCGCATCCGTCACCTATGACCGTCGAGTCTCCGTCTACGGACCCCCCGCAACCCAAACGCCGAGCTAAAACGACCCATCCTTTGTCTTCTTCGCCTCCTCTTAAGAAGAAGAGGACGACGACCGCTAAGCCTAGATCTCAGCCCAAGCCTAGGAAAGAGCTTGTGTCCCCAGCCTCATTTCGTGCACCCACTCCTCCCAGTGCTTCGGATTCCGACACCGAGTACATCCCCGAGTCCGAGCATACCGCTAGGGCTCCTATTCCTCCTCCTAGGTATAGCACTCGTCCGACGTCTAGTACTCGTCCTTCTAAGGGGAAGGCTCCTATGCTAGTGGACGGTGTAGATATATCGTTGTGTCGCGATTACCCTATGTGTCTCGTGGCTTACAACCGTATAGAGCACTGTCCTCTGTTATTGGAGCACTTCGTTCAGTTCTCCGACTTCTCTCACCTAGCCGATCTTCTTTCGTATAGCGGTCTCCTTGACTATCTTCGCCATGAACCCAAGGCGAACCCACACCCGTACCCCCGTCTAGTCAAGCTTTTCTACGCGAACCGTGTTCTGGGTCAGTATGACGAGACCCATTCCATTGAGACGACTGCCTTGGGGACACCGATTGTCCTCACGGCAGAAATCTTAGGGGATTTGATTGGTGTCTCCTCGTCTGGCCTCCTTCCTTCCGATATCTCTGTCGATGACATTTCTGACCTTGACCAGACCATGCTCTCCGAGATTTTCCATGTCATCCCTCCCGCCATGATTGGCGTCCCATCCAAATCTTTCAAGCCCAACGCTTGGGTCTTGAATCTTGTCTTGAAGTCGTGCCTCCTTCCGAAGTACGGCTCATCGAGCTTGCCATCCCAGCCATTTCTTAAGCTGATCTACGCTCTCTTCATGGGGAGCGAGATCAATTGGGCTAGGATTATTCTTAATAAGATGGATTCCTTCGAGTGTATTAGGAAGTCCACAAAGTCGGCTCACATCCCATACCCTTGCCTTCTGACACTAGTCTTCCGTCACTTCAAGGTCCCTCTCCCTCCTGATGACGAGCGTCCCCTTGGTCCTCCTCTGAATTTGACAGCCGTCAAGAAGTCTCTTGCGGCGCTTCGTCACGTTCAGAAGACGACCCCTTCAGCTTCTGCTTCAGCTTCAGCCCCTCCTCCTACTCCTACTCTTGCTGAGTTTGCCGTCTCTCTGAGACGTGTGGAGTCTCGTGTCTCTAGGTCTGAGGTGATGCTAGCTCGCATCTGTTCTCACCTGGGCATTGAGGTTCCTCCGTCTGTTTCTGATGATGAGGAGATGGATGAGGATGAGCTCTAGGAGCTCGTTGGTTCTGCTGCTCGTGCCCCAGAGCGTACGTTTACTCCTGCTGCTACTTCTGCTGGTGCCCTCGAGAGCACACCTGTTGCCACCATTCCTTCGGTGGATACTTCGTCTGGTGCTCCCGAGGCCACTCCCGTAGCGATTACTCCATCTGTGGACACTTCTGCTGACCCAGTGACCACCACCCCTCCTGTAGAGCCTACTGCTGCTGCTGACCCTGCCTCCACCTCCTGAACTTGCTTGGAGGACTCTCCCTATGCACTTTGGATGATATATCTTGTAGTGAGAGTTTGGGTAGGATAGTTTGGGTGGTTCTGATGTTTTGATGTATTTTTGGATGTTATATGATGTATTTTGATGTATACATGTTTTGATGATACACTTGTGTTGTATGCTCACTTTGATGTCCGTCGTGACATTTGTTGTATGATGTGCCCCGATCTGAGGATCGTTATTATGTATGTTGTCAGATGTATCCATTTTGTTATATATATATATACATCATGTTGACTTTCATTTCCATGTGCACATTATATATTTTGTCTGTCTCTGATGTTGACTTCGTCGTTCGATGAATTTCTTGATTAATTAGAAATTATTTCTATGAAAACATAGAATTGTTTTCCATGCACTAAATTCATCAAGAATGTTGGTATTGGAGAGTATATTCCATAACTCAATTCGTGAAATTAATTTGAGTTTTGATGATTTTATTTCTCGATTTTCGACTAAGGTCTCGTTGGCACGCTTTGATTTTGTTCGTATTTTCCTTTGGTGTCATTTGGACCGTGGTCGTATTCTACGACTCCCGTGCTTTTATTTGAAGCCATTGTTGTTGTCGTTGATCTCCTCTCACACCTTTTTGCTAATGCCAAAGGGGGAGAGAATTAATAATGACAATGTGCTAAATGATAATTTAAAGCAATTTTCCAAGAATCTAATTTGATATGTTAGATTCAGGGGGAGTTAAGATATAAAAATGGATTTAGATCCAAAATTTCGATAATTGGATTCACATTTTATACTTTCCTCGTCTGCTTGATGCGTATGATTATTATTTAATTTGGAATTAACGTATCATCAATGCAGGGGGAGTAAGTAAATTACATTTGAATCATTATTTTCGATTATTATTTATGTTGGTTTGTCATCACCAAAAAGGGGGAGAATGTTGAGTATTGATTCCCTGGATTTGGTTTTGATGATGAACAAACATAAATATCGTGAACTAACTCTTTGTGAGCGCAGTTATGGAGATCATCGCCAAACTTCTATGAACATCAAAAGCGACGTCTCAAGACTTCTCAAAGTGCGTGATCGTATGCTTGAAGCTTTGTTGAAGCTCAAGGACCATTATTGAAGTCAAGAGATTCGAATCGAAGCATTTGAAGACGGTTCGTCAAGTTTTATTTATAGTCTTCTAGCTTCGTTTCGTAGAATGTTAAGCTTTGAGTAGGTCTTACGTTTTAATCTTCATAACGCTCATATCTTAGAGCTAGGATCTTATTAAAAGCCCATTGAAACTTTCCCGAAGCTTCGCGCTTCGTTTTACGGCTTTTTGTGCATGTTAGTTGGTTCAAGAAGAAGAACCAACCGACTAGATGGCAATCTAGTCGGTCGGCAATGCTTCTTGAACCGACTAGAATGCCTTGACTAATTTCAGCTCATTCACTGTTTACAGTTAGTCTGTCCAAGAAGGTTCACCGACCGACTAGTTGTGCAACTTGTCGGTTTGGAATCCTTCTTAGACTGACTAGTTCTGTGTTCAGTTTTTCGCCTGAGCTACTGTTTATCATTAGTCGGTCTAAGAACGTTTGTCGACCGACTAGGTGAGAAACTAGTCGGTTGGAATTTGTTCTCAGACCGACTAGTTCAACTTGATTTCAGCCTATACTATTTTGACTCTTAGTCGGTCAAAAAACACTCACCGACCGACTAGTTGTGAAACTAGTCGGTTGGCAAGTCTTCTTGGACCGACTAGTTCACTATCTTCTGAACTTCACCTTTTGGCTGTTCTTCAGTTAGTCGGTTCATGTTGAATCACCGACCGACTAGTTGATGAACTAGTCGGTCAGTGATCCTTCTTTGACCGACTAGTCTGCTTCAGAATAGAGCCGTTGGAGCATTAAATGCCACAAATTTTGCTCTCTCTTTCCTCCATCCTATATATACTTGAAGGGCTGCTTTCATAGCATTCAAGGCTGATATTTATTGAAGTTTAGAGAATCAAAGAGAAGCATTAATTCTCATTTCGAAGCTCATTCATTTCACTCTTGAATCTCTCCCTCACTCTTATTTCAAAAGAGAGATTCATTGATTGTGAGCCTTCCAAGCCAAGAGCTTGATTCTAGGTCACCAACATCTTCCTAGGCCTCCATAGCTGATCTGCAACTTGGAGCTAGGGTTTGGTGCCCTCATCTTCCCCAAAATCCTCTTTGCCCTAAATCGTAAGTTATACTCAAGGCATAGGGTTTTGTGGTAAGCATTTCTTATTTCATTCACTTTGATATTACAAGTGTTTTACTCTCGGTTGTGAGAGTTTGTTTGTGATCCCGGTTTGTGGGAGTCACAATTTCATTTGTGTATGATTTGATCTTGTAGAGGTTTTCTACAAGTATTTCATAGTGCGAATTTGAGTTAGTGGTTTCTAACTCAAGTATCCGGAGGGGATCCGGGTGTTTGGGACGTAGGATCACCGGGAACAAGTCGGGGAGACTTGGGTGGATCCGAACCCGTTATATCGTCTGTTTGCGATTGCATTTCTCTGTTGTCTATATTTACATTTCCGCATTGTTGGTTGAGTTTGCAAGATAATTAGGAATTATCTTCTTAATTATTTTAAAGTACTATTCACCCCCCCCCCCCCCGCCCCTCTAGTACTTGTGCAGTAGCTTCGTAGGGCATTACACACAAGGCCGACATCCAACCTCAACACCTAAGGCCAATAGCATGACAATACTCATCTCCAATAATACCACTTGCCAACACCAAAGGTTGACATCCACATTTATCATCATTAACCCTAAACAAGTCAACGACCAAGAACCCACAGTCCAACAAACACGAAGGAGTGGGCCCAAGAAGAAACCAAAGCGAGACACCAATAGGGGTAAGACCCTGGGCAATGAGCTCAAAAGAAGCCGAAGGATCACAACATCCCAAGATCTCAGCCATACGCTGACAGTAAGGGTGGTGGCGAGGATCGTTGCTATACCCAAAAATCCCAAAAGTCCATAACGTTGGAGGGTCATCGGAGGTTGTCGATCCATGTCATGTGACGACGGCGACGGCTCAGTGGTGACGATGGGTGGTGTTGCAGAGCTCCGAGTGAGGCTGGAGGAGCTTGAGGCGAGATGGGATAGGCTCACGAAGGGAGAGACAGGGTGAAGGGGTGGGTGTCGTCGCGGTGGAGAGGAAGCCACGGGATGGGTTTGGTGAGGGAATAGAGGATGGGATTAAATGGGGCGTCGAAGTCGTCGATAGGGTAAGGTAGGGTAGGTGGGACCGGGGCTCGAGGAGAGGATGCGGACAAAAGGCAATAAAGAGTGAGAGATGGTAGGTGGGAAAAAGGTTCAACCCATGGAAAATCGGGTACAGGATGAAAGTAGTGTGTAGAAGTGAAATACAAGCTCAAAAAATGAAGAAGACGTATCTGTGATCGACCCCGGGCGTACACCCGGAAGAACGGTTGTAGTTTTACCGCAAGTGCACGGTGTAGCAGCGAGCGGGATATCGAACACAGGGAGGACGAATGACCGTGCTTGTTCCAATCACCCTGGCTATTCAAGAAGAAAGATTTGCCTTTGGCGATCCTGTCACAATCGTCAGACAAAGTGCGGAAATATCAAATCAAATAAAGAACGTCTAGGGAATGGGGAATCCCCGCTACTCACCGTATCTCATAAATGTGGTTCGTCGGTTTCAAAATTGCTAGATTGAGATTTTGGATGGACTAGTTGCAACTGAATGTAGAACCAAGCTCACGCTCTCGCGCTGTTGCCGGTCTATAGCTATCCTAGGTTTGGGTCCAATCTCTTGCAAACCCTAGCCTAGGAAAGCTAGCATTAGGGTCAACATCATCGTCCAATCGCGCACCGAGCCCAATCTCTTGCAAACCCGGCTCGCGATCTAGATTGGGATAGTTCCTACCCGTCCAATCTCTTGCAAACGGGTATTGGCACGGAATTGCAACCGGAAACCCTAGTATCGGTCCAATCTCTTGCAAACCGACACTACGGAAATTCGATTCCAACCCAATTCGGATTTCTAGGGTTTCCTATCGAATCGGGATCCAATCTCTTGCAAATCCCGATCGGTATGAACTCCTAGCTAACCGTAGTAAATTGATCCCAATCTAATCCCTAGATATCGATTCTAGCAAAATTTCTACTAATTCATCACAAATATGAAGTTGGGCTTGTAGGGTTCATCCCCACGCCCCAAGACGTGGCGACTACTCACAATTCATAGCAAGATCACAAAAATAATCAATGAAATAAGCAATAGAATTCATCACAATATTGAGATATGCAATAAAAATAGAATTTTTGGGGAAGAGAAAGACAAACCAATGGAGTTCTTCAATTAATCCAACAAAAATCAAACTTTGCCTCCTCTCCAATCTCAAGAATAAAACTAAAAAGCTAATCTAAAAAGCTGCAAAAAATCTAAGGAGAAGCTCTCTAAAACTAGGGTAAAAACAGGGGTTAAATAGCCCCCAAAATCGTCCAAAAACTGTGACCAAAATACCCCTGCGCAGCCTGTTTTCCGCAATTTTCGCTACAGGCAGCGCGTCGCACTCGGCCGAGTGACAAAAGTCGCTCGGCCGAGTGAGAAACCCTGTAATTTTCCAGTAAGTCGGGGCCTTCAGGGGTCTCTACTTCGGGGGCGGCTCGGCCGAGTGAGTTGTCTTCACTCGGCCGATGGCTTCATTGTACTCGGGCGGACGGGATTCTCCACTCGGCCGAGTGGGTCTTCTGAAGCTCAGGCAGCCGAAAAACAGAAACTTGGAGATTTTTGAAGGGCTTCGTCTGGGCGCCACTCGGGCGGACGTGGTCTCTTCACTCGGCCGATGTGGTCTCCGTCGCTCGGCCGAGTGCACATAGGAATCGTGTCTGATCTGGTCGGCCGAGCGGTGTCTCGCTGGTCGGCCGAGTGGGTCCTCCACTCGGCCGAGTGGGACACTAAACATGCCCAAACTGCTTGTTTTGGCCTCCTCGTCGCTCCTGCGACGTCCGTTCTTCTTCCGCTCCTCTCCAACAGCAAAATACCCCTCGGGGAGGTCGTCGGTGACCCTCTGGAGTAAGCGCATCTCGAGATCACTCCAAATCGCGCCAAATCACCTGAAATGCGACAAAAACAACAAATCGTGAAAAGCATCGCAATATCGTCGATATATCGTGAAAAACATGATTTGGGCGATCTAAATGGCATGCAAAAATGCGGGAAAAAAGGTGTAAAATAAGGAGTGATCAAAATCCCCCAAGCTTGCCTCTTACTCGTCCTCGAGGAAGATAAGTAAAAGGCGAACCCGGTGGAATTGGAAGACGAAAACGGCGAAAAATGAAAAATGAAAAAAAACGGAGAAGAATGGAAAACGAAATGAAAATAAAGAAGAGAGAAAGAAGCGAAGAGGTAAGCTACTAGATCATTTTCTCAGGACGGGGGTTTCACTTACTCATATAGCATGCACCGAATGAAAAACTCATGTCAAGAGATTTTATTTTGATATCATAGTATAATAGTGCAAATAGAAATGGAAAACCCACGAACAACGATATAATCATGAAAAACGGAATAATTTTAAAATTAACATCGTCTGAATCATTTAAAGCGGTATACAAATCACAGATCACACACTTTTCAATTGAATGCTTTCTATCAGGAGTATAAGAGTATCACACAATAGAATAGAGAGAATAGAAAAGTATGGATTTCATGAAATGAACGCTAGGCTTAGATTTCTGGATTTCGTAAAGCTAGAAATAATCTCACCGAGTATAGAATATTACTTAGCCTAGGTTGTCGTGCAACGTCAAGTAGTCACTCTCTCACACATCAATGGATCCCCTCCCCCAAGCTTATCTATAAGCGTGGTGACATAAAAAATATTCACATCCCCATTTTTATATAGCTCCAAAGGTAATAAGAAGAAAGAAGAAAGAAAGAAAGCAAGATGGGATCTTTTATTGAGGATTTTTCCTCTTTTCTCTTTTTTTTCTTCTTTTTTTTTTTTTTCAATATAAATATATACACAACGATCCCAACTCGAAGAGAGATAATGATGTACAAGAATGTTTTTCTCTCTTTTATTCTTTTTTTAGAGGATAAGAGATTTGGAGCTAGGAATTAGTAGCGGGGGAAATGCCATAAAATAGAATCGCTAAGGGGAGATTCACCAATGATTTTAAAAGTAGAGAAATGATGTTCAGGATTTGTGGAGAAAGAAATAGATATAACTCTCGGTTCACTCTATAAGACATGCACGACAACTTCAGCAGGGTAATCTAATCTACTCAGTTTCGATCACAAAAAAGCTAACTAATCCAGATTTATCATAGCTAACATCATTCAATCATCCTGAAGTGAAGTGTACAATTCATGCATATAGAAGTGATATAGGAAAAAGAAATCAGTACTCCAGATATAAGCATTCAATGCGTGAATCTTGGTGTGTTTTCTGTGATAGCATACATATGAATATTCAGACTCAGCTAATAATAGAATTTCATCCATTTTCATGTGGCAAAAGTGTGGGTTACTATCTCTAGATGCAAGGCAAGTCATAGCATATGATATCAGAAATAAAGTCTAAGACATGACAAATATAGCATGCATATAGAATAAGCTAAATCCAACGTCATCATCATCATAGAAAAGTCATCTCTAGCATGAGATGAAAAAGAAATAAAGATAAAGGGAAAAAAGAACTATTTACAATGCGGCACACAGAAAAAATAAGAAAAACGTGATGCATGGCAAAATGAAAGAAAAATGATGAAAAATAAGTGCAAAAGCGGAGAGTGGCGTGAAAAACTAAAAATAAAAGTGGCAAATCGAAAAAGAACGTGAGAACTCACTCCCCCAAGCTAAATGGCACAGTGTCCTCAATGTGCAAAGTGTGGCACACCGAGAGACAAGTAATGTGAGGGGAAGGTGAGGATGCATGCATGATGAAAAGAAAAAGAAAAAGAAAGATAAAGACATGAAAATATGATGCGGACATGATGCATGCACAGATAGGAGTGATATAGATATATAAGAGTGTCACCAAAAACGCTCCCTCTCTCCCAGAAAAGATATATAAATATATGGTCAAAATGGGAATCTCAAAATAAGTGAGGGGAGGGGGGGTGGGCAAAAGTGCAACAGGACCCAGCAGAAACGGGCAGCACAACGGCAGGAATAATCGATGGCATCAAGGGTGCCTAGGAAGGTGGTGCTGCACCGTCTCCGTCCTGAGGCGGAAGTGGTGGTGGTGGCTGGACAGGCCGCTGAGCGGGTGTGGGTGTGGAAGTGGTAGCAGGTCGAGTGTGTGTGGAAGTGTGGGCGGGAACCTGCTGGGTGGGTGTGGGTACGCGCGGGAGACGCTCCAGAACCTGGGTAAGACAGTAGTGAATCTGGGGGAGCAGGTCAAAGCGCCCAGCCATCGCAGAGACGGTGGAGGACAGAGTCCTAAGGTCGCCTCTGAGGCCACTCACCGCCCCCTCTAGAGCACGAATGCTCTGAAGTACAGTGTCGGGGGGAGGTGGTGCAGAGGGACGCACCGGTCGGGGTTGTGCAGGGCGTGGCTGGCGTACTCGAGTCGCGTATGTGACGGGCTCAGCGGGGAAGGGTACAAAAGGTGCTGCGCTCGCAAATGTGGGCCTGGCCTCAGTGCGAGGCCGGGGCACAGACTGGTGAGAAGTGGAGGCAGCAGCAGCGAAAGAAGAGTGCAAAAGTGGCAGCGAGGCGGCCAGAGAGGCGGTCAGTGGCACAGAAGTGTGGACAGACGCCACGACGCTCTCGGAAAATACAGCAGGGGTGGAGACAGGGGTGACTACCGCTGGGGTGGAAGTGTGTGGACCAAAAGGCGCGACCCCAGCGGAGATCATGCTAGCCATGGTCTCCACGACCGCGGCAAACGAGGGCTCTCCACTCTCAACAAAGGTCGGTGGGCGCTCGGGGAGTGCGGAGCAAAGAGGCTCGACGGACAGAGGGCCGGTGGTGGTGGTGGGAGTGGTGGTGACAGCCTCGGAAGTGGTGGAGGTGGTGGAAGTGGGCTCAGCTGAGGTACTCTCGACACCGACAGAGGTGTCAGGAGCAGCGGAAACGTCAGGTATAGGCTGAGGGGCCACGGGGTCAACAGGCTCGGCGGCAGGCTCGGCAGGGTATGCAACAGGGTCTGCGGGGGCAGCGTGGGCCTGCTCGGCCTCCTCGGCCTCGAGCACGTAAGCAGCGGGGATGAGAACATCCATCGCAGGGAGCCAGTCTGCCTGGGCTGGTGCAATCTGAGTCCGAGCTGGGCTCGGAAGAATCATGTAATCGGCCCCGTAAGGGCCGTGCAACCAGACCCAGTGACGCTCACCGTGCGGACGAAGCATCTTCATCCGGGGCATAACATCTATCGACAGAGAAGTGGGGCCCGGGACTCGTCACAAGTCGTCAGGGAAGTCCTCGCCGGTCATAAGGGCAAGCAAGGTGATCAGGCCGCCGCAGCATATCGGTGAGCGAGCGCCCACCGATACGATGATGCGGTCCAAAAACCAAGCCGCGACATCAATCACGACGGCGGGGACCAGCTCATCGCCATCCCTAGATAGAGCTCTGGGACGTGTCATCGCGTAGAGCATATAGAGCTCTGGCGTAGACATCGTGCCCGGCTCATATCTGGCCAAAAAGGTCGTCGCCATAAGGCGCTGAGCAATGCGGAGGCAGGGATGGACTATGGCCGAGGCCTTGGCCCTACTAGGGTCAAAGGCAGCGTGAAGACCCGTAATCCGGGCCCAGAAGGCACCGGCGTCGAAGGAAGGTGGGGGGATATGGGTGGGGCCGTAACCGCGATCGGCTCCGGGGACAGCGGGCCACGAGAAAAACGCTCTCATCATATCGAGAGTGACCTGGCACTCTCGATCCATGAACCGAAACGAGCATCCCTCGTCGGTCCGGGCGATCGAACTCAGAACCTCAAGTGTCGGGCGGGTGAACGTGTCCGCCGACACCTGGAAGAAGTCTCGCCAGCCCACGTTGTCGTACAACGTGAGCATCCCCTCTAGTACCCCCAGGCGTCCTAGGTCAGCGAGGTGTGCAAACCTGGAGGGTACGATCGAGCGCTGGGAGATACGGTCGAAGACGGCGCGGTGTGCGTCGTCTCGGAACGTAATCCCGAGCGGCCCGACCAGTGGAGCCGGAGGTGGTGGCTGTGCAGCGGCAGGGAGTGGCTGTGCGGGCTGTGGGTGCACTGCAGGCTGTGCGGGGTGTGCGGG
Organism: Scilla litardierei; assembly: GCA_030789695.1. NCBI lineage: Eukaryota > Viridiplantae > Streptophyta > Magnoliopsida > Asparagales > Asparagaceae > Scilla > Scilla litardierei. The sequence goes on along the minus strand of CM061134.1, from coordinate 70,685,165 downwards.
GCCTGCAGGCTGTGCTGGGTGGATGGGGTGTGTGGGAGACGGTGGAGGAGAGTCCTCCAACTCGTGGGAGGGGCCGGCATCATCCGACCGCTTCCGCTTGGCGGAAGCTCTCTTCGACCGCGGCCGTGTCCGGGGCGGCATATCGGCCCCGAGCGCGCTCCGAAAAGTGTAAAAAGTGCGGTGTGTGTAAAAGAGTGGAAGGAGTATACCCAGACACGCCGCGAGTGCTAAGCAATGGAGGCGTGCGAAGACAGCGCCTCCGCGAAGCCCGAATCAGTCCCAAGAAGCTCCCCTGGGCTCCCCTAAGCTCCCAAAATCAACCTGCGCATGAAACGGAGATATCAGCGGGTAATATTCAAAACGTATGGAGCATTAGGGGTATAACAGATAAATATAGAAATTGATTTGGGTAAGGGGTTCGTTAAGCACATGGATCCTCGAAAAATACACAAAAAGAGGCGAAAAAGGCGAAATAGGGGGTACCGGAGGTGGCCGGAGACACAGCCGCCGGCGGCGACTCGGGCGAGGCGTCGGCGGGTGCTCGGCCGGCGGTGGCGGGCCGAGCGGCGGCGTGGCAACGACGGTCGGGCGAGTAGGGGGTGCGAGCGGGCGAGGGAAGCTGAAAGGTCGGGGGTGCGAGCGGGCGATCGGATTTTAGCGTTTCGAAAAACGTGCCCCCCCGACCTCTTATATAGCAAAAGTTACGACTCGGCCGAGTGACTTGGCCACTCGGCCGAGTACGGTCAATAGAAAATTCCTCCCCGCTTACGCATCGGCCGAGTGGCCTTGCCAGCCTCGGCCGAGTGGAGTAAGTCCATTCGGCCGAGTGGCTCAAGCTACTCGGCATGACTCGCCCTAGGAGGGTATCCGTTTTACTCGGCCGAGTGGGAATATATACTCGGCCGAGTAGCAGTTATATTGAAATCAGGAAAATAAACAGAGAGTTGGGTACAGCAGACTTCCCTCGTTCGTGAGCGGCTCGGCCGGACGAACTTCTGTACTCGGCCGAGTGACTAGTATGCTCGGCCGAGTGAGCCTTGTGTTCTGCTGTTTGTCTTCGTTTGGGCTCTAAACTCCGTCTTTCTTCCTCCAGTCGATTCCATCTTCCTCCTAAGCGTCGAGCGCCTTCTTGGGGCGCTCCACGTCGTCGCGTTCATCCTCCTCATGATGGATCTACCTATCTCCTCTCCTGTCAAGAAAAATAGGACCCGTTATCACAAAATTTTTGGGCGAACGACTCAAAACACTAAAATTTTCTAAAACGAAAATAAAGAAAAAGTAAAAATAAAGCAAAAACCGTCGGGTTGCCTCCCGACAAGCGCTCGTTTAAGGTCGTGAGCTCGACCCCCTATAATTTTCAATCAATGTGGTATGTTTGGTGCATATGAGATGCACCTATCAAACTTTCCGGGGAGCGCGCTTGGATTTGGACGTGGCGGCGTGTTCTCCCTCGGTGGTCTCCCATCTTGAATAGTGTTGGGGGGAGGCTCCCCCAAGCTAGCATTTGCTCCGGTCAACGGCTTCACCGGTGATGCCGATTTCCGTGCCGGAGGAGCTTTCTTTGGAGACTTTAATTTCGAGAGCTTACAGAGCTCTCGAATCCTTGCGACATCAGTGTCGCCTTCATCATCTTCAGCGGAGAGGTCGGGGGAATCATCTTTCTTCTCATTTTGGCCTAAATCCGGGCCTTCCTCGAAATCTTCATCGAATAGAGCGCCAATAGAGTGGGGGATCGCCTCCTCAATTACCTCATCAAGGAGGTCCATGTAATCAAGCTCCTCGTGGTAAGGCATGTGCTTCATAGCCTTAAGAATGTGAAGCTCCACCTCGATGTTGCCGACGTTTAAAGTTAGCGTACCTTCGCGCACGTCGACGATGACTCCGGCGGTGGCGAGGAATGGGCGTCGAAGTATCAACGAAGTATCTCCCTCCTCCTTAACGTTCATGATCACGAAGTCACATGGCAAGCATATCCCCCCTGGGACTTGTAGCGGGATGTCTTCGGCGATCCCCACCGGCCTTGTTATCCGTCCATCGGCTAATTGAATGCGCATGCCGGTGGGTTTCAACTTTGTCCCGGTGTTTAGCCTTAAGAACATGGAGAGAGGCATGAGGCTCACACTAGCCCCTAGATCAACCAACGTCTTTTGAATAGGAACGCCGCCCAAGGTGCAAGGAATCCGAAAACTCCCCGGATCTTTAAATTTTGCCGGCTCCTTCTCTCTCTTGGTGAACCAAGAGCCCTCCTCGGCTAGCATGATCTTCTCCTTCCTCTTTCTCCCCGAAATCAAGTCCTTTAAGAATTTAGCATATGTGGGGATCTCCACGATGGCGTCGAGGAAGGGAATATTGAGGCTAACTCCTCTTAGATACTCGAGAAACTTCGCTAGCCTTTTCTCCATTTTCGCTCTAGCGAGCCTTTGGGGGAATGGGACCGGTGGCATGAAGCGCCTCTCCTCGATCAATTGCTCCGCTCTAGATTTCTCCTTTTCTTGTGGCTCCTTCTCCTTATCAACCTCAACTACCGGCTCAATTGGATCCAAGCTTTCCTCCATGGGCTCCTCGGTAGGAATCATAGCGGGGGAGGTATCCTTCCCGCCTCTAGTAGTAACGACAACTACGGCATTGATGTGGCCGGTGTTGCTCCGTGGGTTTTGCTCGGGTTGCGTCGGCAATCGTTGAGTGTTCCGATTGAGCAACGCCAATTGCTCCGATATTTGAGCCACAACTATATTAAGGGAGTCTTGCCCCGCCTTCAAGCTAGCATTGACCTTATTTTGCTCGACCATAAACGCCTCCACTCTAGCTTCGAAGTCGGATCGTTGTTGAGCTTGTGGAGGGTTTTGATTTTGATTCCTCCACCCTTGGTTGTATCCGGGCGGCCTATATGGTGGAACTTGTTGCTTCGGTTGGAAATTTTGTTGTGGAGGCCCCCTCGGCGGATAGTTTTGTTGTTGGGGTGGTGGTGGTCGAGCTTGTTGAGGTGGTTGTTGTGGCGGGTTCAAAGCTCCCTCATTGTTGGCGTAAGAGAATCCGGGATGATTTCTTGTGGCCGGATTGGCCCAATATCCTTGGTTCCCCGCAACATATTGTACTTGCTCCAAGGATCCTTCTCCTTGCTCTCCTCCCGAGTACATGGCTTGAGATTGGTCTTGCCAATCACACATTTGGTTGGTTGGAGCGGAGGTGGAAGGGCTTCCTTGGGGCTCCGTGATAAACTTCTCCAATCTCTCCACTACCTTGTGGAGTGAATCAAACTTGCTCGTAAGCTCCGCTACGGCCTTCGCCTCGTAGATGCTAGTTGGCTTTAAGGAGGACGTAGAGTGTCCTCGCTCATCGCCCCACTGTTGATTATTTGAGGCCATCTCCTCAATTAGGGCCGTAGCTTCCTCGGGAGTCTTTGACAAGATAGCACCATTCGCCGCGGCATCAATAATTTGTTTGGTCCCCGGTTGGAGACCATTGTAGAAGTTATGAACTAGCTCCCAATCTTCTATGCTGTGGTGCGGGCATTGATGATGCAAATCCTTAAAACGCTCCCAAGCCTCATAGAGCGTCTCCTGTGGTCCTTGCTTGAAGGACATGAGAGCGCTCCGGATCTTCACCGTCTTAGATGGCGGATAGAACTTGTCAATGAATGCACTCGCCAACTCGTCCCAAGTGGTGAAGACACCCTCAGCTTGCGTCCTCAACCAGTATAGTGCCTTGTCCTTTAGCGTGAAAGGGAAGAGACGCAGTCTGATGGCATCGATGGAGACCCCCGGCATCTGGAATGTGGCGCACTTCGACAAGAACAATTGGATGTGGTAGTGGGGATTTTCATGGGCATTCCCATGAAATGGATCCTGCTGCATCAGAACCACTAGTCCAGTCTTTAGCTCGAAGCTCTTGTCAGCCGCCAACCCCGGCATGGCAATGGATGAGGTGGTAGAAGAGGTCTTAGACCGAAGCCTATCTCGAATAGAAATTATCCTCGCCATCCTTGACGCCAATTGTTCAGGAGTTTCCGGGTTGGTCATAAACCGCCCTTCCGGATTTTGTCTCCTTTCCGCTCTAAGTCTCCGCGCGGTACGTTCGATCTCTGGATCAAACAATATAGCTTCAGGGTCCGCCGTAGATCTCGTGTACATGCACAGAGAAAACAGAGTTTCAAAGAGATGATTAGTACCGTGGAAGGGTTAGGTAAAAATAAAAAAAATGGAAATAATAATGATAATAATAAAAAATAAAAAAGGAAGTAGCTAGGGGTGGTAAGATCAAACGCAATCGCCTCCCCGGCAACGGCGCCAAAAACTTGATCGACCCCGGGCGTACACCCGGAAGAACGGTTGTAGTTTTACCGCAAGTGCACGGTGTAGCAGCGAGCGGGATATCGAACACAGGGAGGACGAATGACCGTGCTTGTTCCAATCACCCTGGCTATTCAAGAAGAAAGATTTGCCTTTGGCGATCCTATCACAATCGTCAGACAAAGTGCGGAAATATCAAATCAAATAAAGAACGTCTAGGGAATGGGGAATCCCCGCTACTCACCGTATCTCATAAATGTGGTTCGTCGGTTTCAAAATTGCTAGATTGAGATTTTGGGTGGACTAATTGCAACTGAATGTAGAACCAAGCTCACGCTCTCGCGATGTTGCCGGTCTATAGCTATCCTAGGTTTGGGCCCAATCTCTTGCAAATCCTAGCCTAGGAAAGCTAGCATTAGGGTCAACATCATCGTCCAATCGCGCACCGAGCCCAATCTCTTGCAAACCCGGCTCGCGATCTAGATTGGGATAGTTCCTACCCGTCCAATCTCTTGCAAACAGGTATTGGCACGGAATTGCAACCGGAAACCCTAGTATCGGTCCAATCTCTTGCAAACCGATACTACGGAAATTCGATTCCAACCCAATTCGGATTTCTAGGGTTTCCTATCGAATCGGGATCAAATCTCTTGCAAATCCCGATCGGTATGAACTCCTAGCTAACCGTAGTAAATTGATCCCAATCTAATCCCTAGATATCGATTCTAGCAAAAGTTCTACTAATTCATCACAAATATGAAGTTGGGCTTGTAGGGTTCATCCCCACGCCCCAAGACGTGGAGACTACTCACAATTCATAGCAAGATCACAAAAATAATCAATGAAATAAGCAATAGAATTCATCACAATATTGAGATATGCAATAAAAATAGAATTTTTGGGGAAGAGAAAGACAAACCAATGGAGTTCTTCAATTAATCCAACAAAAATCAAACTTTGCCTCCTCTCCAATCTCAAGAATAAAACTAAAAAGCTAATCTAAAAAGCTGCAAAAAATCTAAGGAGAAGCTCCCTAAAACTAGGGTAAAAACAGGGGTTAAATAGCCCCCAAAATCGTCCAAAAACTGTGACCAAAATACCCCTGTGCAGCCTGTTTTCCGCAATTTTCGCTACAGGCAGCGCGTCGCACTCGGCCGAGTGACAAAAGTCGCTCGGCCGAGTGAGAAACCCTGTAATTTTCCAGTAAGTCGGGGCCTTCAGGGGTCTCTACTTCGGGGGCGGCTCGGCCGAGTGAGTTGTCGTCACTCGGCCGATGGCTTCATTGTACTCGGGCGGACGGGATTCTCCACTCGGCCGAGTGGGTCTTCTGAAGCTCAGGCAGCCGAAAAACAGAAACTTGGAGATTTTTGAAGGGCTTCGTCTGGGCGCCACTCGGGCGGACGTGGTCTCTTCACTCGGCCGATGTGGTCTCCGTCGCTCGGCCGAGTGCACATAGGAGTCGTGTCTGCTCTGGTCGGCCGAGCGGTGTCTCTCTGGTCGGCCGAGTGGGTCCTCCACTCGGCCGAGTGGGACACTGAACATGCCCAATATGCTTATTTTGGCCTCCTCGTCGCTCCTGCGACGTCCATTCTTCTTCCGCTCCTCTCCAACAGCAAAATACCCCTCGGGGAGGTCGTCGGTGACCCTCTGGAGTAAGCGCATCTCGAGATCACTCCAAATCGTGCCAAATCACCTGAAATGCGACAAAAACAACAAATCGTGAAAAGCATCGCAATATCGTCGATATATCGTGAAAAACATGATTTGGGCGATCTAAATGGCATGCAAAAATACGGAAAAAAGGTGTAAAATAAGGAGTGATCAATCTGCATATACTTGTACGTCATGGTTTGGCTCTCGTTGTCGAACTCAAACTTCGGACGATCGAAGAAAAAAATTGAATGCTACGCTCTTTATAAAAGAGCATAGCCATAGTTTAGGTGAACTAAACGCGACTTGGAAGTAATCTAAGGATTCGTAGAACGATCGAAAGGTCATTATAAGGAGGACGATGGCGATGAAAGGAATGAACGGTTCTATCTTATGGAAGGTCACTCTAATTGTTATCAAGGAGGGTACTAGAATAAGATTCATCAAAATGGAACAAAATGGAACAAGAGATCCTAGTTGAGGGTTTAAGAGTTCGAAGAAGGTAATGAGGATCAATGGAAATGGATCGTTGCGACTTTTGTTATAAGAAACGATGTGAAACTTCCAAATCAAGAAGGGGGTATGCTACTAACAATACTTATAGTATGATAATGTATGCTAGTAATGATAATAAAGGTGTTGGGCATCAAATTCACGTAAAGGGAAAAGGTTCAGATATACCGATGATTACTAACTCTGCAGCCTCAGCTTCCCTAGTTGTCGTGATAGATGCTTGACACCTGGCCTGGGCCTGTTGGAATGCCTCTGCTGTGGAGCTAGGGGTGGCTTACGCTGTGCTGATCCAGAAACTCCTGTTATCGTAGTCGCTTTCTTGTAAATGTGGCGGGGCAGTTCCTGGTAGAGTTCTCAGATACTCCACAGATCAAACATTGATTTAGTAGTAGGCGACAGTTCTTCTTGATATGCCCCTTTCAGTTGCAATGGAAGCACACCATCGGGAATTGGTTGTAGACTGAAGATGCAGGCCTCTTAAAGTAGTCTTCATCGGTCAGAGGGTGTCTCCCGATGGTTCCATAGGATGCTTCATTTGAGATGCTTTACAGAGTTTGTCAACAGCCCCATGGAGATTTTGGCGTTGAATTTCCAGTATTTCTCTTATGACACCCAAGATGTTGTTGTCGGTGACGCCGTGAGTATTTGGTCGACCCGTCATACTTCAAGACAAACTGCAATGTAAGTTAGGTGAAAACAATATATTCTAGTTGTACACTTAGATATTAATGTCGTCTAAACCGATCTTAATGATTTTGCAAAAGCATGACCTGCATGGGCCACCACTAAAACATGTCACGCCCCGCTTTCCATTCTACCGGTAGTGAGGACGCGAGCGGGTCCGTGGTGTGCTTAAAATAAGGAGGAGTACTTTTTTCTTTTAAATCTTTTTTCTTTTCTTACTCCTTGGCTTAAACACACTAAGCGTCTGTGTAAAAACTGCAGGTCCTTGCATGCAAATTTAAGAAGCATCTCAAACAATATTATTACATATCCAGAGTACAGAATTTAAGATATTTTGGGCCTATCGTGGCCAATACAAATAAACACAAATTAAATTATTTCAAATATAAAGGCGCAGTCGCGAAGGTGGTCGTCTAATCTTCAGCGGGTAGGTACTCCACGTACTCCTTAAGCACTAGCTCGACTGCTGATGTAGTTTCTTCACAGAACTCACTATCGATACCTGACAGACATTTCGTAAAACAACAAAGTGAAATGTCTGTCAGCGAGGTTTACTCGGCAAGTTAATCTCCCAAAACAAAACGTTAAGTATTTTAATTAATCCAAACTGAATTTAAAGACAAGCAATAAGTTTAATTTAAGACGGTTATAACAGTTAAGCATTCACATCAATTTGCAACCTGCAGCAATTTAATCATTAGATATCAATTTGCAATACTATTATCAACCTGTAAAAATTTAACATTTAATAACAAAACTGTGACGTTGTTAGCAACTTGTAGAAGAAGAGGTTAAAACAATATTTAATATCCAGTCTATTCTAGTGATAAGTCCATGTCCAAGAGTACGAGAGATGACTAACATGTGCCCTGTAATGGTAGCCAATACGTGATGCTGCTAACCGACCACATAGGGCAACGGTCAAGCTCTAATCTCCTTAAGTATGAAGGTATTTGGTTGGGTGCATCCAGTCAACCCATAACACTTGTGATCATAGACTTCCACAATCCCACGGATCAATTCAAGTACCGGATCAAAAGTACGTGTACTATCTATTTATATTAAAGTTCCATCTTCCATTCATTTATATTGAAGTTCCATCTTCCATTCAGTCTATTCAGTTTATTTGCATCATATTAGATGCGTATGATGTCTCATCGGTCCATTCATAAATCTTAACCAATTTTACAGTTTTGTGATTTAGTTATGCAATTATACGAAGTATAGAAACACACAATAATTTAAAGAAACGAGCATAGAAAACGGTTTTGACTAAGCAAATGAGGACAAATGATTTTAAAATACTTTCTAAGGGTAGTAAATATCTTTCAAGATCTTAAAATAATTAATGGGGATTTTTCTTAATTTATACGACCCGATAACTAATTAAAACGAGAAAACGATTTTTCATTATATTTTTCAAAGATTTCTCTAGGGCAAACCATACGTCATAATTCTTCCAACAAGGAGTCAAAACGACTGTATTAATTAGCATTACAAAATATATTTTTCTCGTTTGTCAGTGTATGTGAAAATCTCATGATATGAATTTTAAAGTGAAAATAGCTTTATTGAGTTTTGCCTTTGAAAAATCATTGTGGGAGATGTACTTGCCTTTTGGCAATAAAACCAGCACCAATGAGTCTGTTTCGTTGTTTCGGATTTTCTGGGCCTTTTCGTGTATTTTTCTGGGGCCTGGACAATTTACTATGAATTAAATCTAATAATATCATATTATAAATATTTGTAAATATGTAAATACGTATACATATACGTATGAAATACACTCCCTCGCCATATCTCTCCCTCTTCTCTTTCTCACGCTCACAGCGAGAGGGGGCTGGGGTTTCCGCTGGCGACGGGGAGCGGGACAGGGATGGCGAGGCGGTGCGGATGGGCTCCGAGCGGTGGAGGGACGGCGGGGCTGTCAAGGCGAGCTTGTCGGCGATGGTGGCAGAAGGAAGAGGGATGTGCTGCTTCTGCGTTGCATGGGGGCGTTGGCGGCGATGTACGTCGAAGGAGGGGTCGGCGGGCGATGGGGTTGGCGGTGAAGCGACGGAGGCGGAGCGACAAGTGGGAGGCGGTGACAGAGGGAGCACGGCGGTGGGCAGCATCCTGCTGAGGCAATGGGAGAGGGAGGACGTGGGGGTTGGCGTCATCGGTGGAGCTGAGGGGCGTGGTCGTCGGTGGTGGACACCGACGACAGCCTTGTAGAGGGTAGCGGAAGAGGGAAGAGAGGGGAGGGCGTTGCCCACGACAGAGTGGTGCACGTCGGAGGAGCAGACAGATGTGTGGTGGCTATGTTCTGTCGGTGAGAAGAGTGGTGGCAGGCTTGGACGACAGCGTCGAGCTCTTGAGGGTCGGGCGTGGATTCGTCAAATGAGCTCGGCCTGGCGGCTGTCGGGAAGGAGGGGGTGACGCGTGGGCTAAGGGGGAGTAGCGGATGTAGGTTTCGTGGTGTCTTGTGGGGAGTTCGAACTTCGCCTGGGCGGAGGAGGGCGACGACGTCGAGTGTGTGGCGGTGGAGGGAGCGGTGTTGGGAGGTCGACGAGGGGCAGCCTCGTCTGTGCTTGTGGTGCTCAGCTTCGAGGCCTCGGGGAAGAGTAAAGAGGGGAGAGGCTTTGCCGAAATGAGATAGTGGATGGGTTAAGCTGCTGTTAGTAGGGAGATGGAGAGAGGAGATTATGTGGGTTTAAATAATAAGCTATTATTAATATTTTATTAAGAGATTTTAATGGGGTAATTAATAGGTGGGTGGGGGTTTAGCCTAACCATGGAAATTTGGGGCTAACGCTCAACACATGGGCTGCAAAATTTTAGGGGTTGGTGATGGTAATTAGGGTAATTAGAATAGTTAAATGGTAATTAAGTAAAAGTAATTAGCAATGTAATATCATTATACTACAAAAATACCCATTAATCACATATGACTCCGAAAAATTATGAAAACATAACTATAGTTCATATCGACGCGAGGATCACGAATACAGAGTCCATTTCGAAGTTTGAGCTACGGATATATGATTTTTGGTCCAAAACGTGTAGGTCGCGGGTTTGAGGATATAGGTCGATTTGACTCCAGGAAATTACGAAAATAATATGGGGAGTACTAGATGACCATAGAATAACATTGTAGAAGTTTGAAATCATTTTGATAACGTTAATATAAAAATTAATTGATACAGTTATATCAATAATAATTAAGTAGAAAATATTATATAAACTATTTAAACTTTTGACGACACTTAAACTTACGAATACATGTTATAACTAGTATGATGATACGAAAATATTTTTTTATATAATTGATTTGAAAATATATTTTTTGATATCTAACTTATGACCAACTATTTTAAAATATCTTTAAACTATAAAAATACGTAGAATACGAAAATACGCGTATTGATGAATACGGGTTGTCACATAGTCAAGCAAGTCAATTAGATTTTGATCCAAGTGGGAGGCAAGTAAGGATTGACCCAAGTTAATTAAGGACTAACCTAAATGAGAGTCAAAATAGACTTGATGAATCTGAAAGAAGACGTAGCAGTCGTGTAAGTATTCCACATCGACGATTTAAGATCGAAGGTGGAGAACCTTTCATGACTAGTCTACTAAAAAGGATGAGCCAAGAAATTTGAAAGAGGCTCTCTCTTGTCTTGCTAAGGGAGAATGAGCTAAGGCAATGGAAGAGGAGCTTGAGTCTATGAGATGCAACAAAGTTTGGGAACTGGTTGATCTCCCAAAAGGACGAAGAGCCATTGGGAACAAATGGTTTCTCAAGATAAAGCATAAGGCTGATGGTTCAATAGAAAGATATAAGGCTCGACTTGTTGCGAAGGGGTACACACAACAGGAATGGATTGACTATGAAGAGGCTTTCTCACCTGTTGTATGATGTACCTCGATTCGCCTAATTTTAGATATAGCTGCAAGCTTAAACAAAGAATTACATCAAATGGATGAAAAAACTGTGTTTCTCAATGGAGAATTAGATGAGGAGATCTATATGGATCAACCTATGTGTTTGTTAAAAAAGGCCACGAGCATAACGTTTGTAGATTTTTGAAGTCTATCTATGGCCATAAATAATCCTCAAGGCAATGGTACATTCATTTCATAATGTAATCATGTCAAATGAGTTCATTATAATTGATGAAGATCATTGCGTTTATACCAAACGGTCTATTAAATTTGTAATTATGTCAATATATGTAGATGCACTACTAAAAATGGCTTTTGCCAACATTTTTATGTCGGCGTTTTAAAGAAATGTTGGCAAATGTCTATTGGTATTTCGACATTTGCCGACGTTTATAAGAACGCCGACAAATGCTAGACTTTTACCCACGTTTATAAGAACGTTGGTAAATGCTGGGCTTTTCCCGCCGCTTTACGAAAAATGCTGACAAATACTGGACTTTTTCCAATGCTTTTTTTAAAATATTGAGAATTACTGGACTTTTTCTGGCGCTTTACGAAAAATGTTGGTAAATGCTGGACTTTTTCCGACGCTTTTTCAAAACGTTGGGAAATTCTGGACTTTTTCCGACGCTTTACAAAAAACGCCGGCAAATGCTGGACTTTTCATAATGCTTTAAAAAGCGTTGGGAAATTCTGGACTTTTGCCGGTGCTTTTCGAAAAACGTTGGTAAAAGTTGGACTTGTCCCGGTGCTTTCCAAACAACGCTGGTAAATGTCAAACTTTTCGCAGTACTTTACTAGAAACGCCTGTAAATGCCAGACTTTTCCCAGCGCTTTACTAAAAACACCGGCAAATACTAGCATTTTGTTTAGTCCCACACTAGAAAAATTATGAAGTGTCTTTAAGTTTAAGTAGCTATTGTTCTAACATCTATAGAACAGCCGAGCGGCGGGTCTGGACGGCGGCCGGCGGGGCGACGGTGGGGGTGCGGGGGTGCGGCAGGTGAGCAGTATATAAATTTTTTAAAAAAATTTATATTTCCCAATGTTTTAAGGAAGCTCCAGTAAATACCATTGACATTTCCCAACGTTTTAGCCAAATGTTGGTAAATACCATCGGTATTTCTCAACGTTTTCTCGAAACGCCGGTAAATGTTGGACTTTTTCCAACGTTTCAACGAAACACATGTAAATATCATTGGCATTTCTCATTGTTTTCTCGAAACGCCGGTAAATGCTAGATTTTTCCCAACGTTTCAGCGAAACTCTGGGACTAGTGGACTTTTCCAACGTTTCATAAAAACGTCGCCTTTTCTTTTAGCAACACCCCCTTTGGGCAACGTCTTTGTGGTGTTTCGTAAAATGCCAGGAAAACATTTGCCAGCGCTTAAAAACACTGGGAAATGCTTAAAAAATACTGGCAAAAGTCCTTTTTAGTAGTGATGATATACTTATAGCTGGAAATGATGAGGAGTAAATGTTTGAAGTCATAGCTTGGCTTTCATCCAACTTTGAAATGAAAGATATGGGTGAAGCCGCATATATTCTTGGGGTTAAGATCTCAAGAGATCGTTCGAAGAAACTTTTATCTCTTTCACAGGAGACTTATATAAATAAAGTACTTGAAACGATTCATTATGCAAAATAGCAAGCCTTTTGACACTCCTATCAGTAAAGGTGAGGCCTTAAGTCAAAATTTATGTCCTAAGACTGAAGAAGAGAATGACTTAGTGAGAAAGATTCCTTATGCTAGTATAATTGGTAGTCTTATATACGCTATGATGTGTACAAGACCAGACATCTGCTTGCAGCTGGAATGGTTAGTAGATACTAATCCAACCCTAGCCAAGCACATTGGAAGGCAGTTAAGAGAATTTTGTGATATTTAAAGGGGACTACGGATTATACAATATGCTATCAAGGAAGTGATCTTCAACTGAAGGGTTACACTGATGCTGATTGGGGAGGAGACCTTGATGAAAGGAAGTCTACCTCTGGATATGTCTTATTACTTAACAATGGTGCCATATCATGGAGTAGTAAGAAACAATCATGTATAGCCCTATCCACAATGGAAGCAGAGTTTGTAGCATTCTCTACGGTAGCTCAAGAGGCTGTTTGGTTGAAAAGGCTTTTGGATCATTTAATTGCCGCAAATGATTTCGATCCAGTTATAGTTAACTGTGATAGTCAATCGGCTATTGCATATACAAAGGTTCCAAAGTACCATTGCGAAACCAAACACATAGATATCAAATACAAATTTTCTACGAAGAAGGTTGAACGCAAAGTGATAAACATGAAGTACATATCTACGCGGGATATGATAGTAGATCTGCTTAATAAACCTATTCCTAGAAATGTTTTTTGGAACACACAAGATCTCAAATATTGCGTAGAATATGATGTACTTCTCTTTTTTATTTCTCAATGTTTATATAATTAATGTCAATATATTTGATAGCATACAAAAATTGTGAATGTTATATGGAGCATTCTTGATTAAAAAGTATGTCGGACAGATGTATGTTTAGCCTTCTAACACAGGTAACTGCCTCCATCTTTTAAGAAATGAGTGGAGATGAGACGAGATTTTAAGTTAATTGTCAGACTGATAATTATGAGTTCGGGCTTAACATCACAAGTCGACTAATGACTAAAAAGTCATTATGGTTATAAAGGTGAATTTAAGAATTCGCATCATCTGTCTTAAATGCCAGATGTGAGTCCTAGTGGTTTGATATGAGTAGATTAAAGAACTCAAAGTTAGACATAGTGATGTCTAATTATCATCTGTACAACACTATATGTTGAGACATACACTTCATGGAAAAGGAGAAAGTGTTGTAACACATGTTTAATACCATGTATGCATAAGCAACCAAAGGGTTTAAACGTAAGTTTTAATCTCAACTTACTGTTGTGTAAGACCTTGAGGCCTTGAGAACCTTAATCTATTACCCTCAAAACTCCGATCGAGTTCTTGAGACTTGGTTTGATGTTTGCTATCTTGAGATGTTGCCAAGAGATCGTGATGGATTCGGTCTGACGGGACATACTTGGAAAAGCGAGTTAAGCCAGTTTCAAGAAAACCACGAAAAGAGGAAGATCATTTCGAGTATCACATTGATTTGTGTTCACCGGTCGACCAATTGAGCTTATACGAAGTTCAATTGTGAATGCAAAGTATATAAGATCAATGGATGATATTTAATCTGATTAATTTATTTATGGTGTTGCATATTTCTAAACTACTCATATGAGTTGCTATATACTTGTAACCGTTATATAACACCGAACTCATGCAGTATGCCGGTTGCACGACCTATTTCTCTAGTATGAATTGGCGCAGAATAAAGGAAATAAGTTTCCTTATGTATCTCATTCATGTGTGAGTAGAAGATGTTTTGAGGACGCCTAAATGAAGCAATTACACCAATTAATGTGATACCTAAGTTGAGGACTTAGTAAATGTCACAATTATATTAATTAATTGGTTATTGGGTGGTTCTATAACTACACAAGGTAGTTATGGGCAGAAATTAAAACTCCCACCATGTGGGAAGGCAATAAATAGCCCCTTGGGAAAAGGACAATTGAAGCAGAGAGAAACTATTTACGTTTAGTGTTCATTTTCCAAGAGATAGTGCACTTAAAGAGTGAGTTTTCCAACCCAAATTTCTGCACCAAACAAGAGAGTTTTAGGTTGTGGAAATTCGTAGATTTTCCATCGTGTGATCATCAACAACAACCGCTGTAAAGAAACATTGGTATTCGATACTTCCGCTGCGTATTTAAGGTAATTGGCAAGTTCTCCTTTGTGATATCCAATCCCTTCAATTGAAAGTAACAATGACGATGATGACGACGGGAACATCCTCCTCATCTTCTTATTCCCCTCCTAGTCAATCTAGATTGTAAATTGTTAATTTTATTGTTGAAGAGGATGAATAAAAAAAGAGAGTGATCCCATTGTATCCTTCTAGTCAAAGTACAGAAAAGTTTGCTAAAATTTTCCTTCCATAAAACGCAGCAATTATTCATAAATATCAAATTAATTTGAGGGGTACGTAGTTTCAACATGAATTCAATACACGAAGAAATTCCTTGAGCATGGTTATGTATAATTTACGTAAAACCCATACGTACATTGCAAACGTAAAGCAAGAGCATGAGGGCAATATTTAATTCGAAAAGGGGTTTTGTACAAGTCAAAAGGGCTTTCAAGGTGCATGTTCTGCTTGGAAAAGACCATTAGAGAGTCACGGACCCTGATGTGCAGTGAAATCACCGAGAACGCTGCTCGCTCCGCGCCCACTCCCTCTTGTTTTCTTCTGCATATTTCCTCGCTCCGCGCCCACTCCCTCTTGTTTTCTTCTGCATATCCCCCCCCCCCCCCCCCCCCCCCCCCCCCCCCCCCCCCGGCAATTCTATACACACAGACCCGATTGATGTTTACACCCACAGACAATTTTAAACACCAAACCAAAAAAATTTAAACATTAACTTTTTTTTTACTTTACACACAACCATATTTCTCTATATTATCCCTTTAATCTCCCTCCACCCCTAGAAACCGACGCGTACCACCACATCCCTGCCACACTATCCTATTCTGCATGCCCTCACATCTCCCTCATTTCAATCATATATATCCTTTCTTCCTTCCTCCTCCAGTCTACTCTTCCGCCGCTTCCGATGTTCTCGTCACATGCACAGAGGCGCTATGGCGGCTTCTGCGGCAACGACAGCCGCTGAGAATAAGAGAGAGTGGGTAGGGCAAAGAGGGAAGATGTTTCAATGGCAGACTCGTAAAGTTTTTTTTGATACATCAGAAAACAGAAAACATGGGTCGTGGGACACGGGTACATCCGCCTTGATCACTTAACCCCAAACACAGAGAAGCCAGGTATCCATCGGAGCCCTAAAAGCTGGAAAAATGGTAGTGGGATTCGAACCCGAGACTCTATCGAGACAGCCGGGTGATTCAATCACTAGGGTGAGCACCGGAGCTTGCAGACCCGTAAAGTTTAAATGGAAAACTTGTAAACAAGTGATCTATTTAGCCAACAATTAGATCTGTGCATATAGAGACTCCCACTGCAAAATGACCCGAGGTCAAAAGTTAACCACACTCAAAACACCAACCCACTTCCCTCTCCTCCCTATAAAAAACAGTACCCCCTCGAGGGTTTTCTCCCCCTACTTCAAAACTCATCATCCTCTTCCCCTTCCTCAAAACTCAAGAAGCCATGGCCAAGCTCATCTTGGCCACCCTCCTCTTCCTCATGGCCTCCTCCCTCCCTCCCTCCCTTGCATGCAACTGCACCTACCCCAAGCCACCCAAGCACCACCCCAGCCCTAAACCCCCACCTCATCATGTGCATCCACCAAAAGTTCACCCAAAGCCCAAGCCCCCTCCCCATGCCAAGCCACCGCCGGTCGTGAAGCCCCCTCCCTATGTCCGCCCACCGACACCACCGTATGTGGGACCCACCCCCACCCCACCGGTCGTGAAGCCCCCTCCCTATGTCCGCCCACCGACACCCCCTCATGTGGGACCCACCCCCACCCCACCGGTCGTTACACACCCCCTCCCTACGTTCGCCCCCCTCCTTTTGTGCTGCCCCCCATGCCACCGATTGTTAGGCCCCCGCCATACGTTAGGCCGCCGCCGTATGTCCCCCCACCAACACCGCCAGTTGTGGGCCCACCAGGCCATGTCCCGTGCCCACCGACAACGCCTCCGCCCCCGCCCTACTACCCCCCGGTGACGCCGCCCCCGCCCTACTACCCCCCGGTGACGCCGGCCCCGCCGCCGCCGGCTACGTGCCCGATCGATGTGCTGAAGCTGAATGGATGCGTGGACCTGCTTGGAGGGCTGATACACATCGGCATTGGGCAGCCGGCCAAGGACAAGTGCTGCCCGTTGGTGGAGGGGCTGGCTGATCTTGACGCAGCTTTGTGCCTTTGCACCACTATCAGGCTCAAGCTGCTTAATATTAACATTTTCTTGCCTATTGCACTGGAGCTGCTCATTACTTGTGGCAAGCACCCTCCCCCTGGATTTCAGTGCCCTGCTCCCTTGAAATAATTAGGTTATTATTCGTTCTATCAACTTTTTTTCATTATTTTTTTAAATAAAAGATCTTTATGCAGTATTTGCTAACTTTTGCTCACTTTACTTCGGCAGGTTAGCCTAGTCTGAGTCTCGAAGATGAATAAATTGGATAGCTTGAAGCTGATCACAAGTGTGAATGTGTGTTTGTTTGTTTGATGCTGTAATAGTTTAGATTGTGGTAATGGTTTTGTTGGTGTATGAGAACTTTCCGAAGCATGAAGAAGCTTAATTTATCTTTCCTTCTTATTTTGTGATGTTTATGTACTTCGAGTTTTCAAAAGATTATTAAAAAAAATTGCTTGTGGTTGTTTATGCTCGATTGCAATGATAATATAAGTTCATTTACTGCCCTTAACTTTTTTTGGTTTATTTTTCCAAGTATGAGAATGGGGGAATAGGCATGATTTCAAGGTCTCACACCACTCATGAGCCAAAAGATTAATGAAAAGAAAAGGATTGATAAAGATAGATGGAAAGAGATCGAAAGAAGATGCACAAAAAACATGGGAGTTGCTAACCACAGACCTAATTGCTTCACACAGATCATTTATTTACAAGTTTTGGCATTCAATATTTAAAATTCTGCCATTAGAACTTTTTCTTTTTTTATCCATCACATCCTCACCTCTTCTACACCACCGACCGCTGTTACACGTCTCCGTCACTTCTGTTGTTGTCGTTGCTATCGTCTACTCCTTCCTTGTAGTACATCTTTCTGTTGGGTTGCGAACAATAGTCCCACATCGGCTAGGTTAAGGATCTTGGTGGGGTATAAATATGAGTTGTGTATCTCCATTGGTATGAGGCCATTTGGGGAGACCCAAGAGCAAAACCAGTTGGGACAGTTGACACAATTGGACAATATCATACCATTGTGGAGATCCAACCATAACGGACATATTCACACCCCGAAAAACCACATGGTATCAGAGAGTCTGTCCCAATCTCTAGCGATGGGTTGGAGCTCGGTAAACAGGTATGGAGCTCAGTTGCTGAACAATGTGAAGTTTATGAGCTCCCTAGTTATCGAACTGTCGAGACGCAACCTCGACAGTTCAAGGTTGGTCCGCCGCGTGCCGGACTACCGAGGATGGGACTCGGGGTAGTCTAGGTTTGGAGCGCTCGACAAACCTCTCCCATTGCCGAGGCTTAGAAGGAGCTCGGGCACGTGCATCACTGCCGAGCTCAGGTGGGGAGCAAATGGAGTAGGGATGCTCAGGTGGAGCTCGGTAAGGAGGCTCTGATGAGCGCATTCCCATGTGGTCCATTGTTCAGATGGGGATTGTTGGGTTGCAAACAATAGTCCCACATCAGCTAAGTTTGGGATCTTGGTCGGGTATAAATATGGATTATGTATCTCCATTGGTATGAGACCTTTTAGAGAGACCCAAGAGCAAAACCAGTTGGGCCAGTGGGCCCAAGTGGACAATACTATACCAATGTGGAGATCCAACCATGACAACCATATTTACACCCTAGAAAACAACACTCTCACATTTGGCTATAGACAGAGAGGTTACATGCTCATTGAGGAAGAAAAAGAAAACGAAGAGGAGATGATGATGATGAAAAATGGAATGGTGGGTAGGTGGGTATGTGTGTTAAAGGAAGAAGAGGAGGGTGTGGACGAGGAGGACGAAGAAGAAGAAGATATGTAGGAAGAGGAAGAGAAAGAAAAAGAGATGAGGCGACGGAGGCTGACGGATGAGGGTTGAGTATAGGGGAGGAATATGATGTTCGATCATAGTGTACGGATTCTTATATATTAGACAATAATGATTAGTGTAAAGAAGAAAGCAATTCAATTGTAACATAATGGTAGCGGAAAATAATAAATGATACTTTAATGTAAAGCGATGTAGAAAAAACAAATCATTCAAGATCAATCATAAACATACAAAATTTATCCTACTTCAGTCATTCAGACATACTCTATTCCTCAAGCCTCCTTTACTTGAGATTTCACTAAACCTTACTACTTACCAAACAACATTTACTAGTTGCACAACCCACTCCCAATTCCATGGGATTGAAACACTCTCAAAGTCAGATAGCAAACCTTTTCTCCCTCAAACATTAGCGGAAAAACTTGAAGAGTAAAACGTCTACAATAACCTTGAATTCACGTGCATGTAAATCTAATGATGGCTAAGTAGAGGAATCATGTTCTACAAAATAAGAATTTGAAAGAACAAAATTAGAAGACATGGATTCTCTTGTTTTTGGTTTAGAAAGAAGATGAAAACAAAGTCTTACAAAATTCCAAGTTGTATAAACATGAGAGTTCTTGATCTCTTTATATATAGGTTGATTCAAACGTTCATAAACATTCAATAATATAACTGTTGCAACTGATTAAAAAATATCATTCAAAGAACATAGCCAAAAACCGACTACTAATCGACTAGGAACAACATTAGTCGGTTAAAGGTGTTAGACACGAAGGATTTGCAATCTGCACTAGTCAATTAATGACAAAATATGAACGCTATACAGCTCTGTATTAGTAGATAAATGGACTAATTAAATGACTAATGCGCTTTAACAGTACATATTAGTCGATTAATAGAGGAGTTATTCAACTAATGTACTATAGAAAAATACATAACAATGTGTATTAATCGACTAATAATGTTATTAGTTGAATATCAGAATTCTGAATGGAAAACCAAGTTTTGTATAATTAGTTAACCAATGAATGGATTGTTGACTAATCAATGTATGATTTGAATAATGAAGAGCATATATGTGCCAGTCGACTACAAAGGTTTGTTGATAACACTAAAAATAAAAGAGTAAGCTTTGAATCAATATGATACAATCCATATAATAGGTCATAGATTATCTAATACGATCAATATAATAGGTCATAATAATCTAAGTCTTGAAATCTATTAGATGAAGTGTATGTGAGTATGTCTTCAAGACTTGAACTTCATATCTAAGACATATAATACAAGATACATCATTTATATAAAATACAACAATATGAGCTCAAATGATGTATCAATAATGTCCATGTCCTTATCAAAAAAGTTGAGTCCATTATTGAACCTTAAGCATCGCCATATGCTTCCCTATTCTTGAGCCTTGAGTATCAACATATGCTTCCATATATCTACACAAATCAAGTTAATACAAGCAGATTATTTGTTAATCAACAAAACATATGCAAAGGTGATCCAATATCTAATAGATGAGAGGAGCAATTTGGGGATTTGGGTACTTGTAAAGTAAAAAATTGAATTTTAAATATTACTGGGACGGTATGTAAAGTGATTTGTGTGTAGAGTGATTAGGTTTTTACGTATAGAATTTTCCTAGAGACTTTTCAAACAATTCCAATAAAGAAAAAAAATGATAAATTGTTATGAGTCATTATCTAAGGGAGGAACTTCCAGCTCCTTATTTATAGCATTAGAGGAGCGTACATAGATAAGATACAATAGATACTGTCTTATCTATAAGATAAGCAGTGATCCTAACCAACTCGGTATTATCCATTTACAACACTCCCCCTTATCCAGCCATATGTATGGACTCTGCTTATGAATACTTCAGGATTCTGAGTGTTGTAAGAGTCGCACATGGGGTGTATACTTCAGGATCCTGAGTTGGTGAGGTTTGCCTCGTTAAAACCTTTAGGTATGGAAAACCCTGTGGGAAAAACCATAGTTAAGGAAAAAGAGTACAAACACTCTCTAACTCCGCCTGATCTGTACAAACTCTCAGGCTTTCAGATCTCTTAGGTGACTCATCCCAATTTTCTGTACAAACTTCCTAAAGGTGGCAGTAGGAAGGGCTTTAGTGAACAAGTCTACCAGGATGTCACATGATTGTACTTGTCTGACATCGATTATGCCATCTCTTTGTAGCTCGTGCATCCAGAAGAATTTGGGGGAAATATGCTTCGTTCTGTCGCCTTTGATGTAGCCACATCGTAGCTGAGCTATGCAAGCAACATCGTCCTTGAACATGGTAGTAGGTTCAAGGTCCCCAGACTTCAATTTGGTCGTCACCAGGATGTGATTTACAACTGACCGTAGCCAGACACATTCTCTGCTTGCTTCATGGATGGCGATGATCTCTGAGTGAATAGATGATGTCACAGTCATGGTTTGCTTAACAAATCTCTAGGAAATGGCTATCCCGCCATGGGTAAACATGTACACTGTCTGTGACTTTGCATTGTGAGGATCAGACCTGTAACCTGCATCAGCATAACCAACAAGTGCGGAGGATAATCCATTTTTGTAAAAGAATCCCAAATCTGTAGACCCTTGGAGGTAGCGCAGAAGGTACTTGACCCCGGTCCAGTGGCGTTGCATAGGCGATGCACTATATCTGGCTAGTAAATTTACTGCGAACTCCATATCAGGAAGCGTGCAGTTGGCCAGATATAAAAGTGCTCCAATAGCACTCAGATAAGGGACTTCTGGACCAAGTATATCCTCACCCTCTTCCAGCGGCCGGAAGGGGTCTTTATGTGCATCCAGAGGTCGTACCAACATAGTTGTACTAAGTGGATGACATTGGTCCATATGAAATCTTTGCAACATTTTCTTCGTATATGTGGTTTGGTGTAATATGATTCCGTCTTTTAAATGTTCAATCTGTAAGCCAAGGCAGAATTTCGTTTTGCATAGGTCTTTCATTTCGAATTCTTTTGTCAGGCTTACAGATATCTCAGTGATCTTTTCAGGAGATCCAATGAGGTTCAAATCGTCTACGTAGACTGCTATTATGACTAATCCTTTTCTCTTTGCTCTTATAAAGATGCAAGGACAGACTTCATTATTGGTGAATCCTTGTTGTACAAGGAAATCACTCAGTCTGTTATACCACATCCTTCCCGATTATTTAAGACTAAACAATGATCTTTGAAGCTTAACAGAGTAGACGTCCCGAGGCCTATCTTTTAATTCAGTAGGCATTGAAAATCCATCAGGAAGTTTCATGTATATCTCCTTATCGAGATTACCGTATAGATATACTGTCACAACATCTATTAGCTGCATATCTAAACCTTCCTTTGTTGTTAAGTTTATCAGAAATCGGAAAGTGATCACATCCATGACCGGGGAGTATGTTTTCTCATAGTCAATACCCGGTCTTTGGAAAAATCCTTGCGCTACAAGCCTTGCTTTGTAGCGTGCGATCTCATTATTTTCATTTCTTTTTCTTATGAATACCCATTTGTATCCCACAGGTTTGACACTAGTAGGTGTCTGGACTATTTGTCCAAAGACTTTGTGTTTCTTAAGTGAGTCTAGCTCAGCTTCTATTGCCTGATTCCACTTTGGCCAATCATTTCCACGTTTGCATTCAGCATCGAAGTGTGGATCATGATCATTGTCGCTTCCGGCGACTTGAATAGCAATATGAAATGCAAATTCATCGTCGACGAATGTACTCTTTCTGTCCAACACCACCCATACGCACATAATTTGATGATGTTTCAGTTTCTCCCAGCAGTTCCTCTGCAGTGGATTCCGGGAGGGGTGAGGGTATGGACACGAGCTCATTTCTCTGTGGAGGTACCGTCCCAAGATCTCCGGATATTTTTCTTTTTCTTGGATTTTTATCCTTGGGGCTTGATGGTCTGCCTCTTTTATGTTGAGGTGCAGCCACTTCTGCTGCTGGTGGATTGCATCCATTCTCGGGGATGTCAATCCTAGCTGGAGTATTTGCAGCAGGGATGTGTGATTTGACAATCTTTTGGTTGTCAGTAAATATGTCTGGTAATCGGTGGACAGTGTCTTGTATGTGGATGATCTTCAGGATCTCATCTTCACATTGTCTTATTACCGGATCATAATGGGTCAAGCTTTTTGTATCCCACGTTATGATGTGCTTCGTACCATATTTCTCAGTGTCTGAGCCCATTTTGGGGAAAATTGTTTCATCAAATTCACAATCTTCAAGACATGCCTTGAATGCATCCTCCGTTTGTGGTTCTTGGTATCTTATGATTAATGGTGAGTCAAATCCTACATTAATACATAGGTGACGCTGAAGACCCATTTTTGTCCTCTGTGGTGGTGCAATGGTGATGTAAACTGCGCAACCGAAGATTCTCAAATCAGAAATGTTCGGTGGCACTCCACATACAAGTTGCATTGGAGAGAGACTCTGACCTCCAGAGGGTATTATTTTTATTAACAATGCAGCATGCAGAATTGCATGTCCACGTGCATCTACCGATAACTGGGATTTCATTAACAATGGACGTGCAATCCATTGGTGTCTTTTTATCAGTGACTCTGCCAACCCGTTCTGGGTATGAACATGCGGCACTGGATGTTCAATTTCTATTCCTGTTGCCTGGCAGTACTCTTGAAATGACCGGAAGGTAAATTCTCCAGCATTATTCTGACGTATTTTCTTTATTTGGTTGTCTGGAAAATGCGCCCGCAACTTTATTATTTGTGCCAATAGCTATGTAAAAGCTAAGTTGCGGGTCGATAGTAGACACACATACGAATATTTTGAGGATGCATCTATCAATACCATAAAGTACCGAAATGGCCCACCAGGGGGTGGATAGGTACACATATGTCTCCATGTATTCTTTCGAGGAAGCTTGGATATTCGATATCCACTTTTAGTGGTGATGGCCTTGTCTATCATGCCAAAGTAAAAACTTGACTGATGTCGATCACTTCAAATGCTCCGTCAAATTAGCTTCCTCTCTCCGAATCTTTGTATGGTAGAGGCCTGATGAAAGGCTCTCAAAACGTTCAAGTATGGATTTTACTCCTTTTTCTTGAGACGTTACATACAGAAATTCTTTTTCATTTACATTTGCTGTTTCCAAATGGAATCCGTTTAAACGGATATCCTTGAAACTTAGTAAGTTTCGGTTGGAATTCGGAGAGAATAGTGTATCCTTTATTTTAATTTTCGTTCCATTTGGGAGCAACAAAGTTGCATTTTAAGAACCTTCAATTATATTCGATGGCCCTGAAATTGTATTTACAGTGTTTTTATATGGTATAATGCTATGAAAATAGCATTTATACCGAAGGATCGTATGTGTTGAAGCACTGTCTACTAAGCAGTCATGAGATCGATCCATCTATAAAGATGAATAAAAAATTTGCATTTCAAGAACATAAAATTTTTCATTAAAATCAAATTACATAATTCAAAAGCTTTCATAACTTGAAATGTTTTTAAAACAAGTTACTAAGATAAAAATAGAAGGCTAATCAAGCAGGTCATCAGTTTCGAAATCGTCAGCTGTAAACTTGACTAGAGCATCAGATGTCACCAGGTTTGTTCATCATTCTTTTTCATGTTCTCTTTATATAATTTCTGGAGATACCGCAGAGTTCTGCATACTCTAGACCAGTGGCCTTTCATGCCACAGCTATGACACGGGTCACATTCCCTCTTGGGTGGGGGAGCTTCATTTTTGTTATTGTCTTGTCAGTGCCAAGTGAACTTCCGCTTCCCTTCATTTCTTCGCTGCTTGACTTGGCCCGTAGCCCCTTTGTTTTGTCCCCTTTTCTGTGGTCTTTCTTTTCTTTTGTTGTCTATCTTCTTTCTAAAAGAAGATGCATTGTGAGCTTCTGGTAGGGGCAGTACCAGGGGCGGGCAATGCCAGGGGCGCATGTTGTGAGTGGCAAGAAGAAGCTCTCTGTTTTGTTCATCTATGAGTAAACATGACATCAGCTCAGAATACTCAGTAAACTTTCGTTCGCGGTGTTGCTGTATTAGTATTGCACCTTCCTCATAGAAAGACGTGTATGTCTTTTCCAGCATGCGATCTTCTAAGACTTTTTCACCACACAACTTCAGGCGTGAGGTGATGCTAAAGAAAGCTGAGTTGTACTCAACTATGGACTTAAAATCCTGTAGTCTCAGGTTCTCCCACTCATTTTGTGTCCTTGATAGTATAACATCTTTCTGATGTTTATATCTATCCTCAAGGGCAGTCCACAGCTCAAGTGGATCTTCGACTGTAAGGTATTCAGCCTTTAGGGTCTTGTCCACATGGCGATGAATATAGATAATGGCTTGCACGTTTTATATATCGTTTACATTTTCATTTTTAGTTACAACAGAAATGAGGGACTTATCCCCCAGATGAAACTTCGCATCGAGCTGCCAGCTCAGATAGTTTCTTCTTGATGCATCCAGCACTTCAAAATCGACACTTGCAATTTTAGCCATTTTATTTAGCAGAGCACAAATTTGCATGAATTAATAATTTAAGCATTTTCATGTTGAGGCAATTTTTAAACGAAGAGCTAATTGTGTGGATCGGCTAATCCCACATAAATAAAAAAAATTCCAAGGTCCCATTACAGTCCATCTTACACAAATGAATGTATAAAAAAGAAATTACAACTTTGAAAACCCCGTGGGTCCCATATAAAATCTTCAGCTTCAAGTGTGGCCTCTACCTCCATGGAAAGTATTCGTCGGTCTTGGACATTATATAATTTTCTCACTACAATTTCTCTCAAAAAGGAAAAGAAAAATGCAAGAAATAAAATGCGGGACTTAAACAGCCGATCCAAAACCGCAATTAGCTATCCATGCAAAAATTTGTTCTCATCAAAACATTTTCAGCAGACATTATCATCACCTGCATCATATTTACAGAATGATAAAAAATTTGAATACTTAATAATTATTGGACCACTGGGCAATGTCATGCACCGTTAGGTTGGTGACTAACGGCAGAGCGGTCGGGGATCTTTCTAATTATTAAGTTTTATATTGCACAACAAAATATCAGGTTATACACAAAATAAGCCATTAAAAGTGATGCAGAGCATATAATTATGATCCTAAAAGGCATCATATAATGCAAAAAGTTGTACTAGTTGGGATTATTTAAAAGAGTTTGAAAAGAGCCCAAAATGACATGTTCTTCATGAAAAAATAAGAAGTTTTCCTTTTAAATTATCCCCAATTGATCTCTAAAAGTCCCCAAATGTCCCCTTAAAGCTCTATTAATGTCCCATATTTTATCATGATTTTTCAGTAATTTTTAGGCCCACATTAGCCTTTCTAAACTTATTTTTAGTCCCAAAACCCCACATTTTAGCTCTCTGTTTTTTAAGGAAAGATTTGGCACGTGGGCCTGAAGCCTGCAGTGTGGCTGTATGCTTCAGGCCCACAGTCCTTTTATTTTTTATTTTTTTGTTAGAGGAGCTTTTGGCCCGCGGGCCTGAGGCCCGCAGCTTGGCTGTGGGCTTCAGGCCCGCAGAGTTTACTCTCAATTTTTTTGTGTGGGCTACAGGCCCATATACAATGAGAGAGGGGGGCGGCGACTAGGTCATGCCGTCGCCGCCCCGGTTAAAGCCACCGGCAGGAAAACCTGCCAGTAATAGGCGACGCCCCCCACCACCCACCCCCCCTGCAGCGTGGCAGGGGTGGGGTTGTCGGGGTGGCCCCATGCCCTAGCGGGGGGGACGGGGCGGCGCCCCCGCCGTAGCTGGGGGGACCGGAGCAGAATTCCTACAGTAGGAGGGGGTACGGGGACGGCGCCCCTGCCGTAGTGGGGGGACTGATTCGGGGTGAATATAGCATAATTAACCCCTTATCTAGCACCATTTTGTGTGTATACTGCTTAGCCCATAAATGTGCTTCTCTCAAGCGAAAGAGTCCGTGCAAGTAATATAGATTTGGGAGTCCAGATATCGAATCCTCGGGAGAAAATCTGTTGCAACCACAAAGCTTAAATCAAATAGAAATTCAACATAAAGAGACCAACCACTTTTAATGACGATGGTTTGAAAGTGTTTTGATTGTGGTTCTTTTAATACGAGCAAAAGAAAGTCTCGTTTATGAAAATATCAATGAGAAGTATGCACATGATATGGGTTCGTTAGGGTCCATGATTTGTTTTAACTTGGTTGACTAACGATAACTCAATGAAACCTCTTTTTGAGAGAAATTCACCGGAAAATACCCTTGTGGGGATTAAAGCACAATATTGAATACGATCGTTGCTAAAGTTATAATCTTTCGAATATAAGATATGAAACTCCCTTTTGGGGAGATCAAAACTCACCCTTGTGGGATGATCATCAACTCAATCACGTTCTTTTGGAAGATGAAGATGAGATTTTAAACTAGAGACTACAACTTTATTAACGTTAACAATTTTAGAGTGACAATTCAACCAAATAAATACGCATCATGTCCCCTAACTACTTGACGCACCCGTAATCTACACCTAGGATCCACCTGGCGGTGTCACGATCGCCAGGCGTGATATGGCTCCTAGGCTACGACTACGGGTTCAATCCGCAAGCGGACGGTGTCAAGTTATAGTATATAAGATAATCAAATCCCACAGGGACGGTGATAGTGTCCATGGTAATCTCAGTCTATTCCTAAATCTAGAAGTAATGTAGAGGTCGGAGGAGAAGGTTTGGGTTGATGATTGTTGTTGTGTAATTTAATAAGAGGAACTAGGGCTTTAGGGATCGCCGCTAGGATCGTTGGGGTTGATGTTGGATAGTTTCCTCACATCGCATTAGGGCTAGGGAATTAATCCCCCAATTTGTACCACTCTCGTGGGTTAGAATTGCGGGGTATTTTGGTGGCTCTCGTCGATGCAATGGCGGTAGCCATCGACGTAACGATATAGTTCGTCGACGGATCCCCTCAAGGTGCGAGCCGGGCATGCTCACGTGCCTTGGTGGGATCCACCGATTTCCCTATTCGAATCCCTAGATACCCCTTAAGAACATCAATTCCACAGACCGTGGGCATGATCTCAATACGGGTTATCTATGGATTCGGTAGGATCTATCGAAATACAACCCTAGATCCCCAACTCGATGTACGGATCCATATCTACATTTTCCCCTAAAATCCTAGGGTTCACCCATTAACCCTAGAGGGAATCTACTCACTCATGGTGGTCGGGACGCACGAAAATATCGCAATTGCGTAGGAAAACATTTCTTGCAACAAAAGAGCTTAGGGCTAAAAATTACTTACAATGAGAGTGAGCGAAGAGCAAATCCATAGAAAGCAAAAAACAATAATATTCGATAAACGATCCAGAGTTTGCTACAAGATTAATCCAAAAATATTCCTCTCAAAATTCTCCCTAGAGCTCTCTCTAAAATCCTCATTCAAAACTCAGAATAATCTCCTTCTTCGCTACGCCCGCAATCGTGAGCTTCAGCCCAGAAAATCGCGCCCTCGCGCGTGTCCGCAAAACTTCCAAAAATGCCCCAGGGAGTGCCGGCCAAGTATGTGACTTGGCCCGAGTTGGATCTGCTCGGGCAAAAGTTCGGCCCGCGTCGCACGCTGCTCGGGCTCAGGATGGGTGACTCGGTCGGCTGCTCATGGTGTACTCGGGGGATACTTGGGGCACACCATCTGGCCGAGCAGATGACCTGCTCAGCCCGTGTCGGACGTGTCTACAGCTCGTGTCATGGCTCGGCCCGAGCTGAAGCTGCTCGGGCCGAGCATTTCCTGGGAAAATGATGATGCTGCTGCTGCTGCCTCTCTCTCTGTCTGCCTCTCTTTTCTCCTCCTCCTCTTTCTCTCCTCCAACAACTCGAGAATGCGGCGGACTCCACCAGAGTCCCGCCAGCAGGCTCATGAGCATATCGGATGTGTCCAAACCCAGGCGGGGGTCCAAATCACTCCAAAATCCCTGAAAACTCAAAATACACTACGAAACTCGAAATATCGTCAGAAATACCAAAATCGCACTAAAAAGTGGGATTTGGACGTGGGGATGACATGCAATGCGATGGAAATATGGTATGAAAATGATGTAAAATATGGACACATCACTACACCATACCATGCACAATAATTATTTAGCCACACATACTGAAAATAATCAAGGATTTCATCACAATAAACATGGTTCTAATCAATAGAAGCAACTAGAATTGAAAATATGCAATAAAGTTCAAAAGATATCACCAAATACACCCTCTTTTAGCCTAAGAAAGCCCTTCTTCTTCCTCTAAAAACTCTCTGAAAAATACCCCAGGTTGCTCTCTGGAATCTCAGGAAATTTCTGGAAAAATCGGCTCCAAAATCGCCCAAATACGCCAAGAATACAGCCAAAACCCCCTAGAATACCTTATATATTAACATTGCGGGTTTAATAGCCTTAATGGGTTGAAACCCGCTTCAATTCTTCACCCAAACCCAACGTTACAGCCGGCGCAAATAGGAGCCGTCGGATCAAAGCGGGATTGGATTTGGTGTCGACACGTGGCTTCAAAATTCGTGCGCGCATCTCTTCTTCGGATCCAGTTCGAAATCGCTCATAGCCGTTGGATCGCGCATCGATGCTTCAGAAGAAGCCACGTCACTAAGCGGAGCCACCCGCTTCTCGTTCGTCTGGGAATCAGGTCATCCGTTCGATCGCCATCCAGTGGTGATAAATCCCCCACATCTCCCGCTTTTGAGTCCGTTTGATCAGGCGTAAGGCCGTTCGATCGACGCCGCGTGGCTCTCCAAAATTCGCGCTCAACGTATTTTTTCCGCTCGTCTTGGCCGTTGGATGGCAATCCAATGGCGCTTGGCGAGCCGCGTCCATCTCAGCTGGTGCCCGTTGGATGCAAAATGGACGGCCACGATTGAGCCACGTGGCCCGCCGATGGGTATTGCGTACGGCGTCGGCTGTATTTTGTATTTTAAGTGTATTTCTGACATATTTCTCCCTTTAAATGGTATTCTGCATTCAACAATTCATAGAAATTAGCACAGATCTCAGAAAAATACAAATATGTTGTGAACGGTTATTTAACCGTGTTGGTTGAATTCTGGGCTATCCTAGAGATATGCCCATATCTTTGTAGCCCATGTTTGTATTCTCCCCTATTGCCTATAAATAAAGAGTTGGGGGCTCCTCCCCCAATAGTTGATTCATAACACGTTATCAGCACGAGCGTTTAAATTTTTTTTCTTTCCACAAATTTTTTTCGTTCATTGCGAAGGCGAAGGCAAGAGGAGACGGGAGATCCACGAGCGCGGTGCAAGGCTTCCTCAATCGAGCGTCGTCATCCACGTAGGGCTTCGTGCAACCGTCGCTATATCAGGAGGACGGATATAGAGGTAAAAATCACCAAAACGATGTTTTTAATCATATGTATGATTTCCCCATCCCTAGATCTCACAAGATCGATACGGGGATCAATTGTCGCCTTGAAAACGACGAATTTTTCATCCCAAAATTCAATTTTTAGGGTTAAACACTAGTTTTGAGCCCGCCGGTGGCTTGCTGCCGGCCTTGCACCCCCACCCCTTCCCCCCGCCTGAAGCGAGGGGGGCCGTTGCTGTCGCCGCCCAAAAGGGCGGCCCCGCCCCTTGCCCCCCTGCCCTTGTCCCCCCCCCCCCCGCCCGCAGCGGGGGTTGGCCACTTGCGACCGCCCAAAAGGGCGGATCCGCCCGCCTTTGCCCCCCTTCCACCGCCGACAGAAGAAAGGGGGAGGCGGTGGTGGCTAACCCTAGCCGCCGCCTCCCCCAAGCCCGAGTGGGCCACTTTTTTTCGGCCCATCAAAATTTTTTTTTTCTTGCGGGCCCGAAGCCCACTGGCCGGCTGCGGGCTTTGGGCCCGCAAGCCGTTTTCATCAAAAAAAAATTTTCTTGCAGGCCCGAAGCCCGCAAGCCGTTTTCAAAAAAAATTTCTTGCGGGCCCGAAGCCCGCAGGCCGATTTCAAAAAAAATGACAAAAGAGGGGCAAAGGCTAGTAGCAAGTTTTAAAAGATTTTTTTTGAACTAAAAAGGGCGTTTTCTGATGGCCTAAAAATTTGTGAAAAATCACGGTTTCTAATGGGGCAATTATCAGGCTTTTAAAGGCTTATCGGGGACTTTTGGGGGATATTTGGGATGATTTAACGAGGAAAATCCTTTTCCTCCTACAACGAAAATATCAACTTTGGGCTCTTATTCAATTTTATTGATTAAACCCTCTTAATACAACCACTGAATCGTAATGATCTTTCCTTTACATGCTTTACATCACTGGCAAATTCTGTTGGATATTATATGTGTGGTTGTGCATTATATTTAAAACTTAATAATTAGGAAGATCCTGCGACCGCTCTGCCGTTAGTCAACTAACCTAACGATGTATGACGTTGCCCAGTGGTCCAATAATTATTAAGTGATTACATATTTTATCCTCATGTGAATATAACTTCCTGCGATGTCTGTGAATGAAAATGTTAATGAGCACAATATTTCTGCATGAATTTCTAAATGTGGTTTTTGGATCGGCCTTTTAGTCCCACAGTTTATTTCCCGCACTTTTCTTTTATTTTTGAGAGAAATTGTAGTGAGAAATTTATGTAAATGTCAAAGAAAGAAGACCAACTTCCATGGAGACAGAGGCCACGCTTGAAGCTGGAGATATCATATGGGACCCACGGGGTTTCCAAAGTTGTATTTTCATTTTTAAAGCTGCAAATTTGTATAATTTGGACTGTGGACTGTGGACTCTTTCTTATGGGACTGGCCGATCCACACATTTAGCTTTTCGTTAAATATTGCCTCCGCATGAAAATATTTTCTTTGATTAAATATTAATTCATGCATGTTTGTGCTCTGCTAGATAAATGGCTAAAATTGCAAGCGTTGATTTCGAAGTGCTGGATGCATCAGGTAGAAACTATCTAAGCTGGCAGCTAGATGTAAAGTTTCACCTACGGGCAAAGTCCCTCATTGCTGCTGTAACAGACAAAGAAAAGTTAGCGATATAGAGAAGGCGCACGCCATCATCTATATTCGCCGCCATGTGGATAATACCCTAAAGGCTGAATACCTTATGGTCGAAGTTCCACTTGAGCTGTGGACTGCCCTTGAGGACATGTATAAACATCAAAAAGATGTTATACTCCCAAGGGCACGATATGAGTGGGAGATCATGAGACTGCAGGACTTTAAGTCCATTGCTGAGTACAACTCAGCACTTTTTAGCATCACCTCACGCCTGAAGTTGTGTGGTGAGAAAGTCTCAGAAGATCGCATGCTGGAAAAGACGTATACGTCTTTCCATGAAAAAGATGCGATACTCATGCAGCAATACCGTGAACGCAAGTTCACCAAGTATTCAGAGCTGCTGTCATGTCTTCTCATGGCCGAGCAAAATAGAGAGCTTATTCTCGCCACTCACAATATGCGCCCTCCCGGCACTGCCCCCTACCAGAAGCTCACCATACCTCTTCCTTAAAAAAGAATAGGGATAATAAAAGAAAAGAAAGACCACAGAAAGGGGGACAACAGAAAAGAACCAAGGGCCCACCACAGCAACGAAAGAATGAAGGAAAGCGCAAGTTCACCTGGCGCAGGAATGACAACAAGAAAAATGATGCACCCCCACCCAAGAGTGATTGGGAAGACCAGTGCCACAGCTGTGGCATGAAAGGCCACTGGTCCAGAGTGTGCAGGACCCCAGTGCATCTCCAGGAGCTTTATAAACAAAGTAAGAAAAAGAACGCTGAATCAAACCTGGTGGCTGCGAACAATGCAGTCAAGTTCACAGCCAAAGACTTCGAGTCAGATGATATGCTTGATTATCCAGATTTATCTTATCATTTTTAGCATTTTATTTCAAGAACAATCTATGATTATGAGAGCTTCTATGTAATTTTATTTCTGTCGAATAAAATTTAGTTTTTCTGAATGCAAATGTTTACTCATCTTTTTAGATGGGATGCTCTCCTGACTTCTTGGTAGACAGTGCGTCGACACATACGATCATTCAGCACAAATGCTATTTCCATAGCATTACTCCGTATAAAAGCCCTGTAAATACAATTTCAGGGCCATCGGACATAATTGAAGGTTCTGGGAATGCAACCTTGTTGCTCCCCAATGGAACAGAAATAAAAAATTAAAGATGCACTTTACTCTCCGAATTCCAAGAGAAACCTACTAAGTTTCAAAGATATCCGTCTTAACGGATTCCACTTGGAAACAGCAAATGTAAAAGAAAATGAATTACTGTATGTAACGTCTCAAGAAAATAGAGTTAAAACCAGACTTAAATGTTTTGAGGGCCTTTCATCAGGTCTGTACCATACAAAAATTCGGAGAGAGGAAGCAAACCTGACGGAGCACCTGAAGTGCCCGACATATGCCAAATTCTTACTTTGGCACGATAGACTTGGCCACCCCGGTTCTGTGATGATGCATCGCATATTATCACAATCCCACGGGCATAACCTGAAGAACCAGAAGATTCTTCAGAAGGGAGAATTCCCTTGTGTACCCTGCTTCAATGGTAAATTAATAACAAGGCCAGCACTACTTAAAGTGGATATCGAGTCTCCTAGCTTCCTCGAAAGAATACACGGTGACATATGTGGACCTATCCACCCCCTAGTGGGCCCTTTCGGTACTTTATGGTACTGATTGATGCATCTTCGAAATACTCGTATGTGTGTCTACTTTCAACCCGCAACTTAGCTTTTTCAAAGCTCTTGGCACAAATAATAAAGTTGCATGCGCACTTTCCAGACAACGAAATTAAGAAAATACGTCTGGATAATGCGGGGGAATTTACCTCTCAGTCATTTTAAGAATATTGCCAGGCAACATGAATAGAAATTGAACTTCCTGTGCCGCATGTTCACACCCAGAACGGGTTAGCTGAGTCCCTAATTAAAAGACTCCAATGGATTGCACGTCTATTGCTAATGAAATCCCAGTTGTCGGTGGATGAATGGGGACATGGAAGCTTGCATGCTGCATCACTAATAAAAATAAGACCCTCAGGAGGTCAGAGTCTATCTCCAATGCAACTTGCATATGGAATGCAGTCGAACATTTCTCACTTGAGAATCTTCGGCTGCGCAGTTTATATCCCCATCGCACCACCCCAGAGGGCCAAGATGGGCCCTCAACATTGCCTAGGTATTTATGTAGGGTTTGACTTACCCTCCATTATAAGATACCTAGAACCCCAAACGGGGGATGCTTTTAAGGCACGTCTTGAAGACTGCGACTTTGATGAGACGTATTTCCCCAAAATGGGACTAGACATTGAAAAGTCTAGCGCAAAGCAAATGTTAACGTGGGATACAAAAAGTCTAACCCACTACGATCCGGTAACAAAACAATGTGATGATGAGATCCTGAAGATCTTACACATCCAGAACACAGTTCATAGATTACCGGCTTCGTTTATTGACAACCAGAAGATTGTCAGATCATACATCCCTGCTGCAAATACTCCAGCTAGGATTGACATCCCAAAGGATGGATGCAATCCACCAGCAGCAGAAGTGGCTACACCTCAACAGAAAAGAGGCTGACCACCAGGCTCCAAGGGTAAAAACCCAAGAAAAAGAAAAATATCCAGAGACCTAGGGAAGATACACCTACAGAGAAACGAGCTCGTGTCCATACCCTCTCCCCTCCCGGAATCCACTGCAGAGGAACTGTCGGGAGAAACTGAAATATCATTGAATTATGTATGTACATGGGAGGTAATGGACAGAAAGAGTACAGTCGTCGTCGATGACTTCACCTTTCACATTTCCATTCACGTCACCGGAAGCGACGATGATTATGATCCACATTCCGTTGCTGAATGCAAACGTAGAAATGACTGGCCAAAGTGGAATCAGGCAATAGAAGCCGAGCTGCGTTGAGTATTGGTGTTTCATACCAATCTTATTTTGATGATGATCACGACATTATGTTGTTGCTAATGAATCTCATGTTTTAGTCTCTCAGTTTATCTCAAGGATATCTTTCTTGGAGACTAATCACTTGGTGTAAGGATGGACATCATGTGAAGAAGGGCCAAAGTTTGGACTCAAGGAGTGCCAAAGCTTGAAGATGGTGGAGAGCAATCAAGGCATCAAGATTGAAGACTTAGACTCTTAAGAAAGCATTGTAATCCATGTAATTTACTTTATTGCTTTCTCTCTCTTTTGAGTCTAGATTATTGTAATGCCTTGCTAGATGGTTTACTTTTCATGCATATGCATTCAACCATCTTAGTGAACCTTAGGATTATCATAGAATCCAACCCAATAGGTTCACTCTGTCCAAAGACTCATTTGAAGTCTCTGGCTTTCCGTCAGTCGCCTGATGAGGGAAACACAACCGACTGGGTGATTTCCAGTCGCCTGTAGATCCTTCTACAGCCGCCTGATTTGCACAGCTCAAGTCAACATTTCAATTGACTCAAACTTGAGCTTTACGCACAGTCGTCTGTCGATCAGTTTACAGTTTCCTGTATACTTACAGTCGCCTGGAAATTGGCCAACAGTCACCTGTCTAGCGTAAGTGCAATCACTGCATCTCTATGTCTTCTCTCCATATTATACAGTAGTCGACTGATGTAGAATATACAGTCGCCTGACTATTTGACAATCGACTGTAGTATTAACATCAGTCGCATGTGTGAAGAATTGGAGAAAGAGTGCAGCTCTCTGTTTCGATCCATCCCCTGCAGCAGTCGTCTGCTAAAGGATTAACAGGCGCGTGTCCTGTTTGTCAGTCGACTGTATTGTCTTTTTAAGTCGACTGTCTTGGCTCAGATTATAGCCGTTGGATATTTTCTAGCCGTTGATCAGTCGAATGTCTTTTGATCAATAGACGATTGTTCCTGTCGTTTTCACCCAGTTTCTAGCCGTTGCAGATTTGTTTATTTGACTGTTTCTTTGGGTTTTTGGGCTTGATATAGGATTCCTATATATATGAGTGTGCTGCCTTTGCTTAAACTTCTTGATTAATTCCTGCTTACTCTTGATTCTATTGAAAATTTCAAGAGATTTTTAAGCCACTCTCAAGCTCCCTCATTTCCATCTTTTGAGCATTCATCTCTCTTCATCATTGAAGTCCAGCTCAAGGGAAATCATCCAAGTGCTCTCAAGCATATTCCAACACTTGGAGATCCTCTTCCATGCCTTGCATTCATTCATGAGTAAGCATCTCAAGGCATAGGTAAGAGTATTTACTTTACATGGTGTAATTTGTTTTCCTATTTCTCTCGGTGGGATTAGGATACTCTCTTTGTGGGAGTTTCTCTCTTTGTGAGAGGTTGTCTCTTTGTGGGACTAGGGAATTTTCTTTGTGGAAATTAACTCTCTTTGTGGGAGTTCTAGTGTCCTAGTGTAGGGCTAACCCTAATTCTCTGAGTGGGAGTTAGTGATTCTCTGTGTGGGAGTCTTGATCCTTGTGTAGGATTGGTTGGGGTCCTTGTGTAGGGCATAAATCCTCTTTGTGGGGTATCTCCTTGTGAAATTTGTATTCACTTCTCTGTGTGGGATTATAGTGAATATTGGTGTGGCTGGATGTACCCAAGTTTGGGGAACCAGGGTAAAACTTTGTGTTTGCGTTTGGATTGATTGTGCCTTTTAATTCCTCTTGCATTTATAATTCCGCATTTGCAAGTTAAATTTTAATTGGTCAATTTTATTGCCATTACACTATTCACCCCCCCTCTAGTGTGTGTTGTTAGTATTGTAAGGGTTAGACGATCTCTACACGCTGGACTCGCTTCAGAAACACAAAGTCTTTGGGCAAATAGTCCAGACACCTACCGGTGTCAAACCTATGTGATACAAATGGGTATTCGTCAGAAAAAGAAACGAAAATAATGAGATCGCACGCTACAAAGTTAGACTTGTAGTACAAGGATTTTCCCAAAGACAGGGTATTGACTATGACGAAACATACTCCCCGATCATGGATGCTATCACTTTTAGATTCATGATAAGCTTAACAGCAAAGGAAGGCCTAGATATGCAGCTAATGGATGTTGTGACTGCATATCTATACGGCAATCTCGACAAGGAGATATACATGAAAGTTCCTGATGGCTTTTCTATGCCTGCTGAACTAAAAGATAGACCTCGGGATGTCTATTCTGTTAAGCTACAAAGATCATTGTATGGTCTTAAACAATCAGGAAGAATGTGGTATTACAGACTCAGTGAGTTCCTTGTTCAACAAGGATTCACAAATAATGAAGTCTGCCCTTGTATCTTCATAAGAACAAAGGGAAAAGGATTCATAATAATTGCTGTTTACGTAGACGATCTGAATCTCATAGGATCTCCTGAAGAGATCACTGAGATATCTGTAAGCATAACAAAAGAATTTGAAATGAAAGACCTAGGCAAAACGAAATTCTGCCTTGGCTTACATATTGAACATCTAAAAGATGGAATCATACTACATCAAATCACATACACGAAGAAAATGTTGCAAAGATTCCATATGGACCAATGTCATCCACTAAGTACACCTATGGTGGTACGATCTCTGGATGCACATAAAGACCCCTTCCGGCCGCTGGAAGAGGGGGAGGATATACTTGGTCCAAAAGTTCCTTATCTGAGTGCCATCAGAGCACTACTATATCTGGCAAATTGCACACGTCTTGACATAGCGTTCGCAGTAAATTTGCTAGCCAGATACAGTGCAGTGCCCACACAGCGCCACTGGACTGGGGTTAAGCACCTTCTGCGCTACCTCCAAGGGTCTACAGATTTGGGACTCTTCTACAAAAATGGAATATCCTCTACACTTGCTAGTTATGCTGATGCAGGTTACTTGTCTGATCCCCACAAAGCAAAGTCATAGACTGGGTATGTGTTTACCTACAGAGGGATATCCATTTCCTGGAGATCCATCAAGCAAACCTTGACGGTAACCTCATCCAATCACTCAAAGATCATTGCCATCCATGAAGCAAGCAGAGAATGCGTATGGCTACACTCAGTTGTCCACCACATCATGTCCACGACTGGACTGAAGACTGGAGATCTCGAGCCTACTACCATGTTCGAGGACAATGCTGCTTGCATAGCTCAGTTACGAGGTGGCTTCATCAAAGGCGACAGAACGAAGCACATCTCACCAAAGTTCTTCTGGACGCACGAGCTATAGAGAGATGGCAAGATCGACATCAGACAAGTGCAATCATGTGACAATTTGGCTGATTTGTTCACTAAAGCCCTTCCTACTGCCACTTTTAGGAAGCTTGTGCATAAGATTGGAATGAGACGCCTAAGAGATCTGAAAGCTTGAGAGCTTGTACAGATCAGGGGGAATTAGGTAGAGTTTGTACTCTTTTTCCGTAACTATGGTTTTTCCCACAAGTTTTTCCATAGCTAAAGGTTTTAATGAGGCAAATCTCACCAACTCAGGATCCTGAAGTATCCACCCCATGTGAGACTCTCCTACGCTCAGAATCCTGAAGTATTCACGAGCAGAGTCCACACCTATGGCTGGATAAGGGGGAGTGTTGTGAACGGTTATTTAACCGTGTTGGTTGAGATTCTGGGCTATCCTAGAGATAGGCCCATATCTTTGTAGCTCATGTTTGTATTCTCCCCTATTGCATATAAATAAAGAGTTTGGGGCTCCTCCCCAATAGTTGATTCACAACAAAATAAATATTCCTTGGAATCGTGAGATCGAGACCAAGCCATGAAAAATATAAAAAGACAGAAATACTCAATAAAATTTATACTTTGTGTACAAATCAAGTGATATCTCTAATAAATGATGGAATACAATATACAAACATATTAGAGACCAATTAAACATCATTTACACACAAAATATTGCTAGATGAGGGGTTAAATATGAATATTCAACCCGAATCACACCCCCAACTAGCGTTTAGCTAGTCTCTAGCAAAAAGAGCGATGAATACGGATGATTAATAAAACAATAAATTCTATCAATCGTTTATGGCATGGATCAATATTACGCTTTCCAACATGATCTAGACTATCAATATACACAATCCATGCAAAAGATCAATCACATGATATTTTCTCTAATTTAGTTTGAATAAATAACATGCAAGCATCGTTTTGCGCAAGCAAAAGTATAACACGTCGTTATATTCTAGTTCTCTTGTTTCCAAGGAATTGGCATCTCAAAACAATCGTTCAAATCATGGGTATTGACGTTGCTTAGTA
Source organism: Scilla litardierei (assembly GCA_030789695.1). Classification (NCBI taxonomy): domain Eukaryota; kingdom Viridiplantae; phylum Streptophyta; class Magnoliopsida; order Asparagales; family Asparagaceae; genus Scilla; species Scilla litardierei. The sequence continues at coordinate 70,646,091 of CM061134.1, read as the reverse complement.
TATTCACCATTCTCTTTCTTTTCTTTTCTTTTATTAGTTCCGCGTTACGCGCATAAAGCAACATTTGCGAAAAAATGTATAACTTGGATCGCTCCATCAAACGGGTGAGTTTCCGGTTAATGGCTCCCAAATCAGACAATAATAGGGCATTAGGCCAAAAAGGACCCCTCGGACTGTACTACTCGAGCCAACCAAGTTATTTATTTAGTGACACACTTATTCATTTCATTTTTTATCTCTCTTTTTTTGTAAGCAACTCAACACCCATAATCGAACATAAACATTAATAACAACGGCCAAATTCCTCTTCAACTTGAAGACTTTTCAAATAAATCTTGTATACGTAAGCTTTTTCATCACATTAGCATGCATGAAATAAATTCAAACTATTTTGAGATATTAATCATGGAAATTGAAAATTTTCATGAATATCATATTAACGAGTGATTCCATGAAGGAATAAAAATTAACTCAAGCCATAAACAATTTTTAGAACTCAATCAATGCATAATCATCCGCAGTTGGAGTATGACGGAATTTTAAATGATGAGATTGGTGATATAATCTTTTCTTTGCCCTGTTTTTAAAAAAATCCAAAAACCAAAAAAAATCCTAAGGTCTCATACACACCCCTCAACTAAAGATGGACATTGTCCTCAATGTCGAAAGGAGTACGAGTTTAGTCAAGCAAGCATCCTAGAAAGCATATAAAAATCTACAATAATGGAAAGAACACACTGTGGTCAAATGGCGGATCACAGATCTTTAATGGTGGAGGAAGTTGTTCAATTTGCTCCTTGCGCTCCTCGGCGAGTAAACTTCCTCCAACGACTAAATTGGATCCCAGCAACGTAACTCCCAGCATCTCTATAAGATGTTCACATGTATCCTGCAAGAGATTAGTCACATCAATCCATTTTAGTTTAAGATTTTTCTCAATAAAAATATTCCAAACGTAGTCATCAAAATAGGTGAAATAAATTAAAGCATATTGATGACTCCTCCCTGAAAGATATGCACTACTCTCGGTATGATGCTCAGTCATTGGGGAGAGGGGTAAATGATTTTGGGAAAAAACTGGGGGAGGGAATGGTTCGGGCTCCATAGCGATAATCTCTGAACACATTTCCCTCGCTATTTCCTCCTCCGGTTCATCCAAAATTGATATCTCGTCCTCTCTTTTGCACACGCTTCCAGCCATGTTAATGTTCTGATTTGTACCTTTATCGTGACATGGCTCGCTCGATGTACCTGCAATAGAAGATGAACTCATATCAGATTCTTGAAGTTGAATTTCAAAAGAATTATTTTCTTCTAAGCAGATGGCAATCAAATTAAGATTTTCAATGGATTTCTGAATCTGCCGACTCCGAGCAAGGAAGTTCTCTTGAAATTGATGGGATGTGGCCTCCTGTGTCTGAATGGGTAAATAAACTTCCTCTTTCAAGGATTGAAAAGGTACGTCTATGCTTTGCTCCCCTTGATCAAGGCATGAAGGCTCCGTCGAATCGCACTCTAAAGTCTCTTTCATGATTTCTTCATTCTCTTGTAAAGACTCCATGTATTTCCACGCCTCTGTCGGCGTCATGACTCCCAAAAATTCCTGCAAGCTGTGGTCGTAGTCCATCTAGGAAGGACTCCATAAGCTCTTTCTTTGTGTACCCATGCTGCGGATAGCTCGACATTATGTCTGTGAACCTCCTCCAGGCCTGAAAGAAAGTTTCACAATTAGTCTGATTAAAACTAACGATCTTGAGCTTCTCCATCCTATGTTTGTGTGCAGCATTATAGTCTGCATCATACCAATCGTTTGTGCAATAGAAATTCATATACTCCATATATATATATATTATAATAAACAAAAATTTATGTAAATATTTTTAATAATAAACAAAAATTTATGTACAGTAAAGTGGAAAGATCTCACCGAAGGTCCTCTGAATGAAATAAACTGTGGTAACAAACCGTTCTCCCCGGCAACGGCGCCAAAAATTTGCTTAGCCCAAAAATGTGCTTCTCTCAAGTGAAAGAGTCCATGCAAGTAATATAGATCTGGGAGTCCAGATGTCGAATTCTCGGGAGAAAATCTGTTGCAACCACAAAGCTTAAATCAGATAGAAATTCAATGTAAAGAGACCAACCACTTTTAATAACGATGGTTTGAATGGGTTTTGACTGTGGTTCTTTTAATACGAGCAAAAGAAAGTTTCGTTTATGAAAATATCAATGAGAAGTATGCACATGATATGGGTTCGTTAGGGTCCATGATTTGTATTAACTTGGTTGATTAACGATAACTCAATGAAACCTCTTTTTGAGAGAAATTCATCGGAAAATATCCTTGTGGGGATTAAAGCACAATATTGAATATGATCATTGCTAAAGTTATAATCTTTCGAATATAAGATATGAAACTCCCTTTTGGGGAGATCAAAACTCACCATTGTGGGGTGATCATCAACTCAATCACGTTCTTTTGGAAGATGAAGAGGATATTTTAAACTAAAGACTACAACTTTATCAACGTTAACAATTTTAGCGTGACAATTCAACCAAATAAATAAGCATCATGTCCCCTAACTACACCATACAATGCATAATAATAATTTAGCCACACATACTGAAAATAATCAAGGATTTCATCACAATAAACAGGGTTCTAATCAATAGAAGCAACTAGAATTGAAAATACGCAATAAAGTTCAAAAGATATCACCAAATACACCCTCTTTTAGCCTAAGAAAGCCCTTCTTCTTCCTCTAAAAACTCTCTGAAAAATACCCCAGGTTGCTCTCTAGAATCTCAGGAAATTTCTGCAAAAATCGGCTCCAAAATTGCACAAATAAGCCAAGAATCCCGCCAAAACCCCCTAGAATACCTTATATATTAACATTGCGGGTTTAATAGCCTTAATGGGTTGAAACCCGCTTCAATTCTTCGACCAAACCCAATGTTATAGCTGGCGCAAATAGGAGCCATCGGATCGAAGCGGGATTGGATTTGGTGTCGACACGTGGCTTCAAAATTCGTGCCCTCATCTCTTCTTCGGATCCAATTCGGAATGGCTTGTGGCTGTTGGATCGTGCATCGACGCTTCAGAAGAAGCCACGTCACTAAGCGGAGCCGCCCACTTCTCGTTCGTCTGTGAATCAGGTCGTCCGTTCGATCGCCATCCAGCAGTGATAAATCCCCCACGCCTCCCGCTTTTGAGTCCGTTTGATCAGGCAGAAGGCCGTTCGATCGACGCCGTGTGGCTCTCCAAAATTCACACTCAGCGTATTTTCTCCGCTCGTCTTTGCCGTTAGATGGCAATCCAACAGCGCTTGGCGAGCCGCGTCCATCTCAGCTGGCGCCCGTTGGATGCACAATGGGCGGCCACGATTGAGCCATGGGTATTGCGTACAGCGTAGGCCGTATTTTGTATTTTAAGTGTAGTTCTGACGTATTTCTCCCTTTAAATGATATTCTGCATTCAACAATTCATAGAAATTAGCACAGATCTTAGAAAAATACAAATAAATATTCGTTGGAATCGTGAAATCGAGACCAAGCCATGAAAAATATAAAAAGACAGAAATACTCAATAAAATTTATACTTTGTGTACAAATCAAGTGATATCTCTAATTAATGATGGAATACAATATACAAATGTATTAAAGACCAATTAAACATCATTTACACACAAAATATTGCTAGATGAGGGGTTAAATATGCAATATTCAACCCAAATCATATACGATGCTTATTTGGTCTCTAATAAGATCGTATTTAGAAAACCTTTATTTATTAGAGCAAACTCTCATTTTAGGCACAAAACAGCAATATACTGAGTATTTCTGCACTTTTTATATTTTTCATGGCTATATCTCGATGTCACGATTTCAACGACTATTTATTTATATTTTTCTGAAATCTGTGCTAATTACTATGAATTTCTGAATGCAGAATACCAATTTAATGAAGAAATACGGCCGAAATACACTTGAAATACGGCGTATATACGATACAGTATACGTATACCCGCCTCCGCCTGGCCACATGGAAGCATCTCAGCGACTTAAAGCTGCATCAGACGAAGCAGAATGGACGACGACGCGGTATCATTTGAGCTGTCGGATTGAGATCCAACGGCCACCAACGGAGCTCAACGCAGCAGAGCTGATCCATCAGAAGCGACACATGGCGCGATCTTACAGACTTCCCGCTTGATCAAACGGCTAGCGAAGCAGGAGACGCGGCAAAGTTTCGATCGTTGGTTTTCAATCCAACAGGCTGGATCTACCTCGACGCGGTGTCGGTTTCGAAATAGCGGGGCGATGTGGCAACATTAAATTTGTTCGATCTCTCGATCGGACGGTCGAGAATTAATCCGAGCTGGGCTGGATGCAAATCGAAGCGGGCGAAGTCGGATCCATTTAGGTTGCCACATGGCATCTCCTCATCGAATCGCGCCTGAGATGGATGGCGGATGTTTGCAGCGCTATGTGGATTTGGGTTTTGAGCAAAACGGGCGCGGGTTTGGACCTGCTAAACAACTTAAAACCCGCAATCTTAGTAATTAAGGTATTCCTAGGGTTTTGTTGCGTATTGGGGCATATTGGAGGCTCTAAGAGCCGTATTTTGGCATGAAATTTGGAGGCCATGGAGACAGAGGCTAGAGCTATCATCTGAAGGAGATTTGTGGCTGTTTGGAGAGAATTGGTGATGTTTTTCTATCTTTAGAATTGTATTTCACTTATTTGGCTTGTATTTGGAGTATTATTCATGTATTTTGAGGTTTTGATGATGTATTTGTCTATAAATACTGAATATATTATCTTCATGCGTGGTTAATCTTCATATGTGTTGGTGTTGATGTAGTTAGGGTGTTGTAATCATTAATTTCAATATCTTTACGCCCTATATTCACGTTACATTGCATATTTCATCGATTTCTACATATATCTTGTTTGGGTATGTTATACGGAGATGTGGACATGCTTGAATCGAATAAGATCTTTGCGGACTTATTTGTGATGCGATCCGAGAGGACGTATCATGACCCGAGAGGGCACTTGTGCGTATTTTTTTTCATGAAATCGTTATTATACGGGGTAACTCTTTGGCACGTTTTTATGCATTTTATCGCCACACCTTCCGACGTTCTCGTGCCCTAGCCAGACGAAACGTTGAGTTATAGAAAAGATATTAATAATCATTGATTGCACATACCCTAACGAAATCACTACCAACACATACTCTCCATATTAGTACCCCAATATCGAATTCACCGTAACTATCGTAGGATTTTCCTTTATTATTTTAAACTCTTGATACCATATCTTTATACCTGATAGGTGGTTGTTTATTACTGTTTTAGTACTCTTTATAAACTGAAGTTAGTGGTTTTGCAGTTCAGTTGTCCCGTGGATACGATACCTGGACTCGCCAGGATTATTACTTGTTCGATCTCCTATACTTTGGAATATCGCTCACACATTTTGAGACGAGTCAAGTTTTTGGTGCAGTTGCCGGGGATAACAATACTTGTAAGATATAATTTCAGTTTATTCGGAGGAATATTCGGTGAGATCCTTCCACCTTATAGATTAGAATTTTTTTAATTTTATTATCTTTGTTTTCTTTGGGAAAAAATCAAAATCAAAAATATATATATGGATGGTGACGCATACTTTTTAAACTTTATTTTTGAGTTGACCCGAATCCTACCAGTCTTCCATGGTATGGAGGAGGAGAATCCATATTTACACGTGCAAGAGTTTGAAAAGATATGCCACCAATTATTTCATGGGAAAAAGCTTGAGCATATTGAAAGACTGTATTAAATATTTCCCGTATTATTTAAGAGACAATGCTATATCTTGGTTAATGCTTTACCTCATGACTCATTATTTGCTTGGTTATCCTTTCAGGCTGACTTCCTTAAGAGATTCTTGCCTCCTTTCGTAAGGCAGGCACATAGGAAATAAGCTACAAAACAACAGATTGTGAACTTTATCCAAGCTGATGAGGAGGCCTCCCATCAGGTTTTGAAGAGGTTCAACAAGGTAATGCTTATGTGCCCACACCATAGCCTCCACGATGATCATCTCCTGTAGATCTTCTACACTGGATTACTACCTCCTATGCGGGATTTCGTTCAGATGAGCTGCAATGGAGAATTCTTTTCATATACGACAGAGGATGCATGGTGGTACTTGCAAGACCTTGGAGTGCATGAGAGAGCTATGCCATCTGAAGATCAATCACCTAGATATGAAGATGATGACCAGAGCATTCCTTTTGAGGACACATTTCAGCAAGTCCAGGGACAGCCTAAGGAGTTACCTTGGAGGTATTACCGATGCAATCCTATGAAGCACCAAGAGATGGGATGGAGCATCAGAACTATTTAGAAGAGCATGAGGAGATAAGTGATGGGATGCATATGGACTATAAGGGTGACATGATGCATTTCCATTTTGACGATGATGAAGATGGGGCGGAGACAAGTGATGGCGAGAGTAAAATCATTGAATCTGAACCATGTCTTCATTCAGATTCATCTCCCCCCACCTAAGGAGTACGAGTACATCGGATGGATTGCTACAAGTTATCACTGCTATGAAGAGGAAGATATGAACGAGGGATAAAGCTTACAGACTACATTAGAGCCCGAGCCATACATCCCTACAAATGCGTTTCAGCAGCCACTATTTCCTCCACATCAGGATTTGCACCAAACCTTCGTCCATGAAGACCTTTAAGAAGAACCACAGAGTTCGAGAGGCCTGTAGAACCTACGATTACTGATGAAGCGGATGGGGCGAACGAAGGTGACTACGATATGACCTACACTGAGCCTGAGTTGTCTTGCCCTACAGACCTATATCTCCAGCCACTTCCACGCCCTCCTGAGGTGGAGTACCAAATCAAGTATAGCGATCCTTTTAAGGGAAGTTCCCATGAACTCTAGCAATTTAATTCTGAATCTCAATTTTAACTCCAAATATTTTAGATTCAGATGATCGTTAATTATCTTTAAAATCTTTTATCGTTTGTGACGACCCGTTATGGAAAGCTTTTATGGACAAACAAATTTATCCATCTCTTTTTGACACAACGTACCTCATGCGAGGAAAAATGTACAAACATGGAGTAGATATGCTGGGTTGTGTCAAAGCTTGGATATGAGAATGCGAGTGGAGGAAGAATACTCGTCGAGGAGCGCAAGGAGCAGATAGAACAGCTTCTCCACCATTAAAGATCCGTGATCCACCATTTGATCACGGTGTGTTCTTTCCATTAGTATAGATTTTATATGCTTTTTAGGATGCTTCTTTTTGAATAAACTCGTACCCCTTTCGACATTGAGGACAATGTCCATCTTTAGTTGGGGGGAGTGTATGAGACCTTAGGATTTTTTTTAATAAAAGTGAAAGAAAAGAATAAATCACCAATTCTCATCATTTAAAACTCCTTCGCATACCACAAATGTGGATGATTATGCATTGATTAAGTTCTAAAAATTGTTTATGGCTTGAATTAATTTTTATTCCTTCATGGAATTACTCGTTAATATGCTATTTATGAAAACTTTTAATTTCCATGATTAATATCTCGAAATAGTTTGAATTTATTTCATGCATGCTATGGTGATGCAAAAGCTTAAGTATACATGATTTATTAAAAAATTCTTCAAGTTGAAGATGAATTTGGCTTTTGTTACTAATATTTATGTTCATATTTATGGGTATTGAGTTGCTTACAAAAAAATTAATGCAAAAAAGTGAAAAAGAAAAAATGCATTGTTCTCTTGAGTTCATTAATTAGCCGGGTCTTCAAGCCTCAGGAAGCATTAGAGATTCGCGTCGGAAGATGGATGAATGGGGAATGCATTCAAAAAAAAGGAGAAAATAAAACTTAGATGATTCGAGCATTAGGTTCGAGGGGCTCCTCTAAGCTTAACGGCCGAAGGTCATCTGGGCTAGGAATCATTAACTGAAAGCTTGCTACATGGATCATTCTAAGTCGTCAAAATAAAAGAAAAAAAGAGAGGAAAAAAAGAAATGGTGAATAAACTAAGCAACTTCAATACCCATGGTTTGAACGATCTTCTTGAGATACCAATTCCTTGGAAATAAGAAAACTAGAATATAACGACGTGCTATACTTTCACTTGCACAAAACGATGCTTGCATGTTATTTATTCAAACTAAATTAAAGAAAATATCATGTGATTGATCTTATTCATGGATTGTGTATATTGATGGTCAAAATCATATTGGAAAGCGTATTATTGAGCCATGCCGTAAGCGATTGATAGAACTTATTGTTTTACTAATCATCCGACTTAATCGCTCTTTTTGCTAGAGACTACCAAATCGCTAGTTGGGGGTGTGATTCGGGGTGAATATTGCATAATTAACCCCTTATCAAGCACCATTTTGTGTGTATACGATGCTTAATTGGTCTCTAATAAGATCGTATTTAGAATACCCTTATTTATTAGAGCAAACTCTCATTTTAGACAGAAAACAACATTATACTGAGTATTTCTGCACTTTTTATATTTTTCATGGCTAGATCTCGATCTCACAATTCCAACGACTATTTATTT